>CAWUFW010002003.1:547500-1747500 GCA_963921515.1 Calotriton arnoldi | reverse complement strand
GGAGCGATGTCTAAGGAAACAATGATTACGTTTCACTCAAGTGATGTTTACCAGGGGCTTTCAATTGTGGAGTTCGGCTTTAAATATGCAAAATAGCGATTTTTTCACACAAAACTATGCTTGGTGCAGAGGGGAGACATGCCAAAGCCCTTAACATAGGAACGGTGCTAATGGGACTGCGTGCCTCTATGTCCTTTTGGCAGACACTACCCTTGTCTGTAGTGGTTAGATTTTCCCTGGTAAAGATGGTGTTGCTCTTGAGGTGACTGTACGTCTTGCAGAATTCGCAGTGTTTGATCCTTGATAGCTCCTAGTGGCACTGGTGTGGGCAGGTAAGCGGAGCGGTGTGGGCAGGTAAGCGGAGCAGCGTAGGCCTGCAGGTTCTAAAATTCGACCTTGAGCACGGAGGTCTAGGTCTCCCGGACCTTGAATTATATTATTTAGCTGCGCAATTGCAGCACGGGCCAGATGGTGTGCTTAGGAAGATGACTGGGAGAAGCATCTGTTGGCGGGGCTGCAAAAGATGCAGGATTTGCCTTCTGTTTGGCTGGCGAGCGGGTGACGTGATGCAGGTCACCCTGGCGTGGGAGAGCACCATTAGGAGAATGTTCAGAGCTCAGGCATTTTCAAAGAAACTTCTGATAGCGTGGCTGCAGTAGGTCAGGGACTTCAGCTCTGAGCCCTCATTAACAGTGTGGAGGGAGGGGGAATGCAAGTTGCTCGGGGATATGTACCCGAGTGACACCTGTATCACATTCCAGGAAGCACAGAACTTGTTTGGCATGGGCCGGGGCAGTTACTACAATTTGCGGCCCTGACTCTGGTGGTGAGAAACCAGTGGGCTGGGTTCCCGGCCGTGCCATAGGAGAACTGCACTTTGGGACTGCTGATAGAGCTCGGGTCCTCCAAGAGCCTGGTGTCACTCCCACCTATACCGGGTCCTGAGGGAGGATAGACCACAAGCAGCCGTTCAGGCACAGTGTAGCTAATGTACACGATTCGGATGAGAGATGGGTGTGGACTGTGGAGGGCGGTAAAGATGGCGAGGAGGGGGCCAGTTGTGGTGAAAGCCCCCTCATCACGGCCAGTCAGTTGTAGGAGGGAATGTTTAGCGTTCGCAGATTGTTAATTAAAACCGCTGCCCCTGAATGGGGCTTTTTTGGGGTCCCTCGGTGAGCTGACGTGTTCTTATTACGACCCTCAGCCCTGCTGCCAAGGGACATCTCTCTCTAGGCCTTGGTCCGTCACAGTCTCTCTGCATGAGGTAATCCGCTCTGGGGGGCGTGGGGGGTCTGTCTCCCTAGCTCGGGGAGGGAGGGGGCGCAGTATTGTCTGCAGGCAGGAGCCCTGTTAATTAAAGATGACAAGCGCCCCCTCCAGGGGGCTCTGGGGGAAGAATGAAAGCTTCTCACCCTTGTAACTTTCCAAAGATCAGCACTTCAATCACAAGCGCTCCGCTGCATAAGCAGATGTCTTTCAAGGCGCTTTGTTCCCCGCCTTGTGTTTGCCTCTTTCCCAGGAAGTGGGCGGCTGTATTAAAAATCCCCTTTTCTATTTTTTCTAAAGTTCTTCCCTTAAGACGCATCCTTGGGCCTCTGCCATCAATAGCTGCCCCCCTCACACCACGCTTGGTGGTTGCCTGTACTCCTTGGAGCGCTTCACCGGGACAGTCACCACTTGCAGCGCTACACCACATGGCCTAGGCTACGACACGTGCGTGGGCACGCTAGCATGATATATTGAGTACATGCCCTGGTGAACAACCACACGGGGCTCAACCACACCACATGAATCATTTGTGAGAAAAGCGCAGTCTGAGGCCCAGTGACATGGAACAGCACCCTAGATATTCCAATCAAGTAATGTGCAGACGCGGCTCGCGGGGGGGGGTTGTTTCGGGGGCCCGGGGGATTTTTTAGAGCTGACGTGTTCTTATTATGACCCTCAGCCCTGCTGCCAAGGGACATCTCTCTCTAGGCCTTGGTCCGTCACAGTCTCTCTGCACGAGGTAATCCGCTCTGGGGGGCGTGGGGGGTCTGTCTCCCTAGCTCGGGGAGGGAGGGGGCGCAGTATTGTCTGCAGGCAGGAGCCCTGTTAATTAAAGATGACAAGCGCCCCCTCCAGGGGGCTCTGGGGGAAGAATGAAAGCTTCTCACCCTTGTAACTTTCCAAAGATCAGCACTTCATTCACAAGCGCTCCGCTGCATAAGCAGATGTCTTTGAAGGCGCATTGTTCCCTGTACTACTCGGAGCGCTTCACCGGGACAGTCACCACTTGCAGCGCTACACCACATGGCCTAGGCTACGACACGTGCGTGGGCACGCTAGCATGATATATTGAGTACATGCCCTGGTGAACAACCACACGGGGCTCAACCACACCACATGAATCATGTGTGAGAAAAGCGCAGTCTGAGGCCCAGTGACATGGAACAGCACCCTAGATATTCCAATCAAGTAATGTGCAGACGCGGCTCGCGGGGGGGGGTTGTTTCGGGGGCCCGGGGGATTTTTTAAATTAAAAAAAATCCTACCTGACTCTGGAGGTCCGCCGTCCGCGCCGCCTCGGGTCCGACTCCGTTTGGCCCTGCCTACAGCCCCTCTCAGCCAATCCTGGCGCTGCTGGCAGCGCCAGGATTGGCTTAGGGCACGGTTACCTCTCGCCCTCCTGCCCATTAGGAGACCGAGGTTTGAGCCTTTGCTCAACCCTCGCTCTCCTAATCGGCATGCGCAAGCCAGTGCACACACAAGTGCGCATGACTGGGCACGGCGCGAAAATTCGGTGCCCTTGCCCACTCATGCGCACTTGTGCTGCAGTGCTGCCTGCTGCCCCTGGTCCCTCTAACAATCATGTCAGTCAACATGGCGCTAGGACCGCCCACCCCTTCCAGACTCTGAAGGGGTGGGCGGTCCGACGTCATGCTGACTGACATGATTGTCAGTTCTCCCTCGGCTCTTTGAACTTAAGTAAACTGATTCAGTTTACTTAGGTTCAAAGACGCCGAGGGAGCTGCGGGCGGGGGGGCTACGCCCCAACGCCCCAATGGACCCACCGCCCCTGTCTCTGGGTACAGTTGGTAAATTCATGTAGAGGGGAAACGTTTGTTGAAACGTATCTTCTGTTGCAGGTGCAAGGACACATGCCTCGTTAGCAACACACTGGCTCTTTGTTTTACGAGTTAGGGTGGTGGGAGGCATTGAGATGGGAGTATACTGGAATGCAGGGATGATGTCTGCAAAGGGAGAAGGTGCCTGGGACTCAAGGTCATCGTAACCGTCCAGGATGAAGTAAGAGTTTCGATGGAAAAATACAAGAAGGAAGACCTGGCCGAAGAGGCGTGACAAAAGGCGTGTTCAATTGTATTTGGGTTTTGTATTAGGGATAGCGCCCCAAGGGTGGAGAACAGAGAAGAGGTAGGGGAGAACAGAGAAGAGGACAGAGAGGGATTCGGTGAAGGAGCATCTTAGAATCGAGCTGAAAGTGCTATGTGAGTGCACTTCTTAGGAAGTCTTCACAGCTGACACCTTTCTAGTTACTCGCCTGGGAAATTCGTTAAGTAGGTATGTCATCTTAGTAGTAGAGTAGGGACAGCCAATGGTTTTATGCTTGTTTAGATAAATGAGGAATAACATAGAGATTGGAGCTGTCATTGCTTGTCTAATACTTCTGGAGCTAACGATTCTCCTTATCCTGAGTCGAATGAGACTCCTGCGTAGGATGCTATTTGTATTAGTGCCCATCTATTTCTTTAACCTCGTGTTGAGGTGCTTGCATGTGCAGTTATTCTTGGCTGTAATAAAACCCCAAAATTGAACTCGGAGTCAGTGGTCTTTGTAGGTAAACCGGATTCTAAAAATGATTGCATAACTGAAAAGATTTTCTTCCCTTCACGCTATTCAGCAGGTAACAAGATCCTGGCGACTTGGGGATCCTTAGAAAGATAAGATAAGGATCAGCGTTATCAGTTGGTAGCAGAGTAGGATGGTTACCTCTGATAGTAAGGGGAGATCAAGATTAGGATAAGAGATTATTTGCCCCATAGAGTCCGAGTGATGGTGATCCAGTGGATCGTAGGAGGAGGACATCGGCGGTCGCTGAAAACTGACGGAGAGTGACGGTGCGGCGGAAGTAGCAGTTCGTGGTAGAGTGAGTATGAACAGGGTGACGCTTGTTAGATTGCGGTGTTTAATTGTTGTGTGATGTCTTGCGGAGTTGGAATGAGAGTCGTGTGATTGAGGATCGGACCGTGAGCGCGCGCGGGGCCGAGAGATATTGTGGTGTAGAAGACACCCAGAAGTGAGATCGTTGACGAGAGGTTCTGGGGGTCATGAGACGTCGTTGATTAACCCACTGAAGATAGGGAGCACATGTGTGAGTGTGTGAATAACCGACGCTGGTCGTAGGTTGTTGTATGCAGAACATTGAGTGTTTGGATCCTATCGATTGTGTCAGAGGTGATTGTCCGGTCGTTTCGCGGACAGACAGGTGCCAGATTGAGGTCAACAATCTCGAGAGGCTGATCGGTCATTGGTGAACCGACAGTCAGAGAGGTAATTGTTCGGTAGGATGGACAATTGCTTCAGAGTGTGATTGGGACACGTGCGAACGAGAACGAGAGAAGTAGGAAGGAGGGGAGCTGCTGCGAGCGGAGGAAGAGTGACATCAGACAGTGCCGCGCTGTGATAGGTTGGTTGGTGTGAGCCGCGCTGGCATTGGTGGATGGAAATCAGGAAGTAAAACGAAAACTTGCACGTAAATGGAAATTTATGTCATCATGGAATGTTTTAAGGTTTTACGAGAACTTTGTAGAGGTGATAGACATGTGGTTACTCGGGGTGGAGAGGAAGCCCCTCCCGAGGATACGCCAGCACATTATATGGCTAAAAATGTAGGATTGCATACTATAATTTGGCTTGAGAATTGGCATAAAATGACAGAAGGAGAAGGAGAATTGACTTTCCCACGCTATGGCACTTTCAGGTTGGAAGTATTGTACCAGCTAAAAACTATAATGTCTTCTTTACGACCGCTGCCTAGACCGACACAGTTTGAGGCGCTACATGCATGGATCAGGGCAGCGTATGACAGGAAAAGAGACAAAATTCAGGAAAGGGAGAAGAAATCGATCAGGGCATTTCAAGATGCGAGATGGGATGCATTGGAGAAAAGGTGGAGAGTGGAAACCATTGAAGGGGATAGGCTGTTTCCACTGTTGATAAATGTAGGAGAGGCTAAGAAGAGGTGGGCTGAAGAGGACGACAGTGATACAGATGACAGCCTGTTAGATAGGTTGGTAGCAGAGAGACCACCTCCATTTAATCCAGATTCAGAAGAGGGAAAATCAACTTCAGCAGCAGAAACTGGCGAGACGCAGAATCAGACAAATAGGGTAGTGGGAAGAATTTCCACAGGAACGGAGGGAGCGGGAACACAGCCTTCCATTGGGAAAATGCGGTTACCGGACTCCCTGACGGTACCGGTTACCATTGGTCCTATAGTATCGGTATATGACCCAGACCGAATAAGTGAAGGAAGTCCGATGCAGACGACAGGGGAGAGGGAACCAGTGCTGGAGGGAATGGTTTAGGAGTACAAGTGATTCACTTCCCGAAGCCCTTAGAAACAAGCACGCCATTACCAGCCACCGCAGACTCCTCTTTTAGACAGGAGGATGAGAGACCAGCCAGACCAAGGTCTTTATTCGAGTCCAAGTCAGCCTTGAGGATGTGGACACCGTCAGTAAGAAACCAAAGCGATAGAACGCCAGGCGACAGGGAACGAGAAATTTCAGAAACCAGACTAAGTTCCAGGAATACGATAGAAGAGAACAAGTCACAAGAACAAAGTGGTGTCTATGATGAGCGGAATGGCGCAGCTTGTCAAGAAATACTGAAGAGTGCAGTACAAGCAAGGTTGCTGGACGTAGTAAGACTAAAGGCGGAGGTAGACGAAATGATTAGTGGGAGCCTGCCTTTGGAGAGAATAGAGATTTATGGGCCAGACGAGCTGCTTTTCATAGCAAAAGATGTGACTCGTAAAGCAAGGATCGCACATGAGAAATTGACAGCATTGGCTAGGAGATATGAGGTGGATTTGAATAAAACAAAGACGTTGCAAGGACCGCATAGGTTACAATATAGTGATCAGGAATTGGAGGAGAAAAGGATCACAGGATTAAGGACGCATACTAAAGATCTGATTGTAGGGATGCGTATATGGAATTTGTTGGATAAATGGGAATAAAGGTGGTCAAAAAAAAAAATTGGCAAAGAAAAGTGTAGGAGAAACGCCGCCCCCGGGGGGGGGGCGACGGGCGTTGGGAACTTTCCTTTACGAGAAGTACAGAATGGAGGGTACGTGCATGTACCGTGGAGTAGAGGTGACTTGGCTGCGTTCACAAATGACTTTCCGAGGCTGAGGGGAAAACCCGTAGAGTGGTACAAACAGGTTGAGCGGTTTGTTAAAATTTCGAAAGTGCTGTGGACGGATTTGAACACCTTGTTTGATATAGTGGTGCCGGGAGATTTGTGGACAGCTTGTAAAATCGCAGTTGAGTGGCCGACCTTTGAACCTGAAAGGGATGCTGTCACAAATGGTCCGTCACCCATTGTTATGAAAAAATTTGAGCAAGTGATTACATGGTTGAAGCTGAAGATCTCGCCTCAAGATATCGATTGGGTTAAGATAGATCGAACTGTGCAGGAACCTAAGGAGACAGTGCATGAATATTATGAAAGGCTCTTGCAAGCTTTTAAACAGTATAGTGGATTAAATGCCTTAGACCCCAAAGATATGGGACAGTTTGTCTCAAAGTTTGTTTTAGGATTAAGACCGGAGGTCAGCCTCATGATACAGCACCATTTGATCTGTTGGCAGAACAAGCCGGTAGATGAAATCTTGCGGTATGCGAGGTACTGTAGCGATGAAGTAGACTCGAAGCACCAGAAGCTAAAGGACAAGCTGATGCTCGTTCAGATGCAGACAGCTCAGATCCAGCCTAGTGGAGGGACGCTGGGAAGAAGACAAGGAAATTTCCAAGGGAACCAGAATGGGCAAGGCCAGGGAAAGGGGAAACCTATAGATCCCAAGACGGGGGTGGATGTGGCGACACTGAAGAAGACCACTGCGTGTCATCTTTGTCACCAGATTGGACATTGGAAACGCGAGTGCCCTTTGAACCCAGCCAACCAGGTGCAGCAGGAGGTAGAAGGGGTTCAGGCACTTGTGCCGGAGGTAGTCAACACGGTGATGAAGCCCAGATCAATGAGAGGGGGGACGTATAACCCACAAGTACAGGTCCCACAGCCACCAAGGATCTCGCAGGGAATACGGACTTACCTGCAGATGCCCCTTTTCGAAGGGCATGATGAATACAGTCTAGACCCTACATCCTGACGGTGCCTGAGGGGGTGGAAGACTGCACCCTTGGAGCAGTCTTGGAGGTAGACCAGAGAGGACCTTTTGTGGAGGCAGACATTGATGGTCATCCTACCACACTTTTGGTTGACACTGGTGCTACCCGGTCTACTGTAAGATCAGCAGTAGTCCCCAACCTACCCCTCTCGGGGCAATCGATCCAAGTTGTTGGAGTAGCGAACAAAAGAATAAACAGCCCACTGACCGAACCGATTCCAGTGAGGATAGGTTCCTTCCAAACTAGACATCAGTTTGTGGTGTGCGATATGAGTCCAGTTTGTCTTTTGGGAAGAGATCTGTTATGTAAATTGAATTGCACTATTTATTGCACACCCATGGGAGTGGAGGTTCAGACGAGGGATGATGATGCTACTTTTAAAGTTGCTAATCAGCATCTGTGTATAGACTTGTATCCAATGGTGACCGTGGAGGAACTTCCACCGGATTTGAGAGATACCGTGTCACCTGAGGTGTGGGACTTCACCGGAGAAGAGATAGGACTAATCAAGGGGATTGAACCTGTGCAGATTCAGGTTAAACAGAATGTTGATTTCCCTAGAACGCCTCAATACAATCTGTCACCTGAAACGATCGCAGGGATTAAACCTGTAATTGAGTCTTTCATCAAGCAAGGCATTCTGAAGGAGATCAGAGGTAGCCCATGTAACTCACCTATCATGGGACTACAGAAGCCGAGCGGGAAATTCAGGATCGTGCAAGACCTGCGAAAGGTCAACACGATAGTTGTCCCTTGTTGTCCAGTGGTACCGAATCCATCAGTGATACTGTTTCAGATCCCATGCGAAGCCGAGTGGTTTACTGTCATTGATTTGTGTCAAGCATTCTTCTCGATACCGCTCCATGAGGAAAGCCAATTTCTTTTTGCGTTCCGGCTGGAAAACCGTGTGTTAACATGGTGTCGTATCCCTCAAGGGTATACAGAAAGTCCATCGATCTTTAATCAGATCTTGAAAAAGAATCTTGAGAGTCTCGTATTGCCACAGAACTCAGTTCTCGTGCAGTACATAGACGATCTGCTTGTCGCCTCAGAAACGGAAGATGCTTGCAGGATAGACACGGTAGCCCTGTTGAACCATTTAGCAGAGAACGGGCACAAGGTGTCTCCAAACAAGTTGCAGTACTGCCTAAATGAGGTACAGTACTTGGGACACAGATTAGAAAAAGGCAAGAGGAAGGTGTCACCAGATCGAATTGAGGCGATAATGAACATGGCAGTGCCCACCACTCAGAGAGAAGTCAGGATGTTTTTGGGAATGGTCGGCTATTGTCGGCAGTGGATTCCCAACTTTTCCTTGAGATCAAAGCCTTTACAGAGGCTTACGCACAAGGATGTGAGTGATCCGGTACCATGGGACGAGGAGTGCTTGGTGTCATTCCTAAAACTGAGAGAGGAGTTGTGTAGTGCCCCAGCTTTGGGAATGCCTGATTACAACAAGGCTTTTTCACTGTTCTTTTGTGAGAGGGAGGGTTGTGCACTAGCAGTCTTAGCCCAGAACCATGGAGGTGTCCGTAGACCAGTTGCCTACTTTTCAGCTACTCTAGATCCAGTAGCTTCTGCGTTGCCCGGATGTCTAAGATCCGTTGCTGCAACAGGTGTCAGCATTGAAAGATGGGAAAGTATTGTGATGGGTCATCCTTTGACTGTTTATGTGCCACACTCGGTTGAATTGTTGATGACCAGGACTAAGACTCAGCACCTAACGAATAACAGGTTAACAAGGTATGAGCAAGTCATACTTGCCGCAGAGAATGTGACTCTGAAAAGGTGCTCCGTCTTAAACCCTGCGACATTAATGCCCATACCGAATGTAGATGATGAAGATTGTGCGGACCATGATTGTCTTGATGTGACTGAACTCTGCACCAAACCGAGACCCGACATTGTCGATGAACCATTGACTGACCCAGATGAAATTTTCTTTGTCGATGGTTCGTGTCTAAGAGACAGTGTTGGCCAACTAAGAGCAGCGTTTGCTGTATGTACCATTTCCGGGGTGGTTGAGGCTGCTTGCCTAGAAGGAGTACGCTCCGCGCAGGTAGCTGAGATCATTGCTTTGACTCGTGCCTGTTTGGCCGCTGATCGAATTCGAATCACGATTTACACGGACAGCCAGTATGGGTTTGGTGTGGTTCATGACTTCGGACAGTTATGGTCCCAGAGGGGATTTTTGACATCATCTGGCTCACCCATTAGGAATGGAGAACATGTAAGACAACTGTTAGATGCATTGCAATACCCGAAGGAAATCGCAGTTGTCAAGTGCACTGCACATGTGAAGGGGGAGGATTTTGTGTCTTTGGGAAATAATTATGCGGACGAAGTCGCCCGCTTCTGTGCAGAACAAGGATGCATATTTACAGAGGGTTACACAGGAGAGAGCCAAGAAAGAACCGAGCTCAACATGATGTTGGCCATGGCAGACACTTGGGAGGAGCTCAAGCGACTGCAGGATGAAGTCTCAGACCAGGAACGGAATGGATGGGTCAAAGCAGGATGTGAAAGAGGGGATGTGGATGTTTGGGTCTCCAGTGATGGGAGAGCTGTGTTGCCAGAAAATCTGCTGAGCCCAATGGCGAGACTAATACATGGACCGGTACACCTTGGTAGAGATGCAATGATGCGTGTGTTTAGACAAACGTGGTATAATCCACGATTTCGTGCGATTGCTGAAGCAGTTTGTCAGAGGTGTGTTACGTGTCAGCAGATGAATGCCGGAAAGAAAACAGTAGTCACCTTGAGTCATATTGGGAGGTCAGGAGGGCCTTTCAATAGAATACAGTTAGATTTCGTAGAAATGCCTAAGTGCAATGGGTTGAGATACATTTTGGTGCTGGTATGTGTATTCTCACGGTGGGTGGAGGCTTACCCAACACGCAGGTGTGACACTCTCACAGTGGCTAAGTTATTGTTGAGGGAACTCATCCCGAGATTCGGGATTCCAACCTCTTTGGAATCAGATAGAGGAAAACACTTCCACAGTGAAATCATGAAGTTACTCTGTGCTGCATTGAATGTTGATCAGAGACTCCATTGTAGTTATCGTCCAGAGGCTTCTGGGATGGTGGAACAGGTTAATGGGACTTTGAAAGCCCGGATGGCAAAAATGTGTTCGTCAACGTCTTTGAAGTGGCCTGACGCATTGCCACTCGTGCTGATGAGCATGAGAAGTGTCCCAGATAGGAGGACTGGGTTGTCCCCTCACGAAATCCTGATGGGAAGGGCAATGCGGTTGCCAGCAGTACCGGCTACAGCTTTGATAAACATCACTGATGACTTGATTCTCGATTACTGTAAAGGACTATCTGATGTGGTCCGTTCTGTGTCCCAGCAGGTGCAAGCTGCAGCTGTTCCAGCTTCAAGTGACCTGTGCCACGACCTGTGTCCAGGCGACTGGGTGCTTGTCCGAAAGCACGTGAGGAAGAGCTGTCTAGATGTTCGGTGGCGAGGCCCGTACCAGGTGATACTGGTAACGAACACAGCAGTGAAGTGTGGAGGATTGCCGAACTGGGTGCATGCTTCCCATACCCGCAGAGTTTCAGCACCCTCGGAAGAAACAGCTCCTCTCGTAAATGAAAATCCAGCTGATGTGGCAGGGCCACATGAGAGGACAAGTCAAGCTGTAAGGGTTGCTGACACAGCTGGGGGTGCACCAGAGCAAGCAGAACGGGGTCCTGACAACCAGGGCCTCGACTCTGACTCAGAAGACAGAGGTGGTGCAGTGGGTGGAGTAGAGTCAAATTCAGTCGAAGAAGGAAGTGGTGCACTGGGTATAGCAGGGGAAAGCGGAAGAACGACCAGAATCGAGGAAGGTTGGCCTGAAAGACAGAGGCGACTGAATCTGAGGTTGGCACCCGAAAGAGATCTTGCCCCAGTGTCTGAAACGTCTGAAACAGAAGCAAGTGACGAAGAGCAGACTCAAGAGGGTCGGCGAAGGTCGAAAAGAACAAGAGTACCTTGCCGGAGATACTCTACTCCTGAGTGGACTTACACAGTGACTGATGCAGGGGGTAGTGAGTACGGGGAGGCTGAGGTCTGTGCAGGTAGTCAGCAAGAGCCCGAATGTGGAAGTGAAGGTGGTGCTGTTGTTGCCAGGGCTCGAAGTCGAAGGAATACTGACTCTCACCGTTCCGAATCCCCCGCTTCTGAGTAAAGTCCGAGAATTGGTTTTGCATCGACTCGAATTTCCGTCCTTTGGATTTGAGCCGTATTCACACGAAATGGTAATCCTGCGTCTTGAACTTTTGTACCACGTTTTGGAAGCGCTTACAAATGATCTTATCGTGGACGAATATAACCTGTTGTAAATAAAAAGTCTAAAGAAGAAGATAACCTAGATCCGAGTGGAAAAAGAATTAACTTAGGGACTTTCCACCGAAGAGGAACGAGAATTTAGGGAAGTCTATTTCTGGACTATGTAAATAAGACTGTAGCTGAAAAGGGGATTTCCAGGGGTTTCGAAGTATTGCTCGAGTTGGTTAAGCAAGTCACGAGTGGAGAAAACAAAGACTTTTGAGTGTTCATTGCTGAAACCAAGAACTTTTGAGAACTTTCGAGATCATGGAGGCTGGAGATCCAAATCGCAGATCTAAATTGATTGTAGGCATACTTATAGGGGGTGTGATAGTTTCTATAATCATAGTAATTGTAGTCTCATATACCGTTCCACATGAGCTAGCAGTGCAGGGGGTGCCAGGGACTCCTACACCTACTACACCTAGCCAAAAAGAGGGAAACATAGGAGCTGACAAGGCTTTGCTGATAGAAGAAAGTCGTAGATTGCATGTAGATTTGTCTAGAAGTGATTTTAAGCTTAATGCTTACGCCAAGCTGCTATATGAGTACGTGGATGCGATGGATGCGAAGCATTGCTATGTGTGTATGCAGTTGCCTGCTTCAGTGGATGAGGGTATTAGGTATCACCATCTTCCACTGACGTATGGAATTTCATGTAGTCTGTTGCTTAGTATATTTTATTAAAGAGATCAGTTTGAGTATTTCTTTTCCAATTACGATGCAGTGCTTCCTGAAGTCCCAGCTTAAAAACATTTGAACAAGTATGATTATTATAAGTCCGAGGATAGACTTAGGAAGTTCTTCATACCGTCTTTGGAACTGGACACCGCATATGCTCACCGACATAATTTGACGTGCTCATTATCAGAGGTAGAGAAAAAGTTTGTAGATCAGGTAGAAGATAGATATAGAAAACTAACACAGACACGAGACACAGGGCATAGTACAGTAGATTAGACAGAGGAGGAAAAATTGCACCGAACAAAAGGAAGTTATGGTCCTATAGCTTTGGACAAGGAGCAGAGGGGAAAGCTGTGTGTGAGACGTTATCAGACCTACTACGAAAAGGTTCCAGTGGGACAGAGTACGTGTGACCATGTTTTCACCATGGCGGATGCAGCAAAGAACTTTCTCCAGGGCCCTGTACAAGTGATACCTACGGTGTATTTTGTGTGTGGAAGGAATGCTTATGTGAGATTGCCTGCGAACTGGTATGGTACATGTTACTTGGGAATAATATTTCCAAAGATTTACCATACAGAGGATTTGGAACTTCTGGAAGGTGGAAAGCATTCAAGAGTGAGAAGAAGTGCGAGTGCAGGGGTCGTAGTGGGAGATATCTTTGGACCTATGATACCAAGTTTGGCAGTGATCTTGAATGATGTGAAGATCCGGAGACTGGCGACTGTGATAGACGAACTATCGATGAACACAGCAAAATCGCTGGTACTTGTAGAGGGAGAGATGTTGTCGATAAGGACAATGGTTTTACAGAATCGCCTTGCTTTGGATGTCTTATTGGCAAAAGAGGGCGGATTCTGTAGATTATTGATGGTTCAAGAGTGGTGTACTTATATACCAGACCACAGCAAGGATCTGGAGAAATATATAAGTAACATCACTACTATCCACACGAAGATAGCGGACTTGACTGAAGAGGGAGCCTGGGAAAAAGTTGGAAAAGGGTTTGGTCAAGTGGGGAGCTGGTTTGCGAATTTGGGGAACGGATTCCTTGGCTATATTCTGAGACCTCTCCTTATTGTGGTGGTTTGTGTGGTTTGTCTGTGGGGTCTGATCAAAGCATACAAATGGTATCGAGCAGGCAGAGTTGAGAGAGCTCTGAGAGAAAATGAGACGAGAATGGCTAGACTGCAGGACAGTCAATATCAAAGACTCAAGAGATTGGAGAATTACAGACCAGGGAGAATGGCAACAAGTTCTGTTTAGGTCGGTTCTTTCTCCAAGGGAGTTGAATAAGATATGATGACAGGAGTCATCAAAGGGGGGAACTGATAGAGCGCCATGTTCTTGTGAAAATTGTAGGGGTGCATCATAATCACCGTTAGTTCGCACCCGCATATGTTTAGATATGTATCAATGAATGGTTAGTTAATGTAGTTGTAATTGGCATTATTAGAGTGAATAGAAGGATAGTTGTGCTATTTTGATTTACAAATGTAATGCTTAATTGAAATGTGTTTAAACTAATGCATTAGTGGAGTAGGCTATGTATAATCGAGATGCAGCAGTCAACGTGTACTATATATTAAGTGCATGTGTAGTTCACTTTCCGCATATGAAATGTAATGGATTAATGCTTATAGAAGTACTTATAATCGTGTGTTTGAAAGATGTAAAGGCCCGACTGCATATACGAAAAGGAAAGGCCTGATTCGCTCTTATGTTAGCTTATTTTTTAAGGTAGAAAAGTTCTCTTGGAAAGGCTCTCTGGGTACAGTTGGTAAATTCATGTAGAGGGTAAATGTTTGTTGAAACGTATCTTCTGTTGCAGGTGCAAGGACACATGCCTCGTTAGCAACACACTGGCTCTTTGTTTTACGAGTTAGGGTGGTGGGAGGCATTGAGATGGGAGTATACTGGAATGCAGGGATGATGTCTGCAAAGGGAGAAGGTGCCTGGGACTGAAGGTCATCGTAACCGTCCAGGATGAAGTAAGAGTTTCGATGGAAAAATACAAGAAGGAAGACCTGGCCGAAGAGGCGTGACAAAAGGCGTGTTCAATTGTATTTGGGTTTTGTATTAGGGATAGCGCCCCGAGGGTGGAGAGCAGAGAAGAGGTAGGGGAGAACAGAGAAGAGGACAGAGAGGGATTCGGTGAAGGAGCATCTTAGAATCGAGCTCAAAGTGCTATGTGAGTGCACTTCTTAGGAAGTCTTCACAGCTGACACCTTTCTAGCTACTCTTGTCTGGGAAATTCGTTAAGTAGGTATGTCATCTTAGTAGTAGAGTAGGGACAGCCAATGGTTTTATGCTTGTTTAGATAAATGAGGAATAACATAGAGATTGGAGCTGTCATTGCTTGTCTAATACTTCTGGAGCTAACGATTCTCCTTATCCTGAGTCGAATGAGACTCCTGCGTAGGATGCTATTTGTATTAGTGCCCATCTATTTCTTTAACCTCGTGTTGAGGTGCTTGCATGTGCAGTTATTCTTGGCTGTAATAAAACCCCAAAATTGAACTCGGAGTCAGTGGTCTTTGTAGGTAAACCGAATTCTAAAAAATGATTGCATAACTGAAAAGATTTTCTTCCCTTCACGCTATTCAGCAGGTAACAAGATCCTGGCGACCTGGGGATCCTTAGAAAGATAAGATAAGGATCAGCATTATCACTTATGTGTGCTGCGTGGTGTCTGGCACGAGTTGGAGTTTTGCAGTGAGGACCCGACACTGGTCATGGGTATTTAACCGGCTGGTCCTCACATCGCCATAACTCCTAATAGTGCAGACACAATTAGCAGTGCACATTCGTGGGAGTGGGAATTTCAGTACCCATAATGTGCTGGGCTTGCATTAAATATGCTAGAAAAGTGAAACTGCCATCATTTGACATTAACGTTGCATATATAGATTTGTTTTCCTTTTCTTCTATGTTTATGCAACACGTGATCTGCCCACACTATATAAGGTGAGCTTAATATGGCGCCCACTATGTGTGACAAAGGTCGGTGCCTCGGCCGAAACGCGTACATGTTGGCTAAAACCTTGAAATAAATCTCGGAGGTTTATGTGCTCGTATCTTGTGCAGTGTCAGAGCCTGTCAGTATTCATGGATGGGTCTTGATCGCAATATATATATATTCAGTGCTCCTTTTCTCCACCGATTCCCTGCACCCTGGAACCAGAAACCAGAAACAGGGAACGGACTCCTCTTATTTCGTGCAAGTTTGTTTTATTTCAAATCGTGCTGTGCCGCCATTATATATATATATATATATATATGTGTGTGTGTGTGTGTGTGTGTGTGTGCAGATGTACAAAGCCATTGTGTGATTGCAATCTCTGCAATTCAGAAAACCATAGGCACCTGCCCCTAGTTATAATTCACTATGTCTTAGATTTAGGGATTTCTTATCAGTAGGCATCAGCATGTGTTTTCTAATCTTTTACTGCTCTTAATAGCCATTGTGTGGGTATTTGGCTTTTCTTTTCCAGTTTTTGTACTGCACATAGTGGTGATTTTTGTCTTATTTCCAGAATGAACCTTAGGAGATGGGGCGGATTAGCATTACATAGTGTAAAGCAGCGAAGGTTATACTGATGCAGCTCTATATGCTCACCATGTAGAATGAGGCAGCAGACATACATCCTCTCAGGCACCTTGACTCACAAGTGCCTAAATCTCTTAAATTCACACATTTACTACAACGACGTCAAGAGGGAGCTCTTCTTACCTGTGACTCAAATCAACCTCACTTGTGTGTTCATCATTGATAAGGACTGTCCACTAACAAAACCATCAAGCATATCAACATGAGAGGTTATAAAATGGCTCTCTCATTGAATTCTCGGAGTAGATCAATAACCTCCAGCTTTGCAGTAACCTCAGAAAGAAGAGGCTCAGGATAAGGGAGAGACCAGATGAAATGGTGTCTTTAGGTATGTAATGTATTAAATATGTCTGTGTACATAGGAAGATAGCTAGTTAAATTACATGCTCCTCAAGAAAGGATAGATGACCTAGCTCAGAACATGGTCCAGATTAAAGGCCTGATTTAGAGTTTGGCGGATGGGTTACTCCGTCACAAACGTGACGGATATCCCGCCGGCCGTAGTACAAGTCACATAGGATATAATGGACTTGTAATATGACGGGCGGGATATCAGTCATGTTTGGGCCACAGAGTAACCTGGTCCGCCGAACTCGAAGTCAGGCCCTAAGTTTCCCAAAATAAATTAATTTGTCAGTTGTCTCCTTGAAGCAGGAATGAACACAGTGGTCAGGTGAGAGAGGCAGAGCACTTGTCACACATTTTATGGACAGATTCAAAATTTTATGAATCCCTCTGCAAAAATCTAAGACATAGGGCCTGATTACGACTTTTGCGGTGAGGGAGCGGGCCCCCACACCGGCGCCCCGAAATGATCTGGCGGGCGGCGCTGGGGTCCGGCGGCAGTGCAGTTCAAAGCAAGTTCCTGCATGGCATGGATGTTGCAGTCCATGCTGTGCAGGAACTGGGGTGCATGCACACAAGGGGGCACAACATGTGCCCACCTGCATGTATCCCCAGGCCCTGAGGCAACAGGGGGCCCTGTAGGGCCCCCTTAGTTTCCTCACTACCAGCATTTTCATGACGTGAGCACCACTATGAGGCTCATGGGGGTAAGGAAACTTGTAATATGATTGGCGGTGCTGCAGCGGCACCATCAAGCATATTGCGTCCTCGGACTGCCGCGCCACTACCAGGGATCACGGATCCCCGGTGGTTGCGGCGGTCCTAGAGTGGTCCAACCACTGTAGTCATAATACGGTGGTCGGACTGCCAGTAAGGCAGTCCACAACCACCACCGCACCACCACCGCAGGTTTGGTGGGCCAATGGACTACCAAACTCATAAGTAGACCTTTAGTATGAAAAGATATCTTCTGATGATGCATTATATTATCTATGCCTTGTGCTGTACTGGGAGGAAGTATAGACTTAAATGTCATTGTTTTTATGTTTATAATATATGAAATTTCCTTGGGAAATAATATGGTCCGCGAGGACTCAACTACTAAAATTATTTTTGAAAAGGGAATGATTGGCCTTTTAGTGTTGCACTAGTGAGATTCTTGGAAGGACATATATTTATGCTCTATATTTTGCTCACAATATTTGCATATCACAATAGTTCACATACTGTTAGCAGTAAGATTTTATGTAAACTGATTTTTATAAAAGTACTTCTTAGAAGAATGGATCTGTGAACACAATACATTTATTGGAGTTGTTTATTCTATGTCCATATGCATCAGTCCTTAGAGGTATGGAATTAATTGATCTGTAAGTGAGTTCAATGGAAATACATTAATATTGTATTTTTCTTTAACTTACACCTGACATGCAAATGTTACTCTCTAATGTGTTAGGCATTTTCTCAAATGATAATCCTTGGTGAAGATGCAATATGGACCCCAGAGTTCCATTCATATCTGGAAACTACAGTGCACACACAATCACTCCATTATCCCATATCGCATTCGTGTGGACATGCAGCGCACAGATTCTGAATAATTGTATATTGCTATTGTGGCCAAGATCCATTTCTGTTATCCGTACAACAGTTATATTATTAATATTACATATTGAGCACACATTTTATTGAAAGTATTTCAACTTAGTAAAAATAAAGTAGAAAAAAATCCTGGTCTCATCTTTGGAAGTCTACCATGGAACAATGTGAGTGAAACAATAATGCTGGTCACGCGTGATTATTAGATGGCTCATCCTTAGTCTGCACCTGGGGAATTAGGAGGAGGAGGAGGAAGTAGAGGGCAGGGTGGGGATGGAGTGTGACTTGATGGGCCACAGCGCTCGTACTGTGCTGAGGAGCAGCGCCTAGTTTCCCTGTAGAAGTACAAGGGAGCTATGAACTTGAAAATCTTTAGCACTTCCTCGCTGCAAACAGAATGTGTCGGTGTGTTGTGGGGCGCATGAAGCGAAGGCTCAGACTTAGTTTCTCTTGGATACCCCTTAGGCGGAGCGGCTCTGGGTGACCCAATGTGCTGGATAGGTCGGTCAGATCTTATGACATCACGGTTCTCACTGGAGCTTTTCTTCCTGGTATGACTGGTTACTTTGCTTGAGGTTTGCCTCTTGATGGGAGAGGAACACCATTTACCAGGAGGGTTATGGACCACCTTCTTCTCACAGAGGTTTTGAATCATTTTGGGCATATTTTTGGTGGTGCTTGTTTTTGCATCCCTAGTGTTTGTTTTTGTTCCTGAAAGTCCTCCTTTGTGTTGCTTGATGTTATTGGTGCTTGATTTTTTCTGCACATTGATATCAGGAAAGCGATTCAATTTATCCAAGACGTCAGAGTCGTAGATCAGTGGGTATCTGTAATACAAGTGAGATGGGAACAAATCCTCCTGTTTTTTGACTGGCACCGACACAGAGGGGAACATGGTATACAACTCCCTCTAATGCCCCCTTTCTTTTCCTCTTGATTTACTTTGGAGATCGCTTGTTGGAAACTTCCTAATTTCGCTTCTTAAAATTAACAAATGAATCCATCGAAGCAAATTCTGTACAGTAGTTTGTGTACTGGGGCAGCAGTTGTAACACCTGCCCACTACTGCTCTGCGTTTCCCTCTTTGGTTTTGTACTTTTTCCTTCGGCATGCAATGTTTTATTGACGATAATTGCAAGGGCTAAATCTATTATACTGTATTGTTGCCTGTAGAAATAAAGTGTAAAAATAGATTTGGTTATATATTTTTAATATTTAGTTTTATTAAAATATATTCATAGGCTTAAAGCTAGACTAAATGTCATCTAGAATAGAATTAGCGATTTTAAACAATATCACACACACAGTGAATGCCATGTTTTCAAACAATAGGCGCCTGTGTATGATGCGGGGATATAAAATAGTGTGTGGAAACAGCCCTCATCAGTACAAACAGATAAACACAGTGATTTCGCTGAACCACGGTCGGTCGGACTGTCACTGAAAATAGACCCAGCCACCAAAATAAACGTGGCTCCATTGGTGAATTAGATAGCAAAAAAAAAGTGTTCCATGTTTGCAAACTGTGGAAGTTTTGAACTTGTAAACACAGGCTGTATAAATGTTTTGCAACTTATAGAAGACTGCATGGATTTGAGCTTGCTACAGGCAATGTTTGTTGTGGTATCAAGGAAAACAACAGAAAAAACAGCCAAGAAGATCATAAAACAGGCACACAAAGGGCCAAAAAACTGGCCCAAATACCTGAACTGTCAGACCAGTCCTTCAGGCACTGCCTGATTGCCCTATAGGTTAGTCAAACCCTGTCTACTGAACTCACACATTCCTACCCCAAAGTAGGAGACGCACATAACCAGGAAATCTTTTGAAACAAACTAAAATGCAATCCAACGAAAATCAATTGAGAGGGAGAGAAAGAGTGTAATTCTTGATTTCTGGCTGAGAGGCTAAGCACAATGTGATTTTTTGTACAAGGCAGCACAAGGGCGAATCGGTTATTCTGCTTGCATTTCGATATTCAGGAATGCCAACAAATACTATTTTGTGGTTTTTCAATCTTTGATTGCTTGGCGTAAATAGATGCAAAACGTGCACACACGTTTTCACATCTATCTGTTTATTCGTACATTGTATACAATTTGAGATAATTAACTTCATATTTGATATTTTGGCAGGGTTTTAATTCTGAAAGATAGTATCAATAATCTATATACTGGCCGAATGAGACAGAAGAGTCACAGGTTATAAACAAATATAAATTTTAAAAGAGTGTGTGGTACGCCTCACTAACCAGTGAGTGAGAAATGGTTGAGAACACAGTAAAAAAACACATAATAAAAAACCCAATTCAATTACCATAAGTGATGACATTGCTGATGACATCACTGATGACATTACTGATAACATCAAGCAATGTGTGTGTTAGTTTGTTTTATATTTTACATATCGGTGGGTAGCTACCATATTACTTTTCTACCTAATTTTGTACAGTCTGTGTCTAGCTAATGGATGTAAGTGTTTACAAAACGCAATGTGCTCCTAATGCATCATAGGTGTGTAGAGGTATTAAACAGGTTATAAATCTTTGTATAGAAGAGTAACTCTGTCTGCAGGTGACAGTTGATGACTTGTGTTCAGCATGATCCACACAAGTTTTTTGGTTCTGCAGAAAAAGTTTTCAACAGGGCAAAGATTCTACGGAACAGAAACAAAGTTTTGTAAGCAGGCTTGAGTTATTAGACAGAATCATTTCAGCATGACAATTTCTACATAACATAGAAGACTGTGTTAACCAGGTACTAACTTATGTACATGTGCTTCCTGTCCTTCAGCAGATGGGCTATCTGTAAAGTTTTCACCACAGTATGAAGGCTGCAAGTAGTATAATCTTTAGCCTCTCCAGATGCTGGTTATTTTAAGCAAATAGAGCCTTTTTTTGCCAAGTGTTGCATAGGGTGTAAACTGTTCTTGGTAGATACTTCCTAATACTTTGTGGTGTATTTCTCATGAGAGTTTTGCTGTCTGCAAACAGTTCGGTATAGAGTAAATTCTCTCCATAGAGTAAACACTTTATACAATACCCACTTTTGTACTCATATTAACTTCATTTCTCAATGTAGGCTCAGTGACTGTGAGAGGTTTAATACAGATAAAAGCTGTCAGCAGTAGGGCATTAATTTTAGAACAGATGATGAGTATCTTGCTTAACTTGGCTTTCTCTGAACAGTTGATACATATTCAACATGGTGTGCAATGAGGGTTTCCCAATAATCTGCAGTTAATTGTTAATGTGAACTAGGCTACCTATGAACTGTATGGTATATGGTTAATGTTGCACATAACACATTCTTGCTACACCTAAGGGAGTTGAATCTGTGATGGCATTAATGATGCCTCATATTATTCTGAGCTATTTTGTACTTACTTTCAGGCCTCTAATGCCATACTAGTTTATAGAGTAATGTATACAAAAGAAGCTTGGATGATGTCATCAAACTCGTAGAACATGCCATGAGTGATGTAATATGTAAGGTCATAAGCGGTGCATGTGTGTGCAAGCCATAGTTAGCTCTACGAACTCTAGCTGGTGAATTTCTGTGGGTATCCCCCTTAAAACCCAGAACGCAGACTAAGGAGCCGATTACGATGTGACCCGTAAAGGCCCAGACTGACAGTTGGACCCTTCTGGGCCGCATCGTAATCGGCCGCTCAGTTTACTTTCCGACTGCCGCATTACAATGCTGTGGGTCAGAAAGTAAACCGGTTGGTCATTTCGGCTGGCTTCCGACGGGCTCATGGAGCCCATCGGCCAGTCGGAGCCGGCTCGTAATCCCAAAGGGCAGGCCTTTCCGCCCTTGGGATTAAGATGCATGGTTTACGACATGGTTTCCATTAGGCCTGGGCGGAAAACTACGCTACGCTCGCGTAGTTTGCGCATCTACGCGCTACGCGAATTGCACGTAGCACAGTGCAAAAACGCGTAGCGTAGCGGGCATTTTTTGCTTGCTCGCGGTCTTCAACGTCAAGTTGGCGACCGCGAGCGAGCAAAATGACATCCCGGCAAGACTTTTTCCTCGTTCGCGATCAGCAACATCAAGTTGCCGATCGGGAGCGTGGAAAATAAACCTCCCGGCGAGATTCTCAAGCGGGGAGGTCAGGTTTCTCATTGCGAGTGGTCGCGTATGCTCGCGACCGCTCGCGATGAGAAACTACCAGTCCCCGTTGAGAAAACTGCAGCTCGAGTACAAATCTGCTCGGCGGCAGAAAGCGACCGCTTGCACTGAGCAAGATGACGTTTGCAATGATTGCACAGTGCGGACAAGCATCCGGCACTGTGCAATCATTGCGAACAGCATTTCCTACCGCACTACGCAGTTCGCGTAGTGCTACGCGTAGCTCACGTAGTGCGAAGTGCACTTCGCGTAGCTACGCGTAGCACTACTACGCGAACTACGCCCAGGGTTAGTTTCCATGCCGGCCTGTCCGACATGAAAACCATGTCGGAAAGCGTGTTTGGGGGCCCCAAGGGGCCCCCTTGTGCATGCGGCCTCCGGTTGGGGGCCATGCCCCCTGTTGATCCCTGCACCCCGTGGCAGGCACTTTGAGGTGCCTGCCACGGGTTGCAGGGATGAACAACACCTCCCATTTCTCAATGGGAGCTTGTGTTACGGCTGGTTTACAGCCGTAACACCCGCTCCCATTGAGGAACGAGAGTATGCGACCCAACAGTGTTCAGTCGCATTGTAGTTAGCCGGTTGGGACCACCGACCGGAGGTCTCTCGATCCCAGGACCTAGATGGTGTCGTGCCGACGCAAGTCTGCCCGACATCGTAATCAGGCCCTTATTGTGGTCTAAACAATATGGCTGCCAATAAAATTTTGTAAGGATGAAATACTTAGTCTGTGTTCTGGGTTTTAAAGGGAACTATAGTGTAGTACAGTGTATTTTTACATTTTTATTAACATATTCAATTTTTTAAATTTTTTGTACAGAAGTACTTTCTAGGTATTATTGTGGTACTCCATAAACCTTTTTTTTAAAGTATATACAGTAATAAGACTAGTTTTCACTACCTATACATACTTTGCTAAACTGACTCATTCATTCCCATGCACTTCTAAAACAGTACTACACTATATTTTCGCTTAAAACCCAGAACGTGGACTAACTTTGGTCTAAACAATATGGCTGCCTCTTAATTTTGTAAGAACTTTTATTACCCAATCGTATACTGTTTTGTCATCGTGATGTGCTGCAGTGTACTGCGAAATTACCGCTGTATGCCCCGGTCCAATTTAGCACTAAGTTTTTGTGCCTTATAATTTTAAAACTACTGAACCACTTTAGATCTACAACCATAAAGCACCCTTTCCACCCTATAATATATATTCCTGCCAAATTTCATCTAAATCCGTTCAGCCATTTTCCAGCGAAATCTCTTTAAATGACACTCTATGACACGATATGCCACTAATCTCCCCTCCACTGTATGATAGGCCATTCCACTATATGAAACGTCATTACACTCCATGACACGCCACTCCACTCTACGACACGCCACTCCAACCTACCACATGCCACTCTATGACACTCCACTCTATGACACGCCACACCATGTCACTCCACTCTGTGACACACCAATCCACTCTATGACATGCCTCTCCACTTTGTCACATGCCACTCCACTTTAGGAGGTGCCATTCCACTCTACGCCACTCAAAGCCCCTCCACGCTAAGACACTGTACCACACGCCACTCTGTGACACGCCACTACACTCTATTGTATGACATGTCACTCCACTATACACCACTCCACTGTACGACGGTCTACTTTGCTCTGACACTCCATGCCACTCCACACTACAACTCGTCATTCCACTGTACAACATGCCACTCCACTCTACTAAACACCACTCCACTCTTCAACTTCCCAATTCATTATAAGTAAGGCTCCCTGTTTTCCGTTTTTACGGATTTTTACAGATAAATACAGACAGAAAACAATGGGGCATATGTACAAGGACTTAACGCCGCCATAGCGTACATTTTTTGACGTTACAGTGGCTTTTTTTTATCGCCGTACTTACAAGTTACCGCTAACTGCAGTTAGCGGCACTTTTCCGGCGTAAACATGAATTTTTAAGATCACCACTTCTGTTAGCGGGACTTAATGAAATTGAGATGCAAGGTGGGCGTTCACGTGCAAAAACTGCTGCTAACCCCACTTCGCGATATTTAAAAGGAATTCCTTGTATGGTGCAAAACCCCAAAAACTGCCTCTAACTCCAGAAAATAGCTGGTCTTAAAAATGGTGCAAACACTTGGAGCCTCATTTCAGAAGGTTTTGGTGTTGGACAGCAGTGCAAGGAATGTTGCTGCACTGCCCTGCGACAACACTACAGGGCAGGAATGCGCATCATCAATAAGATAGGGCGCATTCATGGGCCTCATTCATGAAAAGTGTTGCATCACTGCGACAAAACAGCGTTGTAACACTTTTCACTACGCCCTTCTTGCAACACCATGGATGCGCTGTATTCACTGTGCGGCGCTCCATGTCCTAATTAATGACAGATAGGTCTGGAACCTGACGTATCTGTCAGCGCTAAAGTCAAGCATTGCTGCAGTTGTGTCACAAGCATGACCCAACTCCAGCAATGCATTGGGCCAGCCTATCCCTGTGGCACTGCGTCACCCTTACGCCTGCCAAGAGGCAGGCGTAAGGTACTGACGCAGTGGCGTCCTACAATTGTTGCAGTGAAATTTGATGGATTTCACTGCGCCATTCCTATGAGGCTTTGTTGCATGGGAACGACCACTCTGCATACATCATACCTGATGCAGGTATTATGTGGCACAGGGCTTCACAAGGTCACGCATATGCCTAGATGCGTCACTTTGCAAATAAGGCACAACGTGGTGCAAGAATCACGCTGCAAGTGCGTCAAGAAAATGATGCACCGGCGGGGTGAAACTGTCAGAAGGGGCTCATGAATAAGCCCCCCTGTCTCTTTCCCCTACGTTGGCGCACAATGGCTGCCATGCGCCAACGCAGGCACCCTTGCACCATGGTGCAAGGGTGACTGTGTTGCGGAGTTGATTGATGTTGTGGCTCCATCTCTTCTCGAGACATCTGCAGGTGGGGCTGGACTAGTGGAGGGCGGGAGTGAACCAGTTGGCCTTCTTGGAGTGTTGTTTGCCTGGTCTTTTCTTGAGGGGTGCCAGGGTGTTGGTGCAGTTGGAGAGCCATTGGTGGAGTTTGCGCGCTGGGGTGTTGGCGTCTGTAAGCGTTGGCGGAGTGATGGTGCTGAGGGAGTTGACGGGAAGTTCTTCGGTGGCCTTGATCCAGCTGTGATGGGGGCAATGATGGCGATGGTGTACGGTGGTCGTGGTGAAGGCGTGATGTAAACAATGATGGTCGGTACAGGAGAATCCTGTGGTGTGGCTGTAGTTGAAGTTCACGCTTGTGGAGAAGACGGGCTCGAGCGTGAGTCAGGCTATGTGGGTTGGTGCAGAGACTAGCTGCTTGAGTCCGATGTTGGCGAGGTTCCCCAGGAGGGGGGTGGTATTCTGGTCACTGGGGTTGTCCAGGCAGAACTTGAGGTCTCAGAGTAGGATGTAGTCGGTGGATGGGAGAGCCTGGGGTGCAATGAGGTCTACAATGGCATCGGTGAATGGGGGTTAATGGGGCCTGTAGATGAGAGTGCCGCGGAGGGTGGTGTTGGGGTTGGTCCTGATCTGGAAGTGGAGGTGTTCCATGGTCACCGTCAGGTCATTAGAGTGCGTGGTCAGTCGGAGTGTGATTTTTTAGACAATGGCAATGCCTCCTCCTGGGCGCTCGCTGTGGTCCGTGCGGGTGAATTTGTAGCCATCGTGGATGGTGATGGCGATGTCTGGTCCGGAGCAGAGGTTGGTCCAGGTTTCCGTGAAGAAGGCGAGGTCTGAAGAGGTGGCATCGAGGAGGTCCCAGATTTCTGTTGCATGTTGGTGGAGGGACCGCACGTTGAGGAGAATGCAATTGAGCCAGTCGGCTGCGCTGTTGGTCAGCTGGGCGGCAGGAGGTGCTGGTGTGCTGATGTGGTAGAAGGTGCATTTGCAGTTTCTACAGGCGCAGGGTGCAAATGAATTCTACAGTGTTGCTAGATGGCAGGCGGTGTGGTGTCCAGGGTTGATGGCGAGGAGGGTGCTGGAGTCGTAGCGGTGGAGTGTCAGGGAGGAAGGGTCCTTGGTGCTGTAAGCAGTCCAGGGGAAGACGACGCAGACAGGCTTGCTTTTGGCGCACCAGTGGTACGCCTGCTGCGCACATCGGCCACCATTATGTAGTGCTGCGGGGGGGACTGGACAGCTGGGAGGTGGGAAATGCGGGAAAGGACACTGGAGGGGGCAAGGATGGGGGGGCAGGGGTTGTAAATATATATTTTTTAAATTCTTACCTCGAGGCCGGGTCCCGCGTCTTCTGTGCTCCTGCTGTCCTGAGTCTGCTTCCAGGAACAGGAAGCAGGCAGCCAGGCTCCTTCCCCTAAGCCAATCACAACGCTGCAATGAGGCTTTGTGATTGTTCTTGAGCGCTGTGACAAGGCGTTCAGCCAGGGGCTGGAGGGGTGGCTATGTTCTCCATGCAGGCTGTGATGCAGCCTGCATTGCGAACAGGGATGTGCGCATGAATGCTTTTGGCGGCTTGAGAGGGCCGACCAAACAGTCATTGCACACTTGAGTGGGCATACCACTCTGCCCCTGCCCTGGTCCGTGAGTAGAGAAGCCCCACCCACCCTTCCACCCACAAAGGAAATATAGCATGAGTACATCAGAAAGTTATCATCATGTTATGTTTCCTCTTCTTGCACTGCTTGAAAGCAGTGGGGCGACGCTCTTCCACCAAAGCGGATGAGCCGCCACTGGTGGTGCGTCACCCACAGGTGCTAGGCCTGGGCCTGACTCAACCCCTGGGCCTTCTCCGCTACGCGTCCCACCTTCTCCTCACCTGGACATTGACACCGTGGCACAATCCGCTGCACTCTCTCCAAATCTGTGACTCAGCCAGTAGGAGCCTCAGCCAGGTAGGATTTCACAAGCCTGGGTATAGCAGTCGCCGCCAAGTCTGCTGGGGAACTCCCGATGCAGGTGATGCAACAGGGCCCCCTTAGGCGTGAGGTTGCAGCGATCCCCCCACACAAGTTCAGCGCAGTTCAGTGGCCTCACCCTCCACAGCGTCCGGGGGACTGTCCGCGCTTTCAAGGTTTTTGATGCCATGGTGCTGCCTGGAGTGAGCAAGACCACTGACTCCCACCCTCGCAGCTCCACCATTAAGTGAGGCCTGCCCCTGCACTCTTGAGTGTTGGTGATCGAGGCCCTCCTCCACCCGCAGGTTTCCCTGCGCCTCATCCCTGGTGGTCCAGTTGACCTCTGTCTCCTTCCTCTCACTCTGCTCTTTCACTCGTTTTCACTCGTTTTTCTACCCTCTTTTATCTTTCACCTTTCTGCACTTTTCTGCATCTCTGCTCTTTTGTGCCTTATTTCTGCTTATTTTCCCTTTTTTCTTTATCCCTTATTTCCTCCCTTTACCTTTCCCCGCCGCTGCTGCCCCCGTGGCCCCTCCCCCCCAGCGCGACCGGCCCAATCCAGCGCCCCTCCCCGCTCCCGCCTCCCAGCTGTCCAGCCCTCCCCGACCCCTACTTAATGGCGGCCACTACGGGGACAGGCGAGCAAGACCACTGACTCATTGTCAGTGAAATTGCTCTCCCACCCTCACTGTGCCTCATCCCTGGTGGTCCAGTGGACCTCTGTCTCCTTCCTCTCACTCTGCTCTTTCACTCGTTTTCACTCGTTTTGCTACCCTTTTTATCTTTCACCTTTCTGCACTTTTCTGCATCTCTGCTCTTTTGTGCCTTATTTCTGCTCATTTTCCCTTTCTCTCGCTCTGCTCTTTCACTCGTTTTCACTCGTTTTTCTACCCTCTTTTATCTTTCACCTTTCTGCACTTTTCTGCATCTCTGCTCTTTTGTGCCTTATTTCTGCTTATTTTACCTTTTTTCTTTATCCCTTATTTCCTCCCTTTACCTTTAACTGCCGCTGCTGCCCCCGCGGCCCCTCCCCCCCAGCGCGACCGGCCCAATCCAGCTCCCCTCCCCGCTCCCGCCTCCCAGCTGTCCAGCCCTCCCCAACCCCTACTTAATGGCGGCCACTGCGGGGACAGGCGAGCAAGACCACTGACTCATTGTCAGTGAAATTGCTCTCCCACCCTCGCAGCTCCACCATTAAGTGAGGCCTGCCCCTGCCCCTGCACTCTTGAGTGTTGGTGATCGAGGACCTCCTCCACCCGCAGGTTTCCCTGCGCCTCATCCCTGGTGGTCCAGTGGACCTCTGTCTCCTTCCTCTCACTCTGCTCTTTCACTCGTTTTCACTCATTTTTCTACCCTTTTTATCTTTCACCTTTCTGCACTTTTCTGCATCTCTGCTCTTTTGTGCCTTATTTCTGCTCATTTTCCCTTTCTCTCGCTCTGCTCTTTCACTCGTTTTTCTACCCTCTTTTATCTTTCACCTTTCTGCACTTTTCTGCATCTCTGCTCTTTTGTGCCTTATTTCTGCTTATTTTCCTTTTTTCTTTATCCCTTATTTCCTCCCTTTACCTTTCCCCGCCGCTGCTGCCCCCGCGGCCCCTCCCCCCCAGCGCGACCGGCCCAATCCAGCTCCCCTCCCGCTCCCGCCTCCCAGCTGTCCAGCCCTCCCCGACCCCTACATAATGGCGGCCACTGCGGGGACAGGCGAGCAAGACCACTGACTCATTGTCAGTGAAATTGCTCTCCCACCCTCGCAGCTCCACCATTAAGTGAGGCCTGCCCCTGCACTCTTGAGTGTTGGTGATCGAGTCCCTCCTCCACCCGCAGGTTTCCCTGCGCCTCATCCCTGATGGTCCAGTGGACCTCTGTCTCCTTCCTCTCACTCTGCTCTTTCACTCGTTTTGCTACCCTTTTTATCTTTCACCTTTCTGCACTTTTCTGCATCTCTGCTCTTTTGTGCCTTATTTCTGCTCATTTTCCCTTTCTCTCCCTCTGCTCTTTCACTCGTTTTCACTCGTTTTTCTACCCTCTTTTATCTTTCACCTTTCTGCACTTTTCTGCATCTCTGCTCTTTTGTGCCTTATTTCTGCTTATTTTCCCTTTTTCTTTATCCCTTATTTCCTCCCTTTACCTTTCCCCGCCGCTGCTGCCCCCGCGGCCCCTCCCCCCCCAGCGCGACCGGCCCAATTCAGCTCTCCTCCCCTCTCCCGCCTCCCAGCTGTCCAGCCCGCCCCGACCCCTACTTAATGGCGGCCACTGCGGGGACAGGCGCCGCTGGTGCACCGAAGGCGCGTCAAAAGCAAGCCCGTCGGCGCCCGTCTGCGACCCGTCCGCGACCAGCACCAGGAACCCTGGACCTCCGCCCCGCCAACGCTACGACCCAGCAGCACTCCACGCACTCAACCCAGGCCGCAACAACAACTGCAAGCTAGCATCACCAGCCGACACCCACGGACCCTTCAGCTGTCACCGCTGCCGGCACACCTGCACCACCGCCAAGAACACGGATCCAGCACAACCCGCCCACAAGAACACAACCGAACCGAAGACCCTGCAATGCATCCTCCTCAACGTCCGATCCCTCCACAAACACGCCACAGAAATCTGGGACCTCCTCGACAGCACCACCCCGGACGTAGCGTTCTTCACCGAAACCTGGACCAACACCACCTCGGGACCGGACATCGCCATCGCCATCCCCCAAGGATACAAGATCTCCAGGAAGGACCGCCCCACCCGCCCAGGAGGAGGAATCGCCATCGTCCACAAATCCAGCCTCCGCCTGAGCACACTCCCCGATGAGCCCACAGAACTGATGGAACACCTTCACTTCAAGATACTGGCCAGCCCCACTGCCACCCTCCGAGGAACCCTCATCTACCGACCCCCTGGACCCCGCGGACCCTTAGCCAACTCCATCACAGACATTATCTCCCCGCAGGCCATCGCATCCACCAACTACACCCTGCTGGGAGACCTCAACTTCCACCTCGACAACCAACTGGACCCCAACACCACATCCCTCCTGGACAACCTCCACAACATTGGACTCCGCCAGATCGTGACCGAGCCCACGCACTCAGCAGGACACACCCTCGACCCCCTCTTCACCACAGGAAACTCCATCACCTTCAGCCACACCAACGAACTCCCATGGACCGACCATCGTTGCGTCCACTTCACCTTCAGAACACCCACCATCCACAGACACCAGCACCTGCTTCCACGAAGAAACTGGACCAAAATCACCGACGACCAGCTCACCTCCTCACTCAACAACTCCACCCCAACCATCGCGGAAAACGACGACCCCAACACCGCAGCCCGAACCCTGCATAGATGGATCTCGGACAGCACCAACACCATAGCCCCCTCCAAGAAAAACAACAATACCCGCGCCAAGAAAGCCAGATGGTTTACCACCGAACTTCGAGAGTCCAGACGCACATGCTGCCGCCTCAAAAAGGCCTGGAGGAACACCAAATCCACAGAAGCCCACAACAACTTCAGAGCCGCCACCAACGCCCACCGTCAACTCATCAGAGAAACGCGGAAAAAAGCGATTGAAGACAGAATCTCCACCCACGCGCACAACAGCAAGGAACTCTTCAGCATCATCAAGGAGTTCGCCCAACCCACCAGCGAGTCTACCGACATCCCTCCCTCACAAGACCTCTGCGACAAACTCAGCACCTTTTTCCACCACAAAATCAAGAGCATCTACGACAACTTCGACGAAGACAACCAACACACTGAACCCTCACCAACCACCCCCGACACCCGGAAACCAGCGATTGACGACTGGACAGCCCTCACTACCGAAGACACACTGAAGACAATGAAGTCAATCCACTCAGGGGCCCCCACGGACCCCTGCCCCCACTACATCTTCAACACCATCGCACCCATGCTCCGCCACACCATCAACCGCTCCCTGGCGACCGCCTCGTTCCCCGATGACTGGAGACACGCCGAGGTCAACCCACTCCTAAAGAAACCCTCAGCGGACCCCACCGAGCTCAAAAACTACAGACCCATCTCCCTGCTCCCGTTCCCAGCGAAAGTCATCGAGAAAGCCATCAACAGCCAACTCTCCACATTCATTGAAGAACACAACATCCTCGACTCCTCCCAATCCGGCTTCAGAAAAAACCACAGTACGGAAACCGCCCTCCTCGCCACAACAGACGACATCCGCACCCTACTGGACAAAGGAGAAACAGTAGCCCTCATCCTCCTCGACCTATCAGCGGCGTTCGACACAGTCTCCCACCGCACCCTAATATGCAGACTCTCGACGCAGGAATCCAGGACAAGGCCCTCGACTGGATCCGCTCCTTCCTCTCCGGCAGGACGCAGTGGGTCAGACTCCCCCCTTTCCTCTCGGACCCCACACCTACCACCTGCGGAGTCCCCCAGGGCTCCTCCCTCAGCCCGACGCTCTTCAACGTCTACATGGCTCCACTTGCCCCCATCGTCAGAACCTACGGGCTCAACATCGTGTCATACGCAGACGACACCCAGCTCATCCTCTCCCTATCCAACGAGCCCAACACCGCCAGACGCAACTTTCGAGACGGCATGGAAGCCGTCGCCAAATGGATGAAAAACAGCTGCCTACAACTAAACACCAACAAAACAGAAGTACTCATCATGGGCCCAAACCCCGACGCCTGGAGCGACACCTGGTGGCCCCCACCCTCGGAAACCCGCCAACCCCCACAGACCACGCACGCAACCTGGGAATCATCCTGGACTCCGAGCTCCAAAATGGACCGCCAGATCAACTCTGTCTCGTCTTCCTACTTCCACACCCTCCGCCTCCTTCGTAAGACCTTCAAATGGATCCCCCTCGAACACCGAAAGACCGTCACTCACGCCCTGGTCACCAGCAGACTCGACTACGGCAACGCACTCTACGCCGGAATAAACAAAAACCTCACCCGCAAGCTACAGAACATCCAGAACGCCGCCGCAAGACTGGTCCTCAACCTGCCAAAACACTGCCACATCTCCCAGCACCTGCGCACACTCCACTGGCTCCCCGTCGAGGCGAGAATCACCTTCAAGATGCTCACCCACGCACACAAGGCCCTCCACGGCACCGGACCAGCATACCTGAACAGCCGACTCAAATTCCACGCACCCCAAAGGACCCTACGATCAGCCCAGCTCTCCTACGCCGTGGTCCCCCGCACCAGAAAGACCAGATCGGGAGGCCGCTCCTTCTCCTTCCTCGCGGCCAAAGCATGGAACGCCCTTCCGCTCCACCTCAGACAGACAACATCGCTCCCCATCTTCGCAAGAAACCTCAAAACCTGGCTCTTCGACAGACCCCCTCCTTGATGGAATGGACCCTGCACCCCCCCCCCCACCCCTAGCGCCTTGAGACCCTTACGGGTGAGTAGTCGCGCTTTAACAAACCCCTGATTGATTGATTGATTGAGCAATGATAAGTGATGCATCACACATTTTGCCCAGCGATGCGCCTCTTTTCATGATTGTAACCCTGAATTTCCTCTTCCCCTCGGACTCTGGCTGGTCATCTTGGCTGTTGGGAGGCTTGGGGGGGTTGTTGAACTGTGCTGCACTTGGCCCTCCATTCTGCATTCCATTGGTTTTGTTTCCTATTTTTCATTGGAGGTGGACTTATAGGCTATTTTTACCACTAGAGGCAAAAAAAGTCACGTTGGGCTGCCTAACGTGAGTTTTTTTGCTGCTAATTGGCCTTTCGTCAGTTTTCGCCCACTAACATCAGAATTTGTATCGCCTTCACGCTAGTGTTAACAGCAGTTTTCACCGCGGCTACCTGAAACTATTGCCATGTAGCGACGTACTATAAATACATTGCTAACATGGCAATAGTTTTCGCCGATAGACCGCATTAGGAAAACTGCTGCTAACTAACGCTAATGGTAGTTAGCGGCAGTTCTTGTACATATACCCCAAAGTGTTTTCTGTCTGCATTTATTTGTAACAGTGGATAAATACAGAAAATGTTGCTTCTTTTAAGTAACTCTCCATGCTTTCTTTCCTGAATTGTAGCCCAACAGCTGAGCAGATGGACAGCATGGGAAATGAAAAAACAGGATGAAATTTCTATTAATAATGGCATATGTCAACATACATTTGTGGGATAATGCTAATATTTAGAGAATGCATTGTTGCGTACCATTTGGCAGCTTAAATAGCTAAATCATGACAGACATCAAAGTATGAGTGTGTGTATCAGTTAAATTGTCACGTGGCCGATGGGGACATTGTCGACATCACTAAGTTAGCATGAGCCCTGCAGCCAGGATGCTGCTTTTGCGCACGTTACTACATGGCTTTATTTTTGCAAGGCACTGTTAATGCCATTCACATGAGAACTGTCAGCTGTGTTCGTTCTCTGCCGGTTCCTGGAGTTTAGTCTGAACATTGTAAGCAAGGTCGACAAACAATGCCCCTTGTTATTCTGTTTTGGTCAGGCCCTAGCACCTAGACAAAACATACTACTGCAGTTGCTGTTGGAGACTCGTACTTTGATATTATGGGAATACATGTTTAGGTAACACACACTTGGAGAGGGACCTTTGCAGGGAGAAGAGCAATACTCACCTACGATGTAGAAATCCCATCTATGCTCTAAGGTATGGGGTCTGTTGACAAAGCACAGAGATCTTCTATTATATAATAATATTTCTTCTTACCAAGGGGAGGGAGGTTAGGCACTGTAGCCCTTTCTCCATTGTCTTTATACAATGACATCTCCCTTTATAGTGTATGGACTGGCTGTGTTGCTAACTGTATTCCTGGTATGCATTTTTCTGCTTATTGTGGCACGTATACTGCATGTTAGAGCACGTTTGTTAAAATAAACATTTTAAACTATATTCGTGTCTCAGTCAGATCTTATTGTGGACAGGTACGAGAGTGTGAGCGAAAAGGTGTGTCTTGTTACCACGATTCCTGAGAGATCCGGGAGTGTTGTGTTCTGGGATGTTTAATCACTTGCTTCTCCGTGAGTGTGTAGTAGAGTGAGTGAGACACTATAGCTAGTCAGTTCTGGGCTCGTGGGTACTAAGGAGGTAGGAAGGCTCAGCCCCTATACACAGAGGTCCCATAATCCTGCACATAGTTCTGTGTATGTGTAGAATCCCTGCAACATGGCGCCATCAACGTTTGGTCTGGTACTTATTTATGAGACCCCTGAGTAGCGCTTGTGCTTGTCCACAATACCCTCTCACCAGTTTCGGAGACATCCGTGGTGCGAGGGGTTTATCTCCTACATTAGAGTTTTATAGGTTTTTCAAGCTTGAATTTTAAAAGGTTTCGTTTTATTTGTTCTTGACCCGGTATTGCGCTACCATTTCCCTTACAGTGTCTATAATGGCCATTAACATTGCTGCCCCTAACCGCGCCGCGGTTACTGCGCATTTGACCTAACATGGAGTCCCGGTTGCAGGAGCAGATTTTATCTTTGTAACAGAGGCAGACACAGCTTTCCGCTTCGAAGTTTTTTACTCTTGGGTTAAGTTTCCAGCTGTTGATGGAAACGATAATTTCTTTCATGAATATGAATGTGGCGCAGTTCCACAACTTTACCGTCCATATCGTTTACTTGAAGTTCCGTTGTCAGCTTGGGAGCATACCATATAGTTTAATGGCTCCCTTCCTCACCCTGTTTCGGTGGTCCGTCTCAGCCCTTTGTCGGTCGACGGGGCCACTTGGCCCGTTTTGGCGAGATTAACACCTCATCCAAATTATCTTGGTGTTACACACGAGGAGCATACCTCTTTAATTCACATCCGCAGAAGTGTCATACAATATATGTCTCGTAATATACCGGCGGCTCCTGCTGGTGCCGCTCAGCCACCAGGGCATGGTGGTGGCGTGGTTATAAGTCCTATCATGATTAATTCAGTGATGGAGAAGCGTCCTCAGAATAGGGATGATTTGCCTTTCTGGTTGGCCAAGAAATTTGAGCAACTCGAAGCTGTTTTTCCACATACCTCTCCTGTGGAAAAACACAGGATCCTCACAATGAGCTTACCAAAGGGCCTAATTCCCAATCTGGCAGATTGCATCACTTGGGGGAAGGTGTTTGCAGCGGTGTATGCGCTGTGTTTTGGCACTCCTTCCATGACTGTGCTTCCGACGGTTCTTAAGAAACTGTAAGATGAGCATGGGGAGGAAGCTGCCCTGGAATTGGGGATGCGATTAGTAGGTATGTTCCCAATTGTCTCCGATATGATTCTTGCTAACGTCATAGGGTAAGCAGTTAGCTTACTGGTGCGTCAGCGCATGGAGGCAGTGGCAAACGTGGATAAACAACGTGAATTGCCGGAGAATATTGCGTATGTATATAAATCCTTGGGGCGCAATAATCTGGGTGTTAGACCTTTTACTCAGGCACAAAATAAGCCCTCGCCTGATAAGGAGGGGCATCCAGTCTTTCCTAAAAAGGCTTGGAATAGAAATCAGCGGCAGCAACAACAGAAGCAAGGTTTGCATGCGGGTTCAGCGACACCTGATGCTTCTGAATGTAGATATGATTTGCGTGACCGCTCTCAAATTAAGACACCAGAGAGATTTCAGGTTCCTGATCAGCGCTCTCCTCGTTCCTTTCAGGAATCATCGGATGCACAGTACGGTAGAGGGGAGCGACAAGATCTCAGACAAGGCGAGACCACTCAACAACGACGTGATCAGCCACGACAGTTTGACCTGAAAGCAAAACCGGAGGGACAACCGCCTTAGCGGGCCCCGTTTCAAAAGAAAAAAGTTGCCGCTTTAACAGCAAAGTTGCCTCAGACGGTGAGAACCCTGCTCCTCGATTGGAGATGGGCGGTGACACTCCTCGACAGTGTGGCGGAAGTTACCATAGTGCGGGAGGCACTCCATCCTTGTCTGGAGGCGAGAGCAACTGATACTTTCATTATAGTGGAAACAGCAGATACACGAGTTGCACCCCCTGATAGTCTTTATGAGATAGTCCTCCAAATTGAGGGTGATATAAAACGACAATTAAGGCAATCTTTGGGAAAACCTTACCTCCTATGACATTTTGTTGGCGGAGGCGGATTGGCCTCCTCCATTCGTTTTGGCTTCTTCCCGAGGGGAGGACGTAATACTCCTGAGTTTTTCACGTTACGTCTCTGAAGAGGCTAAACTAGCTTACGCGTCGTAATGGGCATAAGCCCTTGCGCCGGCTGTGTATCAGGTGGGCTGGGATCAAGATTCACTGGCACATGAAATTCCTTTACGATCTATGCCACAGCCACAGGCTCAATATCCAATCAAACGAGACGCCAAAGCTTCCGTAAGTGAAATTTTGACCCAGTTGGAATATCAGGGTGAGATTGAACCCTGTGTTTCATCAATGAATAATCCTCTTTTTCCGATATTGAAACCGGATGGTTCATATTGCATAGTTTTGGATTACAGAAATTTGAACAGTCATGTTCGTACGTTTGCCATACAGAACACACACAGCTCTGCGTTGATAAATAACATATTCCATCAAAAAGTATAAAACAACACTGGATATATCAAATGGGTTTTACAGTCACAATCTGGCTCCTGACAGCTGTGACTTGACCGAATTTACCGCGGTTGGCAATCAGAAAAGATTTACGCGCTTGCCTATGGGCTATATAAATAGTCCTGGGGCTTTTGCGGCGCGTGTTGTGTCTCTTTTACATGATATAGACCCTGATGCTTCCTCATACATTGATGACATTTATTTGACAGATGACGAGTTGATACCACATCTTGTTCGCGTAGATCGCATCATTATGTCTTTTGCCGACTTGGGGTACAAATTTAATTTAGCAAAATCTCACAACGCCTACTTGGCGGTACTCTTTTTGGGTTACGAACTCAACAATGAAGGTAGGGGGTTAGCCCCCCACTTTTTGGAGAAATATGCTCAATTGCAACCTCCTTCCACTTTAAAGAAGTTACAATCACTACTGGGTTTTTTGAATTACGGGAGAACATATATTCCTGAATATGCCCAGCGTATCAAACAGCTTTATGCGTTGATACAACCCTCTTTTTCGTCTTCCAGCTGGCTTCCGGAACATACCACGATTCTTCGGTCCATGCAGTCTGATCTGCTTGCGACCAACTACCTGTTAACTCGGGACAATTCTACCAATTTAGTCATACAGATTGTACCGGGAATGGCAGGTTTCACTTACTTAACGTTCAATGAGGGAGACACAGTCCCCATTGCATACAAATCGCACTTGTACACATCAGCAGAGATGTGTTTTTCCTCCATTGAAAAAATTCTTACGGCAGTCCAGATGGCGATTCTTAAGGATCGCGCTCTTGCTCAAGGTAAACGCATTCTCATGGTCTCGCCTGTGCCTGCTCTAGAAGCAGTCACATAGGCGAGTGTTCCGAAATTCTAAGGCTTCACATCCTCGTTGGATTCAGTGGGCAAGTTTATTGACATCGGCTGATGTCACTTTTATCTTTGACCCATTGTTACAGACACAGGCGTTTTTACAATATGAACAAGTTCATCCCCCTCCGTTGTCTTTACTTCCTCTTGATCGGTACGAATGTGTCATTTATACCGATGGTTCTGCTCAACCCGCCGTTGGCTCTAAACATGCTTATTCAGCGGCCTGCGCTATTGTGGCAGGCTCTATAATTGACTGTGATTTTAAGTCTTCCTTGGTGCACAAACAGGCTCTTGGAGACTGTACAGCTCAATTGGCTGAGCTGTGTGCTTTGTTGTTGCTTTGGTGCTCACTACACCACTGGATTCAAGCTAGCCTGGCTGATGAAGGGTGATGCCCAGAAACCGGTCCCAGGATGCTTGTTTCCCGTCCAGGGAGGACGTGGCTTGACAGTTCGGGCTGGACTGTTCCCACAAGGAACAGGGTCAAGACTGATTTGCATATGGCTGGGTCCAAACTGGGGTGGTGTGGTGAGCAAAAGAATGATGGATTTAACCCAGATCCTTGTGACTGGGGGTGAATGTTTGCAATGTCCAGCATTCTGTCCATCAATTGTTTCTTTTGCATATGTCGTCCTAAGTGGGAAGGGTATGCCCAGACGTGGGTCCCGTGCTCACTCCACCACTGGATTCAAGCTAGCCTGGCTGATAAAGGGTGATGCCCAGAAACCGGTCCCAGGATGCTTGTTTCCCATCTAGGGAGGACCTGGCTTGGCAGTTCGGGCTGGACTGTTACCACAAGGAACAGGGTCACGACTGATTTGCCTATGGCTGGGTCCAAACTGGGGTGGTGTGGTGAGCAAAAGAATGATGGATTTAACCCAGATCCTTGTGACTGCGGGTGAATGTTTGCATTGTCCAGCATTCCGTCCATCAATTATTTCTTCTGCATATGTCGCCCTAAGTGGGAAGGGTATGCCCAGACGTGGGTTCCGTGCTCACTACACCACTGGATTCAAGCTAGCCTGGCTGATGAAGGGTGATGCCCAGAAACCGGTCCCAGGATGCTTGTTTCCCGTCCAGGGAGGACCTGGCTTGGCAGTTCGGGCTGGACTGTTCCTACAAGGAACAGGGTCAAGACTGATTTGCATATGGCTGGGTCCAAACTGGGGTGGTGTGGTGAACAAAAGAATGATGGATTTAACCCAGATCCATGTGACTGGGGGTGAATGTTTGCATTGTCCAGCATTCCGTCCATCAATTGTTTCTTTTGCATATGTCGCCCTAAGTGGGAAGGGTATGCCCAGACGTGGGTCTCGTGCTCACTACACCACTGGATTCAAGCTAGCCTGGCTGATGAAGGGTGATGCCCAGAAACCGGTCCCAGGATGCTTGTTTCCCATCCAGGGAGGACCTGGCTTGGCAGTTCGGGCTGGACTGTTCCCACAAGGAACAGGGTCAAGACTGATTTGCATATGGCTGGGTCCAAACTGGGGTGGTGTGGTGAGCAAAAGAATGATGGATTTAACCCAGATCCTTGTGACTGGGGGTGAATGTTTGCATTGTCCAGCATTCCGTCCATCAATTGTTTCTTTTGCATGTGTGCTTTGTTGTTGGCTCTAGAATTCGCTGATCCTAATGTACCCACTCTTACAGTGTGCAATTCCTTTTACTGTGTGCAATCCTATAATGACAATTTGTTCTTTTGGTCTCAAAATGATTATCAAGATTCTAAAGGTAGCGCAATAAAGCATAAAACGCTTTGGGTTCGAGTGGCCGCTCTTAAGGAACGTTTGCCACTCACACATGTTATCCATACTCTCGGCCATCAGCGTGTGGAAGCACTATGCTCCACTACGTGACACTGTGCAACACACCACTCCACTCTACAACACACCACTCCACGCCACTCCACTCTGACACTCTACGATACACCACTCCACTCAATGACACTCCACTCCACGACACTCCATGCCACTCACTCTACGACATGCCATTCCACTCTATGCCACTTCACTCTACTCTCAGAAAAGCTACTCCACTCTATGCCACTCCATTCTACGCTATTCAACTCTACGCCACTCCACTCTACGCCACTCCACTCTACTTCACTCTACTCTACACCACTCCACTATACTTTACAACAGTCCTCTCCACTCTACGCCACTCCACTCTATGTCACAACTCTTTATGCTATTTCACCCTACAACATCCCACTTCACTCTACACCACTCTACTCTACACCCCTCCACTCTAAGATACTATATGACACTCCAATCTATGACAAACCACTCTACTGTGCTGCAAAATACACCCCTCCACTCTGCGCAACTTCACACAACACTGCATTCCACTCCACGCCCCTCCACTGCACGCTACTCTACGACACTGTACACCACGCCAATCCACCCTATGACACCACTCCATCTCTATGACATGCTACTCCCCTCTATGACATGCCACTCCAATCTATGACACTTCACTCTATGACACTCCACACCACTTACTCTACGCCATGCCACTCCACTCTACGCCACTCTACGCTATTCCACTCTACGTCACAATACTGTACGCAACAACACTCTAAGACAAAACCCTCTATGCCACGACAATCTACGATATTCCCCTTTAGGCTACTCCACTCTATGCCTCTCCACTGTAAGATACTGTAGACACGCCACTCTCTAACATGACACTCTACTCTACTCTACGACACGCCACTCCACTCTACTCTACTCTATGACACATCACTCCACTCTACACCACTCCACTCCACTGTACGCCACTCCACTGTACGCCACTCCACTCCCCTCTACCACATGCCACTCTACAACACGCCACTCCAATCGAAGATTTGCCATTCCACTATGTGACATGCCACTCCACTCTAACAAATGCCACTACACTCTATGACTTGTCACTCCACTCTACTGTATGTCACACCATTCCACAACATGCCACTCCATTCTATGACAGTCAACTGCACTCTATGACATGCCACTTCACTCTATGACACACCACCCCAATCTCCCACACGCTTCTTCACCATACGACATGCGGCTTCAGCCTACACCCCTCCACTCTGTGACATTTCACTTTACTGTACGTCCCTCCACTCTAAGACACTATAAGACACAACACTCTATGAAATGCCCTCTACTCTACTGTATGACACACCACTATACTCTATGCCACTCCACTTCACTCTACTCCAGTCTATGCTCCTCCACTGTACGCCACTCTACTCCATTCTTTGACACTGTACGATGAGACACGCCACTCCACTCTACGACACACCACTCCACTGTATGACACACTATTCCTCTCTATGAAATGCCACTCCACTCTATGACACTCCAAGGCACTCACTCTACAGCATGCCACTCCACTCTGTGCTACTGCACTCTACACTAGGACACCCCACTCCACCCTACGCCACTGTACTTTACACTATTCCACTCTACACCACTCCACTCTACGCCACTCTACTCTACACCACACTACTCCACTTTATGCCACTCCATTCTACGCTATTCCACTCCACTCCACTCCACTCTATGACACACCACCACACTCTACCACTCACCACTTCACTGTACGAAATGCCACTTCACTGTACGCCAACCCACTCTACACCACTCTATACTATTCCTTCTATGCCACAACAATCTATGCTATTCCACGCCACTCTATGCCATTCTGCTCTATGCTATGACACTTTATGTCACAACACTGTATGTGACACTCTACAACACAACCCTCTATGCCACAACAATCTACGCTATTCCACTCTACGCCACTCCACTCTCTGCCACTCCACTCTCGGCCACTCCACTCTAGGCCACTCCACTCTAGGCCACTCCACTCTAGGCCACTCCACTCTATGCCTCTCTACCGTAAGACACTGTAGACATGCTACTCTATGCTAACATTTGTTTGCTGTAACGCTACTCTATAACATGACACTCCACTCTACTCTATGACATGCCACTCCACTCCTCACCACTCCACTCTACTCTATGACACATCACTCGACTCTACACCACTCCACTCCACTCTACTGCATGCCACTCTACCACACGCCACTCCAATCGATGACATGCCATTCTACTCTGTGACACGCCACTCCACTCTACCACACACCACTACACTCTACTCTACTCCAGACAACTTTACAACATCCCAGTTCTCGCTACGCCCCTCACTCTAGGGCATGCCACTCCACTGTACTGTATGACAAGCCACTCCACAACACGCCACTCCACAACACACCACTCCGTTCTATACAGTCAACTCCACTCAATCACACTTCACGCCACGCCACTCTATGGCACACCACCCCAATCAACCACATGCTTCTCCACCATACGACATGCCACTCTACCCTACGCCCCTCCACTCTACGACATCCACTTCACTCCACACCACTCCAGTCTACGCCCCTCCACTCTAAGACACTATATGACATGCCACTCTATGACACACCACTCTACTCTATGACATGCCACTACACTCTTTGCCACTCCACTACACTCTACTCCACTCTATGCCCCTCCACTGCACGCCATTCTACTCCATTCTTTGACACTGTATGACAAAGACATGCCACTCCACTCTATGACACACCACTCCACTCTATGACACACTACTCCACTCTGCGATACTCCACTCCACTTTGATACTCCACCCTATGACACTCCATGCCACTCACTCTACAACATGCCACTACACTCTGCCAGTTCACTCTACCCTGGGACACATCACTCCACTCTAAGCCACTCCACTCAACACCACTCCACGCCACTCCACTATACACTATTGCACTCTATTCCACTCCACTATCAATCAATCAATCAGGGAATTGTGAAGCGGGCTACTCACCCGTGAGGGTCTCAAGGCGCTGGGGGTTGGTGGGTGCAGCTCTGGGTCAGCCGAAGAGCCAGGTCATGAGGCTCTTCTTGAAGGTGTGCAGAGTAAGGGAGCGTCTGATGTTGACCTGGAGCTCGTTCCAGGCTTTAGCTGCGACGTAGGAGAAGGCTCTTCCACCCACTCTGGTTCTGCGAATGCGCGGGGTTTCTGCTAGGGCGAGGTCGGTGGAGCGGAGGTTTCTTTTGGGTACGTGGAAGGAGACTCTTTCGATGAGGTATTTGTAGGCTGTCCGGAAATCGGTTAAACCCGATTGTGCCCCACAGTACCCTACCAGCTGAAGATCAGCTGACCCGGTATCACTGATTTTTTACATTTGTTGCACTGCTTGGCCACTTGAGGGAGCCAAAGCAGAACTCTACTGGAACTTGCAACGCAGAAGCAAACAGCGTGGAACAATGTGAGTCACCCCCATTAAATTAGAGGCGACACATTGGTTGGCAAGATTGGTGGGCGGGGTCAGGTCCTATTTTAATGGTTGTCAGGACGATGTCTGTCCCCACACTCCTCCGTCCACGCTGAATACCACGACAAGACGACGACCGCCAGTGCTCCAAGAATCAGCAGATAAGTTCTGCAAGGGAGCTGTTTTACAGGGAAAGGTGGCGGGGCCTCGATCAGTGGTGCATTAATTGACCTACCTTCTTGTCCTGATCATTATGGAAACGAATGAGCATGTTTGGACAGTAAGATAGATGGGCGAGTGGGTGAGCCTCCTGCATAGGTCTGAGTGCGGACACAGCGAATCCAAAAGCAGGGGAGGACTGGCCAATGTGGAAATCTTGAGTTTTTGAGGCAGGCCACAGCCTCTAAAAGCCCGACAGAATTGTGGCCAAGCCAGTAACATCAGTTACTGGCAGACAACACGTGCCGCATTTCTAACACAGGTGCATTAAAATGTCCTAGCAATTAGTATACAAAATATAACATTTTCCAAGAGGCCAGTATATCGTGACGGACAGGGTCTACTCTGCCTTTCATCATTCCGAGGTCGATAAAATTAGTATTATTTAGGTGAGCGTTCTTTAAGTACTACGAGTATTATTTTCAAGTATTGTAATGAGGTTGGGAGCAGTGATGATTATCAATAATAAATTAACGTCATTAATCAATCAGATGCACTCACCTGATTCGATGGTAAGAAGGCCGCACGTGCACTGCAGCGGCTGGTGCAGGCGGGGGCCGGGTGGGAAGCTAAGATGCTGCCAGGCGGGAATGATGCAGGGCTCGGTGCAGGATGCAGGGCGCAGTGTGCAGGACGTGGGATGCCTGGGATAATGCTAGTGCTGACTTGTGAACTGATCGAAATTGCAAGCCTGGCTTTCACGCACTCCCACACAGTCTGACAACAGGAAACAGGATGGCAGGATGGATGGAACACATTTGTTTTCCAGGAGAGTCACTGAGGGAAGCCGAGGGATGGGACTGCTACAGTTACACTGATAAACAAATGTTCACACTCAATCGTACCGAGTCCGGGGGAGAGTTGGGCGTGTACCCCCTCAACCCTCACCCCCACCCCTCCCCCACCGACTCACAGGCGGGCCTGCTAAAAAATGATTGAGGAGGGAGAACCTTAAAAGTTCCACCAACGCATTCTTCACGCCACAAACCCACTGTGTGAATGTGTTAAACGGCAGCAATTTATTTCCCATGCTCTGTGCTTTTTTACGCATGCACGCTCATTGATGCATCATTTCTGTCGCCAAGGAAGGCAGCTCCTACTCAACCCTAACTTGCTCTTGTTACCTCTGGCGCGGCCTTTGCCACCCCAGGTCTTGTTTTATTAGGGTGTACACATGGTGACGTTCAGGCTAGCACCTGGACGCTTGGAGAACTGCCACAATGCAGTTGTAGACACAGGAGGCCGGCCTGCTAACAAGGGACTGTGAAATGAACAAGATTAAAAAACAAGTTTACATTCGGAAGCTTCCACTTCCTCCCCTTCAACCGGTCATTCAGCTGCAAATCGAAGATTGTTCCGGGCTGGGGGGAGTCGGGCCGGTGGGGTGAGGTAAGAGGGGGATACAGGGGGAATCCCTAACATCCCCAAGGGTCAAAGAGTGAGCAATAGCACCTTTGCTGCTGTAGATGAGTCTGAATTTTATTACTAAAAACTTTGGAGGTAGAGGACTCCATTTTGAAAAGTTGACTAACAGACGCCTAGAAGTGGTATTTCCATTTCTGACTCTGACCTTTATTTATTAGGCAAATCCACTCTCAGACACATCCTGTTTTGCGTATGTGCCCAAGTCAGAGATTTGTCCATTTGTCTATCCTCTTGGACAAATTAGTTTTAAACAATTTCCCTGTTGGCTCATATTTGCACATTTCATGTGCAACAATATATTGTAATGCAATTGCATTTTTATACCACTTGCTACGGTGATTAGGTGCTGACATGCTTTAGAGCATGTGGGACGCTATTTCGAAACCCAAGGCTAGTGATTAATCCAGTTGTTATTGTTGGTTATTGGGACTAATCTTTTGCTATCTAGGAAACCATTCCATACATTTACTCCTGTTTCTTTGTAGTATATTAAATGAATAGGACTTAGATTTGTTCATGTGGGCAGGGGGGACTGTGCAAATGCTTGGCTGGATAACTGGATAGGTGAGACAAAATTATGTATGGTTAGGTTGCAGGGATATGAGTTTGAAGAAGAAGGTTGTGATCTCTGAGGTAAAAGGTGTGAGTAAAATTCAGAAATGCAACAACAGAGAGCAGGCAGGCAGGCATGCTGCTTAAGGTAGGCTCCACTCAGTGTAAGGCATTCAGAGGGTGATGGGTAAGGAGAGGGTCATTCAATAGGAAGGAGAGAGAAACAGTCGCTAGTTTTAGATCAAGGTCAAATAGCTATGCATGGTTTCAGGAATATAGAGGAGGCTTTTTGAGAAACCAAGCAATTTGAGAACGTAAAACTGTACAAATAAACATTATTTGCATGTGGAAAAGCATGTTGCACTGTGGCATTTGCATAGCACTTACTACCCCCTTTGAAAAGTACTGCTTTATGTTTGACTGCTTCAATAACTCTGAGGGCATATGCTTCCAGTTCTACGCAAATGTTGCAGAACCTGTCCCAGAGAATAGCAATTTTCAGGTGGACCAGTATTGGCATGTAAAACTGTGTCAGTGGCCAGATTTAGCAAATTGTGTATTGTCTGTTTGGGCATAGCCCGTCTCATGTTCCAATGTTGAGAGGGCCTTTTAGATAAAAGTTTACATGGGAAGGGAAGAGCAAACATGCAGACCAAAGACTCACTGAAGAAATATTGTATGGTGTACTACAATAATGTTTGATTTGTAGAAATGCATTTGGACCTCATATACACTGCACACACAGTGTCTATATACCATGCACTCAGTGCAGACAGCAAGAAATAACAAAAGCAAAACTTTCCATAAACACCAGAAAAACACTGTTTCTGTCGTTTTTAATGGCGCGAAAATGTGTAACCACTGATTACCACTGTTTTTTTAAGATATTGAAATCACTGAAAAAACCCCACCAGAATTTACAAAAAATAGAAACTGAAAACAGGAAAGCCTAGGTATTTGGGGCCGGTGTTGTGGAGAGACTTGTAGTCATGGGTGAGAAGCTTGAAGGTTACTCTCTTCTCGACGGGGAGCAAGTGGAGGTTTCGCAGTGTTGTGCTCATGTTGATTCCAGCGTAGAGGGCGTTTCTGTAGTCCAGTCTGCTTGTTATGAGTGCGTGGGTGACGGTCTTTCTGGCTTTGGGGGGATCCACTTGAAGGTCTTGCAAAGGATGCAGAGGATGTTGAAGCAGGTGGAGGCGACGGCGTTGATCTGGCGGGCCATGGTGAGGGAGGAGTCGAGTATGATGCTGAGGTTCCGGGTGTGGTCTGTGGGGGTGGGGGGTTGCCGAGGGCGATGGGCCACCAGATGTTGTCCCAAACTGTGTGGGTGGGTCCAAGGACGAGGACTTCTGTCTTCTCCGAGTTGAGTTTCAGACAGCTGCTGCTCATCCAAGCTGCGACGTCTTTCATTCCTTCCTGGAAGCTGAGTCTGGTGGTCTCGAGGTCTTTCGTGAGGGAGAGGATGAGCTGGGTGTCGTCAGCGTAGGATACTATGCTGAGTCCATGCTGTCTGACGATGGCCACAAGGGGGGCCATGTAGATTTTGAAGATCGTGGGACTGAGCGATGATCCTTGGGGTACTCTGCAGTTGATCTCTGTGGGTTCAGAGAGGAAGGGCGGGAGTATGATCCTTTGGGTTCTGCCGGCGAGGAAGGACTCCGCTTTGCCCCACTGTCCTCCACACCACTTCATTGTACTTTATGACATGCCACTACACTCTACGCTATTCCACTCTATGACATCCCACTTCATTGTACGCCACACCAGTCCACACCCCTCCACTCTAAGACAACACAATAATCTATGGCACTGCACAGTTCTCCACTGTACGACATGCCACTACACTCTATGCCACTCCACAACACTGTAGTGCATTCTATGCCACTCCACTGTATGCCACTCTCCTCCACTCTATGACAAGCCACTCCACTCTATGACACGCCACTCCACTCCACTCTATGACATGCTACTCCACTCGACGACACTTCATGCCACTCACTCTACAACATGCTGCTCCTTTCTATGCCTCTCCACTCTACGCCAGTCCAGTCTATGCTATTCAACTGTATGCCACTCCACTCTATGCCACTCCACTCTACGCCATTCCACTCTTTGCCGCTCGACTACGCCACTCTACACTATTCAACGTACATCACTCCACTCGATGGCACTCTGCTCCATGCCACTCCACTCTACGCCACTCCAATGCATTTTATGACACACCACTCCACTGTACGCCACTCCACTGTATGCCACTACACTCTATGCTATTACACTCTATGCCACTTCACTCTACGCCATAACACTGTATGCCACAACACTCTAGGCCATGGCACTCCATGCCACAACACCTTAAGCCACTCCATTCTATGCCACAACACTATACACATTGACACTGTATGCCACAATACTCTATATGATGACTCTCTATGACACAACACTGTATGACACTCCACTTTATGCCACTCCACTGTACAACACTTTCCAAAGCTCTACGACACACCACTCCACTATATGGCACCTTTCTCCACTCTATGCTATGCCACGCCCCAGTAATCCACTAAATGCCACTCTACTGTACAACATACCACTCCACTCTATAAAACTTTACTCCACTCTATGCTACACCACTCCACTCCACAACACTGTACCCCACTCTACGCCACTGTACGACACTCCACTCTATGATACTACTTCACTCTATGCAAGTCCACTCTACTACACGCTACTGCACTCCATGCCACTGTATGACACTCTACTCCCCTCTATGCCACTCTATGACACTCTACTCCACTCTTGGAAACTCTAAGCAATTCCCTCTTCACCACTCCACCCCACTCTACTCAACTACTCCACTCTACCCCGCTCAATTCTATGCCACTGTATGCCACTCCACTCTATGACACTCTACGACACTCAACTCTACGCCACTCCTTTCTACCCTATTGCACCATACGCCACTCCACTCTATGTTATTCAACCCTGCACCACCCCACTCTATGCCACTCCACTCTACCCCACTCCACTCTACACCCCTCCACTGTACTTTACGATATGCCAATCCACTCTACGAAACCCAGTCTACAATACTACACTGTATGACACTACATAGTACAACTCCCTCACTCTACTTTACAACACTCTACTCGATGACACTCCACTGGACGACACTCTACTCTACTCCACTCCACTCTTTGCCACCCCACTCTATAGCGCTATACTCCACTTTATGCCACTGTCCAACACTGTACTCAGCGACACTCCACTCAACTACACTCCACGCAATGACACTCCACTCAATAACAATCCAGTCGACAATTTCAAACACATTTTTATAAAAATAAAAAAACATTGAAATTCAATAAAGAAACTAAGGTTAACTCTTCGTTATAGTTACGAAAACATTAGTTATTCTTTTACACAAACCAACGTAACCTATGCAAACCTTAGAAATTGTAAAGTTATAGTTGTAACTTATAGTTATAACTTGTGCCCCATCTGAAACATCCTAAAACTCACACAGTCCCGTACAAAGTGTTGTGAACTTGCTAGTCACACGACATGAACTATAACTCACCCTGCTACCATGCACAGTGTCATCGTAAAAGATGTAATTGAAGATGCCATGAGTGTTGTTATGAATGCTACGATTTAAGGTAGTATAACTGATATGAAAGCATATAATCTATGCATGGAGAATGCTAGTTATAGGATATTTTGGACAGGGCACAACACCTGCCACTGGACTACACCCTACCCCAACTGCACCTCATCAAGCCACCAACTAATTACACCTATCAGCATCATGATGATCAACACAACTCACAAAAGTCTTCCCTACATGACCTCTGATGGAAGTTGCCAATGAACGTGAGCGAAATGTGTCAAAATTTAAATGGAGAGCAACTGTGATACATGTGTTCATGTCTTTGTTGCAGGTCACCCCTTCTCATTACCCCCATCAGAACCTCGACCACTGTGCTTCAACAGAGACATAATAGAACAAACAAACCGGCCCAAAGCATTTGGAATCCTCAAGTTGAGATATCTTCAGAGACATTGATTATACCAGTGGGGAAGGGGGTTTCTGAACTCCCCTGGAGTAGTGTGCAAAATCATCCTTGCCTTTTGTGTGAGGGACATGCACATCAGCCAGCATCCATAGGCAGGCCCAGTGCCCACAGGTCAATGTCTGCGTATACGCAACCAACTTCACAGGAGCTGCATGTCTGGCTGTGGTATCATAATGGCAGGACAGTGTTGAGTCAATAGTAAAACGGGGGGCATACCTCAGTCCACATGTAACGTCCTGAAAGTTCATTTTAAGATAGTCTCATTCAGAAGCTAATCATGGTCACGTGGCATCCACAGAATAACTTATGAGTCATGATTTTGCTAAAATGTGACTTAGAGCCAGGTGTACTAAGTGATTTAGCTGTTGCAAACCCTGAGAATCATTAAATTACAAGGCAGTTGCAAACCCTGAGAATAGTTAAATTACGAGGTTCATGGCCGCTGATCCACTTTTTCTTATGTACCAAAGCCATTTCGTGATTCAGAAAAGACGTTCTGATTTGCAAACTTGGTTTAGAAATCCATACTGATTTGCAATTTGAAATAGGTGTGTTTTGGGTGTTCCTTCCAAATTGCAAATGGGTTCCATAGGTATCAATGATTTGCAACCGTAATTCCAGTGACCAACCATTGATCAGTTACTGACTCCCAATTTCGGGAATGCTGAACAAACCAAACATTTACCCCCACTCACAGATCTGGGTTTAATCCATAGTTTTTTTGCTCACCACACCACCCCAGTTTGGACCCAGCCATATGCAAATCAGTCTTGACCCTGCTCCCCATGGGAACAGTCCAGCCCGAACTGCCATGCCAGGTCCATGTCACTGGAGTCAAGCTAGCCTGGCTGATGAGGGATGATGCCCCGAAACCGGCCCCAGGATGCATGCTTCTTGTCCAGGGAGGACCTGGGCTGCAGTTCGGGATGGACTGTTCCTTGATCTCTGTACTGGGGGTGAATGTTTGACATTGTTCAGCATTCCATCCATCAATTGTTCTTTTTACATTTGTCACCAAGAGTGGGACGGGTATGCCCAGACGTGGGTTCCGTGCCCACCATGCTACTGGAGTCAAGCTAGCCTGGCTGTTGAGGGATGATACCCCGAAACTGGTCCCAGGATGCTGGTTTCCGGTCCAGGAAGGGCCTGGCAGTTCAGGCTGGACTGTTCCCAAGGGGAGCAGGGTCAAGACTGATTTACATATGGCTGGGTCCAAACTAGAATGGCATGGTGAGCAAAATAACAATGGATTTAGGCCCAAATCTATGCACTGGGGGTGAATGTTTGATATTGTTCAGCATTCCGTCCATCAATTTTTACTTTTAGAATGTTGGCATTTTCCTGCCTAACCCATTTAGTGCCTGTAGCCTGACTCAGGTCACATGACTGGGCGTAGCTGACAATTGGGCTTTGTGTATTCCTCCTAGACAGCCACACAGAATAGAGAATATAGGTGTGCCTGGATGGGAGGGTGTTGCTGGACCCAGTCCTGCTTACTTTTGAATAGGCTGGGTCCTGCCTCCACACAAAGGGCTGCATACGCCCTGTAGTTAGTCTGGCGCCAGTGCAGGTAAGGCTGGATGCCTGGGGAGTTCAATGGGAAACATTTAGAAGTTTCTCCTCCTCTTCAAAGGAATAACTGGGTATACGCACTGGACCTCAGATACCAACTCTTCAGTACACTTCTGGAGCTGTGGCTACTTTGCTAGGAAAAGGGACCACTGTGCTGTTGAAGGACTGCCACCCTGCTGGACTGCTGCCCTGCTGGACTACTGCCTTGCTGTGCTGCTGCCTTGCTGTGCTGACCTGCTGCCTGCTTTCCTTTTGCCTGGCTGAGAAGGACTGGACCTGTATCTCTTGAACCCAGAACTCCAGAGTGACTCCAAGGGCTACTGGGCCGGCCTCCTGACTTGAGCTTCAGGTACAGAAGGCTCCAACAACCTTGGCCCAGCACCTGGATTCTGCCATCTGTGAGTTCTCGCTGCCAAGTGATGCCACCCCAAACCTGGACCCTTGGAAGTAGGCCTAAGGTGCTCTACCAGCCTTTGTGGATTCAGTGGAAATGACGCATCTCCTCAGCAGTGCGGCGCAAACACGGGCAGAACCGACACATCACCACTACTGGGTGGATCGGACCTCCTGCAAAGACCGGCATCGCAGCCCATCACCACATCTGAACCGCCGCTGTGCAAAGCATTCTTGGCTTAGGCCCACGTATCCCTCATCGACGGCAGCCTCAACGACGGAATCCGCTTTAGAGCTTTGCAGCTCCTCAGAACAGATGCATCGCCCAAACTGCGCAGCACAACTTTGACTCTGGACTTTGCACTGCAAACAGTGGTCGATGGGATCCTCGACGATAACGCAGGATCTTGCACCGTAGCCTCGTCACATCTAGGAACTGGCTCATCGCTTCAGCTGCGCGACACATGTTTGACACAGATCCTCGCAACGCTCCTCACAGCAGGATTTAAGCTGCTCTGTTCAGCGGGCCTAACTGGGTCTCTGTAGCCGGCCCTCACTCCATTGCGGTCGGCCTGAACTTGTAACTTTGTCCCGGTCTGGCACAACCAGATAGCCACAGTTGGCACTTTCCACCATTTTGTGCTATTTTCAGTAAAATCTTTAAAAATGAGTATCTCTGGTTCCACTAATTTGATTTTTTTTCGTTTTTGTCTTGTTTTATTTATTTAAAAAAAATTCTAAACTGGTGGAGGATCCTTTTGTGGTGTGTTTTCACTGTGTTACTGTTTGAAGTGTTGCACAAATACTTTACACATTGCCTCTGAGTTAAGCCTGAGGGCTCTGTGCTAAGCTACCAAAGGGTTGAGCAAAGGTTAATTTAGAGTTTGCTTGTGGCTTCACCCTGAGAAAAGCTGTGGTTGCTGCCTGGGAAGGGTTTCATCCCTCTCAACCAGTAACCCAATTTCTTACAAAATCTTTATGGTTTTGAAACCTAAGCACTCTGGGCCCGATTCACAAAAGTAATCTGAGACAAAATCCTAACTTTATGACTTTCGGTATTCATAAAAGGCATTTAGGAGTAGTAAAGTTAGGATTCCTAACTTTACTACTCCTAAACTGAGACAAAATCCTACCTTTACGACTTTTGGTATTCACAAAAGGCATTTAGGAGTAGCAAAGTTAGGATTCCTAACTTTACTAACCCTAAACTGAGAAAAATCCTAACTTTACAACTTTCGGTATTCACAAAAGGCATTTAGGAGTAGTAAAGTTAGGATTCCTAACTTTACTACTCCTAAATGCCTTTTGTGAATACCGAAAGTCGTACAGTTAGGATTTTGTCTCAGATTACTTTTGTGAATCGGGCCCTCTCTGTCTTCCTTTTGGAGCCAAAAGTGTTTCACATTATTGAAACGTATTGAATTTTGATGTCAGCCTCAGTCAAAACCAGAGTTTGCACCAGAATTTTCTCAGAGCAAGCACTTTAACAAGTGTATATTTGGAATAGCTCGCACAGCCGTAGATATACCTCTACGTGTGTACAAATTCCAAAACAAACGTCTCCCTTTGTAAATCAGGCCCCTGTAACATTCTAGTACATATGCTTGACTGCCCTTTTGACCATTTGTCACTGTAAATGCCTGAATAATTCTAGATGGAATGTTCACTTTATTGTAAAGTTGTAGTTGATTAATTTCTGATTAATGTTGGATCACTTAGTGCCATTTCACTATCCGCAGATAATTGCAAGTTAAAAAATGCGCCAACAGGCAAACCATACATACTGCACAATCCGTGCCATCATTCAAGCAATCAATGGACTAAATGTATGAATTCTCCTTGCAACTTATCTTGGGGGTTGTTTTGCTATTTTTTAGAGTGATGTTTGAATGGAACAGTTTTGTAAATCAAGAAGGGTCATGAGAAAAATTAAATGTAGCATCACCCTATGTCAAAAGTCCTCATGTCATTGCAGTTGTTTCGGTTGAATTGTTAAACACATCATCATTGTCACTATCATGGCATTGGTCATCCTCTTTTATTAATGGAACATTGTGGTTGTGGGTAATGTTGTGCAGGATGTCACAGAGGAACATAGTGCATTACACTTTTCCCAGAAGAATATACCTGTGTTTCAACACTGATGTACAAACAGAACAATTTTGACTTCAAAAGTACAAAGCATAAACAATGGTGTTAATGGTGTATATATGGTCTTTTTGTATCTTTCTTTCTGTTGTATCGATGGCACTCATTGGGGTCAACAGCCATGGATATAAATGGTATCCAATGTAACTATAAAAATGTGGCAGTCTGTTAATGGCATGGACCATCATTGCAACATGTGTGCAGACTATTAAATGTTGATAAATGAAGTGATGAGTGTATGTGTTGATGGTGGAGCATGAGTTTTATAATAACCATGTGCATTTGGGTTTTTTATGTTGTTACAAACACAACCGGTTTGTATGCTTAGTCCTAACATATGTTTTATTTGCAGCTACCAGGGTACAGGTACATTCAAAGGAAGCAGCTAGGCTGCACCGCTCTCTTCCCTCCTCCTTCATCCAACTGTCCTCATACTTCACTCATTCCTATTCCAGAACCCTACCCATGCATTGCTCCATACCACAATCTAAACAGAAGCTTTACCAAACACCTCCCCCTTTAACAGATAACCAAAACTACCGCAGTACCTATTCTTGTCCTACTCCAGCCAAAATATAAGATAACCAAAAGAAAAGCATTATACATAAAATCAAGATAAAAGAACCTACCTTACAGCTAATAATGCATCTTCTGTTCTGTTGTGTTATGCTATGTTTTGTTATATTAGGAGGGTATATAAATAGGGCTCCCGGCTTTATGGTATTTTTTTTTTTAACATTTCCATCTGTAGTTTTGGTCATTTTATCTGTATTTATCCATATATATTTTGTGTTGTGTATAAATGAAGTTGTAAAACTGTACATTTCCATATTTATTTAACTGATACACACACTCATACTTTAAGATCTGTGGTAATTTAGCTATTTAAGCTGCCAAATATTACGCAACAATACATTCACTAAGTATTAGCATTATCCCACAAATGTATGTTGACATATGCCATTATTTATAGAAATTTCATCTTATTTTTTCATTTCCCAAGCTGTCCATCTGCTCAGCTGTTGGGCTACAATTCATGAAAGACAGCACGGAGAGTTACATAAAAGAAGCTCAATTTTCTGTATTTATCCACTTTTAAAAATAAATTGTTTTCTGTCTGTATTTATCTGAAAAAATCTGTAAAAAACAGAAAACAGGGAACCTTGTTTATAAAGTGCCAGACTCACCCACAAAGTGGTTATCTAGGTGCTAAGGACTCCTCAAAGGAGCCGCAGACACAGACGTCCCACAGCCCAGACACAAAAGCAAAGGGGAGAGATCAAAAAAGTCAATTTTTGAGCAATTTCCTGAACTTGAGGAGGCTAGTTGTGAAACATATGTCCAGAAGATATCCAATAGTGAGCCACAAGATATGAAAAGGGATGGCCATTAGGTCTCGAAAGACGGATTTGAGGGGTGTGGGCTAAAGGTAAAGTGGAAGATTTAAGATTCTCGCTGGTCTGTGAAAGGATATTCTGTACAAAAGAATTAAGGACCAGCAGCCTGAGTAGATCAGTGGGAGTGGCATAGGAGTTTGAATATGGCTAATGCAGGGTAACCAGTGTGGATGCTTGCATGCAGACAGCATTTGAAATGAAATAATCATCATATTTACTTGTTAATCTGCATCTTCTAGAACTCTTTGCTCTTAATTGTCTGGTATCTTGCACAAGGCCTTCATTAGTTCCGCAATTCTCTCGGCAGGACTTCGGATACCCTTCTTCTAAGCCATACTCCTCTCCTAATTCAACGTTGTGATCAGTATTCTCCAATTATCTACCATCAGCACACTGTCCCCTTTCTCCTTGCAATCAACATAAAATTATAGCATGTTCTACAGAGTCCTCATTGCTCTGCTGTTCCACTTCATTTCTCTACACAATAGCTCTGCTTAAATGCACACTGTCAAAATAAATGTTTCCTAAAGTGTGGAGACGTTCTACATGCTAGAAGAGTGTTCAGAAGTGCGTTGTGCCAGTGGAGGCCGGCACAGGTGAGAGCGGTGGGCCAGGGACAGGGCAGGGTGGGGGTTCAAGTCGACAGACGACGGGTTTATTAATTTTTTTCTTTAATTTTAACTAACCTGTCATCTGTTGACTCCCCCCCCCCCCCACCCCGCCCGCCTCGCAACCACACTGCTCTCACCTGTGCCGGCCACCACTGCGTTGTGCCAACATAGTCTAGATTTCACTACCAAACGCATTCATTCCTTAATTACACAAATCACGTTTTCAACTTTCCCATTTCACTCAGGGTGAAACAATGAAACTCTTTTAGGTAAAACGTCCTTAAAAACTCCTGAATTTTATTTGAAACAGACTGCTATGCTATCAGAAACAATCTCCCAAGGAATCCTTTCTCTGCAGAAAACATCTTCAAGAGACTCAATTACATTGTCAGTGTCTACCTTGCTGACTATTTTAATTTCTGTCCATTTTGAATAATAATCTATTTAGACTATGGTGGGGAGGTGTGGCGCAGCAGCCAGAGCGGCTGACTCCGGAGCGCGGGGCTCACGGTTCGATCGCCGGCAGCAGCTCAGCTCAGCATCATGTGACTCTGGGCAATAGCTCACTAAATCTCCCCGACGGCCCCCAGGGCCTTGATACCCTTAGGGGCGATAAGTTCGCGCTTTACAAATGTGAATTATTATTATTTAGTCTATAGCAAAAGATTGAGTCCTAAAATAACAAATGGTCCCATCATATCATAATCCTTGTGGAGTATCTACCGCTATTGCCCAAACTCTGCAAGATTTAACACACCTATCTCTAGCAGAATAATCTTTACAATCATATACTGCTCTATTAACCTCAGCATCAAATCATAACCATCAAAAATGCTGCTGAACTCTCTGTTTAGTGCTTGGCATTCTTATCTTAACACCCTTCAATCTTAAATATAAATTCAGAAAATTTGCCATTCTTAAACTCAAAATAAGACTCACTGTCCATGCTTATGAAGCTACACACTTATTACAAATTTTGTCAATTACTGTGCAAACTTGATATGAAGCCAAGTGAGATACACTACTGCAAGAGTAACATATTTCCTTATTCTCGTTCTGGAGACTGGGACAAAACTAACAAGCAAGGAGAGTCTAGCCTGAGCAAGGATAGGGTAATTCTTGTATACACGAGACAGATACCTGAATGTTGGGAAGGGAATCGAGAAGACAAAATCTGGGGACTGAAACAGGTTGGGATCGGGATCGTGGAATTAGTAGCATAATGTCTGCAAAGACACAAGTGTGCAGACAAGATATATTGAACAATAAACAATGAGAAGTCTAGATGATGGCACAAACAGCAGCACAATAAATAAATGATAGTTTGTATGTTCCTTGGAAATAACCTCTCTGTAAAAGGAAAAGATCATAGAAAGGCAAAGAGCAGAGTCTGGGAACATACACAGCAGCTCGTATAGGTAAAATAGTGCTGGCTGGGTTTGTGCAAGAGGCAACAAGCCTTGGAATATAACTGGCAGCCTCAGTAGTAACAAGGAATACTGAAAACATGAACTGAGCTCATGGAAAAGCAGGACATAATTCAAGAAAAAAGACAGGCCTGAACTCAACAGGAACACTGAAGCCAAGAACGGGAATCTACAAACAAACAGGGACATGATAAGCACAAGGAACACATGGTGAGGAGCAAGAACCCAAGTATCAGAATCCGCACCCCAACAAGGGCAGGACCTGGAGTTTGAAGACAGAAGAAGAAGAACAGGCCTGAAACAAGGAACACAGGGGAATGAACAAGGACCCAAGACTCAGAAAATGCACAACAACAATAGCAGAATAGAGAATGTGCAGGCAGTGCATGGATAAAGGGTAAGGAGTGACAGAGCGGTAGGTACAACAAGGAACCGAACCAGGGAAAGCAAGGAAAAGCAAGGTTACAAAGCACTGAGAACTGAGAGCAAAAAAATTAAGCAAAACCATGGTACAAGGAATCACGGAACAAGAGAGGAATCCGAGCAGCAAGACAAAACAGGAACAAGTGGAGTTTCAGCAGAAAAGACCATTACAATTCGTTGCACACTAAGCTCACATAATTAAATAGCTGGACGCACAAGGGGAGGAGCCCAGGTGCAGAGAGTGAGCCAGGTGTGAGTCATCCAGCAGGTGCTGGGAATCAGGGAATCCCCAAATGAAGGGAAAGCTACACCGGAACTAGAAGCAAAGAAGACTATGGAAGCCAGCAGGAACAAGGAGGGTAACAGGGAAACCAGAAACAGAATGTGGAATGGGTTAGTAGAGAGTGTGGCAGGTGAAGTAAGCAAGTCTGAAAATGTGAGTATAACCATAGTTGCCAGTAACAACGATGCTGTGCAGAAGTCCACCTCTTGGATAGGATCTGGGTACCGTTTGACAGCAGAAAGAACTACGTGTCCCACAATGCACCAGGATGGTAAGGGGAAAAGCAGGACTAGAGCATAAAGAGGAGCAAGGTGTGCCACGTGCTGGAGAATGTCCTGTCATGGGCTGGTCTAAAGGCATGACCTCATAGGGTCTACAAGAGTGTCACCTAGTGGCTGGATGGCGGAATCCTAACACTACTTTTCGTAGGTGATAGTCATTGAATACAGCACATACATCGATATCATTTCTTGCTTGTATTTCTTCCAAATATCTCTCTGATTGTTCAATCCCTTCAGCTATATTGTAGAGTCCAACGCCACTTTTATTCCAAGCTATAGCCATTCCTGTAACTTCTTGCTAAGTGTTTTCTTTAAAATTTGATCTCTTCATACTTTTTCATGTGTTAATATCCTCAAAATCACAAAAAGCTGCCAATTCCCTCAGTACTGCCACATATTAATAAATACTTTGCCCTTATTCCTGAGATTGAGAATAAAATTTGTATCATTCTAGCACAGTATTAGTTTTCTTCCAAATCTCTTTTTGAATTGAGAAGGAAGAAATTCCATAAAAAACAGGAATTATTCCCTCATTGAATACATACTTAATAAATGATCAAATCTGAAATCATCAATTGGTAAATTCATCGACATGAAATTATCCATTATTAAATACAGACTTAATAAGTTATGAAACCCAGAATCGTCAGTCAGTACATACATCAGTGTCCCACTACTTCTAAAAACCCATACATAAACAAGAAAGAAAGCAAGAGTGCAAGTCACTTCATATGGTCTGTTCCCCATCTACCATAAAGCGACAAGCTATGGATCCATGCTGCCCACTAACCTCAAGGAACATTATCCAATAGACACCGATTATCCGACCGCTAATGAGAGTTAGTAAATATTAGAGTGTGTCTAACCAAGTGGCCACTGGCGACATTACCGCAGTTCCCCTCATCCTTGCCCCCCTGCCTTTGCTATCAATAGAGTCTCCCCTCAAGATAATACATCTACAGTAATCTAGATAACCAATGGTAGTTAAAAGGGGCTTCCAGGTTCAATAACACGCAGCTGCAATACAAATGTGAGCTACTGCCATTGCGACAAAAATAGGCTACGATTTACGTCTGTCCTTATTGAACTGAGCATCTACCCCCAATAGCATCAGCTATGGTGTAATACAAATCAGAGGGGCAGATTTACGTTTCCTGGCGCATCCCTGCAAATCAGCAGGGATGCGCCAGGAAAGATGCGTGACGCAAGTTTACCCTTGCGCCACCACAGATGCGCCGCATTTACAATGCGGCGCATCATGGCGCAAAGATAAACAGATGCGTGTCGCATCTGCCGGCGTAAGGTTGGCGCAGTGCTGGAGTTGTGTCGCGGGCACGACGCAACTCCAGCACTGTTCCAACCTGGCCTATCCTCAACATGGTGCGTCATGCCTTACGCCTGCTTCAAGCAGGCGCAAGGTTTTGACGCAGCGGGGTCGGAAAAGTGACTGAGTGAAATCTTGTAGATTTCACTCAGGCACTTTTCCGAGGCGTTCCTGCACCGGAATGCCCACCCTGCGCCGGAACGCCCACATGAAACCTGACGCAGGTTTCATGTGGCGCAGGGCTTTACAACGTGACGCATCTCCCTAGATGCGTCACGTTGTAAATCCCCCGCAGCATGGCACTAGCTTTACGCCGCCGCTGCGTCACAAAAGTGGCGCACGGGGCTTGTAAATCTGCCCCTGAGTGTTTAAGATCATACTCAAACACTTGCAAATTTTGTTCCTGATTGGAATTAGCTTTATACAGGTAAAAAATATATGGACAATGTCAGCCTCGCTGACCCCACATTACGGACAGTTAAAATTGTCTCTTTTTCCCAAGCTACACATCTTCTGAGGAGTATAATATAAATTATGCATCATCTCATGGCTTTCTAACCCAGCACATAACAGTATCTCCTACCCTACGTTCAAAAATTGCTGAAAGAAATTGTTGTCGGTGGTGATGTCTAATCTTCTACCCACCCCATCTCGAGTTGGATATTTAAGTCATCAGTATTAAGGTTGATGAGCAATTTGTACATTGTTTTGATTACAGCCCCACCGGAGGGGTTCAAGGACTGAACAATTACTTTCTGCTCCAGCGGATTATTGCCATTATCAAGTTTATTAAAAAAATCTCTTATTTGTAGATATTTAAAGAAACTTTGTTTAGGTAGTCCATACTTGTGCTGCAAATCCACAAAGGAACACATTCGGCCTAGAAGAAAAATGCCCCCCTATTTCCTGAATGCTGGCTTTCTCCCAAATCACACAATATTTGTCGTAAAACACTGAGAGAAACAGGGGAAAGTGCTAGCAGGGAGTATAAAAACAGTACTGGGCCATGCCAAATTTTCCCTTAAGTGTAATCCAGATTTTGTGTGCAGCCTTGATCATCTTGAACCTAACTTTTTTTTAAATAACTAGATTCCAGGACTTTCAAAAAGCACCCTCTTGCTTCTTTGCCCAAAGTTAATTCATATATAATTAACAGACTCTCTGAGCCGTGACGCGTGACGCGGGAACCATTGATCACCAGATTCATGTGTTGCAGCATAGATACCCACTACTAATATTTGAAATTCGTGACACATCCCCCCATCTAATGACTTAACTGGATGTTTCAGAGCTCTTCTTACCCTTTTATATTCCCAGATAAAATTGTTACAGATAGCAACCAGCTTCTGGAACCAGTCCTGCCCTATCCCCTACGAAATTGTCCTAAAAAAATAAAGAACCTTGATATCACCAACATTTTAATAACATTGCATCTCTCAATAATTGTTAAATAAAGATTATGTGTCCATGCCAGCCTCACTTAATTTTGAACAACATGGGATTGTAGTTTGATAGAATTACATTATCCACTTTGGGGGTAATGTTGACTCCCAGATAGACAACACTATCAGTCTTCTGACGATCATAAAGACAAACATTGTCATTGCACACAATTTGGGTCTTACCCCTATTTAAGAACTTCCCCGTGATCTGACAGAAACTGGCAGCTTTTGTTTCTACCACCCAGATGGCTCCATCAGGAATTGTAGTGATAATGGCAATATCATAGACATATGCCAGTTTCTTAGTGACAAAACCATTAGTAACCATAGGGCTGATCGCAATGTTATTCAAACATTTTTTCAAGAGGGGATCATTGGAGGGAGCAAACAAAAGAGGAGAGCAGGGACAGCCCTGCCTTGTCCCCTTTGTGAGCTTAATAATATCGGGCTCAGCACCCATCAATTGTAGTTTTGCCATGGGGTTGCTACACATGGTCCGTATGGCTAATTGAAAGCCGGGCCCCATCTGTCGAGGACCTCCCAGTGAAAAGTCCACCGGGTGACCCGATCAAAATTCCTTTTCTGCAACTAGCAGGATCATTGCCATAAGGGGTCCACTTAATGTCCACACTAGTAAGTCCAGCTGTACACATGCCAACCACTGGCAATGCAACACCCTTCCATAGAAAATAAAGATGATAGGCTCTTGAAAAACAAACCATAGGAAAGAATGTTAAATTAAATTATTTACATGAGTTAAAAATATAAATGAATGTTAACACACACACACTTGTATATATATGCATATATATCAGACAGCGGTAAGGTGATCAAATGGTACAGGTATATCGACGACCTGTTTGTGGTGTGGAAAGGTAGCGAAGAGAGCGCAAAAAACATGATTACTGAACTCAATACCAACACTTTCATCCTCAATCTTACATACAACATGAGCAGGACACAGATCGAATTTCTTGATGTAGTAGTCGAGAGACAAAATAACCAACTCAATACCAAACTCCATAGAAAATCTACAGCAGGAAACAGTCTTGTCCATGCTTTCAGCAGCCACCCAGAAACACTCAAGTGGAGCATTCCATTTGGTGAGCTGCTGAGAGCAAGGAGAAACTGTAGTTCACAGGAAAACTTCCTTGCAGAACAAGAAAATATGATGTCGAGGTTCAGAGAGAGAGGGTACCCGAACTGGGTGCTGACCAAAGCTAAAGAGAAAGTTAGCAAAATCAAAAGAGAGGAAACACTGTTAGATAAACCTATCAATGAAGAGAACACTACACCCAGAGTAATTCTCACGTACAACAGAGAGTCCAAACAAATATCGAAAATCCTGAATCACAGTTGGAATATCCTTTCAAGCGACCCTATCATAGGTCAAACTATACAAAAGAGACCATGTATAACATATAGAAAAGGAAGAAATCTCAGAGACTTTCTAGTGAAAGGGGACATTACCAACACACGTCTGAACACGAAGATTGACCTGCAGGGGTTTTTTCCCTGCGGTCATTGCAAGCCCTGCAGGAACAGTACGATGAGAAAATCTTATTACACACCTACAGGTGAAAAAACTATTAAGCAATTCTTGACATGTGGTACTATATTTACCATTTACATCTTAGAATGTCCCTGCAAAAAAAGATATGTAGGCAGCACCACACTAGCCACCAAGAAAAGAGTGCTGGAGCATATGAGGGCCATCAGCAATAAGGACCCCCATTACCCAGTGGCCAGACATTTTGCTGAGTACCATCTCTCCAACAATTCCCTCCTTACTTTCTTTGCAATAGAACAGATTGAGCAAACACACAGGGGAGGGAATAGAGTTTTACAGCTACGCACGAAAGAATCCTGGCATATAATAGATTTACAAACAAAAAGCCCGGACGGGCTAAACCAGGACGAAGAAATGAGTATCCACCTACATGAATAATTCTACTCTATAAATTGTTGTTGTCTCTTAGTTTAATTGTATATAACAGTCTAGACTGCATGCTTACCACTACAGTATATAATTGGCTTCTGATTTGTAGAGGATCTTAATCCACATTGTGAGAGTATCTCATGAATGTATTTCTTTTCTTTTATCACAGGAGAAAAGGAAGGGGCCGACTTAGAGGACCAGCTTCAACGTACCCCCTAACCTTTTCTTCAATCATCACGGTGGAGGGCCAGACCAGACAGATAAGAGATTTGTTTCCTTAATTTAACTATCTCTTTGGATACTGGGTCTAATTTAGAAGATTGATTACTATATTATTTACCACTTCCACTTTCGAAAAAACTAATGTGGACTGCTGGGTGTTGGTAGAGGTTGTGACCATAATACTCAGGAGAAAGGATACCTGGAGTTCAGCAATATGAACACTTCAATAGAAGCAGAATTTATGCCGGAGGGTACTGATTTCTTAAGCCTGACCGCTAGGGCACTATGACGAAAGCAGTTGAGATACTTTACCGTTTATGTGCACGCACTTATAAAAATGATTGGCTATTTCCTGTTCCTATGCCAGGACGCATACTCACGCGGGTACGTTTGACAGTAATCCAAGTCATACGTCTAATTCCTGGCGCATGAGAATTGTGTACGTACTTGCCTGCAGATCGGCTCTATCATTCTACCAGGGCGGACATACATTATCTTGGATACCATGAATATGTGCAACATATATGGGGTTGTTGCTTATACATCAGCGGCACAGGGGCACTTTGCCAAGTACCAAGATTAACAGATTTATCTGTCTCGTGTCCTTTTCCTAAATGCACTGTTGGGAATACGTAATGTTTTTTAAATTTTGCGCACAAGTACGAGGATGCAGTAATCCCACTTAGGGTACCCGTGTATGAATTTAATACATGTATGCACCTCCTGATGTACGGTACAAAATGGACACCTCATGTACTAACTGTGATACTTTGCCTAAATATGAATACAAACAGATAAATTTGTTCCATTTTTCATATGTACTGCTTTTGAACACAAAAACACTTTATAATTCGTTCATGTGGATGGAGTAATCCCACTCAGGGCACCGCTGTATGAATATTTAATACTTGTGTGTACTACCAGATGCACGTTACAAAATGGATGCCAAGTAGACTCCTTAGTAAGCGTATTTGGTTGTCCCCGCCTTTGTTTCCTTACTTCCTATGTATTGCAAGTCACGACCCACAATTCAGCGTGTGACCAAGCTTGCTGTGCAAGCGAAACACGTTACCTGGAATAAACTAACTTTCTGGTATTTGCAAGAACTCCGAGTGATCGTTTTATTGGAACTTTTTTGGAATAACGATGTCCGGCTTGCTCCGCCGGCTGCAAGCGATCCACTGCGCAGGGCGAGGGAAGACGGAAGGAGCTCAACCTGTGGATTTATATATGTATATAGATAGATATAGTACAGACTTACTATTTAATTAAAAAATATTTTAATAACTTATTTTGACACTAAAAATAATGTAACAATAGATGCTATTTAAAAAAGTATTAAATAAATTCCAATTAATTATATATGTCACTTATAATAATTAATAATGCACAGTTTCTTTCTTTAGGTGTGAAAAATAATTTTAGTTAGTTTTAGGTATTTCCATTAATTAACTTTTTAATTGAAAATTCATTGAATAATAATGTAGCATTTTTTTGTTTTGTTCTACATTTAAAGTAAATATATACAATTATTTTACATGAATATTTAACTTAGAAATATTTTTAATATTTATTTTTGAGTTCAATACACATTTATATTTTTTGCTATAATTTACCATGAAGAGATCACTAACCCAAAAGCAGACTCGAAAATTAATCTTAATATAATTATTATTAAAAATATTTTTATGTTAAATATTAATGTAAATTAATGTTGTATATTTACTTTAAATTTAGCACACGATACAAAATGCTTCAGCCCTATTAAATTAATGTTGAATAATAACTTTAATTAATTGAAATACATTCAATTAAATTAAAAGTATTTTTCAGTAGTTTAAATAAAAAAATTATTTCCCACCCAAAAACAAAAATACTTTTTATGTCCATTAATAATTGATGTTTACAATGAATTAAAATTGTAGTAATTATTGGTTATTACAATTTATTGCTACCTTATTTCTTTAATTTTAAAATAGGTTATTCAAATATTTTATAATAAAATAAATATGTACCATTTGTATATATTTTCCTAACATTATTTTATATTTATTCATATTTTTAACTATTTTAAATAATTAAATTTAATATAGCATTGTTTCCTGCGGTGTTTTATTTTAAGTCAATACAAAAGCTTTTCCCCTGGACTTATTGTTAATTTTACATAATTATCAACACAAGAACAACAGATACAACTTCAATGTCTAAAAATATCCAACTATGCTCCAAACACAATATTTAGACTCTCATAAATATTTAATAAAATGCACATAAAATACTAGTGACATTTGTCAATATTGTTTATTGTCCATTGGACGAGATACATCATCAAAAACATTTGGTCCAAAATTAACCCAGAAAACAACAGTATACAATTAAAATGCTAAAAAGGTTAGTGTGTCGATGTAGAGTTTCAGTGGGTCCTTGACCTTTATCCCACCTTCTTTAGGCTCAATAACTAAATAAAAACCATTGATACTCCTCAGGATTTTACATCATGGATATTGAAGGTGCCTTGCTTTTATTGTCCTTCACCCATAATAGTATGAACAGTCTGTTTCTTTTCCAATGAGAGAAGAAACTAATATTTAAGACTGTGCAACTCAAATTTCACATGATGTTAACCAACTATGGCAAGTCTACTGTTCCCTTCCTGCCCCCAGCAAGACCGTTAGTATGAAAATGCAGATCTCAGCAGTCAATAAATTGCCCCTTAAAGCGGCATTTTCAATTACCCATCTGTTCAGCACGGTTCACACAGTTTGTTGTATCTGCTTGTTGACGTACTGACACAGGTCCTGCAGGCTGCCAATATAGTGCCCCGTGCTTCTTGTTACAATCAGAGTCCAGCAGGAACACAAATCGTTGTTCCTTTTTTTTGTTTTTTTTATTGGTTTGGCTGAACCCTATCCCCTGTGTCTTTATAAAAGGGGTTACTCTCTATGTTGTTGATGTTTTATTTTAGGTCCCTACCTCCATTATTTTCTATGAAAGTGAGTGGGCAGCCATGAGTAGTGTCGGACTTACTCCTGTTTTTATTTTTTTAGTAGTATCTTACAACCAAAGTTTGAGAACACCGAAAAGTAGTAAACTTACTCAAAAGTATAAACTTACTCAAAAGTCTAAGTTACCTTTTTGAATACGACCCTATATGTCCAAAAAGCAATCTCATTATATTTGTCAAATAGCCACTTCACACATGGGTTTTTCACATCCAAGCTATGCAACTTGTAGACTGACACAGGCTGCGACTTCACACATGAGAACCGAAAGCGTAATATGATTTAAAATCCAAGACAGCAACAGCATGAACAAAATGTAACCTCATGCATAGACCTACCTAATCCAAAAAAGCCTCTTCACATATATGTGATGACCTCACATGCAATAGGAGTTGAAGGTACTTGTCTCTGTTTACTGTAACAGTAGGCTTTACCCAAAGCAAAATGGGTGTTTCATGTATGCGGGATAACATCACCACTATATGACTACCAGACAATCTAGCTCTGATGTTAGTTGCACCAAAGAGCTGGATAGCTGAAAATGTGGGATGTTTTGATTCTGATGTACTGATTCTGTGAGCAGGCGCCATCAAACAACATTGTAGAAGATGCTGCGCTGATCTGTCAGCAACTACTAGTTGCCTCTACTGGCCCTCTCATTGCTATTGTTACAAAGACAAGGGCACAGATTTAACAAAATTTGATGCAGCGCATCCCATCGCAGCATGGCAACCTGCTGCATTTAGCTGCATGAAATGGAGAGGTGAGGAATGCGCCATATCTATCAAGATGTGGCATATTCCTGCTCTCTGCCAGTGCTGGCACACTTGTGGCTGCCTAGTGCCAATGCAGACACCCTTGCGCTATGTTATGTTAGCAATGATTTGTAAAGCGCTCGTTCACCGGTTGGTTTCTTGGCGCTGGGGAGACTAGGGGGTGGCCAGCCCGGAGCAGATCAGTTGTAGGCAAGTGTGAATAACCATGTTTTGAGAGACTTCCTGAAGTTGAGTAGGTTCGTGCTGAGTCTGATTTCCAGGGGAATGGAATTCCATAGTCGAGGGGCCAGGGTCGCAAACCTGCATCCCCCTTGGCGCTTCAGCTTGAAAGTCGGCACTGTCAGCAGGTGGAGTTGGGCCGAGCAGAGGTTGCGGGAGGGCATGTAACGGGAGATGCATTTATCAGTGAATTTGGGGCTGCAGCCGTTTAGGGATTTGTACACCGGGCAGCCAACCTTGAAGGCACAGCGCTGGGGCATGGGGAGCCAGTGCAGTTTCCTAAGGAGAGGGGAAGCATGTTGCCACCTCAGTTGTTTAAATATTAATCATGCTGCTTGGTTTTGTACCAGTTGAAGTCGCCTAGTGAGGCCGAGTGGGAGTCCCAGGAACGTGGCGTTTGCGTAGTCAAGACGGGATAGGACTAGGGCTATTACGACCTGAACCAGTGCAGCTTGAGATAGTAACCTGCTTATCTTCCTTATTTTTCGCAGCTGCAGGAAGCAGGTGGAGACCACAGTACCTACGTGTGTTTTAAGGGATAGGTCGTTGCCAATGGTGACCCCAAGGCTTTTTACTGAGGTGGTGGGAGAAGGGGGGGAGCCCAGGTTGTTTGGCCAGTAATGTGGGCCCCAATGTCTGTGTGCATCGCCCGTCACTATCAGTTCTGTTTTGCTAGGGTTCAGCTTTAGGTGGTTATGGTCCATCCATTGACGGATGAATGTCATGGTGGATTGGAAGTCAGCGATTGACTGGGGAGAGTTGTCAATTTTGAACATAAGTTGGAGGTCGTCTGCGTAGTTAAAAATGGACACTCTTCTTTCTTTCAAGGATCTTATTAGTGGGAGGAGGTAGAGATTGAAGAGGTGGGGGGAAAGGGAGGAGCCCTGTGGGACCCCACACGTAGTTTTTAGTTTGGGGGCGGTGAAATGGCCGATGTGGACTGCCTGGGTGCGATTTTTTAGGAAAGACTTTATCCAGCTAAGTGCTGGACCCTGGAAGCCTGCCTCGCTGACACGGTCGGCCAGAATATCATGGTCGACCGTGTCAAATGCCGCCGAAAGATCAAGCAGCACCAGGGCCTGGAGCGTGCCTGTGTCCGCTTTTCCACGTAGGGAGTCCAGTACTGCTACGATCACTGTTTCCGTGGAATGTGCTGGCCGAAACCCGGCTTGGCTAGGGTCGAGGAAACCTGTCTGTTCCACAAAATTGGACAGGCATTTGGCCACGTGGGCTTCTAATAACTTGGTATGATGCAAAGGAGCCTGTGTTTCAGGCAGGACTGTTTTTGTGCAGGAAGGGACACCTTCGTGCACAAATACAAGTGTGCTGCAGAATGCAGCACACATAGAAAGAAGAAAAAAAAATTGAGAAATAAAGATATTTCTCCTCATTGCACCTCTATTGGGAAGGCGTAGCATTTTGACACATTCCCAGGTTTAGCAGTCTTGGTTAATCTGAGAATGCACCAAAATCCATGGAACACCCATGCTCCATCCATACAATGCCCCCACCATGCAGTGTAATGCAAGGCAGCGATTTGCACTGCCTTGCATTACTACCGATACCAAGCCACGCAGGGCCACGCAAGGTGGCCTTGCATGCCTTGGTAAATCTGACTTAAGGATTGAGTTGCCCTTATGTCATCTTGCATGACGCAAGGGCAATGCAATCTTTTGATAAATCTGGCCCAAATTGTAAATGCAACTTATGATTTATTTACTTCTTCCAGGAAGCAGGTAAATTTTAAGGGGGCAACTAGAATGCACTGCTCTCTTCCCACCTCCTAAGCCCAAATGTCCTCAGACTTCCACTAACCCCCATTTCAGAATCCTATCCATGTGCTGCCTCATTCTGCAACCACACTCATGCGCAACCACATTCCAAACATACCAGCACTACCACACAGGTCTGTTTTTCACATCTTGCCTTGAATACTTTGTACGATTTTCATAGCATAAGTGCATGCCTCACATGTCACTTCCATACATAGTAACCATTCTTTAGGGCATGATGCAGTCGCATGATGTGTGGGACACTGCTATTTTGGAAGACTATTTAGCCACACGATGATCAATGGAATCAGTACAGAAATTGATGAATTTTAGAATACTACAGATTATCTTGACATTGATTGAACACTTTCCCTCATGTATTTGGATGGCATTAGCTGGATGTAAGGTCAGTCTGCCAACATTTGGAAAGTTATCAATTAGATAAAAAAGTGCTTGTATTGCCTTGGCGGGGTGCTGTGACATCTCATCTGCCTCATTGTGGTATGAGTTGCTGTAGCATTCAGGAAAAGGCTGGTTTTGAGATGCCTTGGGTCACAGACACAGAACACTAATAGGTACAAATGGCAGGGAAATGTGCTATGTTTGCGACAATAGCTTTACAGATGTCCAGCTGTCTATATTAAGACACAGGTCCTCCTATAAGAAGGTCAGTACAGTCTTGACGGTGTCTATGTCAAATGTAGATGCCGCGGGGATAGGCATTGCATTCATGCTATGTCGGTTCATACTTGTTACCCTTCTGCTTCTCACAGCCCTCTGCTAAGAATCTTCTCCTTTTGGTATGTGCCATTTATTGTTGCATATCTAATTCCTGATGCCTTGCTTGGACAAGCATATTGATATTAACTGCAAAGAAACAATGTGTACTGAAGCATTATCCATGGAGACTAACTTGTGCCCAATTTCAGTCATATTTATAGTTCTGAAGTTAAATTATATAGCAATTTGTATGCTGACTTTATTTCCACACTGGCATTGATGACCTTTTAGCACATTCTCTTAATTTGCAATGGTGACAACTTTTACAGTAATTTTGTACCAATGTTTTCACAAATTTCACACAATTTCGGCCCTCTTTAAGTAAGAGTAAAATTGTTTATTTATTTAACAACAAATAGATTTATCATTTCTGTCTCCATGCATGGGCTACTACAGATGAGCCTCTGAACATGGCAATAGCTCATTGCTATTTTCCCATTTATGTTTCATCCTATTTCAGCCCAAAATTACAAGCACTAGCCCAATTCACAAAGTATTGTTCCACGAGAAGGTGTTATTTAGTTGTTGAAATTAAGTAATTTAAGAGTAAATTGTACTTACTCACAGAAAAATCTTCAAGAAATGAACCACATGTCCATGGGTACAAATTCCTGGCCGGAAGGTTTCACAATATTCTACAGGGCTATATAGAAACACTAGACTACATGGGGTCTGAAATACGACTCCACAGGAATCATTCAAGTTTTAAAATATGAAGATTGCTAAGGATAGAATTATCATTACATCTTTATATGGTATCTCAATTTATGGATTACTAGGTGTCATGTGCGGTCTCACTGATTTTGAGTTCACAATATTTTCATTATTGAGTACATACATTTCAAGCTAAAAAGTCATGCTGAAAGGCAGGTGCTAGTAAAACATAATATATCGCACTTATATCCACAATGGTATATCAACACACACACAATGCGTGCGTGCACACAGACACACATATATATGAAACAATTGAGCAAGCATTTTGTGAAGTTCTTACAGAAGAGCTTGGAAAACTGAAGGTGTTCAAACACAAAATAATATTGTGTAAAGGTGCCAAACTGGTGAGGCAAAAAATGAGGAATGTGCTATTGTCATACAGGAGTAAGGTGCATGAGGTGCTTGGTGATTTATGTTCAAGGGACACAATAGAACTCAGTGAATCATCAGTTTGGATTTCACCTGCAATGGTTTCTTTTAAGAGTTAGGGAGATCTGAGGCTATGTGTAGACTTATGTTGCCAGAATAAAACTATATAGATTGATTGTTTTGCATTGCCGAATCTTCAGTAATTGTCATCTTCGGTGGCAGGGATGTCAATATTCTTGATGATTGATTTGACAAGGGCTTAACACCAGATTGAATTAGACCATGGGTACTCACAAATATTTTCTCAGGGACCAAAATGTACTGTCTGCGGTGTGCACAAGGAACATATTGATGCAGTGGTATCCCCAAGGAGATGGGGTAGGGGATTATTGGGACAGAAAAGTAAAATGCACCTTTTCAAAGGTTTACTAGAAAATGCTTCTTTAAAATCTTTTTTGCAAATTTTGCAGCAGCTTATCTTATACTGCGTGTAGCCTACACATTTTAAAAATGGTGTAGGATACAATATACCGTGTTTAATAAAGTTTCAAACAAATTACTTGCATATTCACAGGAAGAAACCTTGTTGCATTATATATGCACATCGCTTTTCCCCAGTGCACTAACCTGGATGTAACTCAGTGACTCTCTAATTACACACATAAGCATGTGAATTCTGTAATGATCGTGTTAACCAACTGAGCTTTTCTACCAAAGCTGTGCATTTCCATAGATTAGTTTCACTTGCACAAAATATTCATTTAAGATGTTTGCATTGCATTTTATATTCAGGTTCGTGTACGTTATAAGGCCATCAAAATAGTTACAGAATATTTGTTTCTTTATATCCACCGATCCCCACACTCACTGACCCTGCCGCAACTACACTTCCCAAAATGTTTTAAGCACTTTCACAGTTCATTCATCTAAGCTTTCACCAATGGGCTGCCCTGCTGAAAGTATAAGATGAAATGGCTGAAGAAACAAAGTCCATAAAAAAGGCCACAAAAAACATGCCTTTGCAACATTTGTTTTTGTCTTTCTGTTCTAGGCTTTGTTTCTAGAGTAATTTCTGCTTGTTCTATGACCATGGCAGCCCTGCTCATTAAACACACTGAACTAACTATAAAAACAAGGCCCAGATTGACATAACTATGTTGCTGGGCTAGCAGAATTAGCAGATAATGGAAGTGGAGTAGCTTTATCCCTTGGTTTACTAGAGGTCCCAGAAGAATATCAGTGGGCCACAAGAAAAGGTCTGCCCAGCTGTGGGTGGCTTGCGGGGTGTAGTTTGAGTACCAATGAACTAGATGAAGACTCAAGGCACTGTACGGCTTTCACTACAGCAGAAGGAACATATCAATGCCAGTGGATTCCGATTGGGCTAGCAAGTGCTGCAGCGGTCTTACAAAGAGTAATTAAGTAGTTGCTGAAGGACGTTGAGGGAGCTAGAGTACTCCAGGATGATATCTTGATCTTTGACAAGAATGTTCAGGAACATGATGACAATTCCATGAGAGCTTTAGGTATTTTACAAAACTCTGCCTTCACTGTTAAATGGGGAAAGTACAGATTTGGTCAAGAAGAAGCAGAGCATTTCAGTCACAAAAGCACCCAATGTGCTAATGTGCCTAAGAATGATCATGTGAAGGCCACTATGAATGCTCCATCCCCTGTAAACAAGGAGCAAGTTATGTAATTCTTAGGATTGACAGAATTTTACTCACCGTTTATTGAGAATTATTCCAGTAACTATGCAGATTATTAAAGAAAAATGTACAGTACGAGTGGGAGAGTGGGAATGATAGCTGATGGGTAAGCATAAAAGAAAAGACTGTGAAAGCTCCTTGTTTAAGACCATTCATGAGTGGCAAGAAGTGTGTGTTTGTGGTAGATGCTACTAGATATGGAGTGGGTGCTGCATTTGCATAAAAGGATGGATCGTAGCGCATGTTTCTTGTGCGTTGCATGATGCAGAAAAGAATGGCTCCGTAATTTAGCATGAGTTTGCGAGTTGCTGGGAAATGGGGCATTTCTGCACTTGCCTTTGGGTAACAAGGTTTATGTTAAGGACCGATCACAAACCATTAGTAAACATATTAGCTCCAGATGGTGGTAGAAGGTTGAACCTGCGTTGACAAGATTGACATTGAAATTGCAAGCATATCATTTTGAGGTGGAGTATGTACAGCGAAATTCGAATGGATAGGTTACCATTAAGTTTGTGTAGTGAGGATTTGAATATGGATGATGAGGAATGTGAGGTAGCAGCTACATTCAAGGATGTGAAAGAGAGTTTAATTGCCCAAGGTGGTGTAATATGTGAACAAGAGTGCAAAGGAGTTATGAAGGAGGATCAAGACATGTTCTTGGTAAAGTATTTCTTAAAGGCTGTGTGGCCATTTCAAAGGACCCTGCAGGGAGATTGCATAGCATATTGAAGGACAATGTTCTAACGAGAGCACAAACAAATGTGCCACCCTGTTGGTTGTGAGAGAAGATTATGGCACTGGCACACAAAGGACATTGTGGCATGTCGGGCACTAAAAGGAAAGTGAGAGAGTACTTTTAGTGGCCAAGGATGGATGCAAAAATGAGTAAGTAGGTAAAGGAGTGTAAGGCGTGTGGTTGTAGAGATAAATGAGCTTGGGCATTATCCGCTTCTGTGTGTGTGTTTGAGTTACAGGAGAAGCCAGGGAGGAATGGGGCAATTGGTTTGATGGAACCATCTTCTATGTTGTCCCCAAATGAGTTGTATGCACTTGTTTTTATGGATTATTTCTCTGAGTGGCCGTAAGTGCAAATGGTAGGAAGTGTAACAACTGAAAACATCATTGAATTTTGTAGGATGTGTTTTTCCAGGGGAAGGGTATCTCAGAGGAGTTGGTATCAGACTATTGTGTGCAGTTAACTTCAGAGAAAATGGACCAATTTTTTATTTCAAGTGGAATAAAGCATGCAAGGTTGGCTTTATATCATCCCAAATACAATGGTTTAGTGGAACAATACAAAAGAGTGGTAAAGGAAACTATACAGTTTGAAATCAAACCATGATTATGAGGAAGAAACATTACAGGCCACTGTACAAAATCCTGTGTGTGCATTGTGCTCAGATCCCCAAAGAGTGATTGAGGTTATGAGAGTGGCGGTGAGAGTTCAAGGTGGCAGAGGGTGGAATTTAGGAATAGTATCTTTGTACCAAGGAATAAGATGTGTGGTAGCAAGGATGAAAATCAAGGTGATCAAGGAAGTGGAAATGTATACTTGAACATGGGAGACAAGGAATTAGGAGTGAATGTGAGGGGTGGAAGTGGTTGTGAGGACAATGTATGTGTAGTAGCGTTTTTTTAAATTTATATTTTCATGAATAAATAATGATGAATAATGATTTTTATGATGGATCCAGTACGCAAATGCTGAGCTAATAATATTGCAGTTGAAACGAGTTTAATATGATTTACAAAAGTGTGTTTATTGATGTAATTTAGTTGAGCCACATTTGCACAAAACACCATGTTAGTTAACATAGATGCTGTTCTGATGCTTGTCATTTCACTTCAGCTCATTCCCTCTCCAATCTCGTTCCCTGCGTTTTCTCTCTCCACAGCCTTCAAGGAAGCAAAGACAAGATGATGTAATAAAAGGTCTTCCTAATGTATATGTATTGTGAATGAACTTCCTTGTGTTCCCAATGTAACTTTTCTCTACAAGGTCCTTCCGCTGCAGTTCCATTGCTGGCCTAGCACTGCTCATGTTTCTGTAGTTTTTTGTTTTTTTAAAATCTTTTTATTAAGTTTTCCAAGACAACACAAAACCCCAAACTATACAATAATTGCCGGCGGGCAAAGTATGGAGGAAAGAAAAGGCATACAGTTAAAAGAAAAAAGGTAGAATTATTGACAACAACAGTGACAACATGCCAATCATGAGAGAGGCAGCACAATAGGGAGAGCATCCAGGTCCCCGGGAATAGGATTCTTGCGTAGCAGCATTGGTTCATCACTACCTCCCAATCCAAATAAACCAGCCAGGCACTTCCCAAAAGATCACAAAACCCACACCAGGGTAAACTTTCAGAGCAAGAATGCAGAGAGACCCACAGGTTTCTAAGGGGAATCTACTGAGGTCAGGTTCATCACCCTAGAGTCTCTGTGACTGGAGAAGACCCACCTGAAGGAGACTTGCCTAAAATCATAAGGCTGCCACGTTCCACACGTGGACACGCCAACAATATAGTACCTCATGTGGGCAAAATCGGCATCTTCCTCACCTCCCCCTGACCCTCCTCCTTGGAAATCACCTCCCTTTCACAGTCCGCCCATTTCACCAACTCTACCCACCATCAGTATACATCAGGACCACGGACGGATTTCCAACTCATAGTCAGCAGTCTGCAGGCAAGAATCAGAGCAAAATCTAAAAACCTATGAGTATTTTTGCCAGCCACCGTTCGTTCGTTGAGGCTAGCAGGCATAGTTAGGGACCAAAGAGAAAGTTTCTATCCATGGCCCCCCAAACCACTTGGAGGACCATCATCCAGTAAGACAGTAAAAGCGAGCAGGACCACCCATGTGGAAGAAATCTGCATCCTTGGTAGCACACTGTGGGCACAATGCGGTCGCACCCTGGAACATGGCGTGTATGCGCAGAGGGGTCAAATAGGCCCGATGAAGATAAAATAATTGAATACGTTTGAAGTGGCATTTCTGGACACCTTAGAGCCAGATTCTAGCACCTCCCAGGAGGATGAATCAGTTACAGGCACCTCCAGATCTTCCTCCCAATGCGACCAGAGGGCGGTGAGAGCTGGATGCGCCCCTTCCAGCAGTCCTATAAAGTAACGTGACCGCCGCCACGTAAGAAGGAAAAGATGGCATAAACACTCATGGTCTGGGGGTTCCACAACACCAGAGCCCCTTTTTGCCTTCCTCCTTCTATTTTTCCGACCTCGTTTTTGTTGGCTTTAGGACTCTGGGCACTTTACCACTGCTAACCAGTGCTAAAGTACATGTTCTCTCTCCTCTAAACATTGTATAATTGGCTTATACGTGTATGGTATGTTTTATTTACTTGTAGGTCCCTTGTAAAGTGGTATACAGTATACCCATGGCCTTTAAATTAAATGCTACTAGTGGAACTGCAGTACTAATTGTGCCACCCACAGAAGCAGCCTTTCAAACCTGTCTCAGGCCTGCCATTGCAGGGCCTTTGTGTACAGTTTACTGCCACTCCAACTTGGGATTTAAAACTACTTGCCAAGCCTTAAACTCCCCTTTTATTACATATAATTCACCCTAAGGTAGGCCCTAGGTAGTCCTAAGGGCAGAGTGCTATGTAGGTAAAAGGTAGGACATGTACTTTTATGTTTCGCATGTCCTGGTAGTGACAAACAGCCTCTTTCATTGTTCACTTCTGTGAAACCTACTCCTCTCATAGGCTAACATTTGGAATTTCCTTATATACTTTTAAGTGGTAATTCCTGATCAGAAAGGAGTATCTTTTTCATGTTTGGTATGTTTAGAATGATAATGATAAATCCTCCTTGCTGGTTAAGTTGGATTTCACATTACGATTTTACAAATGACACTTTTAAAAAGTGCACATTTCTCTGTGCTTATAACTCTTTGTGCCTGACAGCCTGTCTCCAATACATGCCTTGGTTGGGTGACAGCTACACTTTCTGAATTCCCTCTAGACAGCCACAAACACAGGACGGGCTGGGTGTGACTGAGAAATCATCTGCATTCTGATAGCCTTCCTGGGCAGGAAGGGGGAGAGGTGGCTCACACTTACATCTGAATAGGCTGTTTCCTGTCCTCAAACAAAGGGCTGATTTACCCCCTACTGGTAGTCTGGAGCCAGGGCTAGGTTGAAAGGGATCCTGGTGCACTTCAGAGAGTTCCTTTGAAGACACCCCCTACATCAAAGTCACTTTTGGGTATAAGTACTGGGGCTCTGACTCCATCTAATCAGACACTTTTTAGACCTGTAACCAGACATCGCTGGCTCTACATCTGCACATTGCCAGAAGGAACTGCTGTGCTGCCAGGAGGGACTGCCACTCTGCTAACTGCTCTGCTATGTTGTCCTGCTGCTTGTTGAGCTGCAGGAGGGACTGCCACTTTGCTACCTGCCATAGAAGTTATTGTATATATTAAGGGTGGGGAGACGAATATTAGTTTCTGTTTTGTGATATGTGGAGTGAGGTCAAAGTGGAATGAATGGAAGTGTGTAATGGCGTGGGGGTGAATGTTTAGTGGGGAGTTGGAGGAAGATGGTCGGAGAAGACGCATTGCAATAGGCTGGCTGTGTTGCTCCCTTACCAGTATCCCAAATACAGAGGCTTCCTTGTCATCCGGACCCAGAGGCGGCCCCTCCATTATGGCGGAGGAGCGTTGTCCCCCTGTTGCCAGCTGTGCAAAGGTGAAAAATAAAATGAATTTTTTACTATTTTATTTTTCCCTTTCCCCAGTCCGAGCCGCGTTTGGGGGCTGGGCCACTGCTGCTAACTGGTGTCAGGGGAGTGCTACTCACTCCACAAGTTTAAAGTATGCATGCCACTTTGGCGGGCTGTATTGCGGCGGCTAGTGTAACATGCGCACTTGAACCTACTCCAGCCAGCTGTCTTAGACAGCTGGGTGTAGAGCAGACACAGGCCCCAGTGCCTCTGGGAGCAGCCAGGCAGCCCTCTCCAGCCAATCCTGGTGCTGCTCTCATGCTGCTTAACATTATCAGCAGCATGAGAGCAGCATCTGGGTTTGTGTGGAGAATTCAATTACTGCAGACCAGCATTGAGGGACTCCAGCACGAGGACCGGAGGAAACGAGCCAGCGGAGTGAGTAAGTACATTTTTATTTTTTAAATTCATTTCCCACTGACAAGCACTGTAAGCGACTCACACTGCCTTCAGCCTCAACACCAAAGCTCTCAGTCGTGGTTCGTTATAAACACTGTTTATAACAAGCCATGACTGACAGATTTGGCCTTGACCTTAAAGGCATGCTGGTCAGTGGTTGGTTGCTTCACCAAATGTTTAGGGTACCAGCCGCCACTGTCGGGACTTACATCTTTCTTTACGACAGAGACGCTGTGGTGGTGAGAGAGAAATGGAGAGGCAGACAAAGAAAGGAGCAGTGTATGCACTCCCAGTGAATGCTAAGCTCAAATGCCACAGAAACCTCCAAAAATGAAATAGTTTTGGGTCATCAGCATTGGAATCAATGGAAATTGGAAAACACTCCAAAAATCAAAAAGCAGGGTAAAACCTAAGTGCTCCAGATGGGAGACAAAACAAATGTAATGGTTATCCATTTCCTAGGAGTAACTGAAAAACACAAGCGAAAAATGTACGAAATCTGCATTAGGATTCATAGTGCATAAATGTTGTAAAATATGACCACCATTGTTAGTCATATAACGCACTGACTAACAGCATACGTAAAGCACATGCTATATTTGATTACGGTCTCTTGTTGCCTTCAAATGAAAGAAATGTGCAGGCCTCACTATGTTTGAGCAAGAGCAAAAAAAACTGGCGGGGGTGGGATGTGTATTGGAAAAGCTGGGTAAGTGTAGTGGGTGCCAGCTGTGCAGACAGTCAGATTACCAGCTAGTAGCCAGGAGCCCTTCGGCGTGATTTTCATGTAAACTCAGAAATCTTCACCTAGAGGTTTCCAACATTCCATAGGTGCAGATTTCCAACTTTTTGGGAATTCACAAACGTTTTCCATGTAACGCTCGGAAATCCTGCAACAATGTCATGTTTCCAAGTGAACCATTTTTTGAAATGTTGAATTCCATTTTTGCATTGTTGCACATGTAAACTTTTCACATGCAAATGAAAAAGTAGAATTTCAAATGAATTGCCTAAACATGTTCATTTTTTCTCCTGGGAATTTTTTTCCCACAAGAAGTCCCTTCCCATGCACCTCTATCAATTTTGAGGATGCTAATTCCAACCCTTAACATAATTAATTCCCGAACATTTTCCAAGGTGGGAAGCGATCTGAGGTGAATTTGTGAAGTTTATGGATGTTTTCAAACTTACAGGGCATTCTACGCCCTTCATGCCCACTGCCTGACCACCTGCTTCCAGATTTAACGACATAAAATATTTGTGTGATTACATCCTTTTAAATGTGGGAAACCAACATTTGAGAATAGCAAACGTGTTCTTGCACTCATAAAAAGCCTATTTGTGTGTGCAATCGAAACTTACACATGCAATTTGTTTGGAGAATCGGAATCTAGATGCCAAGCAATTTGCCATCAGCCTTACTCCTAGCTGGAGACAGTCGTGGCAATCCACAGTAGACAGGTGCAGTCATTACAAGTTTATAACGAGAACTTTTTCGTTAACCTGATGTTATGTTTTCATGTGACACAGAAGACCTACAGTACAATTGATAACCCCAAATTTGTTTCCTTATCTTTGATAATATACCAGTGATATACAGCTTCATATGTACATTCATTTTCTGCACAATGCTGGAAAACTTAACAGACCAACTAGGTTTCCACTTCATCTAAAAGTGGCAGCCGTAAGTAACACATCCATTCTTCTTACCTGAATTCTGTGTCAAATTTTCCAAAAAGACAACACACAGATGCAGCACTCTCAAGGGTCTTCTTTCTCTTCAAGTTATATTCCACAAATACAATCTTAGGTCTGGCAGGGCATTGTTTCTAGTCACTCAAAGAAAAAACTGTATTTCAACTTGAGCCTCTTGTTTTCTCTGCTTTGGAGAATGTTCTTTTCGGAAGCATCACAATCATCTTTCATCATCAGAATCTTCCTTAATCATAACTCCATCTTGTCACTAAGCAACGACACAGAACTCTCTATTGGCATTCTTACCTTTGGCAAATACTTACCAAATATCTCATAAAAATATTACAGTTCTTCTGATTGGATCCCGCAGCCTTTACTAAAATGCACTACACTGCTTAAGGTACCTGCTGTGTACCTACGCAGACAACAGCAATGAACATGACGTGTAAGTAGGCTTGAGTCTTAAGTGCAGCCTTTTGGTCATTAATAATGTTCAACAAATCACCATGCTACAGTATGCTATACTATGTACTCTTTTTTGCAATATTTGTTATTAGAATATACAGGTTTGCAAATTGTTCTGGTAAAAGCAGTAACATTGAACATACATGAAAATGGCAGCAAAGAACAATTACATTTAGCAGTTCGTATAGTATGTTCTTTATGTAAACAAAGCCTGACTTTATTCAGATGTAAAGTGATGAAAAAGTATATAAAGTGGTACAGCTTGGGAGGCATAAGGTGGTTGAAGGTGTTAAATTCTAAAACATGAAAAATTGTCCTCATTAACGTTGAGGAAAATGTGCCTTAAATTCGAAAATGGTTTTAATTTTGTCGTGACTATAGAGAAAATCATAGAATTTTTTTTCTTTAAATGTGAAAAATAAAACATGCAGCTTTAAACCCTAGGAGAGGATGCTTTCATGACGTGTAGAACAAACGTGTAGCTTAAGTAAAGTAGTAGGGCCTCATACCTAATGTGTTTATAGGACTAGGCCTGAAAATTTCTTTTCACTTCTCGTTGACATTTAAATACAATGCCTTTTAGAAACTATTGACCTAATCATCTGACTGCAAAGTCGTTCATCACTTTGAAATGTGCTGCTCTAAGCGGAATGTATTTTTTTAGTAGTAGTAGTAGTAGTAGTAGTATAATGCTTTATTCGGTCACAGTCCATCAAGCAAAACACAAATTAAAACAATTAAGATAAAAGTACAATAAGTGTAAGGATAAAACACATATCCACAGGGCTAACTTAGCGTAACCTTTCCACATATGGGCAACACAGTACAAAACAAGGATTTTCCAATAAAATAAGATAAAAAAAGTTATAGAATAAGGGCAATCTTGACATTCATATTAAATAAAACTTCACCCACCATATTCGTACATCTAAAAATGAGTTTAGGTATAATAAAAGAGCCCTATGCAGTTTAGGCACCACCTGGGATTACACATATCTAGGTAGCACTACACATTGTGTATCTTTACATGGTGATTTCCAAAGAATGTAGGTGCAATCATCACTCTCAGCATTTATCTTTACCTAATACAGTGTGGATTTTTGCTAAATTAGGAGACCTAGCCATTTTCAAGTCACACCTACAGCTAATAAAACCTACTCAGACAGAAGACCGTATAACGGCTAATGTCTGTTCTCATAATGCACAAGGCTTGTAAATAACGCCAGAACCCCAATTTCCGGCAATAGTGCTTTAACCATTTTGCTCTATGATGTACAATGGGCAGCAGAATAAAACGTGTTCAATGGTTTCTTTGCTACCAGGCAAATCGAACACCTATTCCTAACATTATAAGAGTGCTCTCCTTGTTCCTTTTACAGGTAAAAGTATTAAGTGCTAAAATACCATGAATAAATTTAATAAAAAGAGTTTTGGCCCATGTGGGCGTAATTTCATCTATGTAGGGTTCGAGATATGGTTTTGGTTTTATAAGTAAAAACTTGCCAGTAAGGCTATCACTCTCGTGGTGAAGATTACAATTCTTTAAAAGGACCTTTGAAGCAGAATTAATATTTAAGGGTTTAATCCACAATTCTCCCAAGCCCAGTTTAATGAGCCATGATTTAAACTGAGTCATCCAGGGAGTGGTCGTATTTCTGTCTAACTGGATGAGTTCAAGGAGACCTTCACAGTAAAAGCGTAAGTCTGGTGTAGACCAGATTCTCACCCTGTAAACCAATGGTCATAGAATGACTGAATCACTAATCCTATTAGGGGCTAAATCATAATACACAGAGACTAGCAGTATAGGTCGCGGCAGGGAAAGTAAAGATCTTACAAAGTGATTTTCAATCGCCGATAACTGGTCAACAGAAGTCGTTCACCAAACCTCAGCCCCGTATAGGGCTGCTGACTGAACTGCAACCCTATATAGTTCTACTGCAGGAGATACTGCCCTCTGTTTGGTGGCCCCATGCATTCTCCCGAATGGGGCTGCTTTGTGCTCTATAAGAGCCTTACTTTTCTCTATCTGGGAGTGCCATGAGTGGGAATTACTGATTCTTATGCCCAGTTAATCAAAGGATTTAGTTTCCTCTAATACTAAGCACACTATGTTCAATTTCCCCTTGAAAGATCTATGTGGCCTGATATACATACACTTTGTCTTGGCAAGATTGATCTCTAGCCCTCTGAGATTGCAGAAATCCTGAAATGTATTTAGCAGTTTTTGTATTCCAGCTGGGGTCCTTGAGATGAGCAGAGTGTCATCTGTAAACAATAAGCCAGGTATGTGGATACCACAAAGTTTTGGGGCATCATGAGTACAGTCCAGGAGATAATCAAATGCACCATTAATGAACAATAAAAAAAAAGAGTAGGAGCAAGGACACATGCCTGCCGCACCCCGCGCGTGACCTTTATCCTCTCAGTTCGTTCCCCATCTGGCCCCCATCGAACTATGAGGAATTATCTTTGTGCAGCCTCATTAACATCTCCAACAAATATGACGGGGCTCCCATAGACCTGAGGCAGTCCCAGAGTTTAAGTCAAGAGACCAGATCGAAGGCTTATCTTAGGTCAATGAAGGGTACATATAAATGGTCCTTCAGGATCCCAAATATTTCCAGAGGATCAGAGAAAATCTAAAAACCTGATCAATTGTTCCCACCCTAGACCTAAACCCAGCCTGAAAGGGGGAAAAGATATTTTTGTCAATAATCCACCCATGGAGTTTGTAAAGAACCTGGCGACAGAACACCTTCTGTAATATGTCTAATCGGCCTATAATTTCTGGGCTCTGATCTAACACCCTTTTTTATAAATGGGTACGATCACAGCACCACTCCAAGTGTCAGGTAGGGGAGCTCCGGCCATGATGGCATTTGTCAAGCTGTTAATTTAAGAGGCCCAGATGGCGACCTCAGATTGATACAGATCATTCGGTATACAATTAGAGTCACATGGGGGCATGTCCTGATTAGGAGTGGAGTAAAATGTTGAACCCAGACCTGATGTGGTATATGATGGAGAGTCGGGGTACAAGCTTTTAGGCTACCAAGGGCAATGATATGCCAGAAAGTTGAAACATCATTTCTTTGGGAAGCCTCCAGCAGATCTTGCCAGTTTAGTTCATCCCACTCCTTTTACTCACCTTTAAAACCTGCTTATAAAAGGATCTTACTTCACGTATATAGAGGGTTTAAGGTTTTAGTGGCTAGTATCAAGCTATTTTTCACCCGCCTGCATTTCTTGGAGAAACATGGGGAGGAACCGGCGTTGAATTGTTTGGTACCGCCCGTGACTACCTTGACCTTTAGTGCTTAGGGCACTAAAAAGATGGTTATGGATATTGGTAAAAGGTATTGTATGTAAATTAAATTCCAAATACAGTGAAAGAACTGAGACGAAACACTGATAAATTGTATCATAAAGCCTAGGACAGGAGACAACTTTCGATCACTTAAGAACCCTTTCAGAGTTCCCTATGATAACTTCTCCCAGAAACCTATCTTCCATTGGAACATCTAACAATCCTTCTTTGAGAGTTAGAACTAATGGATTGTGGTCACTCTCAACTCTGTCTACAACCCTAAAATTTACCAATCATGACCAAAGGTCGAGGGAAAGGAGTATATAATCTGTTCTGCTTCTAGCAGCCCCTGGATGGAAAGTGTGTGCCCTACACGCTTCAGAAACTGATCTGTGAGATATCGGAAGCAGGGCCAACTGGGTCGCAACCGCCGATCAGGATTTCAAAGGGGGGGGGGCATTTAATTCCGGAATAACCATAGACACATCTTCCGGTTCCATCGCCCAGCAAATATTATCCAGTGGCTCATAGTTAGTATTAAAGTCAACCCCAATAAGAACTTTTGGCTGAGTGGATTGTGACCGTAGATGGTAATCAAGGATACTTATGGTTCCAGAGGCACAAGAACTAGGCAAACTGTGGACATAGATGTTATAGATGTTAAAGGTAAAATCGTTACTAGCCCTTACAGTTAGTCCTAGAATGTCAGGTGCTCAATGGTCAGTTGCTTGATGTCCCAACCAAGAGATAGTTTCACCCATATCAGGAGGCCCCTGGCAGGGCATCCAGATGTAGAAGGGAGAGCGTCCACAGCATATGTTATAAACCCTGATCTATGCATGGGTTCTAGGGTCCATGTCTCCTGGAACAAGCATACATGAAAGGTGTCAATAAGGTCTCCCCATGATGGATCTGCCAACTTACTACGTATGCCTGCAATATTCCATGAAATAACCTGCAGCTGCTCGTCAGGGTTGCAACCTCTTGGGAAATAACTCATGAGGAGACATCTCCTCCTTGGGTACAGGCTATCAGATCTCCTCCTAACTGAGGGTTTAATCCCTCAGTATCTGCCATAGTAATTTCAGGGGTGGGGGCAATACTGGTGAAGTCAGAAGGTAGTCAGTCAACCCCAGAGAGGGGACTCTCTCTCCTATGATCTCTTCCCGTCATACCGGAGGGGGGGGGGCAACAAGAGTTGGGCTCACTAGAGAAAGCAAGTTGTATCCCTGGGTCAGAAGTACAAATGTTGCGGGCTTCGATTGCCAATAGACCATCAATGATTTCACTAGAAGCTACCTCAATCTCAATTGTATCCTGTGACTGAAGGACCGATGATTTCCTTTGTACATTCAGTATGTCCGACATAATAATCAACTTACATTTGTAGTTGTTCCTTAACCAGTGTAAGACTTTGTTGGATAATGATAATGAAGATTGGTCTTGTCATTTGTTGAGCTTGATGTGTATATTTATTTTATGTATTTGGACAGAGTTGCTGAAGTGTCCAGAAATGGTGGAATATAGAGCTTTAGGTCCTAGATCAGCGATAATACTTGAATAGCTTTATCGATTTGGCATTTTATTAATAGATACACATCTTCATACACAGCGTTTGGGCTGAAGTATCAGCAAACCGGTCCAAATACATATATTAAATATACACATCAAACTCAACAAATGACAAGATCAATCTTCTGAACATGTAAATAAATGATTTGGCTACATCATTTAAGAGTACCATGTCTTCCCCTATGACCAGGTAAATCTTCCCCCACAACTCTTTCCCTATATCAGAAATGCTCGACAGGTTTTGTTGACAGAACAAGATGAGAATGAGAATATTAATTCACCTCTCATGTGATTTAACAGAGCGGTGCCCTTCCTCAGCTGCATGCCATATTAAGGTGAGGTCTGTTTCCCGCAATGTACAGGTAAGACACAATGACCGAATATATACATTTCCTTTTTTCGCCTATTAGTTTAGGAGAAAAACAAATGATCACCACTGTTTTTCATTGTGAAATGTTTGACATATAGCCCTAATAATATGCTATATTGCTGTTACCACATAATTTTGAGAAAAAAGAGACATTGTCCATGAGAGATATCTAACTTTCCTGTGTAGAATATTCTAATGAGTTTCTTTTTCTATTTAACACATTTATAAGTATCTCCAGTGAATCCCTCCCAAAACACAATTAAGACGGAGTAGGGATCACTGGTTTTGTATCTTATTTTTGTTATATTCAAAAGATCCTTTTGAATTTTTGTTATTGTTTGCGTCACTCCACGCTACACCATTCTACGGACACAAAAACTACCCAGCAGCAGCACAAGTTGGTCCTGATGAAAGCCACAACACCTCTACTGAGGGTCATAAGGCTGACACATGTAGACCATCATAGTCTCTAACTGCAGGTATATGTTTTCCCTTCCAGTGCCTTGTTTTTAATCCTGCCCTGGGACGTTCTAATAAAGATACACTACGTACCCGGGAGCTAGTTTTAATTCCTTCACATTCACTTACATTTTTCTTGTGCTGCGTCTCTCACCAAACCTAACCTCTGACTCATCATTGTGGTATTTAGTATACCTCCAGTTAAAAAAAAACCATCTCTGAGCTCCTCCCTCTCAGTAAGGGGGTTGTAGCCTGTGCCGGGACCAGGCATCCCGGCACGAGGAGAATCCCAATGATGAAGTTTGCCACCTTTTGTGGGTGAGGGATTTCGTACTAATAAAGGGACATTCCTTGGTTCGCTGGATGACTCATTTGGACATTTTATTCTAACTTTTAGACCCGAGGGTTCCTTTTCTTGTGATATATATTTAAGCTGAAGAGCCAACCCTCGAAGGTCTTTAAAATTGTCCTCGGACCCTCCCCTTGTTGTGACCCACGTAGTGTGTGAGGTACCATCACCTACATGGATAATATAGTTATTCGAGATTTGTTGGTGATTTGCTAATAGTAATTGATGTTAGTGGAACCTAATTGTGCAAACCTGGGAAACTATATTGATTTGGGTGGTTTCACGCTGATCGAGAACTCACTTGCAATTGTGGAAAATTTCTTGAGTGGTTGTAATACTTCAATTATTTTAGTAGAGCTAACAAGAAGTTATTTAACAGAGTTGTGTGAATGCAGAGAAAATTGTAAAGGAGGGTGACCTGTGTGAGGATTGAGATTGTATGTCATTGTGTTTCGCGCTGGGATTGGTCGGTTGGTATGCTTTTGGGCTGGGATTGGTTGGTAACATCACAGTGCTATGCTAGGATTGAATCTTTATAAAGTGAATACTGTCTTTGAATTTGGTAGTTTGTTTCATGAGAAATAATAGCTGAAATGTTATTGGATTACTGGAAATTGACGTATACGGAATAGAATCATAAAATTAGTTTTGATTAAAATTGCCGAAACCAAATTGTTAATATGAAATTTTTAAAGGACTTTAAGAAAATTGTGAGAGGAGTTGTTACTATTCCAGTACGTAATGGAGAGAAGGCCCCTCCTGAGGGTACTCTTGTATACATTATGACTACTGAACATGGTTTGAATACAACAGTGGAGTAGAATTACTGAGAATGAGGGTGAATTGAGTTTTCCTAGATATGGGACATTTAACACCAGAATCCTGGATCATTTGAAGGCAAAATTATATGAAATGATGCCACCACATGACCCATTCAATATGTGGCATTTAATATCTGGGAGAAAGTTGCAAGGGAAAAGGAGAAGGAAAAGTACCAGAGGAGAACTGGGCGAGCAGTGCAGAATTATGCAACTGTTCAATGGGAGGAGGAATAAAGTAGATGGAGGAAAGCTATTATTGAGGGAACTAGATTATATCCACTACTTACCTCGGAAGCTGCAAATAAGGAAAAGAATAAGCCTGCCATCAAGAAAGAAGGGGATGAGTCAGATACTGATTCAGAGGATGAGATATTAGAACAGTTGTTGAATTCCAGAACCCCGCCACCACATACTACCCTTGCTGAACAAGGAGATTTGAGTGCCAGTACTTGTCAAGCAGTGGCTACTGCCCCTGTGGATCCAAGTTTAACACCAATTGAACGGCCCTTACAAGTATTGCAGATTTTACCACCAGTTGTGGCTCGGCCACCAGCTGTAGTTCCTGCTAGGACAACTGCGGTTGCTGTGCTTACCACAGCCCCAGTACCTATAATGAATGCCCCGATTGCATCGCAAGTAGTTGAGAGCAGTAGCAGTCGATGGTGGGAGTGCCGCCGGGCGCTGACGTGGGGCGGGGGAGGGGCAGGGTGGGGGGTAGTAAACTATGGATTACGGCCGATTACAGGTAAGTACACATATGAATAAATAAAACGAATTTCGTTTCTCGCGCTGCATCGCCAAATGCAATGCAGCGCGCGCAACGAAATTCGTTTTATTTATTTATATGTGTACTTACCTGTAATCGGCCGTAAGCCATAGTTTACTACCCCCCACCCTGCCCCTCCCCCGCCCCACATCAGCGCCCGGCGGCACTCCCACCACCGACCACTACTGGTTGAGAGTGCTCCCGTATCAGCAGAAGTGAGGACGGAAATACAGCCAGTGGCTGTGTCTGGATTTGTTTCGACTTCCCAAAATTCACAGATAGTTTTGTGAAAGCCCCCACAAACTCTGCAAGCTTTGGTGGATGGAGAAGGGATGTTGGCTTTTACAACCCCTATGGCTCCTAGTGATTTAAATGTTACTAGTGAAGAATACATACCAGCATGGCTTGAGGAAGCTATTGGAGAAACCAGGCACAGAAAGAAAGAGACCGTTTGATATATATAATTTAAAAGTAAAACTGGTGGAGATGAAAGGGGGATGTTTTGAATTGGAACATTTAAATAAATACCAGAGGAAAGAATTAATTTACCTGTGCAAGGAAGTTGCACAAAGGGCAGCTTTGGTGTATGATCGATTGACAGAAATAGCCAAGAAATATGAGTTGGATATCACCAATAACATAAATTTGCGCTGAAGCTATAGGATAGAGTTAGATGATCCTGCCATAGAAAACATGAGAATTATAGGAATGCGCTTGCAATTGTGGAATTAATCAAATTAATCAAATGCATTTGCAGATGGAAGGATATGGAAAAATTGGAAATCAGATGGACAAAGAAGCATGAAAAGAAAATGAGTGAAGCAGCTAGTGGAGGAGGACAGGATGAACAACATGAGAATGAATTGACAGTATATCCACTTAGAGAAATAGCAGGAGGAATATATGTGCATGTTCCTTGGAGCAGAGGTGATTTGGCAGCATAAACGAACAATTTTCCAAAATTGTGAGACAAGCCGGTGCAATGGTATGCACAAGTAAAGAGATTCATAAACATTTCTATAGTATTGTGAACTGATTTGAATACATTCTTTGATGTTGTGGAGCCTGCTGATTTATGGGCTGAATGTAAGACTGCAGTGCAATTGCCAAAGGAGGAACCACTTAGAGCAAAAGAAATGAATGCACCATCACCTGTGGTAATGGAAAAAATATGAAGCAGTTGTTACCTTTTAAACGGCAGTGTACCTCCAAAAGATATGGATTGGCTCAAGATTAAAAGAACCACACAAGAGCTGAAAGAGACAGTTCATGAGTATTATGAGCGATTTCTGCAGGTGTTATAGCAGCAAAGTGGATGTGAGTATCCTGAGGAAAGGGACATGGGGATTTGTGTATCCCAGCTTATTTTAGGATTGAAGGCTGAGATCTGCGCACACATAACCCAAAGTGCGATCTGTTGGCAAAATAAATCTCTTGATGAGATCCTGCACTATGCTTAATATTGTAGCGATAAATTGGACATGAAGCAGAAAAAGATCAAAAGAGACATTCATGTTGGCCCAGACCAAGCTAGCTCAGAAAGGATTTCAAAATCCTCCTTTCATAGGAAATCAGGGAAACATGCAAGCAGTTGGTGCCCCACCACATGGTTTTCAGGGAAATCAAAGGGGAACGAATGTGTCACAGAGTAGAGGTAGAGGTGTTCCTGTAAGTATGGCATTGGGATCAGATATGGCTGCTATGAAAAAGATTATTGCTTGTCACATCTGTCATAGAATTGGACATTCCTGAAAATGCTGGGGAAAATATGCAAACACCACAAGGGGTGCAGGTTCCAAAAATGCCTATAAAACAGATGCAAATGCCAGTGCAGGGACAGGTTCCAATGATAGCTCATGTGCCCACACAGATGAAGAATCTTATATTACACTTAAACCGAATGCCAAAAATGAATACAAACTCATTTCAAAATGCCATGCCCCAATTCCAAAGCCCAAAACCGCAGTTTCAGAATGTTGTACAGCAGTTCCAAAATCTAAACCAGAACTCACTGCAACAATTCCCTTTATTTGAAACAGATAGCTCTGGTTCTGATAATTCCCAATGACGGTGCCTGAGAGGGGAGGAAGATTGCGAACTTGGCACAGTCTTAGAGGTAGTCCAAAGTGGCCCATATGTAGATGCTGAGGTTTATGGGCACCCCGTATCGTTTCTCATCGATACAGAAGCTACCTGTTCTACTGTGATAACAGTGGACGTTCCAGACCTACCTCTCTTGGGGAAAACTATCCAAGTAGTCGGAGTTACAAATAAACAAATACTGAATCCAATCCAATATCAGAGAATGTCCCAGTAAAATAGGTATGTTCAGAGAAAAGCACCAATTTATTGTGTGCGACACAAGTCCTGTGTACCTGTTAGGGAGAGATCTACTGTACAAGTTAAATTGCACCATTTATTGTACACCGGATGGTGTCGTGCTTCAAACACATGATGAGGATGCAGATTTCAAATTAGTTAAACAGCAAGCTGAAGTAAGGGTGTTCCCTTTATTGACCATTAATGCATTACCGGAGAAGTTGAGAGAAACAGTGAATGCAGAAATTTGGGATTTCACAGGAAAAGCCATCGGTCTTATCAAAGGTGTAGAACTGGTCCGAATTAATGTGAAGGCAAACGCTGTCTACCCCAGAATGCCCCCATATCATTTGACTCCAGAAACCATTGCAGACTTATCAAAGGTGTAGAACTGGTCCGAATTAATGTGAAGCCAAACGCTGTCTACCCCAGAATGCCCCCATATCATTTGACTCCAGAAACCATTGCAGGAATAAAACCAGTGATAGAGGACATGTTACAGAAAGGAATCTTGAAGTAAATAATTAGGAGCCCACGTAATTCCCCAATTAAGGGCTTGCAGAAGGAATGGAAAGTACAGGATAGTTCAAGTTTTAAGGAAGGTGAACAAGATAGTGGTGCCTTGTTTTCCCATGGTACCGAATCCAGCCACTGTATTGTTTCAAATACCATGTACTGCAGAGTGGTTTACAGTCATTGACTTATGTTAAACCTTCATCTCAGTGTCATTGCATGAAGAAAGCCAGTATATGTTCTCCTTTGAGTTCCAGCAGAAGGTATTAACACTGTGTTGTGTCCCACAAGGGTATACAGAGAGTCCATCCATTTTAACCAGATTCTGAAAAGAAATCTGGAAACCCTACAGATGCCCTGTAAGTCTACACTCATTCAGTAAATAGATGACCTGCTTCTGGCATCACAAACACATGATGCATGTAAGCATGACACCATCACACCCTTGAATCACCTGGCTGAGAATGGACACAAAGTGTCTCCTGGTAAACTGCAGTACTGTCAAAAAGAAGTCCAATATCTGGGACACATTATTGTGAAGGGAGATAGAAAGGTGTCTCCAGAAAGGGTGGAAGCTATCTTACAGATGAATCCGCCCGACATCAAAAGGAAGTCAAAATGTTTTTGGGACCAGTTGGCTACTGCAGTCAGTGAATACCAAACTTTTCCTTAATGGCAAAACCTCTACTGAGGTTGACACCCAGAAATGTGTCAGATCCGATTCCATGGGACATCGAATGCACAAAAGCATTCCTGGAACTGAAAGAAAAATGGTGTTGTGCCCCAGCACTAGGAATACCTGATTATACGAAAGCATTCACTTTATTTTGTAACAAGAGTGATGGATGTGTTCTCTCAGTGTTGACACAAACGCGTGGAGGAGCTCGAAAGCCTATAGCCTATTTTTCCACTACACTTGATCCTGTAGTGGCAGGTCTTCTCTGCTGCCTAAAAGCTGTAGCCGCGGTAAGTACTAGTTTATAAAAGAGTGAGAACATAGTGATGGGATACTCTTTAACTCTTATGGTTCCACACTCTGCGGAGCTATTGATGACAAGAACCAAAGACACAGTACATGACTCATAACAGATTGACCCATTATGAGCAGAGTATTTTTTTCCTAAGACAATATCACACTAAAACTTTGTACAATCCTGAATCCTTCAATGTTCTTGCCCATAAATGAATCTGATGATAAATGTGATGAATGTGACCATGATTGCCTAGATGTCACGGAATTGTGTGCCAAACCCCATCCAGACATTAAGGATGAACCACTAATTGAGCAAAACCATGTGTTATTTGTGGATGGCTCATGCCTAAGAGGAAACAGTGGCACACTGAGAGCAGCAAATGCCATGTGCACCATAAATTATGTTATAGAAGCATCATGACTTTAAACAGTGTTCTCCGCACAAGTTGCTGTGTTAATTGCCCGTACCAGAGCCTGCAATTTAACTGCAAAACTGAGAGTTACCATATTTGCTGACAGCCAATATGGGTTTGGTGTGGTCCATGATTTTGGGCAGTTATGTTCTCAGCGTGGTTTTCTGACTTCTTCAGAAACGCCAATACAGAATAGGATCCATGTCAAGAACTTGTTAGAAGCAGTACAGTTGGAAGGAGAAATTGCTGTAGTTAAATGTCCAGCTCACCAAAATGGAAGCGGATACATTGCAATGGCAACCGATACGCTGACTCAACAGCAAGGTATTGCGTACTGTTGACTTGTTCTTTTAATGGAGCTTTCACATGTGGATCTGAGGAATAGAGTTCTTTCGCCATGTTGATGAGAGTCGCTAACACATGGGACAAACTGAAACGAGTACAGGAAAATGTGTCAGAGGCAGAACAGAACGGATGGGTAAGAGGAGGCTGTGAGAAAGACGCACATGACATTTGGATGTCAGTTGATGGGTGACCAGTGTTGCCTGATAGCTTCTTGTTTTCAATGACACAATATTATCACAGGTACACACATTTGGGAAGAGATGCAATGGTGAGACTATTCAGGTAGAGTTGGTACAACCCCAAGTTCAAAATGTTTGCAGAGGAGATCTGTCACAGATGTGTAATATGCCAGCAACTGAATGTAGGGAAAAGAACATGCCACCTTGACACACAGGGAGATCAGGTGATCCTTTTAACTGGATGAGCATGGATTTTATCAAGATGCCTTTACATAACGGGTTGAGATATATCTTGGTGATTGTCTGTATTTTCTTGAGATGGGTGGAAGCCTACTCGACGAGAAGAAACAACAGTCTAATGGAACTGATCCCTAGGTACGGCATGCCAATTTCTCTTGAGTCAGATAGAGGAACACACTTCAACAATGAAGTGATGCAGATGATCTGTATAGCCCTACAGTTTGATCAAATATTACATTGCAGTTACAGACCAGAACTGTCAGGTATCCTGGAGTGAATGAATGGTACCATCAAGTCCAAATTGGCAAAAATGTGTGCTTCAACCTCTCTAAAGTGGCCAGATGCTTTACCTTTGGTGTTAATGAGCAATTGAAGTACCCCAGACAGGAAGACAGGACTATCACCACATGAAATCCTAATGGGCATGGGAATAAGACTACCTGCAGTACCTGCAAACGCCTTTGTGAATATTACAGACAATATAATCTTTCAAAGAATTGGCTGATGTGGTTCATTCTATCTCTCATCAGGTATCAGCGACCACACCAGACTTCCACCAAGAAACATGCCATAACCTCAATCCGGAGATTGGGTCATGATTAAGAAGCACGTTTGGGAGACTTGTCTTGAACCCAGATGGAAAGGCCCCTTCCAAGTGAACTTGACTACGAACACTGCTGTTAAGTGTGCTGGAGTTGCAAACTGGATCCATGCCTCACACACCAAAAGAGTGAGCAATCCGGAAGAAGTGCCTTTGGTCTTTGATCCTGGGAGAAGAGCTTTGGTGGTCGCACCGCCAGTCAAGAGTCCACTCAGAACAGTTGCACTAGTGCCAGTCCAGCCACAAGAAGAAGGAATGGGTGAAGATCAGCAAATGGAGAGACATGCAAGTGCCTGAAGTAACACAAAGTGGAAATGAGATCTCTAACAAAAGTGAAGCAGAGATCAAAGCACAGGTTGGGAGTGCTCAAGGAGTGGTGAAAGGAGACGAGAATGACCCAGGTGAAGGAAGCAGCACCGGAGTAAGGAAAACAAATCGACATACTCTTTCTGGGGAGTTCATTCTTTTGACTAACAAGAAGCTCCAGAGTCTTGCTCTTTTACGAAAGAACTCTTAATGGTTTCTTAGTAAGGTTAGGAATCTTAAATTAAGATAGGGACTATTTCCGTTATGGAAAATGCTGCCTATTTTATGCTGACTCTAACAAAACCTTTCTCGATATTTCTGTAAATTGACTAATCTGAATAAAAATGACAAAAACTATTACTAATCTCTTAATGAGAAATAAAGCTTTGAAAAGATTCTAAACCTCTCATCATTGACTGAAAATTAAGATACTGAAAGTTGATGATCTTGAAATGCATTTGATTACAGCTCCATTCGCACAAAGGTGGCAAAGATCCATTTGCCTGGAGATGGAGTGACGACAAAAATAGGAGGCCTCTATTGTAAGTGCTTTGGGTTTGCGCTGGTCGTCAATTGTCCCCCCAAATTTTAGGCATTAACAAAGGTCAGGATTGTAAATACTGCCCACACATGTGATTGTGTTTCACGTACCTATGTCTTGCCTTTATGTCACACGACCCAGTCATTACTCAAGAGATGAATCCAACATTGAAGCAGGAAAATCCAGACATTAGCTGAACATGCTAATCCATCTGCCCTCCTACACACCAGTAATGGTCAGGCATCCAAACATCTGTTTGTTTTTTCCTGATTCTGACCAAGACGAAGCATTTTCAGGCCTTGCTGTAATGTTCTTGTTGGCTCCTCCTTCTTGGCCATTGTCTCCCTGGTGCTGGCCACAGGGGAGGCTTGGTCACAAGGTGTTGGAAATGCTTCTGAGGAAGTTCTGAAAGGACCCATGTCTCGGTGGGTGGTAGGAACAGCTGTACCTGTATTAATGGTAGCTGGTGAGGGGAGAAGGGGGGCACTTCCTGTGGTATTTTTCCTGTGTGGATTCATCTGAGTGCCGGAACATGATTGCAAAACTTCATTAGCACCAGTGCAACGTCAGTAATTTGGCCCATATTGTTTATAGTGGACAATATGTTCTCCTCTGTATTTAATTACAAGAGACAATTAACAGACTTGATTTTTAGAAGAAGGCACAAACTACGAAGTGCGACGCAGCAAAGATTTTTCTCCCACACTCCATAAAGCCATTTTAGCAATTAGCAAAATATAATTCAATGAAAGTAGAATTGCCGGTGAATAATCCCTCCCAAAACGTTTTGGCAGGAGTATTCTTACAATAAAGCATTTGTTAGAGCAGAGAATATCTCTTACAGCTGAAATGGAAATACGTCATTCTCAAAGAGAGAAACATATGCTAAAAATCAGAGGTGTGGCTATCATCAGTGCAGCAGTTACTGCCAATTCACCAGTCCTGGTCTAAAATAAAAATTATATGTAAACATCCAGAGGAACATCGAATGTACAGAAAAGGTGGAACAAGCACAACATACCCATAATGCATTTCTTTAATTATGAAATACAAATGAATTAAAGTAGACATTACACACAAAAAATGGACAAAAGCTCACACATAATCCTTAAACTTAACATTGCACCCACCAATCAAATTGTTCCACATAATCCAGAACCTTCTTGCACGTTACCCTGTTAATTCGCCCACTCTTTATTTTGCACCCCATCTTCTCTCTCCTTTCCATTTTTTCTGTCTTCTTTCAGGTCACTCCCAGCCATCTCCCTATCATTATAATTCTACCACAGTCTCTCCAGCACCATGATTACATTCAAACACACACCACCAACCCATGTCCTCTAAACCATAGACCTCTCCATCAACTGCCTCTCACCTGAAAATCCTCCTCTCCAAACTCCCTCTCCTCTCTTCCACATTTCTCCCTCTAGTTACATGAGACAACATGGCTTAGGCCCTTATTATGAGTTTGGCGGTCAGTGGGCCACCAGACTCACAGTGGCGGTCTCCCGACCGCCCTGATACGACTAGGGGCGGTCGGGCCGCCCTGGGACCACCACATCCGTCGGAGCCACCAAGGGTCTGCCATTTCCTGGCAGTTACGCGGCAGTCCTGAAGCCGCAATATGCTTGGCGGGACCGCCAGGGTCCCGCCAAGCATATTTGGATTTTCCTCTCTGCCACAGTTTTCATGGCAGTGAGCCCTCCATGAAAACCATGGAGCAGAGAAAATGGTGCCTCACACCATGTGGATGCACACAGGGGGGCACAACATGTGCTCCCTGTGTGCAAGCACCCCAGTACCTGCAAGGCATGGACTTTCAGCAGTCCGAGCCGTGCAGGTACTGCGTTTGATGTTCCCATTGCGGTGCCTATTTCATATCCACCGCCCTGGGAATGCCAAAGAACCGCCCGCCAGACCAGGAGAAAACTCCTGATCTGGCGAGTGGTTCCTACATGGGTTTGGCCATGTGGGAGCGGGGAGGTCCCACTCCTACACCACCAAACCTGACCACTGCCCGCTCACCAGATGACGATACAAATCGTTGTCTGTCATGCGGGCAGTGTGGCGGTCCCACGGCGGTGCAGTAAAAAGGCTCAATGAGCCTTTAATACTGCCCCGTCCTGGGACTGCCACAGCGTGTTCCAGCATGACATGTACTGTAAAATCCATGCCGTGCAGGAACTGGGGGTGGGGCGCTTGCACACAGGGGGGCACAATATGTGCCCCCCTGCATGCACCTACCTGCATTGGGCAAGGGGAGCCCTGTAGGGCCCCATTTGTTTCCCCACCGCCAGCTTTTACCGCCATGTAAGGCAGGCAGTCGGGAAACTCAAAATATGCATGGCGGTGCCGCAGCAGCACCGCCAGCCTATTCTGAGCCCCTGACCACCACGTCACCATCAGAGAACACGGTTCCCTGGCAGTTGCGGTGGTCAAATGGCGGTCCGACAGTCAAACTTATAATACGGCGGTTGAACCGCCGGTGCTGCAGTGGCTGGACCGCCACCGTGAGTCTGGTGGTCCATAGACCGCCAGACTCGTAATAAGGCCCTAAGACTTCTCATGTTACCATCGCCCAACCTGACAGAATTGCACATTACATCAATGACTTTCTTGGGACTAGAAGATGTAGGTCTATCTTTGGCTACCATTAATCCTTTCAACTTCCACATCACTTGCTGCTGTTTTGAGATTGCGGTGCTACTTATGCACATCTTAACTTATTTGCATAATTTACTTTACATTCTCCTTCTTTTACAATGGTCAGTTGTTGTGTTAAAAACTGGTGCACTCTTGGAAAAATTAACTTGAACTCTCATTACATCAAAATTACTAAAACATGTAGTGGTGTCATTGTTTCTAATGTAAATGACCACAATTGTTTTCTCAATGCTAACTCCCAATCAATATGACCCTTCACAGCTATTTAAAATGTTCCTTTAACAACTCAGATAAACCATTGTACTAATCTCTTAGCACAACGGTGATATTATGAAGTTACCCTGAGCTAAGTGCCTGTAACTTGGAAACAAGTTTTCATTTAACCAAATTTGAATGTACCCTATTATCACTATTCAACACATCACCTCCCAAAGAAATATACTGCCCATGACTACCAAACCTGATTCTTTATTTAAACCATCAATGGTCTTCATTTCTGGCAACTTTGTAAATATTTCCATTAAAACAAAAACATAGTTCAGTACCATCAACAGGACTCCTTATCTCTATCGCAAACTTTTCCAAACCATTAAGGGCACGAAATAGGACAGAAGGGTGGCTTTGATATCTGTTCAGATTTTTCAGCATTTTCGTTTAACACACCACCCCCAAATTAATCCTGCTACCTTAATGTCCAGGCTTGGCCTTCAGAATACACCACTGATCCTCTTGTTAGTGGATAAAAAGACCCACATGACCTTCATGACTCTATTTTAAAATTTCTTCCTTATGGCTTGAAGGGGACATCACTTATCCTTATTTTACCTGTGTTAAAAGCAGTAGCGGCCACTCGTACTACGAAGTGGTGAGGTGGGTTGAGGGGGGGAACACAAAAAAAACAACAAGTATAAATAAAAAAAATAAAACTTGCCTGCTCTGACGGCCGCCGCCTTGCTCTCTATCCTCTCGCCCTTGTCAGGAGCCTGCTGCACACTGCGCAGCTCCCAGCTCCCAATCCCAGCGCTGCTCACATGCTGAGAATGCTAATCCCAGCACGTGAGCAGCGATGGGATGGGTCTGAGCGCCTCGGTTCGGCGCTCAGACATAGACTGGGAACCTGTGTTGGTTTCTCCACCCAGCTGTACAATGCAGCTAGGTGGAGAAAGGCTAAGTGCGCTTGACTGTTCAGTGCCCACCACTCCCCCCTCCTCCCTGGTGCTGCAGCTGCACCGTCAGGATGGGAGGCCATGCCTGTCCCTCGGCTCCCAGCCTGCAGTGGTAAAAATAAAATGATAATAAAAATGTTTTATTAGCATTTTATTTTTGTCATTTGCCTCTGCTGGCTTTCAGCAGTGGGGGCAACGCTCCTCCGCCATAACGGAGGAGCCGCCCCTGGTTAAAAGGCACGTAGACTCTTCCAAATTGTGTATGTATTTATACAGCTTTCTACTCTGGAATCAAATTCCTGGAATGGTGGTGCAGAAATGTCCTCATTCATTATGCTGCCAGTGCTTACTGGCATTCATCTGCCCACTCAAATTTCACATTCTTTTTCCATCAACCTCTTTGGATATTGGAACATATTTTGAAAATAATTCTACAATGCCATTAAATTATCTTACCTTACTTGATTTGTCTTATACTTATATCGTTTGAGGTACTTTATGCATATCACTACTTGACAAATTACTGACTGGGGCTATTGATGCTTATACTGTCTAGGCCTACTGATGACCTTTGCTGTCTGATGACATTGAAGTTTATGGCAATAGGGATCATCAATGATTATTACTGTCTGTTGTCATTGATATGCTACCATCTTTGGCCCTTGATGTATATATTTTCTGGGGATATGGTTATACTGTCTGGGGTCATTGATATGCGAATATCTTGGGCCATTGATGTATTTGCTGCTAGGGACCATTGATGTTTAAGACTTTCTGGGGCCAATGATGTCTTTACTGCCTGGAGCTGGTGTTCTGTGAAAATAGTTAGAGCAAGACTGTGTGCAGTGGTCATCGAGAAGGCCATCAATGCCCAACTTTCCGAGTTCTCTGAGTTCATTGAAGCGAACCACATCCTGGACCTCTCCCAATCCAGCTTTCGAAGTGACCACAGCGCGAGACAGCCCTCCTCACCACCACAGACGACGTCCACACCCTCCTCGACTGAGGCAAAACTGCAGTCTACCATACTAGTTTCTTCATGGTGACAGGACATTTCCTCGTGCTTACAGAACCTCATCTTTGTTTTTTATTGTGTAAGATCTAGTGAGTCTATTTCCCACACTTGTATGGTATATATGTTGTTGTGTTCTAGGCCAGTTCATTTATTAATTGTGTTATGCTACTCCTTATCTTAGGGAACATCTCTGAACCAGGCATTACCCTGACACTGCTATTATTCATATGAGTGCTGAAAAGCTCCTCTTGTGATGGCGGACTGAAGATGAGCTCTGCCTTCTCTTTCTTCTCTCACTCTGAACCCTTTTTTTACTCTAAGCGGGAGTCTCAGAATTATCAAGTCCTTTGACTCCAGGAATGTCAGTTTAGGAAGATTGCAGGATTAATCTTCAAATCCGCGACACCTCTTTTTCTCAAGGGACGGGCAGACCTAACAAGTACATTTTAAATTATATAATATCCTTCTATCACTAAGGCCACCATGTAAAACAGGCAACAACATGTTTGTTCAATGTGATTCCAGGATGACTTGCTGTAAATTCCTCACGACACCAATGTAATCAATCAATCAAGTGTCTTGTAAAGCGCGACTACTCACCCATATGGGGACTGCTCATCCATGGAAGACGCTGTGGTTCAGTCGAAGAGCCAGGTCTTGAGGTCCTTCCTGAATTGAGGCAGTGACGGGGTTGCCTGAGGTGGAGAGGTAGGGTGTTCCAGAATTTTGCTGTGAGGTAGGAGAAAGATCTTCCCCCGGCCGTAGTCTTGCGGATACGGGGGACGGTGACCAGGGCCAGTTGGGTGGAGGGGAGGTCTCTGATGGGTGCGTGGAATGCGAGGCGGTGGTTAAGGTACGCAGTTCCCGTGTCATGTAGGGGTTTGTAGGCATGTGTGAGGAGCTTGAAGGTGATTCTTTTGTTGACTGGGAGTCAGTAGAGGTCTCTCAAGTGGCTGGTGATATGCCTGCGGCGGGGAATGTTGAGGATGAGTCTGGCGGAGGCATTCTGAATGTTCTGCAGTTTCTTGAGGAGTTTCTGGGTGATGCCGACGTAGAGTGCGCTGCCATTGTCTATTCTGCTGATGATGAGTGCATGGGTGACCGTCTTTCTAGACTTGATGGGGATCCACTTGAAGATCTCATGCAGCAGGTGTAGTGTTTGGAGCAGGATGAAGTACTGTGGGCCACCAGACGTCGCCCCAGGCAGAGCCCAGGATGAGGACTTTGGTCTTCTCTCGGTTGAGCTTGAGGCAGCTGTTCTTCATCCAGGTGGCGACAGCCTTCATCTCTTTGTGGAAGTTGTTCTTGGCAACTGCAAGTTCGTTGGTGAGGGAGAGAATCAGGTGGGTGTCGTCAGCGTAGGAAACTATGTTGAGTCCGTAGTTCCTGACGATGGCTGCGAGCAGGGCCATGTAGATGTTGAAGAGAGTGGAGCTCAAGGAGAAGCCCTGAGGCACTCCGCTGCTGATTACTGTGGGTTCAGAGTGGAACGGTGGTAGTAACCCTGGGCGGAGTTCGCGGAGTTGCACTACACGGAACACCGCGAAGTGCAAAAAAAAACTCTGTCGCACTATGCAGAGCTCCGCGAGCGGCGGAGTATAATACAAAAAATGCTGTTTGCGGTGATTGCACAGTGCCGGATGCTTGTCCGCACTGTGCAATCATTGCAAACTGCACCATGCACAGCGCAAGCTTTCCTTTTCTGCCGCTCGAGTAGATTTTTACTCGAGCGGCAGCTTACTCAACGCGAACGGGCAGTTTCTCAACGCGAGCGGTTGCCAGCATACGCGACCACTCGCAATGACAAACCTGACCCCCCCGCATTGAGAAATCTCGCTGGGATGTTGATTTTCCACGCTCGCGCTCACCAACACGATGTTGACAATCGCAAACGAGGAAAAATCTCGCCGGGAGGTTGATTTTCCTTGCTCGCGGTCGCCAACTTGACGTTGATGAACGCGAGCGAGGAAAAAACTACGCTACGCAATGCGAAGCAGAGTTTTTCAGAACTCCGCGATCTCCGCGTAACTCGGAGTGCAGAAAACTCCAGAGTTCACCGCCCAGGCCTAGGTGGTAGTCTGACTCTCTGTGTTCGGCCGGTGAGGAAGGAGCGGATCCATTCCAGGGCGTTGTCATGGATGCTGGTGTCCTGGAGTCTTGTGCATAGGGTGCGGTGAGAGATGGTATTGAAGGTGGCCAAAAAGTCAAGGAGGATGAGGGCTGCAGTTTTGCCTCAGTCGAGGAGGGTGTGGACGTCGTCTGTGGTGGTGAGGAGGGCTGTCTCGCGCTGTGGTCACTTCGAAAGCTGGATTGGGAGAGGTCCAGGATGTGGTTCGCTTCAATGAACTCAGAGAACTCGGAAAGTTGGGCATTGATGGCCTTCTCGATGACCTTGGCTGGGAAGGGGAGCAGAGAGATGGGTCTGAAGTTGTTGAGGTCCGTCGGGTCGGCAGAGGGTTTCTTCAGCAGTGGATTAATCTCTGGGTGTTTCCAGGCTTCCAGGAAGGTGGCGGAGTTGATGGAGCAGTTGATGGTGCAGCAGAGTTCGGAGGCGATGGAGGTGCAGGCTCTGTTGAAGATGTGGTGCGGGCAGGGGTCCAAGGGAGCCCCGGAGTGGATGCTCTTCATGATCTTGAGGATAAGGATACGTTTTGTAAGGATTTGTTAGGCAGATATAATCTATTTGTATGGAACAGTAAACCTTGCATTGGTTGCCTTTAGTTTGGATAGTCTTGCATCCATGTATCATTATCGATCTTCTGTTGTTCTGTTTTGACTAACTCTAGATAGGTTTCTGTTAGAAGAGCAGTTGTGGAAATAGCAGGAAGAATGAGAGGACCCGGGAGATCTGTTTCTAAAGTTTTTTTCTGACATGAGCCGTAATGAATGGAAACATTGATGAGTGAAAAGAAGAGTATCCAACGTGCATGATGGTGATTTTGACATCTCATGATTCTCAAGAATCCTTAATTCTTGTGGTCAACCCATGCAGTCACTTCATGAAGATTTCCCTCCTGGTAATGTTACAAATGTGTTAATGAGTCTTTCATGGTAAGTCATTCTCATTCATAGACCATATAATGCTGCTTGACTGTGGATAAAGTTTGATAATAATATGGAATTCAACTTCTGGTTATGAACATCTAGGCCCGGATTTATGAAAGGATTGGGTTGCACTTGCATCACATAGAGTAACGCAAGGACAATGCAATCCTTATGTCAGATTTACCAAGCCACGCAAGCCCACCTTACGTGGCTCTGCGTGCTTGGTAAATATGGAGTACCTCAAGGCAGCGCAAGTCGCTGCCTTGAGTTACTCGGCATCATGAAAGCATGACATGGATGTAGCATGGGTGTTCCTGCGCATCCACTCATATATTTTGGCGCATTTTCAGATTTACCAAGACAGGTTAACCTAAGAATGCGTAAAAATGCTATGCCTTGCCTATAGAGGCACAAGGAGGAGATATATCTTTATTTGTCCTCGTTTCTATCTCTTTCTAAGTGTGCTCTATTCTGAAGCACACTTAGAAAGAGGACAGCGCATATAAGGATTGTTTTTGTGCAGGATGGTGTCCCTCCCATCACAAAAACAATCCTGCCTGCAACGCAGGCATCCTTGTACCATAACACAAGGGTGACTGATTTGGCACTTGGCTGCACTGTGTGATACAGAGCAGAGAGAGAGTATGAATGCACGATATCTTGATAGAAATGGCACATTCCTGCCCTCCTCACTTGATGCAGTGCAGCACAGCCCTTCGTTTGATAGTATGGCTGTGATGGAGCAGAGAAAATAAAAAGTTTTAACCCCTAACAAATTTTATAAATAATTAATAAAATGTTCGTTTAAACGTATTAATCAACACTGTACGTGGGGGAAGGGTAATACGCAAGTATATGTGCTGAATAATCTATTAATGAATGTCTGTGTGTCTAATTATAACATAAAAATAATTGCGTACTAATTTTATAATAAATGCATGATTTGTGCTTCATAGAATATAAACGTGTCGTTGCAAAAACAATAGTGATGGTAAGTAAGGAACAGCTTAAATGTTGCTTTCTGCTAGGTAATAACTAATTGGGGTACGTAGATGACGGGAGGGAAACGAAAAGGCTATGTTTCTCTATTTTAATTATGTTTTGTTTATTTCAAAATAGTGCTTCTAAGTATAAACGAGTGGCGATATAAAATGGCTGCCGGTTAATGAAGTGCGCAAGTGCGGGGAAACACGTGACAAGGGAGAAAAGTTGGAGAAAAGCTAACCTCGTGATGTTGCTGAGAGGCTAGGATGCGAGAATGGGCAAGGCTGATGTGACCTAATTGAACTGATAGTGTGCCGTGGTGATCAGCAAGGAACCGTGGGAAACCATTTTAAGAGAAAGGACAATGCCTGCAGAGTTCTCGAATGTATCGAAAGAAGTTACAAATGTACTGATCGAAGCGGATGGAAACATGTCTTGAACTGTGAGAAAGGAAATGATCATATACATTCCAAGGACCAGTTGGATCCGAGAGAACTTGATTAAAGAATGAATAGATGAAATGAATGGACCAATGAAAGAAAAGCGTGTTATTAATGTTGCAACAATTAGTTAGCAAAGTTAGAATTAGGGTATAAGAGGGCCTACTCTTAGTGGGAGGGGGTCACAGTCACGGTTGGAGTTGGAGAGTCGCAGTCAGAGTCGGTGTTGGTGTTGGTGGCTTCCAGTGCTTGGTGGTCCAGATCGATTCATTACTGAGCGGGAGATGCTGAAAGACTGTTAGATGAGACGGGTTGCAGGTAGCTGATGCTGACGAGCTGAAGTTTCTGTTGCTGTCTTATTTTTCCAGTTGAGTATGAGAATCAGGTTATTTTTAATTCTTAAACTTAGGTTAGAAATCATTAGGCTAAATTAGGAAGGTAGGCAGGTAATTAGGGTTTTGCTTCATGACAAAAATTTCCTTTCTGCAATAAAATTGATTATGCTTAATAAATATTTGAATGAATAATGAATGAATAATTGAATAAAAAGTCTAAATTCTTTCTCATGCTTTTAAAATTATATAAAATTTAAGATTCTTTAAATCAAACGTCTCAGTGGTTATTTTATTAAATGATTGTGACACCAGTAATTGGTTATTGTGATTTAGCTGGTCTTAATCACTATGAACTAATTTCTTACATGAATGATTCATCGCAAAACAATGAGCAGGAATATCTTAAGAAATAACTAAAAGAAAGCGATAGGTTAAGGTAATAAGATATCCCGGCTCCTTCCAGCGGTACATAAATGGTGTTTTCCATTTAGTTCTCATGCTTCTCCTAGGAGTACAGAATTTCGTAAAGGTGTAAAGGAAATCCAGGTGTGTGCGTATGTGATAGGCGATGTTTATGGGCCCCATGGTCATGTGGATGTAAGGAAATATAGTTTGCCCCTGGATGACCGATAAGTGACCTAGGAGGAGAATAGTTTTATTGTACGCGCTGCATCAGATTTCTTGGTAGCAGAGTTATGGTTTTCTATAGATTAGTTTAATGATTATTGTTTATTGATTATTGATTATATTTTTTATGACTAATACTATATGTTGAGTCGTGTTATGTTATATGTGAGTTTTCACGCTTCTGGGATGTAGGAAGTGGAACACGTGTGGCAAGAGAAGTCACATGGAATTTGGTACATGGTCTGAATTCATTTTTGGTAATAACACCGGTTGTGTTATGTTAGGGATTTTCTGTACGAAAGGTGTGTAACTGAAATAGCAAATCACGTTTTCTTGTGAAACTTTGGCCTTAATTCTCAGGAGCCTAGTCTCCACATGTGTCTTATCCCCAGAGAAACAAGTTAATTGTTTGCTTGAAAGAAGGGTAAGGTAGAGGGAAGTGCTACTTTATCGGCGAGAGTTGATAATTCTGTGGTAGGGTAGAGGTAAGCGCTGCCTACTGGAAATACAGGATTCTTGTGTAAAAGGACAAAGCTGTCACTTTTGTTTAGCGAATCAGACTATGGAATTGTTTTAATTGTTGTAACTAACGAAGAAAACAGTGAAAAGAAAAATTGCCGATAAATTTTTGTAAAGGAGGGGTAAAAGAGCAGGTGTGACATCGACAGTGCCGCGCTAGGATTGAATAGTGCGCTAGTCACGTGAACACAGAGTCAAGAGTGACGTAGAAAAGTGCCGCGCTAGGATTGGTTGGTCCGCGGACGAAGGGAATCGTTCTGATTGGTGCGTTAGTGTGAGTCGCGCTGTAATTGGTTGAAGTTCCGTACACGGAACAGTGCTGGTTTGAAGAGAAAAACAAATCGAAAACATGCCGTATTACGAGTATAAAAGGGAGAGAACGTCATGGACGACAAAAATAAAGAATTTCTTTAAGAAAGACAAAAAGGTTGTGACTAGAGAGGGACAAGTAATTCCTCCGCCGAAATCAGCAGCTTCACATATGATGCTGAAATATGGATATCATACATGCATATGGTTGGAAAATTGGGCAAAGTATACGAAGAATGATGGTGCATTAGCTTTCCCTGAGAATGGTTCATTTAGTGTAGCGGTTTTGTGAAATTTGCGAGAAAAGATGACAAATCTAGAACCTAGACCTAGACCGACACAGTTTGAAGCGTTGACAGAATGGGAGGATGAGATGTATGAGCGAGAGAGATTCAGAGGTTTAAGAGATCATGAGTTTATGCCTGGAAGAATGTGGGGAATAAATCATGAGGATAGAATAAAACGTTGGAGATGTGCTAACATGACAGGAGGTTTGTTTCCGGCTTTTACAGTTGAGGAAGAGACTAAGAGAAAACGTACTGAGAAAAAGAAACATATGGAGAGGGAGAAATATATGCATGAGAGCGAAACGGATGATGAATTGCTGGAAGATATTTTAAATAGAAATCCACCTCCATATCAGCAGAGTTCTACAGTGGTGACACCAAATGCGCCGCTAATAGAGACTATGCAAAATAAAAGTCCGGAAAAAGAATTGAAATAAATAGGTCACAAGATCAAATGAGAACTTCACAAAATGAAGGAATAGAAAGCGACAATGCAAGCGAATTAGCAAGGACAACAAAAGAACTAACTGAGAAGATTAGAGAATTAACGAAAAATATGGAAGCAGTGACTGTGCCTGTAACAATAGGTCCAGTAATACCAGTTTTTGAGAATCAGAAAATTGATGAACGATCTTTAGTGATTCCCATGAGTTCACAATTTCAGAGAGAAAAAGAAAGGATGGAACAAAGTGCAAGTACAAGTAATTTGGCTAGTACTTACAGACCAAGTCCACCTACAAATTTGACTGTGAATGAGTGCAATGGTAGGAAAATGCATATGGTAACAGAATCTGCAACAGAGACTCCTGAAAAGAGTGGTAATTGGATAGAACTAAATAATACACCCATAGGTCCGACTCCTGATGAGTTAAATGAGTGGATGAAGGCATTTAAAATAAAAGAACCAGAAGAAAAACCATTAGATGTAATTTGGTTAAACATTGACATGGAAGAATTAATTCTAGGAACGATTGGTACAGAAAAGATAAAAAATTACCAGGATGATGAAATAATGTTTCTGTGCAAAAGTATTACATGGAGAGCAAAGAATTTACATGACAAACTAGAAGAAGTAGCCAGTGAAATTGGAATAGACTTTGCGAAAGTGAAAACATTGCAGAAACCCTATAGAGTAGACTTTTGTGAAAAAGATATTGAAAATTTGAACACGGCAGGAAGGCTGACACAGATAAAAGAGTTAATTGTGTTATTGAGAAAATGGGGTGATGTGGACAGATGGAAGGTTAGATGGACAAAGAAGAATGAGAAAACTACAGACAAAGCTTCTTTGGCTTTTATGATAACTGAAAAAGAACCTGTTGCCAGAGAATACCCTATGAGAGAAACTCCAGGTGGTAGTTATGTGCATGTTCCCTGGACTAGGCAGGATATACTGTCATTCACAAATGACTTTCCGAAGCTAAGAGAGAAACCAGTTGAATGGTACCGACAAGTAGAGAGGTTTGTAAAGGTTTCAAAGGTGTTGTGGATAGATTTAGATGGATTATTTGACATAGTGGTACCAACTGATTTGTGGTCAGAGTGTAAGATTACAGTTGACTGGCCAACTACAGAATATCCAAGAGATCCTAAGACAGGAGCTCCAGGTCCTGAGGTGATGAAGAAGTATGATAAGGTGATTACCTTTTTGAAAAATAAGATTCCTCCTAAAGAGACAGATTGGGTAAAAATCGATAGAACTACACAGGAAAGTAAGGAGTCTGTACACGCCTATTATGAGAGGTTGTTGTTGGTTTTCAAGCAGTATAGTGGATATGAAGAATTAAGTGAAAAAGATATGAGTCATTTTGTGTACAGATTTGTGTTTGGGTTGAAACCAGAGATTAGTGAAATGATTAAACAGCATATGATTAATTGGCAGAATGGCACAGTAGACGAGGTACTGAGGTATGCTAAGTATTGCAGTAATGATATTGAGAGTAGACAGCGTAAATTGAAAGAGAAGGCAATGTGGGCACAGGTGAAAGTGGCAGAAAAACAAGAAGCTCAATTGGATAATAATAGTGGGAATGAAACAGGACAGAATAAAACGCGACCTAACATAGGTAAAGGGAAAGGTCAAGTGAGTCTAGAGGAGGCAAAGAAGAAATGGCCCTGTCATATTTGCGGAAAATTAGGGCATTGGAGAAACGAGTGTAAGTTCCCACCTAAACCTAATCCGGAAAATCAATCATTAACTCCACAGGTGCAGAATGAGGTAGTTGTTCAACAAAGTCAGGTGCCGCAACCACCACTTCCCAACACTGTTAACCAGCAAAGATACAGTACAGAAACAGGATTCTACGGAGGAGAGCAGGTAACACAGTTGCCGCGAGCAGCCAACATTTCTCAGTATTGGTTGCGACAGAGTGAGGATGAGACGTGGGATGAAAGGTTATGAAGGTGCCCAAGAGAGGGAAAAGAGTGCGTACTTGGCGCAACTCTAGAGGTAGATCAGTCTGGTCCCTTTGTGGATGGAGAAGTGAATGGTGCAAATGTAACATTCCTTGTCGATACTGGAGCTACCCGTTCTACTGTTAGATCAGTGGAAATTCCAAACCTTCCTCTCTCAGGTGAATACATCCAAGTGGTAGGAGTAGCAAATCAGCAGATTAAAACACCACTTACTGAATTAGTGGAAGTAAAAATTGGTTCTTTTAGCAAAATGCATAGATTTGTGGTGCGCGATTGTAGTCCTGTAAATCTTTTAGGTCGTGACCTCTTGTGCAAGATGAATTGCACAATTTATTGTACACCAGATGGAATTGGATTTCAGACCTCAGATGAAGATGTATTGTATAAAGTAACTTTGATGAATCAGGAACCTGAATTGAATGGTTTGTTTCCTGCATTTGATGCAGAAAAACTTCCAGAAGAACTAAAAATTGCAGTGAAAGAAAATGTGTGGGATTTTACAGGAGAAGATATTGGATTAATGAAAGAAGTTGATCCAGTAAAAGTAACAGTAAAAGAAGGAACAACTTACCCGAATACGCCACAGTACAAATTAACTCCAGAAATAATTGAAGGAATAACTCCTGTAATAAATAAAATGATTGAACAGGGAATTCTAAAAGAAATAAGGAGCAGTCCATGTAATTCACCTATTATGGGACTGAAAAAGCCAAACGGAACATATAGAATAGTACAGGATTTGAGAAAGATCAACAAAATAGTTGTGCCTTGTTGTCCAATAGTGCCAAACCCTGCAGTAATTCTATATCAAATTCCACACGAAGCTGAGTGGTACACAGTGATAGATTTGTGTCACGCATTTTCTCTATTCCTTTACATCCAGATAGCCAGCCATTATTTGCGTTCGGTTCGGAGAGCGTATTTTGGCATGGTGCCGAATTCCTCAGGGGTATACAGAAAGCCCCTCAATCTTTAATCAGATTTTAAAGAAATCTCTGGAAGATTTGAAAATGCCAGAAAAGTCAGTGATGGTGCAGTATATCGATGACCTGTTGGTGGCATCGAAAACAAAAGAAGCATGTGTAAGTGATACAATTGCTTTACTGAACCATCTAGAGAAAAGAGGACATAAAGTGTCCCCTTCAAAATTGCAATTTTGCCAAAAAGAAGTTCAATATTTAGGGCATAAAATTGAGAAAGGAGTGCGAAAGATAGCGACAGAAAGAGTAAGAATGATTCAAGGAATGAGAGCACCAATGACACAAAGAGAGGTAAGAATGTTTCTGGGAATGGTTGGATATTGCCGACAATGGATAAGTGGTTTCTCCTTGATTGCAAAACCATTACAAAAATTGACCAAGAAAGATGTAAGAGACCCTTTTGAGTTAAATAACGAAGAAATGAAATCTTTCAAAGAGTTGAAAAAGAAATTGTGTGAGGCCCCTGCTTTAGGCATGCCTGATTATGAGAAGGATTTTGAATTGTACTGCAGTGAAAGAGATGGATGTGCGTTTTCAGTACTGGTACAAAAACATGGAACAATGAAAAGACCAATTGCTTATTTTTCAGCTGTTTTAGATCCTATAGCAAAAGCGTTGCCCGGATGTCTGAAAGCAGTTGCTGCTACTTGTGTAAGTCTGGAACAAAGTGAAGGTATAGTGATGGGGTATCCACTGAGAGTATATGTTCCCCATTCAGTAGAAATTCTTTTGACAAGAACAAAAACACAGTACATGACACATAGTCGGCTGACTAAGTACGAAAAAGTAATCTTGAGTGCTGAAAATGTGACCATAGATAGATGCATGAATGTGAATCCTTCAACATCATTGCCAGATGAAGAGAGTATAATTGAACAAGACGAAGTAGATCGTGATTGTCTGAATGTGCTGGAATATTGCACAAAACCAAGAGCGGACATAAAAGATGAACCGTTAAAGGAATCAGATTATGTCATGTTTGTGGATGGCTCATGTTTGAGAACGAAAGAAGGAGTTTTAAGCGCAGCTTACGCAGTGTGCACAGTGGCAACTGTGATGGAAGCGTCTTGTCTGAAAGGAATAAGGTCTGCACAAGTTGCGGAACTGATTGCTTTGATTCAAGCATGTAAATTGGGAAGAAATGTGCGAGTTACGATTGTGACCGATAGCCAATATGGTTTCGGTATTGTACATGACTTCGGTCAGATTTGGTCACAAAGAGGTTTCTTGACGTCTGCAGGAACACCTATCAGAAATGGAGATTTTGTTAAAAAGCTGCTTGAGGCGATACAGCTGCCTAAACAAATAGCTGTAGTGAAGTGCAAGGCGCATAAGAAAAACGAAGATTACATTGCTGTTGGAAACAATTATGCTGATGAGATTGCCAGATATTGTGCAGAGAACATGGTGTCCCTAAATAAGAATAGAGAAAGGGAGCATATCTCTTCTCCTTTGCTTTTTACTAACACTGTCGAGACATGGGATGAAGTGAGACAGTTACAGGAAGCTGCAAATGATGAGGAAAAAGATTACTGGATAAAAGCAGGATGTAGAAGACAGGAAAATAATGGTGTGTGGGTATACAGAGATGAAAGACCAGTTATGCCTGATAGCATGATTGCAGACATGGCACAGATGTACCATGGACAAGCTCATATTGGGAGAGATGCAATGATCAGACTTTTCAGACAAACCTGGTATAACCCAAAATTCAGAGCGATAGCTGAAAGCCTTTGTCAAAGATGTCTTATTTGTCAGCAGTTTAATCCAGGAAGAAAGACAGTAGTGAGTCTAGGAACAATAGGACGAGAAGGAGGTCCGTTCACTAGAATGCAATTGGACTTTATCGAAATGCCCCCTTGTAACAGACTAAAATATGTTCTAGTGGTCGTCTGTTTGTTTTCTCGTTGGGTGGAGGCATACCCCACTAGAAGGAATGATGGAACAACGGTGGCAAAACTTATGCTGCGAGAGTTCATTCCAAGGTACGGTTTTCCAGTCACGGTTGAGACAGATAGAGGAACACATTTTCAAAATGAGTTGATCCAATTGATTTGTGAAGCATTGAGTATTAAACAAAAACTACATTGTGCATACAGACCAGAGGCTTCTGGGGTAGTAGAGCAAATTAATGGAACAATTAAGAACAGATTAGGAAAAATGTGTCAAGCTACAGGACTCAAATGGCCAGATGCACTGCCCCTTGTTCTGATGACCATCAGAAGCATCCCTGAAAAGAAAACTGGACTTAGTCCTCATGAGATGATAATGGGACGAGCAATGAGACAAGCACAAGTACCTGTCAACAAGTTATTGACTATAACTGATGATCTAGTACTGGATTATTGCAAGGGACTGGCTGATGTGGTGCGTTCTGTGTTTCATCAGGTTGGACCGGATGCGACCACTCTTGAAAGAAAACCAGCCCACGACTTGAATCCAGGAGACTGGGTCCGCATAAAAATCCACAGGAGAAGAAACTGTCTAGTTCCTCGCTGGGACGAGCCACGACAGGTAATCCTAGTGACAACGACTGCAGTCAAGTGTGCAGGAGTAAAGAACTGGGTCCATGCCAGCCACACAATCAGAGTTCAAGAACCTACTGATCGACATGTGAGTCGACGTCTGGAAGTGTGGGATAAAAGTTTAACGACTGGGATAACAGGAATAAGAGAAAGGGTGCCAGAACTTGAAGATCGACCTGAAAGTCGACATCTGGAAACCCCAACTGCGAGCACCTCTAGAGAAGAAGAGGAGGAAGAAGAAGAAGGAAGAAATTCAGAAATTCCAGAACCTGAAGATCGACCTGTAAGTCGACATCTGGAAATATCTGATACAAGTTCAGGATCTGATGATTCAGTTGCAAACTGTGAAGAATTTCGAAGGAGAACTTGGGGTTATAAACCAATTAGAGAAGAAAATGAACAAGAAAATGATCTAGATGAGCAACCAAGTACAAGTTATGGTGGAAATCCTTCAGAAATAATATTAATAGACGAAGTAGGGAAAGAAGTACACAAAAAGTTAGAGAATCGAGAAGAACCCCGAGGAGCAATAGGGACAGATAGAGAAACAAAAGAACAGGGAAATTTAGAAGTAGAGAGTGAGGAAAACACCAAATCGGAAGAACACCGAGGAGGGACAGTAATAAGGGAACACAAGAAGGAGAAAACAGATCCACCAGTAAGAGACGACGAGATCATAAGCTTCAAAATAAGAGACAATAGTGAAAAAGTTGAAACCGAATCTGAAGAGAGTGGAGAAGAGGAGAAAACAAAAACTGAATCAAGAAAAAGAAATTGGAAATCAGAAAGAGAAGAAAAAGAAGGTGAAGCCAAAAGGCCAAGAAAAGGAGATAATTGGCCCAGCAACTATATAAGAAAATTGAGATATAGAATAATAAGAACAGGAGAAAAAAGTGCTGAACAAGTGAATGAAATAACAAGTCAAAAGGGACAAGAAAAGCCAAGTGGAAAACGACTGCAAAAGTCTAAAAGAACGAAGAAAGTGAATGCAAAGTACAAGTCACCTGAGTGGCTATATATCGCACTGGCGGATTACAAAGAAGAAGGAAACACTCACGAGAACCCGAGACTAAGAAATCGAATGGGTAAAGGTGAGATGCAACAAACCTGAAGTGAAGACTTATAGTGCTTCTGCCGGACATGACAATTTCACTGGATATGACAAATCACCGGATGTGACAACGAAAGAATTCTGGAGAGAATTAAAAGAAAGTACCAAGCAAAGACTTTTTGAAAGCAGAGTGGCATCTAAGTCATTTCTGAGGTGTAGTGACACAATTTTCTGAAACTTAACAAAAAATAAAAGCAAAATGGAAAATACTAGGGATAGAAGAGATAAATGTGAGTTTGTAAAAAGATGGTGTAAAATGTGCTGCTTTTGTACCGGTTTATTAATGACCGTATGGATAGTTTTAGCAATCACAATTCCTATTAGTTTAGCTGTAATAGAAGCGAAGAATGATACTAAACCAGAAAAAGAAACTAATATTAAAGAACCAGTTATTTTAAGAAGTAGTGCAGAATTACATAAGGATAAGTCAGTAACAGACTTTTCAAAAAATGTTTTTACAAAATTGTTGTACGAATATGTAGAGACAATGGATGTGAGAGATTGTTATGTTTGTATGCAGTTGCCTGCATCAGTGTCAGAAGGTGAGACTTATCATCACCTACCTCTAACTTATGGAATAACCTGTAGTGTAATAGCAAGTTTATTTTATAAAACAGGTAGATTAGAGTCTTATTATAATGATATAGATAAGATTTTTGCAAACGTTCCGGTAGTACCAGAACTTAATAAAGTAAAACAAGCAAAAGTTTTAGGAGAATTCTTTCTAGAACATAGAAAATTAACATTAGAAGAAATAGTTAATAACAACCTTACCTGTGAATTAAAGAAAGAAGAAAAGGTATTTTTAGAAATGGTTGAAGAAAGAAGAATGACATTTCAAAAAGAAGCAATAAAAGAGGAAGGAACACATCTATGGACGTTTGAGGAAGGAAATCATGAAGGGAAAAAGATAAATGCAGCAATGACATTAGATTGGCCGCAAACAGGAAAGTTGTGTATTAGGAGAAATAAGACAGTCTATGACAATTACTTTGTAGGTTCCAGTATCTGCCATGACAATTATCAAATTTTGGGAGGTTGGGGATTCAAAGGTGGAAAAGATCCAATATTTCCAGGTATCTATTACATTTGTGGGAATAGAGCTTATTACAGGTTACCGGACCATTGGTATGGAACTTGCTATGTAGGCCTGGTCTTTCCAAAAATCTTTCATATGGACAGAAAAGAAAAAGGAACATACAAGATGATTAATAGCTTTACACGTAGAAAGAGGGAAAGTTTTTCAGAAATTGTAGGTGATATTTTTGGAGCATTAATACCAGCAGTGGGAATATCTTTGAATGCATTTAAAATTCGGAAGTTATCCACAGTAGTAGATCGTTTGTCTACAGATACTGCGGGAGGGTTCTTGATGGTAAATACCGAAATGGTTGCCATGAGAGCTATGGTGATGCAAAATCGGCTTGCCCTTGATATTCTTTTGGCAAAAGAGGGTGGAGTCTGTGGAATGCTGAAAGTCCAACATTGTTGCACTTACATTCCTGATAAAAGTGAAAATATACAGAAGTATATTACAAATATTACAAATTTGCACAAAGAACTAGTTCCACTGGAGGTTGAAAGTGTCTTGGGAAAACTTGGTAGAGGGTTTTCTTCCGTAGCAAATTGGTTGACCAGAATGAGTAGACTAATGATAGGGAAAGTTATAATAATAGCAACTGTAGTAATATTGTTAGCCATGGTGTTGAAAATTGTAATAACATGTATAAAAAGAAAAATAAGACAAAATAAGATAAAAAGAAATAACAGAATAATGAAAGAGAGAGAGAGGAAATGGGTGAAATTGAGTTAGAGAAAATGAAAGAAAGCATGTATAAGGAGACAAGAAGACAAGATGAAAGGGAAACAGATGTGTAACTAACAAAAAGCAAAAGGATGAAAGACATATGCTGCCTGAAAAAAAAGAAGTATAACTTGGGTTTTATGTGGTGATTTAAAAATCACCAAAGGGGGAGTTGATGGAGCAGAGAAAATAATTTTTTTAACCCCTAACAAATTTTATAAATAATTAATAAAATGTTCGTTTAAACGTATTAATCAACACTGTACGTGGGGGAAGGGTAATACGCAAGTATATGTGCTGAATAATTTATTAACGAATGTCTGTGTGTCTAATTATAACATAAAAATAATTGCGTACTAATTTTATAATAAATGCATGATTTGTGCTTCATAGAATATAAACGTGTCGTTGCAAAAACAATAGTGATGGTAAGTAAGGAACAGCTTAAATGTTGCTTTCTGCTAGGTAATAACTAATTGGGGTACGTAGATGACGGGAGGAAACGAAAAGGCTATGTTTCTCTATTTTAATTATGTTTTGTTTATTTCAAAATAGTGCTTCTAAGTATAAACGAGTGGCGATATAAAATGGCTGCCGGTTAATGAAGTGCGCAAGTGCGGGGAAACACGTGACAAGGGAGAAAAGTTGGAGAAAAGCTAACCTCGTGATGTTGCTGAGAGGCTAGGATGCGAGAATGGTCAAGGCTGATGTTATGTTATGTTATGTTATGTTATTATAACTTGTATAGCGCGCGTATACCCTTAGGTGTCTTGGCGCTTCCGGTCTTCAAATTACATTACAACCACTGATCCTAAAAGAGCCATGTCTTTAGCTGCTTTCTGAACTCCAGGAGGGAGGGAATTTTCCTAAGATAAAGTGGGAGAGAGTTCCATTCCTTTATGGTATTGTAACTAAAACTCCTCCCACCCCAATTCGTTTTTAATTCTAACAGTAGGCATCAGATTTAAATTTGCCGATCGTAGAGATCTATTGGGGAATACCATCTGAAGAGGTCCCATAGAAATTTCGGACCTTCTTTGTAAAGGGCCTTGTGAGCGATACAAAGCGCCTTAAATTTTACCCGCTGACCGACTGGCAGCCAGTGCAGGTCCTGAATCCCTTTTGTCACTGACTGATACTTGGGGATATCCAATATGAGTCTTGCTGCAGCATTTTGTACCATTTGCAATTTTCTAAGGAGAGAGGATTGAATGTTAATATAAAGGCCATTGCAATAGTCAAGTTTTGATAAGACTAGAGAGGTCACAACTGTCTTTTAGATTCTTTAGGAATAAAAGGAAGTATTTTTTTAAGGTTTTAATCATGAAGTATGTGGAAGACACCACTGTGGACACTTGGGGTTTCAGGCTCAGTTTGTCATCTATAATAATGCCAAGATTTTTAGCCTTAATTACAGGTGAAGGTGGGGGCCAAGATTGTCTGGCCACCACTCAGGGGACCAAGGTGGAGAAAGATTACCAAACATGATCACTTCCGTCTTGCTTGAGTTCAATTTCAAGCAGTGATTGCTCATCCAGCTACTTAATTTAATCATACACTCGTGAAGTTTTAGAGAATGATTGATATCCTTGTCTATTGTCGAGATTACCAACTGGGTATCATCGGCGTAGGTGGTAGGGATCAAATTGAAACTTCTAATCAATGGTGCCAATTCAGCCACGTAAATGTTAAAAAGCGTAGGGCTCAATGATGAGCCCTGAGGGACCCCGCATGGCAGTATAAAAGGTGCCGACTTAAATTTGCCTAGGTGGACAGATTGGGATCTTTCTGATAAAAGGATGTCAACAGGGAGAGGGCTGCTCCTCCTATCCCTATTGTTTTTAATCGCTGGACCAGAAAAGCATGGTCAACAGTATCAAATGCTGCGGATAGGTCCAGCAGTATAAGAACTGCTGACCCACCGCAATCCAAAGAGGATCGAATTTCTTCTGTGGTTTTAATCAAAGCCGTTTCCGTACTATGATTGGCTCTAAAACCGAATGTGACCTAATTGAACTGATAGTGTGCCGTGGTGATCAGCAAGGAACCGTGGGAAACCATTTTAAGAGAAAGGACAATGCCTGCAGAGTTCTCGAATGTATCGAAAGAAGTTACAAATGTACTGATCGAAGCGGATGGAAACATGTCTTGAACTGTGAGAAAGGAAATGATCATATACATTCCAAGGACCAGTTGGATCCGAGAGAACTTGATTAAAGAATGAATAGATGAAATGAATGGACCAATGAAAGAAAAGCGTGTTATTAATGTTGCAACAATTAGTTAGCAAAGTTAGAATTAGGGTATAAGAGGGCCTACTCTTAGTGGGAGGGGGTCACAGTCACGGTTGGAGTTGGAGAGTCGCAGTCAGAGTCGGTGTTGGTGTTGGTGGCTTCCAGTGCTTGGTTGTCCAGATCGATCCATTACTGAGCGGGAGATGCTGAAAGACTGTTAGATGAGACGGGTTGCAGGTAGCTGATGCTGACGAGCTGAAGTTTCTGTTGCTGTCTTATTTTTCCAGTTGAGTATGAGAATCAGGTTATTTTTAATTCTTAAACTTAGGTTAGAAATCATTAGGCTAAATTAGGAAGGTAGGCAGGTAATTAGGGTTTTGCTTCATGACAAAAATTTCCTTTCTGCAATAAAATTGATTATGCTTAATAAATATTTGAATTAATAATGAATGAATAATTGAATAAAAAGTCTAAATTCTTTCTCATGCTTTTAAAATTATATAAAATTTAAGATTCTTTAAATCAAACGACTCAGTGGTTATTTTATTAAATGATTGTGACACCAGTAATTGGTTATTGTGATTTAGCTGGTCTTAATCACTATGAACTAATTTCTTACATGAATGATTCATCGACAAAACAATGAGCAGGAATATCTTAAGAAATAACTAAAAGAAAGCGATAGGTTAAGGTAATAAGATATCCCGGCTCCTTCCAGCGGTACATAAATGGTGTTTTCCATTTAGTTCTCATGCTTCTCCTAGGAGTACAGAATTTCGTAAATGTGTAAAGGAAATCCAGGTGTGTGCGTGTGTGATAGGCGTTGTTTATGGGCCCCATCGTCATGTGGATGTAAGGAAATATAGTTTGCCCCTGGATGACCGATAAGTGACCTAGGAGGAGAATAGTTTTATTGTACGCGCTGCATCAGCTGCAATGGCTCCAGCAAATGCATCTGTCTCTAGAATGATCGGTAAAGGAAAATCAGAATGTTTGAGGATGAGGGCTGATATGAAGGGGATTTCCAGAGTATCAGTGGCTTCTTTTTCTGTTGGACCTCATACAGAGGGGATACCTTTTCGAGTAAGCGATACTATCAGTGATACTCCTGCAGAAAAAATAGAGCATAGTACCACGAAGATCAATTCTTTACTCATCAACTTCTACCACTACATGGAATCCATCTGAGCCATCAGAATCCATCCGTATACCAATGGCCCCCAACTCTACCTCAAAATCTCCTCCACTAGCGACATACAGTGGCTAAAGACCTTCCTCAAGGTAATACTGAGGTGGATGTCAAGCACATACCAAAAGTGTGCTTCTACATAGGTCCAATAATAACAGCAGGGACCAGGTGAAAGACTTACGGTTTTAAGATATTTTTGAAATGCTCAATATGATCCCAGTGATCAGAAGAAAGGGACCCAATTGCAAATGCATGCAGGACAAACATGAGCATAGCATCCTCTGGTATAGTATGTGACTGTGCGTTAGAAAATATTAGCTCCTTTGCCACTCTTGCATCTTTTCACAAATAGCACATGGTCTGGCAAGAGCTAAAACAAGCAGTGATGAAGCCAATAGGATGGGATTTAAGGAGCTAACATATGCAAACACCATTGTTCATGCCTGGATTTGCATGTATTAGCTCAATAAAGATGGAACTATAGAGCCTGATTCACAAAAGTAATCTGAGACAAAATCCTAACTTTACGACTTTCGGTATTCACAAAGGGCATTTAAGAGTAGTAAAGTTAGGAATCCTAACTTTACTACTCCTAAATGCCCTTTGTGAATACCGAAAGTCATAAAGTTAGGATTTTAAGACCAAAACTTAAGTTTAACTGAGACAAAATGCTAACTTTACAACTTTCGTTATTCACAAAGGGCATTTAGGAGTAGTAAAGTTAGATTCCTAACTTTACTACTTCTAAATGCACTTTGTGAATACCGAAAGTTGTAAAGTTAGGGTTTTGTCTCAGATTACTTTAGTGAATCGGGCCCATTGACTTTGGTGCTAATGTTGGTGGGAAAAGTAGTAATGGTGGCAGAAGTGATAGTAGTGGTAGTAATGGTTGTGGTAATGGTGTTTGTTGTAATGATGGTGGTGACAGCAGTAATGACTGTGAAAGTAATGGAAGTTACTGTGGTGGTAGTAATGGTGGTTGGAGTGGTAGCGTGTCAATGATGGTCTTAATGAGGGTTTGGTTATGATCATAGTAATAGTGGTAGCGGTGGTAAGGGTGTGGGTAGTGGTAATTGTGTTGAGGGTGATCATGATAGTGGGGTGGTGTTAATAGTGGGGATGGTAACAATGCTGGTAAGTAGTAGTGTTGGTGGTAGTGATGCTAATGGTGTTGATGGTGGCAATGTTGGTTTTGGTGGTGGTAGTTATGGCAGTGGTAATGGTGCTTTTTTTGGGGGTGGCAGAGGGTAATTGTAGTGGTAATAGTGGTGGTGTGGATTTGGTAGTGGTGGTAGTAATGGTATAGATAGTAATGGTAATGCTGGTTGTAATGGTGGTAGTAATGGTGGTAGCATAATGGTTATGGTAATACAAATGGTGTTATAATGGTGGTCCTGGTAATGGTAGTAATGATGGTGGTGGTATCATGTTGGTAATAGTAGCAATGGTGGTAAGGGGGGTAGTAATGTGGCCGTAGTAGTGGTAAAGGTGGTGGTAATAGTTGTGGTGATAACAGTGGTGTTAATTGTGGTGGTAGTGGCAATGGTGGTGGTAATGGTAATGACGGTAATATTTCAGTGGGGAGCATAATGGATCTGCAACACAGGAGCTACCATTTGTGTTGAAAGTGTACACACTGGGCTGGCAGCAGAAGAGATGCAATTTTAAGGAGGGCGAGATTGAGCTGGAGCTAGGATCTCATGAGAAATTATGCCCGTTTTGGTGTCAAACCATCACATACTATGAAAATTAAAAAACAATTATGTGGCTATTGTAAGGACATACTATCAAACAAGTCCTCAAAAAACTTTTAAAAGAGCATACTGCAGTAAAAAAAGGGTTGCTTTCTGTATACATTGAATGTATGAGATACATAATTAAGTGTGTGATGACTGAGCGTACTTTTCAGATGTAAACTACCACCTCTTTCATTGAGATACAAGCACTTTATAGGAGGCCGAAACACCAAGCAGGCAATAGTATAATGTGGGAGAAGGTTACTCCCTCACCTTATGCTGGCCAATGTGCAGTCACCTTATGCTGGCCAATGTGCAGTCTTTGTATATTTTATAGAATGGGTAACATTATGGGGTCGATTCCGATTCGGGCCGGAAAAAGCACCGACCGACTCGGATCCGGAAAAAATACAGACCGACACGTACCCGTGGCGCACGACACGCCAAGTACGATGCAAGGCGCGAAAAATCCGACCGACACGTACCGAAACCAAGTCGACCGACCGAGCCGCACGGAAAACAGCAATCCGGCCGGAAAAACACGCTGAATCCAACCGACCGACACGCACCCGGAACAAATCCGACCGAAACGTACACGCGAACTCCAAACCGCAAAGTACGATGCAAGGCGCGAAAACCACGAGCGAGTCGGACGGAGGACAAGCCGCACGACCGACACGCATACAAAACCGAGCCGAAGCAACACAATACACCGCGACCGACGCGTACGCAGCATAGAAAACTGCACAAACACAGCGTGAACGAAGCGGAGAACACCGTACGAGACCAATGCAGGGTCCGACTCGGTCACAAGAACGTTTCCAACATACACAAACAGCACAAAGGAAAAATCACCCAAAAAAGGCCAAACAAGCAATTACCAAGCCAATAAATACTGGGGGTGGGGACAGAGAACAAAGACACACCCACAACTCCACCTATATAAAGGACACAAATCACTACCATGAGCCTTTGCAAATGCCATTCCACTGCCAGCACCCAAGAGAAAGCAACCACACACCCACAGCTCATCCCTCACACAAGCCACACAACATCAGCACACCAACAAATACCTACCTCACATACACCCAGCAAAACACACACTCACACACCCTCACCTGCACACCAACACACACATCACTCACCATCACCACCCATCACCATGCCCCCAAGAAGAATCACAAGTTCCTAGATTGTGAATTGGAAGTCCTGGTAGACGAGATCCTCAGGGTAGAGCCACAGCTGTTTGGCACATTGGTCCAACAGACACCCATGTCGCAGAAAACCAAGATGTGGGAGAGGATCATCAACAGGGTGAACGCCCAATCACCATGTCGGCGCACAAAGACCGACATCCAGAACAGGTGGTATGATGTGCGCAGGAGGGTACGGAAACTGCTGAAGCAAGACTACATCAACAGCCAACACACCGGCAGTGGCCCTCCTGCCAAGCCAATATACCTCAGGCCCTGGGAGGAGAAGGTGCGGGCCATCCTTCCGCCAGTGAGCGTATATGGACTAGAGGACATCCCAGAGCCTGGTGAGTACACAACAAATGTACACAATATACTGCCACAAAACACACACACATCACTGTCAAGGGAGAGTCAAACCATGCACTCATAGCAATTACACAGCAACCAGAACAGAATCATCCCAAAATGTGTATGTCAGTCAGATAAACACAACACATGCCATCAAAAAGTCACATCCAACTGTGCCAACACATGTACAAACACAACCACAACTACAGCTAGGCAGTGGCACAAATAGAACTAACAAACACATCCACACATGTAGCCACCACAACAACACCAACACACAGTGAAGACCACTCAAAGGAAGGAATTCTGTGTATGCTGGCCAAGTCAGTGTAGCCAATAGCATCATGGGAGTCGCAGTCACACATATTGCCCCCCACAACTGTCCCATCAACACCACCATGAACCATGCGCACATCACAGAGAGTGGAGAAGGACTCACAAGATGGCTGACACTGGCTACTGCTGTGGGGAGCACAAGGCCCTGCTGGCAACTGTGCACCAACAAACAGCAGGACACCACTGACTGACATCCTGAGAGACAACGTACACTCCCTGCAATGCAAGCACGTTCCATGGTGGGATATCTGGCTGGCTGGGTGGGAAGGGGAACTTGCAGCACTGACTATAGTCACAAGCACCTCCCCTCACACACACCCCCAACACAAACTCCACAGTACCCACCTGGTAGAATGCAATGCCCTCCATCCTAACACAAGATCCCACAAAGAACCACCATCCTGGGTTATGTTGTGTGAAGCACAGGGACACTCTTGGGACTCTTAGCCAAACAACTGCCAGGACAACACTCCCAGCCATCCTGTCAGCACAGCCAGCCCACCCCACAGGGAAGCAGAGTCAAAAGGAAGGAAGCATGGGCATGCTGGGAAGGGGGTGGAGGCAATAGCATGATGGGAGTCGTAGTCACTGATATTGGTCACCCCCACAACTGTCCCATCAACACCACCCTGAACCATGCTCACATCACAGGGAGTGGAGAAGGACTCACAAGATGGCTGACACTGGCTACTGCTGTGGGGAGCACAAGGCCCTGCTGGCAACTGTGCACCAACAAACAGCAGGACACCACTGACTGACATCCTGAGAGACAACTTCCACTCCCTGCAATGCAAGCACGTTCCATGGTGGGATATCTGGCTGGCTGGGTGGGAAGGGGACTTGCAGCACTGACTATAGTCACAAGCACCTCCCCTCACACACACCCCCAACACAAACTCCACAGTACCCACCTGGTAGAATGCAATGCCCTCCATCCTAACACAAGATCCCACAAAGAACCACCACCCTGGGTTATGTTGTGTGAAGCACAGGGACACTCTTGGGACTCTTAGCCAAACAACTGCCAGGACAACACTCCCAGCCATCCTGTCAGCACAGCCAGCCCACCCCACAGGGAAGCAGAGTCAAAGGAAGGAAGCATGGGCATGCTGGGAAGGGGGTGGAGGCAATAGCATGATGGGAGTCGTAGTCACTGATATTGGTCACCCCCACAACTGTCCCATCAACACCACCCTGAACCATGCTCACATCACAGGGAGTGGAGAAGGAATCACAAGATGGCTGACACTGGCTACTGCTGTGGGGAGCACAAGGCCCTGCTGGCAACTGTGCACCAACAAACAGCAGGACACCACTGACTGACATCCTGAGAGACAACTTCCACTCCCTGCAATGCAAGCACGTTCCATGGTGGGATATCTGGCTGGCTGGGTGGGAAGGGGGACTTGCAGCACTGACTATAGTCACAAGCACCTCCCCTCACACACACCCCCTAACACAAACGCCACAGTACCCACCTGGTAGAATGCAATGCCCTCCATCCTAACACAAGATCCCACAAAGAACCACCACCCTGGGTTATGTTGTGTGAAGCACAGGGACACTCTTGGGACTCTTAGCCAAACAACTGCCAGGACAACACTCCCAGACATCCTGTCAGCACAGCCAGCCCACCCCACAGGGAAGCAGAGTCAAAGGAAGGAAGCATGGGCATGCTGGGAAGGGGGTGGAGGCAATAGCATGATGGGAGTCGTAGTCACTGATATTGGTCACCCCCACAACTGTCCCATCAACACCACCCTGAACCATGCTCACATCACAGGGAGTGGAGAAGGACTCACAAGATGGCTGACACTGGCTACTGCTGTGGGGTGCACAAGGCCCTGCTAGCAAATGTGAACCAACAAACAGCAGCACACCACTGACTGACATCCTGAGAGACAACTTCCACTCCCTGCAATGCAAGCACGTTCCATGGTGGGATATCTGGCTGGCTGGGTGGGAAGGGGACTTGCAGCACTGACTATAGTCACAAGCACCTCCCCTCACACACACCCCCAACACAAACTCCACAGTACCCACCTGGTAGAATGCAATGCCCTCCATCCTAACACAAGATCCCACAAAGAACCACCACCCTGGGTTATGTTGTGTGAAGCACAGGGACACTCTTGGGACTCTTAGCCAAACAACTGCCAGGACAACACTCCCAGCCATCCTGTCAGCACAGCCAGCCCACCCCACAGGGAAGCAGAGTCAAAAGGAAGGAAGCATGGGCATGCTGGGAAGGGGGGTGGAGGCAATAGCATGATGGGAGTCGTAGTCACTGATATTGGTCACCCCCACAACTGTCCCATCAACACCACCCTGAACCATGCTCACATCACAGGGAGTGGAGAAGGACTCACAAGATGGCTGACACTGGCTACTGCTGTGGGGAGCACAAGGCCCTGCTGGCAACTGTGCACCAACAAACAGCAGGACACCACTGACTGACATCCTGAGAGACAACTTCCACTCCCTGCAATGCAAGCACGTTCCATGGTGGGATAACTGACTGGCTGGGTGGGTGGGAAGGAGGTCCGGCTGCCAACCAAACACAACCAATGCAGACCATGTTCACACCCCAGAAAATACATAGAAATGCCCAAATAATGCAGGACAATGTGCCACACCAATATCAACCCCTGACTGTGACGACTCAGGACAATGCAATGTACAGGCCCGCACCCAGAGGCACAGTCACAACTGTCATGTGTGTCAACCATTGATGCCTGCAGAAACATGACATACATTGTTTGTGTCTCCCAAAAACAGGTGATGATGGGGACACAGCAGCAGACGCTGAGGAGTCCCAGTCCCAGGCTCAAGAGGATGCCGAGCTCACTGGCGTCGTACAGCCTCTGTCCTCCTCGGACGATGAAGAACAACCTGGCACATCCGGTGCAAGTCAACATGCAGCACCAGCAGGACCACCAGCTGCAGCACCAGCAGGACCACCAGCTGCACCCCCTGCACCCACCCCTACAACGACTGTCACCACAAATACCATCCCTGCCGACATGGACAGAATAAGGAGCAACACCAGCACAGTGACCCTGGACCAACCTGGGGCCATGGACACCACCACCACCACCAACCCCCAAGGTGGACCAGGGTTATCTGTGCGTGCCACTGCACACACTGCACATGTCAGCAGGGGTGGTGGGAGGGGTGGGAGACAGAGGTCGCTGCTTGCAGACGTTCCTGGTGTGCATGATGACCCACAACTGGTACGCATAGCTGATGCGTACCAGTCCAGCACCGGAGAGCTCAGCCAGGTAGTGGGGCTCCTCAGAGACATTAAACAGCAGCAGGCTGCCCATCATGCCCGCTTGGACTCCCACATGTCCCACGTGGAGTCACACATGTCCCGTGTGGACTCACACATGTCCCGCGTGGAGTCCAAGTGGGATGCACTGCATGAGATGACGGCGGTGCACAGGGACATTTTACAATGCCTCCGCCAGATGAACAGCAACCAGTCCACACCTCCCTGTGTGCCAACAACATCTGGTGCCGAACAAACTGCAACTGCCACAGGGAGGGAGGAGGACTCTGGCGGAGAGTCCCCTGCACCGCAGCAGCCTGCACTTGAGGGCCCCCCAAGAAGAGGGGTCGTCCGAGGAGGGAAAAGTGAGAGGCCGATGGCCAAGCGCAACTCCCAGGAAGCCTGAACCTGTTCTGGATGTTCGCCTTTGTGCACAGACTGTTCACCCTGTTGACGGCAACACTACTCCCACACATTGCATGGGGAGTACAAGTTGGACCAATGTGTCAGACAACTGTGGCCCCGATACTGGGGATCCTGTCTACCCGGACTTTCAATTCACCTAGGAACTTGGGATTGCAAGATACATGTACAGCACAACCCATCCTATGCACTATTAACACAAATGTATCACAATAAACACACTAATACACCATACTTGCCTCTGTCGTGATTCCAACGTGGGTGCTGTTATGGGGATGATGAACTGCAAAATTACACTGTGTATGCGAACTGCAACAGCAAGGACAACACAGGCATGTGAGTACAGGAAACGTGACACACATGAGGGAGACACACCACCAGGGCTACACGACACATACACACCTAGGCCATCTGACTCATTGCCTACACTGATGTTGCCAGGGAAGACGGTGCAATGCACAGACACCACACCCATTCCCAGTTGTAGTCAAGTAGCCCACAGGTGCAGTAAGCAAATGGCAGTCAAATATGTGACCACAGACAACGCACATCACAAAGTGAAGCACAGGTTTATTACACAGTTGCAACATGCCGTAACCACTACAGATGCAAGGTAACCCCACCTGGCAGCGGGCACACAGTCAACAACTGTAGACGGAAGGAAGTCCATGGGTGTGGCGCACATCACCTGTAGGGACACAACAGCTACCAGCCTGGATATGCAATCACGTCGTCGGTGGACACAGTTGACCAAACGAATCTGAAAGTACCCTGTGAAGGACAGAAATGACACACAGTCAAAAGCAATGGAGGACAGGACAGAACAGCAAAACACATGCACAATACATGTTACAAGATACCCACCCAGAACCAGGTTAGCATGTCAACACTGTTGGGGAGTACAGCCCACCTGTTAGCACACATCGCAACACACATCCAGTCAAGTGGCCCATGGACACACTCCCACAGCACCAGAGCACCACCCACACATCATGCCAACTCACATCATTGACATGACACCTCAGGATACTCACATTCAGCTAAAGAAGTTGGTGATGAGCTGTGTGCGGACATCACCATCACCATCATCATCATCATCATCGTCACTGGCATCGTGGTCCAGGCCAGGATCCTCCACAGGTGGCGGATGTTGGTCATTGTCATCCTGGATGAGAGGCAACTCCTTCCGCACTGCCAGGTTGTGGAGCATGCAGCAGACGATGATAATCTTGCACACTTTCGCAGGGGCATATGGGAGGGACCCTCCGGTCTTGTCCAGGCAGCGGAAGCGGCTCTTCAGGAGACCAAAGGTCCGCTCAATCACTCTCCTGGTCCGACCATGTGCCTCATTGTAGCGCATCTGGGCAGGTGTCACAGGGTTCCTGAGGGGTGTCAGCAACCACGGCATGTTGGGGTATCCCGAGTCACCTACGGACAGACAAGTGCACATTAGCTGACTTGCAACAGTGGGCGGAATACTACAGATCAGATCACACACAATGGCACAAAGTCAGTACACACCGACAAGCCAGGCACGCTGGTTCTGCATCTGTGCCATCATCCTGGGGATGCGACTACTCCTCATCACAAAGGCATCGTGTGCTGAACCAGGGAAACGGGCACACACGCGTGTGATGGTCATGTCTGCAAGACACACCACCAGTGCATTGACCGAGTGGTAGTGCTTGCGGTTCCTGTAGGCCTGCTGCTGGGCCTGTGGTGGTACCAAAGCCACATGTGTACCATCAATGGAGCCAATTACATGCGGCATCCTCCCCAGGGCATAAAAGTCACTCTTCACGTCAGTGAGTCGTCGCAGTCTAGGGAAATAGATGTACCGGTTCAGGAAGAGCAACATTGCCGCCAAAACATCGCGGAGCACACGGCTGAACATGGTCTGTGACATCCCACCAGCAGTCGCCACAGTATGTTGGAAGGTACCAGTGGCAAAGAAGTGTAGGGCTGCCATCACCTTCACCTTGGGGGTCAGCGCTGTAGGATACGGCCGGCCAGGCTGCAAATGTGGGGACAACTGCACTGCCAAATCCTCAATCAGCTGCCTGGTGAAGCGGTACCTTCGGATGCTGTCCCGTTCCACCATCGTTGCCAGGTCTGGGAATGGCCGATGGACAGCAGGAGCCCTGCAGTGCAGAGGAGAAGTAAGCAAGATTGTCAGTCACCCCACATATGCGGCATTGAACACACTCAAGATCCCAACATACATCATTATGAGGCACAACTACATGAAGTGTGCAGTACCGGAAGGACATGTATGGTACATACATGGCCAACATCTGTCAACACGGTCCAACAGGTGGCATCAATTAGTCCCAGGTTGGCCCATTGGATATCATGAGGCCGTGTCACAGTTCCCATCTCCTGCTGCCGTGTCACAATAACCCCCACAGGGACATGTGAGGACAGATGTGCCCCAGGCACCTCAGCTCAACGACAGGTACATTCCCAGGGACCCTGTAATGCCACATGGACACTGGCATTACATGGAGTATCATGTATACACCACAGCAAAACAACCATGACCCCCACAGGTAGTGGCCCCACTTGCCACGGCAGGACAGACATGGACGTCTGTGACACACACGCACAACATCAGAGTCCATGCACACACAACGTGGATGTGGAGACTGTCTCCCATTGTGCACATGAAATCAGAGACATTGTAAACACCACATGCACAAAGACTGTGGAGGACCATCACTATTGTGCCACTGGGACACCCTGGCTCAAACATACCGTCCCACATGGGACTCACGGGGTATGTGACATGACATACACATACACCACTGTGAAATGTGACCATGGCACATGCACAGATATGAACAGTTGCACATCACAGTGGTCACGTACACGTAACACCCAGGATCCTGTCCCCATGAACACGTGCACAGCCTGGGGGTGGCTGCCCACAGGTGACACCCACAGGACAACATGTACACCAACATACACACAATAGGAAATGCAGCCTTACATGCCTTATGATAAAGTTTGGACAGGCTGTCGTGTGGTAGGTGTGCCCCTCACTCCCTGGGAGCTATCTGTGGCTGGCATATGTCCATCTGAGACAGGCATGCTGACATATGCCAGTCACATGTACAGTGATGCGTTGAACTGCAATGGACCGATCGGTGCCTCCGGCCGGCCCATTGCTTTCAATGTGTGCGGGTACGCGTTGTACCCCTGTGCGCGTTGAACTGCAATGGACCGATCGGTGCCTCCGGCCGGCCCATTGCTTTCAATGTGTGCGGGTACGCGTTGTACCCCTGTGCGCGTTGTACCGCAATGGACCGATCGGTGCGCACCCATTGACAATGGGCTTGCCTGGCAACGGACGCGTTTTCGAATTTCGAACGAGTCGGTTGCTGGAAAATCAGTTGGTCACCCACAACAATGTTGCAAAATCATGTATGTCATGAAGTTGAAGATTTGAAGGATGCTGTGGGCGTGTTTTGGTGCTGCTATTCCATGGATTGGCCAGATTCAGAAGATGCAAACGACTTGGACCTATCACTTTGGACACAAGGGACAGTATCTGCCTCTCCAGCACATATATATTGCTGGCTGTTCCCCTGAGAGCCCACTTGCCTGCACTACATGCTCCAAGATGACATCTGCCACTGCACTGCTGCTGTCTCTGCCCCTCTGGACCCTGCAATGGCACATACTGTGGAGAGAGCCCCAGCCTTCAGCCTTGAAGAGAACCAGGCCCTGATGGACAGCCTACTTCCACAGTACAGCAAGCTGTATGGGACACCAGGGGAGAAGGTGAGTGTTCTGTGCACTGCCTTTCTGAATGTGCATTTTGTCTGACTAGCAAGGCTGAGAGTCTGCACGCCACTGGCTAGCAGGCTCACTGAGTAGTTGTCACCCCCATAGTGTGTAGTGACTTGCACTGGACAGGTATGGTGCAGTGACAGTGCATTTGAACATGGTTTTACTTCCCATGCAATGATACCATGTAGTGACGTCTGGCAAACTGTCCATGGTCAGCTTTGCACTGCCTGTGTACATCATGTGCCCCTGTGATTGAGACATGTATATACAACTGTGTCATGCACGGATATGTTGCATGTGTGGTAATGGCCTTTTCACTTTGTCATCCTCACAGGTTAATGCCCATCGGAAGCAGGAAATCTGGAAGGACATCGTCCGGGCTGTCCGGTCCGTGGGGGTCTACAAGCGCCGGATCCGCAACTGCCAGAAGAGGTGGCAGGACCTTCGGGGCTGGACCCGGAGGATTGCACGGGTCCAGCTGAAGCTGTCGCCTCCTCGCAGGAGGGGCGGAACACGGACCCTGACCCCCACATGCTCCAGATCCTGGCGGTGGTCTTTCCAGACCTGGATGGGCAGCTGAAGGCCAGACAGCAGCAAGGAGGGGGTGAGTCAAAGACTGCACTGTGAACTCTGTATTACATGCTTTGTGCCCTCCTCTGGCCTGGTTCAATTGCCACAGTGCAGCAGTCATGTTGTCCAGGAGCCATGTCCCTCTATTGTGCACTGCCCACTGCTCATCTGATACCCAGGTGTGGCCCTTACAGTCAGGGAATTGTGTCACTTGGGACTGTGTCCTTGCGGTTTGCTTCACTAAAGGTGGGGGACAGCATCTGTTTCCCTAACTCTGTTGTGGGCATCATGGGTGGGTCCATTGTTCACACAACGCCTGGGTTTGGACATGTGATCTGCGTGTTGCTTTGATATGCGGTCCACTTGCTGAGCTGAGCCACCACATGTGCCTGGGGTATGTGGCACACGCCCATGCAGCGGGTGGGAACAATGTTTGTGCCCCAGGAGTGTGCAGATTACATGTGTCACACATACATAGCCAGCTATCCACTGTCCAGGGCACATCCCTCATTCATGTGGAGCAGGACAGTCATGCCTACTCCAGGCCATGCAATGCACTCTGTACTCCCACTCCCGTGTATCAGCTGACACATTGTGCACAGTGATTTGACCCCTCCGGTGTCTGCCTCTGTGTCAGTGTGCTGTGGATTAGTTGCCAGGACTGCTGTGGTGTTTCTTGGTAGGGGCTCAGCATGCCCCTGGAGATGTGACCATAGGAGACGATACTTGTGTGTCACATAGGTGTTTGATCAGCTGCCCGTGCAGACTGGGGTATGCGAATGTGATGTTCAGGCAGCTGTTCCCCATTCACAGCAAATTGTGAGGGGCTCAGGTTCAGAGGGTAGTGTCACAGGTCTCCCATATGTCCAATAGGTGTGACCTGGACAGATGAGGGTTGAGATGATGTGTTGTGTGGGGGATGTACATGTGCACTTGTGCAGCTCCAGGACTTGCATTCCCCATGACCTACTATTGTGACACAGTGCATAGTGTTGTTGTCTGGCTGCCAAGTCATACATCACTGAGACAGTGATGTATGACTTAACAGTCATGCCTCTGCCATGGCATGTGTCAACTTATTTGTGGTCCTGCAGGGAGTGACATGTGCTACATGCACACCATAGTGGCGCTGGCTATCAGGACATGGGTGCATCATGGTGTCTGTCGCTGGTATGCATCACATGCATTTCCTATTTGACTCTGGGCATCCCTTTCATCCGGAAACCTGTACTGACTCAGTGGCAAGAGCTGTGATGTGTCCACACCGTGTCCTCTGCACTGTCCAACTACTGTGTACTTGGTGCATGTGTCCACACTGGGGTGTTGCAATCCAACAGACACCAGACAGATGGGTGCAAGGCCATGTGGGATGTGAGTGCCATGCTTGGCATCAGACTGACAATTGGCTTCTCCTGTTCAGTTAGGGCACTTTTAGCAATGTACAACTAATGATGCCAGGGCTTGCTCTGTGATGTGCTGTGCTCACAGTGGTGTGTGCGTTTGGTGCAGGTGACTGATGTCTGTCTGTTTCCCCATTGTTTGCAGATACATCCACGGCCACGGAAGGGGACAGCTCCACGGACCAGGAGGAGCCAGAGAGCCAGACTGGGTCAGCAGCCGAGGAGTGGTCGGAGGGACCCAGTGGCACGGAGGGCGAGGGGAGCCACACCGAGGAATCCTCAGCACCATCCACCTCAGCTGAGGACCAGAGCAACTCGGAGGATGACTCCCTTGTGGAGGCGGGTGTCAGCAGCCACCACACCCCAGCTAGTGTTGCTGTCCCCGCCACCACCAGCACCACCACCGCCCTCCCATCGGCTCCCATTCCCCAGGTCCGTGGAGGCTCCCATGTTCGGGAGCGTGTCTCCTTTGGCCCAGGCACCGCACCCCCTGCCCCTGTGTCCCCTGCTGCCCTGAGTGAGGAGTCTGTGTACCTCCTTCGCCAGCTCCATGTAGGGCAGACAGCCATGCTGAGTGTCCTCCATGCGCACACCGCACTGTTGACTCAGCTGGTGTCGTTCATGGAGGGCATCTCATCGGGCATGTCTGACCTACAGAGGGGCAACAGGTCCATGGACTCCTCCCTGACGGCAGCAGTGTCCCTCCTCAGACAGTCCCTCACCCCTCCTGCCTCTGCTCCATCCACACTCCCCAGCACCTTGCCCGTCCCAAGCACACACACACCGGCACAGGCACACACCAGCACACACACATCCAGCACACAGACACACACGCCACAAACTAAACGCACACGCACGCACAGTCAGGGGACTGAAACCAGACTCACAGGGGATGGGGCCCTGGTACACACACACGCATCCACGGGCACTGCGCAGTCCTCAGTTGCCTCTCCCTCCAAAGCACCCTCCCTTGCCTCACCTGCAACCCCAAAGACCCAGCGCCTCTTCCTCAGTGACCTCGGCCTCTTCCCCTCCGATCCAGCTGCCCCAGCATCCAGGGCGAAGAGGAAGCCCCCACACGGAGCAGAGTGCCCCTCGCCCCCGGACACCCTCCCCCAGGCGCAGACAGACTGAGGCCCCCACCCGCAAGTCCCCCGGAGTGGTAAGAGCAAGACCCCGCCGCCGCCCTGCAGCTCAAGCACCAGGTCACCTTCCTCCATCCCTCAGGCCCCCACTCCACAGGTGCCCCCGCCACACCCTGCCCCAGGTTCCCCCACCCACAGATATACCATCCCCAAGAGGCTCCGGCCTTCTCCCCCTGCCACTTGCTCTCCCGGCACCACACCCCCCGCTGCGCTTGTCTGTGCCACTGATGTGGTGAGGGTGTCCTCCCCCTCTGTCCAGCCCACCTTGCCTGTTCCCCATTCTCCTCCCCTGGTGGTAGGCACTGCAGTGGAGTCCACTACCACCCTGTCTGACTTGGGCACTGCAGTGGCGGACCTGTCCACTCCATCTGCAGGGTCCACTGCAGTCGTGCCGGCACCCACAACATCTGAGCCATGCCCCCAGTTGTGCCGGCACACACCATGTCAGACACCTCCACTGCAGTTGTCAGTGGCTCTCCAGCACCCACCACCCCTTCCCTGCTTCCTCCTGGTGAGCCCTGATCCTGTCCCTGCGGTGCCTGGCCTACCCCCCGGTTGCCCCTCCTAGTGGATTGTCCCTGGTTTTGTGCAGGCATGTGTAGTGTGGCATCTGCCACTGTCACCCACTTGTGACTTTGTTGATGGACTGGCCATTGGCCTTTGTTTATGTTCTACCGGACTTCTACTTTTAATGCCACATATGCTGAATAAAGCAACTTTCTGTTCTCTAGTGCTTTTGCTTCTGATGTACATGATGTTGATGATGCTAAGAATGCCCTTGCTGCAGTGATGGTGATATTTGGTCTCATGATAATGAAGTGTTACTGTGCAGGAACCCATGTGGTCCAGGGGTTATGTGTCCTATCCTGTGGTGTATCCATGTCATCCATAGCAGCATCTGAGGGTGTCCTGTGTTCAGTATTTGGCAATGAGATTTCCTACTTAGATTGGCAACTTCACATCTGTGGCTTCCACCCCTGCACATCTGTTGTGCCTGCCATTGTTCTATTCGTCTACTTCCCTGACCGTGTGGCCATCTCCAGTGAACATGCAGGTTTGGGCATCAATGGGGAAGGACTCATCTGTGTTGTCAGTGCAACATTGCTATACAAGTGTGTTGGATCTGTGCTGATGATTCCGTTGGCACTTCCATGACCAGGCTGATGGGACGGGAGCCCTCATTTGTTGCTAATTGTTGATTGTGTGTCCCATTGCTGCCATGGTATGGTATCTGTTCGCCTCACATCTGCAGTCTCCACAGGGTATCTGCATGTGTGTGCCCATTGGTGCAAATATGTGGGTCTGCATTCGGATGGTCACTTCTGTCATTGTGTCATTGATGATTGTTGACGGTGTCAGCCCCCATGGGTGTTGTTTGTCTGCACATGGCCAAAGTTATGTCTTATTTGCACTGCAGGATTTGGCTCCCCCAATTTATGTTGCAATGGGACACATACACTACTTTGCCACTGATGTGTTTGTTGTTCTGTGACCAGGAATCATCCATGCAGTTTGGCAGTTGCACCTCTTACTTTGTCAACACTTGCCTTTTGGTCACTGTGATGATGGGGGTTTGGACCCCATTGCCACAATGTTCAAGATGTGCTGCAGCTATGGACCCCACACTTGCCTTTTGGTCACTGTGATGATGGGGGTTTGGACCCCATTGCCACAATGTTCAAAATGTGCTTCAGCTATGGACCCCACACTTACATTTTGGTCACTGTGGTGATGGGGGTTTGGACCCCATTGCCACAATGTTCAAAATGTGCTTCTGCTATGGACCCCACACTTACCTTTTGGTCACTGTGATGATGGGGGTTTGGACCCCATTGCCACAATGTTCAAAATGTGCTTCTGCTATGGACCCCACACTTACATTTTGGTCACTGTGATGATGGGGGTTTGGACCCCATTGCCACAATGTTCAAAATGTGCTTCAGCTATGGACCCCACACTTACATTTTGGTCACTGTGATGATGGGGGTTTGGACCCCATTGCCACAATGGTCATGGCCTGCTTGCATTGTGGGTGCCACACACATATATGTGTGGCACATGTGCTAGGGGGTCACATTGTATGTTCAAAGTCATGTTCGGTGTTGTAGGCATTTGACACAGTCTACACACGCTTGTCATGGTGTTGGGGGGATGTCTTCTTCTTGCATTCCCTAGGTTGTGGTGTGCTGGTTGTGTCATGCATTGTCCATCCTATGAGTGGGGGTGGTAGTAGTGGTAGGCATCCTGGCCCCCTGGGTGAGGGTGGTAGTAGTGGTAAGCATCCTGCCCCCCTGGCTAAGGGTGGTAGTAGTGGTAGGCATCCTGCCCCCCCTGGGTGATGGTGGTAGTAGTGGTAGGCATCCTGCCCCCTGGGTGATGGTGGTAGTAGTGGTAGGCATCCTGCCCCCTGTGTAAGGGTGGTAGTAGTGGTAGGCATCCTGCCCCCTGGGTGAGGGTGGTAGTAGTGGTAGGCATCCTGCCCCCCTGGGTGAGGGTGGTAGTAGTGGTAAGCATCCTGCCCCCTGGCTAAGGGTGGTAGTAGTGGTAGGCATCCTGCCCCCCTGGGTGAGGGTGGTAGTAGTGGTGGGCATCCTGCCCCCTGGGTGAGGGTGGTAGTAGTGGTAGGCATCCTGCCCCCTGGGTGAGGGTGGTAGTAGTGGTAAGCATCCTGCCCCCCTGGCTAAGGGTGGTAGTAGTGGTAGGCATCCTGCCCCCTGGGTGAGGGTGGTAGTAGTGGTGGGTATCCTGCCCCCCTGGGTGAGGGTGGTAGTAGTGGTGGGCATCCTGCCCCCTGGGTGAGGGTGGTAGTAGTGGTAGGCATCCTGCCCCCCTGGGTGAGGGTGGTAGTAGTGGTGGGCATCCTGCCCCCTGGGTGAGGGTGGTAGTAGTGGTAGGCATCCTGCCCCCCTGGGTGAGGGTGGTAGTAGTGGTAAGCATCCTGCCCCCTGGCTAAGGGTGGTAGTAGTGGTAGGCATCCTGCCCCCTGGGTGAGGGTGGTAGTAGTGGTGGGCATCCTGCCCCCCTGGGTGAGGGTGGTAGTAGTGGTAAGCATCCTGCCCCCTGGCTAAGGGTGGTAGTAGTGGTAGGCATCCTGCCCCCCTGGGTGAGGGTGGTAGTAGTGGTAAGCATCCTGCCCCCTGGCTAAGGGTGGTAGTAGTGGTAGGCATCCTGCCCCCTGGGTGAGGGTGGTAGTAGTGGTAGGCATCCTGCCCCCCTGGGTGAGGGTGGTAGTAGTGGTAAGCATCCTGCCCCCTGGCTAAGGGTGGTAGTAGTGGTAGGCATCCTGCCCCCCTGGGTAAGGGTGGTAGTAGTGGTAGGCATCCTGCCCCCCTGGGTGATGGTGGTAGTAGTGGTGGGCATCCTGCCCCCTGGGTGAGGGTGGTAGTAGTGGTAGGCATCCTGCCCCCCTGGGTGAGGGTGGTAGTAATGGTAGGCATCCTGCCCCCCTGGGTGAGGGTGGTAGTAGTGGTGGGCATCCTGCCCCCTGGGTGAGGGTGGTAGTAGTGGTAGGCATCCTGCCCCCCTGGGTGAGGGTGGTAGTAGAGGTAAGCATCCTGCCCCCTGGCTAAGGGTGGTAGTAGTGGTAGGCATCCTGCCCCCTGGGTGATGGTGGTAGTAGTGGTAGGCATCCTGCCCCCCTGGGTGATGGTGGTAGTAGTGGTAGGCATCCTGCCCCCTGTGTAAGGGTGGTAGTAGTGGTAGGCATCCTGCCCCCCTGGGTGAGGGTGGTAGTAGTGGTAAGCATCCTGCCCCCTGGCTAAGGGTGGTAGTAGTGGTAGGCATCCTGCCCCCCTGGGTGAGGGTGGTAGTAGTGGTGGGCATCCTGCCCCCTGGGTGAGGGTGGTAGTAGTGGTAGGCATCCTGCCCCCTAGGTGAGGGTGGTAGTAGTGGTAAGCATCCTACCCCCTGGCTAAGGGTGGTAGTAGTGGTAGGCATCCTGCCCCCTGGGTGAGGGTGGTAGTAGTGGTGGGCATCCTGCCCCCCTGGGTGAGGGTGGTAGTAGTGGTAGGCATCCTGCCCCCCTGGGTGAGGGTGGTAGTAGTGGTGGGCATCCTGCCCCCTGGGTGAGGGTGGTAGTAGTGGTAGGCATCCTGCCCCCTGGGTGAGGGTGGTAGTAGTGGTAAGCATCCTGCCCCCTGGCTAAGGGTGGTAGTAGTGGTAGGCATCCTGCCCCCTGGGTGAGGGTGGTAGTAGTGGTGGGCATCCTGCCCCCTGGGTGAGGGTGGTAGTAGTGGTAGGGCATCCTGCCCCCCTGGGTGAGGGTGGTAGTAGTGGTAAGCATCCTGCCCCCCTGGCTAAGGGTGGTAGTAGTGGTAGGCATCCTGCCCCCCTGGGTGAGGGTGGTAGTAGTGGTGGGCATCCTGCCCCCTGGGTGAGGGTGGTAGTAGTGGTAGGCATCCTGCCCCCCTGGGTGAGGGTGGTTGTGGTGGTAGGCATCATGCCACCCCTGGGTGAGGGTGGTAGTGGTGGTAGGCATCATGCCACCCCTGGGTAGGGGTGGTGGTGCGCATTCAGGCCCCTGTGTGCATATGTGGCATTGGTGATGGGCATCCCGCCCCTATGGTGCTGCTGTTGCTGGTGTAAGTATATTCTGCATCCCTGTGTGTGTGTGTGATGTGTCGTGTACGTGTTGTATGTGTTTTGTGGTTGGTGTCTGGCTTACCTTCTGCGCCGTACGCGTCCGTGCCTGTTCCGGTAGTAAATGTAGAATATTGGTATGATCGGGACGAAGGGATTCATGGTTGGTTCGTGTCGTTCGTCCTTCTCGTTGCTTCGCGTCGTCCTCGTCGCTTCGCCTCGTCCTCGTCGCCTCGCGTCGTCCTCGTCGCTGGCGTGTTCGCCTCGTAGCCGTGGATCGTGTTGTGGCGCGAATCGGAGCTTATGTGCGCCTCTCGCGGATGCTTTGACGTGCCGTGCGTAGCGACGGGTTCGGCGCGTACGGAAAGCGCATCGTACTTGTCCGGCCGGACGGGGCTGCATTTTTCCTTCCGTGCGACTCGATTCGGCGTTTCCGGATTCGCCTCGGTCGGAGAACAGGACCTGGTTTGGGTGAGTACGGCTCGGCCGGAATTTTTGCTGTTGTGCGCATCGTACTTGCTCGTTCGGTGTGCTGTACGGATCGGTCGGGAAACAGGCTTTCGCATGGCTTTTTTCCCGACCGAATGGTATTGGGTGCGCCTCCGACCGAGATCGGAATCGGCCCCTATGTCTTGCAATTGCAATGCTAATAGGTCTGGCTGCACCCTGCACTCACACAGGCACACTGATTACCTTCTACTCACATGGGCACTATACTCTGCCTGCACTCACACAGACACACCCTTCACCCTATACCAACGCACACACCTCTCACTTTTCATTCACAAGGGCACACCCCTCACCCTGCAACATTACCTTTCACCCTGCAGCCACATGGATCACCATGCACTCACACAGGTTCCTCACTTACCAGGCACTCAAATGGGCTCACTATGGGCATACCGCTCACCCCTGCAGACACATGCACACACTGCACTCCACGCATGTATACTATGCACTCACATAGGTGCACCTCTCACTCTCCACTCACACAGGCACATCCCTCACTTCACATTCACATGGAAACTCCTCTGATCCTGAAGTCATCCAGGCACACCACCAGTCCTGCATCCAAACAGGCACTAACATGGGTCACCCTTCTCTCAAACAGACACATTGCTCACTCACACAGGCAAGACAGGCAGAAACATCATGCTGCACTCACAAAGACATGGGCACACCTATGAACCTGCACCACTCACTTTGCACTGACACAGGCACATCTCCAACCCTGCACTCATGTGGGTACCCAGCTCATCCTGCACTCACACAGCTCACTTTGCATGCTCACAGCTCACCCTGCACTTACATGGGAACACAACTCGTGCCACTTGCACACAGGTACAGAGTTCACCCTGCACTCACACAGGTACAACAATCACCTGGCAATCGTACAGGTACACAGAATTTTCTATGGTCTCATACTGGCAGACCTCTGACCCTGCATTCTTACATTTGCACAACTCAATCTGCACTCATATGGGAACACCACTTTGTCCTGGATTCACATGGGTACACTGCTCACCTTGTACTCATACAGGCAAACTGTACACCATGCTTGTGCACAGCTCACTCTGGGCTCACATAGGTATACCTTTGACTCTCACTCATACATTCACACAGCTCACCCTGCACTCATATGGGGAAATCATTTTGTTGTGCAATCACATGGACATACCACTCACCTTTCACTCACAGGGATATAACCCTCACCCTTCACTCACATGGGTGCACCACTTGCCCTGCACTCACAATGGCACACCACTTATGCTGCACTTACACAGGCAAAGCACTCACCTTACACTCACACAGATGCACAGCTCACTCTGCAGTCGCATGGGCATTCAAAACTTTATGCACTCATACGACCACACCTGTGACCTCGCACTCATGCAGGCACACCCCTCACTCTGTACTCATATGCGCACACGCCTCACTATGCACTCATACAGAAATGCCCCTCTCATCTACTACCCAAAACTGTGGCTCATTTGAAGCATCTGGATGTTGTTTAGGATACCCTAAGGGCCCACAATTGAACTGATTACTCCCTCACCCTCACCCTTGCACTACATGCACAAAGGCGGGACAGGGCATTTCTGTGTGCTACATATAAAGAAACTGAAAGGTAGGCTGCCCCTCTTAGGCTCTCCTCTCTGCGATGCTCCCTCTGCACAGATGAATCCACTCACAGCCAGAAAGTGGGACTGATCTTAGGGCACCGTGGCTTGGCATCAGTTGTAGCCACTGGAAAGAAAGCAGGGCCTGTGAGCCTGTGGCAGAGGAGTTGCTGATGTGTTGTGTACACTCAGAATGCCTGAGGTGGTAGACATTGGGCTCGTGACTGGTGGCTTTGTGCCTCTGCACAGCTACATCCACTCAATGCCAGGAAGTGGAAGTGCAGCTGGTGCACCAAGCTGTAGGGCTAGCCGGGGATAAAGAATTGCAGTTTGATGGAGGAGATTGGGAGGCAGCTTAATGGGGGCATGCCAGTCACCCAGAAGTAGGAATGGGTGGCCCAGCAGATGAGCAGGGGGACAGCAAGGGCAGTATGTCAGGCCATTGGTGTCCACAAGTAGAGACAGGCAGCCTATGAAGGGATATGGAGAGGCAACATGATGAGGGTGCCAGGTGCTTTGAAGAGGGAATGAGAGACCCAGTGGAAGAGAACGGAGACAGTGAGGGCCGTATGATGAGGCACTCAGGCACTGTTTGCATTATGAAAATCCTTGTTAGGTCCTCTTAGGAGTAGTTAAATATTGTTTTGCCAACGTAATTTTGTGTATATTTGTGATTTAATGATCGTGTGTCATATGGCAACCTTATGGGAAATTATTATCGACAAGTGAAGGGACAGGGAGTAATGAAGGTCCAGCACACACACTCTCAATACTATCAAAAAATTCAGAATATGCTGTTCCTATTTACACTCCAGGCAGACACCACTGGTTTTCCTAGGTGAAATACAGGTTGGTGAAAATATTTACATTTCGAAGCAAGAGCCCTCACCCTTCAACAAGGGTGGTATGCTTCCTCATCAGGCAGCTCCTCGTTGGGCCGGTGCTGCAATGCCCCAGTTCTTTTACTTGTCTGGCCGTTAATGAAGTTTAGATTGGTAAGGAAAGTGGGAATAAAATGGACTAAAGAACCCTATCATAATTTTTTATTATTTTGGAGGCCGTTGTTAATGAATAAAAACAGAGTGGAATATAAGGGGAAGTAATGTTCCTTCTTATTCTCTATGACTGGTCAACAAGTTTCTTTCCCTTTTATTTAGTCAAATGATCTATGGCAATTTGTTAGGACCCTAATACCCTAATCTACAAATGAATGGGACTTAAACTCAGTTAGAGAAGTGTGACCACATTTAGAAACCACCAAATTTTGTTGAAAAAAGAGATGTACCTCTTGTCAATTGCAGAGATACTCTGTCCCTAAAATATCCAACCTAATCCCCTTTAGGATTCGCGGGATTATGGAAAACCACGCATTAATTGGTTTGAACACGCTCATGTGACAACCATTCTAATGGGGGTGATCGGTATACAAATCCTTTTGTGAAAATATTGCCCCGAACTTGACCATCTGTTGCATCAGTTTGTAAGATAAATTACTTAGAGTGATCAAGGGTACATAGACCGAGTTCTGAGGTGAGGATGATCTGTAACATTTTAAAAGCATTCAGCACATTAGGTGATGGATCTTTCAATTCTTTGTCAGCTTCTCAGTTATTTTTCAACAAATCAATTAATGGTGCGGCCCGGTGGTAAAATCTCAGACTGAATCTTCGATAGTACCCCACTAATCTGAGAAAGGCTTGCAAATGTTTTTTGTAAAGGGTACCTGTAGGATGGCTGACACCTTCTCTGTTTGTAGTTGAATTAGTCCCTTCCCCAGCAAGTAGCTCAAGTACTTTACTTGTTTGGCAGCTAAATAGCTCTTTGTAGGGTTAACCTTAAGCCCTTCATGCCATAAACCCTGTAAGACGGCCCGTAGGTGTCCCATGTGTTCCTCCCATGAAGGGCTATAATGATTATGTCATCTATGTAAGTGGCTGCATAGGCCTTATGGGGGTCTCAGTATCGTGGTCATCATCCTTCGGAACGTGGCCCCGTGCAATTCAAGGGGGAAGACAGTGAATTGATAAAGTCCACCTGGGGTGGAGAAGGTGTTTTTCCTCCTTATCTCTTGGGTTCAAGGGTATCTGCCAGCATCCTTTGCATAACTATAAAGTGCTAATATATTCGGCCTGTCCTAGTCTTTCAATCATTTTGTCAATACATAGGAGCGGATAGGTGTCAAATTTAGAGAGTTTATTGACTTCTCAGAAGTCTATGCAAAAGCGGATAGTCCCGTCCCATTTTGGGACCAATACTATGGGCGAATGCCACTAGCTCACTGACGGCTCTATTACTCCCATTAATAGCATCTTTAGGCAACATTTGGTCCCATTTTTTGGTTTCCAGCTCTAGGTTTCTTTTTTTGGAGTATTTTTCAGGGTGACATTGTACCGTTCAACTAACCCTTCAGTCTGGGGATGGTAAACAGCTGCCCTTATCTGGAATATCCCTAACATTTACACACCTGCTTCATAAGCTTAGAGGGGAAGCGAGTTCCCTGATCAGTAAGTATTTCCTGAGGGAACCCTACTTGTGACAATATCTCAACTTGGCCCTGGCTATCTGGGTAATGTTGTGTTGTTGTGTTGTCGAAGGGGGGCTGCTTTCAGATATCAGGTTGCGTAGTCTACCATGACTAGGACAAACCTGTCCCCACTTCGGGAGGGAATAAGGGGTCCTATAATGTCCATTCTCACCCGGGAGAAGGGTCTGTCTATGTTAGGAAGTGGATATAAAGGGGCCCTTGGAGGTCGATATTTGGTGTTTTTCTGGCAAACCACGCACTCTTGACAATATTTTTTCACCTGTCTATAGGTACTGGTCCAATAAAATGTCTCAGTCGTTTCAGGTCTGAAATGTCCCCCCAACAAATGACTATCTGCTAGGGAAAGGACTTTGGGGCATATTTGCAACAGGCAGCGATAATTATCGCTGACCTTGTATACCGCATTTTTTTCTATCGCTGGAATATTTCGCCAGGCTAGCGTTGTATTAACAACGCTTAGCGCCATGGCGATGTATATTCCAGTGATAGTGCCCTTTTCCATGGAACATCGCTGGTTTTCCAGCGATGTTCCATGTAAAACGACGATATACTTGATGATACGACCCTGTGGTCGTATCACATGAATCCACCTCCCATGTTAAGTATGCCTTAGTCAGGAATTTAACAGACGTTAAATTCCTGCGTTAAGGCATACTTAACGTGATTAAAATAATCGCTTCCTTGCATTGTAAATATCGCGAAGCTGCCTTCGCGATATTTACCCATGTTGTTTCCACAGACACGCCTACTTTGCATCTCATTAGCGATGCGAAGTTAGGCGTGCTGGAAACGGGAGCAAAATCAGCAAAACACGCGATAGCGTGTCTTTGCTGATAAGGCGATATAATTATCGCCGCTTTTCGGCCGAAAACGGCCGCAAAAGCGGCGATAATTTTTTATCGCCGCATTGTTAATATGCCCCTTTGTCTCTAATGGGCTCTGGAACAAGTAACTGTACAGGTTGTGTCATTCCCCCCTTTCGATATAGCAACCCTTCCCCCTTGAAAAACTGGGGTCCTATCACTTGGAGGTCTTCCACTTCTATGGCTATAGTCCACATCTCATGGAAGAGTGGATCTTCCCTCTGGGGGCTTCAAAGTGCCTATCCGACTCACAGATTCTCTCCTCTGCATAAGCAGGTAAGGATACCTCTACTCCATGTTTCTCCACCCTTCTCTGTTTCTTGCTTTTTCTGGGTTGGGGTGTTGGGGCTTTCAGCATTCTCTACTCCCAAAAATGGGGCTGCCTCCCACCTAGAGCCCCCTCTTTCCAGGAGCTTCAACAGGTGATTTTAGTTTGGGATTATCTGTCCCTACGATAAGGAGTTCAGGTAGCTTAGGGATCAACCCCACCTGAAGAGTTAACAGCTTCTCTCCTTTATGTTGTATATCTACTTCTACTACTGGGTGTAACTTTTTATCCCCATGCACACATGGGATAGTTACTATGCCAGTTTGTTCAGATGGTTCTCCACGGAGGAGCTGGGGTCTCATCACACTCCGTCAACACACTGTATCTAACAGAGCTGGCACCGGATTTCCATTCACCTTCAAAAGGCAATGATAAGGTGTTTGAGGGTCTGGGTTAGCATACAATATGGGTTTAGAAATTCCAATTTTGTTTGGTTCCTCTTTCTGAGGGCAGTATCAGGCTATGTGGCCCATTCCCCATAATTAAAGTACTGCGGCCTGGTGGGTACATATATTGGTCCTATTCCTTGATCCACCTCTAACCATTCACACATACTGTTCTTGATGTCGGCACAGGGTGATGTCCCTCTTGGATTTGTAGCCTGATAGGATGTCTGCAAGACTCCAGTTAACAGGGGACCCAGGTACTGTCTCCACCGATCTCCCGGCCATGCTGCTGCTTGTGCTAAATGCTGAAAATTATTAAAAAGGAAATCAGGATCTTCCCCTCCCATACACTTCTGTAGGGCTACTGAGGGTAGGGCAGTATGGCCCCTTTATTGGCCCAATACATCTGCCAATTTGCAGAATGCGGCATCCTGTGTTTGGAATACCTTATCTCTCTGTTCCGCTTGATTCTGAATAGCCTTTTGGAAGGGCTCCCGATCATCTGTTGCAGCGATCTTGAACTTTTTGCAATGCTTTTTCTAGACGTTATTGGCCCCCTGCCATCTTAGCCACAATAGCCTCCATTTCCTCCGTTCCCACTTCTGACACTACTTTGAGGAGGGACAGTCAGAAATAAGGCTTGGAAGGCTTGTCTATCTTGCATATGATGGCTTCATTGGTGTTAGTCAAAAGGTATATAGAGGTATGACCAAATATCGTAACCAAGGTTTGATACGTCTGTACACTCTCTCCTTATGGTCGATGTCCCTGGGAAATAAACTTCTCCTTTTCTGCTTTCCAGATCCTGCGGGATGGCTGCCACCAGTGCCCCTCAAGAAACAGGAGAAGATTCAGGTAAGTGAATATAGAGACTGTATGGAATACTAAGTGGTTATGGGGAAAATTGTGCTTTCCTTATACCCAAATAGTGTGGGTTTTCTGGGTCATTTCAGAGTCATTTGTGTGACATTGTATGCATAGAAAAAAATATTACACTGGGTCTTTGGGGACATCCCTGGAACAATATCCAAGCTTTAGACTGTTCCTTTTCCTCTTGTTGGGGTCAGTTTACAACCTCATCAGCATACGAGATCACCCTGTGGCCACTGGACTGTACGTTTGTTTGCCCTTGGCCTCTCCAGGCTGGACAACAATGGGATTACGCTGCAGAGATCCTTTCTCCCCTCCTTTCACGGTGCTCCCTGCCCCCAGGTGCTTCCCACTCTTTACTTCACAGTGCACCCTGCTCTTGCTTTCACCTTCAAGGTGCTCCCTGGTCTTGCTTTCACCCCCACATCTTTGTAGGCTGGTGTCAGTCCCCATCCCGGTCACTCACCTCCAAAGCCACAACTCTCCAGAGTTGCGGCGGGCATCTTCACGTGGCTGGTGGCAGTGACAACTTCTTGCTCCACTTCTCCTCATCCTCCTCGAATCCCAGGACCCTCACATCATAAGGCCTTTCACTCTCAGCATCTCCACGTCCTCCTAAGGTTCCCCTCTGAGTCAGCATCTTCGTCCTCTTCCAGATCGGCATCTCTGTCCTCCTATGGATCGGCGTTCTTTCTCCTTTCCGAGACCCCCGGTCCCTGGTCTGTCAACCTTTTCTGCAGCTCGGCTCCTCGCCTTTGCGCTGTAAGAGGGAGTCCTTCGTCAGTTTCCATGAACTTTTCCTTTGTGGCACCAGCCCCTCCATTCTTCTAACGCGGTATTTGTTTTGTTTCAGGTGGCACCTACATCCATCGGAGAACTCCATGGGAGCTGCGGCCACCGTATCAGGTAAGTGGGCCAGGCGGGACCATGGGTCATCACAGTACAATAGTGGTGTTTACCTGGAGTGTAAGTAGGAACAGCCTTATGGGAAAGCCTAGCTCAATACAGTAGACCCGGGATGGTGATGGTGACAGGCCCTAGGCCTTATTGGTTCATACAGAAAAGTTATGTCAGATGCCGTAGGTCTAATCTGTTTCTTATGAAAAGTTATGACAAAGGCTGTAAACCTTACTAATTTATTGTGAAAACATATATTGAGAGTCTTTAAAAGTGGATTGGTGTTACACTGTTTTGTAACTTAGACTGACATTATGTTACTTAAATCTCACAGATTATTGTAGTAGGTAAGGTTTTTTGTGTTGGTTTCTCACCTTTTAAAATCCCTGGGGGTAGATGATGTGTACTGTGATTGTTAAACCCTCTTAGGATGAGTGTGTATTGTTTTATCATCTGATATTTTGTACATATTTGCATTTTTATGAATATGGAGGAGTCTCTATATGGAACTAAATCCGACTTAAGCCTACCACCTTGCGTCCAGCACTCCCACAACCCTGCATCTGGCCCTCTGCAACATTATTAGAGTAACAGGTTTTACACCGGGGGTTCCCACCTCCAAAGAGGACCGCCTGCGGATCAACCCCACGGGACCCAAGGACTACTGGGGATCTCCTCTGATCTCGCTGAGATCGACGCCGGCCCTACCAAGGCTGACACCATGCACCTTCTTGCCTGTGTTCCCTCGGATTGCAGGCAGACAACCGGTTTCCATTGAGACCTGCTGGGGTCTCAAACTGCTCATCCCGACGATACCTACAGATCCTATGGCGCCGGCTTCACTGAGGCCGACACCATGCACCTCTTCGCCTTGGTGCCCCCGGATCACAGACGAATGATTGGATTCCCGTGATACATGTTGATGCCCCAGTGGATTGTCCAGACGCCCCTTGCCTTGGACTGTTCCTATGCTCTGCCATGCCATCGCAGGGCTCCTCTGCTGCTTTTGCATGTGCGCTGTTCATCGGATCTCTGGCTCCTGCAAGCCCTTCCTACCTTGGCACCGACATGACCGCACTACCAGAAGTACACCGAGGTTGATTTGCAAGTTATTAGCCTACAATGAATTTCCCCTGCTTTGATGCTTGAACGGTGAGTGTCTTTGTATGTCTGTGGGAACATTGCTACTGTTTTCATTCATTTTGACGTGCCCTCATCCTGACTCGAATGAGTGGAACGCGGGCCACCTTTCCCTCTTCCCATACCAATCAATTCATACATTAGGACACAGGACTACACAGACTAGTATTCCATGGAAACTGAAACAGGACTTCATTTATCTCTCTTCTAAAGGGGCAGACATCTTGCAATTAGCTCCTTACATTAGGGTCATAAATTCACAACACTCATAGATAATGACACAGGACTAACTAGCCCAGTAATACACGGAAAACTGAAACAGGACTACATTCATCTCTATTCTAAAGGGGCACACAACTTGAAATGAGTTCCCTACATTAGGGTCCTTCATCACATCAGTCATGGATAACAATATAGGACTACCCAACCCAGTTTTTACATGAAAACTGTAACAGGACTTCACTCATCTCTCTTCTAAAGAGAAAGACATTCTGGAATATGTTCCATACATTAGGGTCCAACATGTACTCTTCTCCTTATCACCCTAGTACCTCCCTACCAAGTGACCTCATCATGGAACTATCACACCCCAATGCACTGAACCCTCTCCTATCCCCTGCCAGACACATCTCATTCAAAATCATCTACCCACCAAACCTAACTAAAAACCCCTCAAAAAATCTCAAACACAAACTGCTCAAATTGAACACAGAAATGTTCTTCCTGGATTCCTACTTCCGCTGCAATAAGGGTTTGATAATCAATGATCTAGTATTTTTTACCAACCGTTGCGCGCAATGGAGGAAAGCCTTATCCTCTGTACTCAAGGTCACCTCCACCAAGAAGATTCCACACAGCTTCAAACGTAGTATCGCCCCCTCATCTGTGTACAGTGCCGAAACCACCATCACCATTTACAATAACGGCACTGTACTCATCCAATCTTCCAATCACAATCTGGAGCTCTTCGACGATCTCTTCTCCCACATTGAGGATAGGATAGGCAAAGAGGTAACACCTACCCCCTTATCTCCGCTACCATTTACCACCTTCCTGAAGGATCACCACACCCGTTGCAACCCTTCCCTCACTCCATTCCACCTCTCTCCTGTAACATCTACCCACTCTCCCACCCTTGGCATAATTTCTAACCAGACTGCTCCCTCCCCTTTTGAGAGTCTTGACCATAACCCAAGTCACCACATCACCACAGTACAGAATATTATCTCCTCAGTTAAGATTGTTGACCCCACTACAATTCACCATCTCTCCATCAACACATCTCCCCAATCTACTTGCAATCGAATTGTACCTTTGATCTTATGAATGACAGTAATAACCCCTCCCCTAATCAAGCATTGTGAAGCCATTCACGACTTCCTCTACCCACAATTCACCCACCTCATTAGATCAGACAAGACCCTTCCATAAAATTGCTCCCCCCAAGACAGGATCAAAACATAACTCACTACACTTCTTCCAGTCCCCAAACCATCCTGACACCTGAACCTTAAACCATACAACATTACATGGTCACTGACCAAAAAACCATCCCCGTATCCAGGGGCTTCCCCAAATCGCTAGTACTACACCTCACCACCAAAACCTCTCACACACTTACCCCAAATGAACGCAACAATACCTCCGCTCTCCAGACAACGCTCAATGACCTCAAAGCAGAACTATATCTGATGAGGACTGACATCCAGAACCTACTACATATTATTCTAAATTAGAGCATAAGGTTACCAATCACAAAAAGAAGTACTGGAATCAGAAAAACCAACAGCCCGAACAGCCAACTACCCTGCCAACATCCGGATCCCTCTACCTAAATGGATTTGTAAACCAAATCTAGACCTCTCCTCTCGACCCAACAGATCGACTAATCACTTATCAAACAATGATATCCTCTCCCTTCTCGCCTCTTACAACCACGCAACTATCAAGCACATCACGCCTGTGGAAAAAATCCAGACTAATATCACTCAATCACATAGGGATATTCCTCACAAAATTAGACCCATTAAAAAAATCTAACCTCAAACCAGTCCCCATATCTCATTCATCTACAACTTTAACTAAAACCAACCTTACTCAATTGCCAGTCGGCAGTGAAACATGACATTGCTGACTTCATCCTCACTCTTGACCTGGACCTCCCACTACTTCACACGGCTGAACAAATCCTCATCCCCCATACTGGACATTCTAGTCCCTCCTACCCATGACATAATTCGTTTGGACCGGTCCGGCTGTCCCAGTGGTGGTATTGCCTGTATCCACCGGATTAATCTCTGAATAAAACAAACTCAGACTCAATCACTGTCCTCCTGCGAATATCTGGGGATCAATATCTTAACTATAGACCGTACGTTATCCCCACTGCACATTATCTACCTCCCCCTGGTGATAATCACACAATCACAGAACAAATCATGGAGGTCAGCTCCACCAACAACGGATCACACAACAGTCAGATTTTTCTTGGCAATTTCAATTTCCATTGGAATGACACAAACAACCCTTTGGTGAACAGGTTCAAATCTTTCCTTCATGACCTCAACTTGGTTCAAGCACGCAACAGCTCGACACATAATGAAGGGGCCACATTAGACTTAATAATTGCTAAGGAGAACACCATCAAAATTTAATCTATCCTACCATGTGATTGGACAGACCACCACTGCATCATGTTCTTCATATCAGAAAAGGTAGTCATCTCCAAAGGACAACCAGTGAAAGCCAAACATTGGGTCAGAGACACCAGAAATATCAACCGTTTGATGTTGTCTGCTCTCAGCCATAACATGCTATCTTCATGCACTAAAATCTTAGACATACATGCATGATCTCACTGACCTCTATATCAACACCATGTCTGACATTATGGACAGCATTTCTCTCAAACAACTGAAAAGAGCCCAGATTAAAAAATCTAACCCATGGTTCAATTGAAGCCTCAATGAAAAACGCTGCTCACTTAGAGCAGTGGAAAGGACTTGGAGACTCTCACTCTCTACAATCAACCTCAATTTACTGAAACAAAGAAGGAAAGCCAATAACAAGCTTTTCAGAAGTTCTAAAGCTTCTTTTTTGGACAACAACTCGACAAGGCCACAAATTGTCGCAAAACATTTGTTTGAAATTGTCAAAAATCAAACAAATAGGAAATGTAATCCTCTCTCATCTGAAAAGTCAACTCCACCCAGCTGCGACTTATTTGCCTCCTTCTTTACAGCGAAAACTAGTCTAATCGACAATGATCTCCCAAACGTCGTGAAGCTCTTACCCATCAAAGCCCCTCTGCCTCACTCCCCCATACCTTAGGGAGAATGGCCTGAAAGCTTCTCCCTCAAACCCAAACACAATGTCTCCTGTTCCATCTTCAAGACCATCGACGAATCTGACATCTTAAAAATATCCTCCCTGAAACATTCTAACCACTTCACTGACCCCTCTTACCCTGCAAATACCTCAACGGGACAAAACACTTCCTGCTCCCCTTATGGACCAAGATCATCAACATTTCCCTAACACAAGTCTCTGTGTCAGGTAGTTTAAAAAGCGGCCAGATTACCCGTATATTAAAAAACCCCAATGCCGATCAGTCAGATCCTAACACCTACCGCCCAATCTCCACTATCCCAGTTCTAGCCAAGCTCCTGGAAAAATGCGTCATACGACAACTATGCAATCATATAGCACAATTCCACCTTCTCGACCAGTGCCAATCTGGCTTCAGATCGGGTCACAGTACTGAAACAGCCATGGTCCACATTGCTAATGACGCCCTGAGATTTCTCGACCTTAGTGAAGCCTGCTTATTAATCATGCTTGACCTGTCAGCTGCTTTTGACACGGTTAAACATGAGAACCTCTTGAACCTCCTAGAATCCAGAATGGGTCTATCCAGCATTGCATTAAAATTGTTCTCCTCATTCTTACACAACAGATCTCAAAGAGTTATGTTCAACCACGCTCTATCCACCCAGACGCCAGTCCCGATTGGCATTCCTCAAGGATCTTCACTCTCCCCCACCCTGTTCAACCTGCTCATGAAACCCATTGCTGAAATCCTCAAACTCTCAAACATCTCCTACCATATGTATGCAGATGACACTCAGCTTTATATGAAAATCATCTCTCCAGGAGACAGCAGCATCCTCCATAACACCATGACAAAAACTCAACACTGGTTAATACGTAACCGCCTTAAACTGAACACTCAAAACTGAATTTCTCTTAATCTCACCACGCAACCACACTCTTAACATCAAAGAATGGCTATCTCATCTAACAGCCTTGAACTGTTCCCCTCACATCATAACCTCAGCCAAATCTCTAGGAATAACCTTGGACAATCACCTTTCTATGCATGATCACATCAGCGTTGCCACCAGGGGCGTCAACTGCACGCACTAAAATAAAACCTTTTCTCCCGACTTCTGATCTCAAGATAGCAGTTCAAGGACTAGTGATCTCCAAACTAGATTAAAGCAGCGCTAAGTTCGTGGGTCTATCCAAAGAAAAACAGGCACCTCTAAAGGCAACCTTTAATGCTGCTCAACTCATCGCAGGCTAAAAAAAAGCGATCACATCACCTCAGACCTCAAAGGTCTAAATTGGTTACCCTATGAAGCAAAGATTCATCTAATAATCGCTTGCATAACTCATAAAGTTCTTCATCACAACACTTCAAACTTACCTGGCCAAGAAACTCGTCCTATCAGGTGAGAACAGACCTTTAAGAAACACAGGCTCCTTCTACCAAAACCCTACAAAGTTAAAAAAAAGAAAACCTACAAGCGTTCCTTCTCCGGAATGCCCCTAAAATTTGGAACTTGCTTCCTCCTGAGACCAGATCCTCAACTACTAGCTTCAAACGAGAAGCAAAGTTTCTACTAATTAATAGATTCCTCCCCCAATGAAGATATATTATTTCGATGACCATCCAGAATCCGGACTCCTTGATTATGGCTTTATGTTCTTTTAGTTCCTTTGTGTTCTTCCACATATGTATTACTCGTGCGTGCACCTTTTTTGCTTCCGAATTGTACAGCACTCTGATACCTGACAGGGTCATGTTTGTGCTATATAAAACTCTATAAATAAAAAATAAATATGCCTGATGGTTGCCTTGTGGGAAAGGTTAAGCTCAATCCAATAGGCCTGAGTTGGTTGCAGCATCAAGCTAATGATAAAGGCTATACGCCAGATTTATTCTTTGACAATGTCATGTTATATCATAGCAATACCAAAGGGGATGATGGACGGAGCGTTAGAGCAAATCAAACACTCACCCCCAGTCAACTGATCTGGGTTTAATCCATCATCATTCTTTAGCTCACTCCACCACCCCAGTTCAGACATGGCCATATGCAAATCAGTCTGACCCTTTGCCTCATGGGAACAGTCCAGCCCAAACTGCCAAGCCATGTCTTCCCTGGACCGGAAACAAGCATCCTGGGACCGGTTTCGGGTTCAAAACCCTCATCAGCCAGGCTATCTTGAATCCAGTGGCAAAGTGAGCAAGGGACCCACGTCTGGGCATACCCTGCCAACTTAGGGCGAACAAAGCGATACCAAAAGGGATGATGGACGGAGCGTTAGAGCAAATCAAACACTCACCCCCAGTCAACTGATCTGGGTTTAATCCATCATCATTCTTTAGCTCACTCCACCACCCCAGTTCAGACATGGCCATATGCAAATCAGTCTGACCCTGTGCCTCATGGGAACAGTCCAGCCCGAACTGCCAAGCCATGTCTTCCCTGGACCGGAAACAAGCATCCTGGGACCGGTTTCGGGTTCAAAACCCTCATCAGCCAGGCTATCTTGAATCCAGTGGCAAAGTGAGCAAGGGACCCACGTCTGGGCATACCCTGCCAACTTAGGGCGAACAAAGCGATACCAAAGGGGATGATGGGCGGAGCGTTAGAGCAAATCAAACACTCACCCCCAGTCAACTGATCTGGGTTTAATCCATCATCATTCTTTAGCTCACTCCACCACCCCAGTTCAGACATGGCCATATGCAAATCAGTCTGACCCTGTGCCTCATGGGAACAGTCCAGCCCGAACTGCCAAGCCATGTCTTCCCTGGACCGGAAACTGGGGGTGAGTGTTTGATTTGCTCTAACGCTCCGTCCTGGCTGATGAGGGTTATGAACCCGAAACCGGTCCCAGGATGCTTGTTTCCGGTCCGGGGAAGACATGGCTTGGCAGTTCGGGCTGGATTGAAAATGAAACAAACAATATCAGGATACACAAAAAGAAAAAATAAACAGAAATTTAGAAAACCCATAATACATAGGCACAACCCCCGGCAGACGAAAACACAGATTGTAGCCTTGCAAATGATGAGATGTACAGCAAAGCCATTTGGCAACGAATTAAGGGGTGCACAGAACAACAATAAGATCCAGAAACATGACAAAATGAAACAAAATTCGCAAAAATAGACATACCCAAGGAATGATACATACTCTCGCTCACTGTAGGAGAACTGAAGTTCACGCATAATCCCATGTAGGTACCCAGGAAAGACAAGGAGCGGCGGTTGTGGCCCGGGTAGAAGACCGAGCCGGCCACACAACTAGACCGCCCTGAAGAGGGGCAACAGCCCACGGGAGGCATAAGGAGATCAAATCATGCACCAGGTATTTACGGAAGAGGGGTGGGGGGGGAGGAAACAGTCTGTGATGCAGGAAGTGCTTTTGTCTTGTCTTTAAATGCCTTCATAGCCTAGTGCCAGCATGCCTTCTGGGGATAAAGCAACAATGTTGCTCCTTGTCGAGCTATTAATAGCTAAGTAGCCTTACTGCTTCTGAAAATTATGTGCAAATAGAGTGGCGATGGAAGATTATCTGCCGTGGCCCCCAGATTCCAGAAAAGACCTCAGGGTCGTCTTTGAATGGAAGACTACCAGAAAAGCTTAAGACTTTCTATTCCTGAGAAACTTTGTTCTGCTGTTGCCGGCCCGCCTATTCCATTTGACTCTGCAATATGAGATATAACTTCTTTCTTTCTATATAAAGTTTTTCAACAAGGCCGTCAGCACCTTAGATGTTTTACGTCATATACCTTTTAAATACACATTTATTTTTCATGGGGAGTACTGTACTTAATACCGTCTTGCGGTTGATTTGCTTAGTGAACATGACCATCCATGCTTTTAAATTATTTTAACTGCCAGTTCTGATTTGCAGTGGCAACCACATATTATTAAACTTGTTTTTTTGGGGGTTTTTGAAAACATCAGTTTTATTGTGCATAACTTGATGGTGGCAGTTTCTTCTTCCTCTTCTCTTCTACCCCATTGCTACCATGCCATCTCCACTCCTGCCCCACTTCTGCCCTTCACTCTCCTCTCCCCTGGTAAACTGCCCCTAAGACCCCTCCCCATCTGCCCCGATGTTGCTATGTCCTCAGATCCCTCTTCTCCTGACTTGCTCCCCTGTTCTCCCCCCCTGTCCTGTGGCTCCCTCCTCTCCTTTTGCCTGGTTATTTGCTCTCTCACTCTCTCTCTCACTAACTCACTCTCTCACTAACTAACTTACTCTTTCACTAACTAACTAACTATCTCAATCCCTCTCACTAACTCTCTCACTATCTAACTCTCTTTAAAAACACTAATTCAAACTATCCCTCTCTCACGGACTCTCTCTCTCCAAACTAACTCTCTAACTATCTCTCTCTCTCCCACTAAATAACTCTCTCTCTCACTAACTAACTCTCTAACTCTCTCTCTCTCTCCTCTCACTAACTAACTTTCTCTCTCACTAACTCACTCTCTCACTCACTAACTTACTAACTCTCTCACTAACTAACTCTCTCATTAACAAACTAACTAACTCACTAACTATCACACTAACTGTTACACAGGTACTATTTCCAAAGCTTCAGCCTCCTGTTATTTATGCCCCCCTTAACAAAACAAGCATTGGCATAGCCAATAGTTCTCGCCTATGGGACCTTATAAGTGTTTAGTTATCCAGCACAATATCCTTGGTGCAACAACATCAACTGTTGCATAGCTAAACACTTATAAGGTCCCAAAGGCGAGACCTATTGGCTATGCCAATGCTTGTTCTATTGTGTTTGTATAGCACCCTGCCGCTCTCCAGACAGTGCTACTGGACAGCTGGCTTGCCGTGCACTTCATTTGCAGTGCTTCCCTTCCAGTACGGCCACTGTTGAAACTCAGGCAGCCTTCTTGGAATGATTTTTTCCATAGTGTAAGATAGCTTTACCATTCCAAGCTGGGTGCCACATTTATAAGCATTGTGCCAGCCATCTGGGTTTGGAACAATGATGCACTCCACAAACATTCCAAGATCTCCTTTGACTGTAAATTTATTGAGCGATCATCTTGGAATGGTATTTGCATAGTGTATAATTGTTTACCAAGATGACCAACATGTTACTTCAAATCCTGGTGGCCATGTTGGAACTTGAAAACAATGATTCACTATGTGCAATACAATTGCAAGATACCTGCTTATGGCAATGTATAATGTTATTATTTACTGCAAGCAAATGCCTGCCACGTTCAAGCTGTATCATGTATTTTGTTTACTTTTACCCTTTTAATTTATCTTTCAGGTGGCTGTTGAGTTTGTGCGTGTGTTTTTATCATGAATGGGCAAGTGGGCGAATGCAAGAGTCAGTGGTAGATGAATGGATGCATGAGTGCATGGATGAGTGACACAGTGCATGCATTATGACTTATTAAGTGCGAAACTGACTGAAGGCACACAGTTATAAGCCAGACCTTTGGACATTTCTAATGTTTGCTAAAACTGTTCAGTAGTTTCTCTAATTTCACAATTCTACAATATCTTCAATGCGAACTATGATGTTATCCAAATCATACTTATTCGATCGTTTCTTAGTTTTTGCATTTAAGATTTTTGTCCGTTCTAGTCACATAAAACACATGTACATTTTAAGATCGAACTTGTATGAAAAGCATACCATAATTTGACATAACATGCATATTTAATATAATTATGCAGATTTTTTGACAAATAGAATGGCGGGTTGAACATTCTCAAATGAATCTACTTCTCAAAAGTTACTTTTGTGAATTGGAATAAATGTGTTTTAAAGTATACCAACAGGCTCTGCACCGGTAGATAAATGTTGAAGTTTTGCTGAGGTTTGGGAGGATGCAGTTTCTGCTTTGCTTATTTTCTAGCCTAACAAGTATGTAAAGGTAACCCCCTAAAGAAAATACTTTTAGGTCTGGGCAAAGGGGGAGAGAAACACGATATGGCGAGCTCCTGGTTTTACTACTGTTTGTCCTCTTGTAGGTTAAGAATCGGTTCCGCTTTCTTTGGGACAGAGTTCCCGTGGGTACTGGAGACAGGAGTCTGGCCTTTGAAATGGTGATATTTTGTTTTATAAAAATTATAAAAATATATGTCTGTATCTGATATAACAGTCATGCCACAATACATGGAAAGAATTGTCAAAATGTATTTGTAGGCTTTCTAAATATGTATACTGTTTTTCAATCAACAAATATGAAACATAAGATATTTTGAAAAAAATAATAAACCTGATTTTACGAAAATCCATATATATGTAGCATTATATTGCTAGTGGAACAGAACCAATAGCACTTAGTGAGCACATTAGAAGAAATACAGGTCAAGTGGGTATCTTTTTCTCTTCAGTATTTTCGAGCCTAACCCTGTACATTAAGAAGTACATGAAGGGCACTGAAACCCATGCCATACATGTTTTTAGGTCTCGCCTACGCAGCGCGCATGCGTTGCATAGGAGGGCTTCTAGCCGTCGCTCTGCTCATTTTCAAGCACTGCACTCGTGCTTGTGGCGGCATCCACCTTGCGGGAGCGAGCAGGGGCGCACCACAAGCACGAGTGCAGTGCTTGAAAAGTGAAGGCTCTCCCAAGCGTGCGCGCGCGCACCACTCGCGGGCTCACCTCCTGCTCCCCCTCTCTCTCACAACAATTAACTTTCGCGGCCACGGGGCCGCGCTTGTGTTTCAGCGCTTGTTAATTTATTTATTGTTGCTTTTTTTGTCTCCCTCGACCTCCCTGTAGCATGCAGACACCTCCGGTCCGGTTGCCATACGCATCGAGTAACCTGCATTTATAACTGAAACAACAGTTTCCCTGGCTCAGCGCAGTGCCCGGCTTTAACTCAATCCTCCACATGCCCCATTGCTGCTTCATCTCGCTCCCCCACCCTTTTATCTCGCTTTTCCAGCCCCTTCCCCAACAAGTCCATGCCCGTCCTTTTGGGACAAGAGGTGTATGCTGCTCTGTCCCCACAAGTCTCCCACCCTCTATGCTTGCATACGCACTAACCCACGTTTAGTTATGTATTATTGCTCTTTTTCTCTCCCACCACCTACCTGCACCACGCAAACACCTCGGGTCCGAGTAATTTGAGTCATTTCGTATGCGATCCTGTTTTTAAAGGCTCAGGTCTCTGCGCCACACGCTGCAAGTAATATGCATTTTTAATTTATTGCCTGTGCTGCTTCTTTCAAATCCCAACCAACACTTGTCTGTGTTTCTGCCCCCATTTCCCACACGCCCCCCACCCTCCAAGCTAGCATACGCACCCACCACCGTCTTTTCTATTTATTTATCGTTGCTTTTTTTGCCTCTGTGGCCTCCCGGCAACACAGAGTAATATGCACTTATAAATTCAAACAAGCATTTTCCTGGCTCAGCACAATGCCTGGCTTTAAGTCAATCCCCGATACGCCCCTTTCATCTTGCTTTTCTGGCCCCTCTCTCAACCAGTCCATGTCGTTTCTTAGGGACATGAGGTGGATGGTAGGCACACGTGTAGTGTTTCTTGTTTGTTTATTTGGTGGGCCGGGAGGCATACACAGGTCCAGGAAGTTCATAGTACACCTCTTAAGTCACCCAAGACTTCCAGGCACATTCCAAGAAATGCCCTGCCATAGCCCCTATGCACAGGCCGCAGGCAGGCTTACTTCAGGTGTGAAAGGAGCATGCAGAGTTTAGTTACAGGTGGGCAGGCAGGCCCATTAAACTACACTGTTTCAGGCACAGGCGAAATGTGGGCTGTGCCTACTATGGCAAAGAAAACAACCCGGTGGGGTGTTCATCGCAGCAGGCAAATGCAGACTTTACTTACTGTGAAGGGATCGTTGTTTGGCTCAAAAGCTGCAGTTGATAGTGTGCCGGCAATCTTTTTTCGTAACATTAGCACTAGTTATTGTTTACGAGTCTGACATGATCGAGTGTCTTTCTGACAGCCATGCAATATTTTCTAGGTCAAGGCATAACTAGCTCATCAGTCCAGTTCTTTTAATTTGCATTCTGGGACTTGTAGCTTTTTTCATAAACCACAGCTAAATTTCACAGAATGCAAAGACAAGCATTGGCATAGGCAATAGGTCTCGCCTTTGGGACCTTATAAGTGTTTAGCCATGCAACAGTTAATGTTGTTGCAGTAAGGATATTGGGCTGCATAACTAAATACTTATGAGGTCCCAAAGGCGAGACCTATTGGCTATTGGCTATGCCAATGCTTGTTTATCCTATTGTGGCCAGTTCGAGGCTCATGCCTACAGTGAACTCTCTTATCTTGGACATATCGCACCACTGATGGTACCTGATAGCAAGTCAATCTATATTGCATGCCACTCAGCTGCCGTCATCTGGTGTTCTCCTGCAGAAATCGCACTTACACTGTGTTATAATTATAAGTAATGTCATATCACTAGTTATCCTAATAGTTTGACTTTCTATGGGGGTGGAACCAGGATCGTTTAGCTTTAGTAAAGCGTTTACATCCAAACCTGACAGTCGGGGTCCGCTATGGCCCACAGGGTGAAATCATCCCCCAAAGTAGATCTTTACGAGGAAGAAGGGGGGTGAGACAAGGATGTATTCTTGCTCTTTCCCTTTTTCTCCTTTATATTAATGGGATATTTATAAACATCTAGTAGAGGTGGGAAAGGACATTCCACGAATGGGAAATCAATCCATCCTAATGCTCCCATAGGCGTACGACGTAATTGCCTATACAGCAAATGGTTTACAGATATTACTAGATTCATTTTCCTTATTTATTTAAAGGTCTGGACCGAAAATAAATTATTCAGAATCATTTATAATGACCTGTAGCCCAAGAAGCACAAGATCTAAAGCATACACGGCGGGTAATTTTCTTTTATAAAAAGTGTCTGATTTTCATTATCTAGCGAACCTTTTAACGCTTCTCTTAAATGGAATGCATTTTTAACTGCAAAGACACACCAACTCAGAATGAATGTCAAAGCAACTTCTAGATTTGCTAATACACTGGGGCAGAAACCTATTAGGGAGATGATAGCTCTGTTTAAAAGTAAATGTATCTCTGCAGGGCTTTATGGTGCAGGTTTGTGGGGGGTATACAAATGTATTAATCCTCCAGAGGGAAGAAAAACACTTTATATGAAGGCTTCTTGCGGTACCCTTGGGACTGTTACAATAATCTGTCATAGTAACTAGGCCTCTCCTATCTGGAGGATTCGATAAGTCTTGCCCCAATTTTGTTGTGGGTAAGGATTTGGGGAAACCCATACTGGGGTGGCATACTGAGAGAAGAACGAAGGATTCAACCCAGTTCTCTTGACTGGGGGTAAGTGGTTGAAGAGTTTCAGCACTCCATCCATCATCTTGTTGTATTTGCTACATTCGCCCTAAGTGGCCAAGGGTATGCCCAGACGTGTGTCCCTTGCTCGCTGTGCCACTGGATTCAAGCTAGCCTGGCTGATGAGTGGTGATACCCCAAAACCGGTAGTAGGATGCTTGTTTCCAGTTCAGGGAGGACCTGGCCTGGTAGTTCAGGCTTGGCCATTACCATGAGGAGCAGGGTCAAGACTGATTTGCATATGGCTGGATTCAAACTGGGGTTGGCATAGTGAGCAAAAGAATGATGGATTAAACCCAGATCTCTTGACTGGGGTGAGTGGTGGAAAAGTTTCAGCACTCCGTTCATCATCTTGTCGTGTTTGCTATCAAACCCAGAGGCAAACTTGGTCAGATCTTTCGTGTTGGATTGCTTATTACTAGATGGGGTGGCACAGATCCCATGGTTAGTCTAAATTTAGAACGAATTTGAGGTCATAGGATTAAAAGAAATGTTTGATAATCCGTATGTGATGTCAGCTAAAAGTAAAAAGGAGGTTAAGCGACGCTTCCTGAACTATTATATGAATAGGAGCTGTCTGTAGATAGATATGTGTTGGTATCAACCACCAATATAGCTTGTAACCTTACTTAACATAGATTTTGAACCCCATATATCATTGTTATTTGACATATTTTAGATTGAATTTAATACATTTTAAAGTTGCCTTCCCTTTATGTGTGTGAGGTCGATTGACCTTCCCCTCTGCTATCGTGATACAGCTGCTAAACACACTACGGTCCATTTTATTCTGTTGTACCCTTTGTAGGAGGAACTGACGCATGTGTTTTTGGTCCCTATTTTACATAAATCAAATTTGAGAACACATCAGGAAGGCCTGGTGTTCTTACAGAAATTAAGCACTTTAAAAATTTGTCTAGCGGCATTGAATTTTATTAGAAGGGGGATAGTCATTAAGAAAAAATATGAACTTATATCTGTTTAATGTTAATATCGAATCTTGATCAGGTGGTTAAAGATTTATATACTTAACAATTGTTTGTACAAAAACGTTTATTTACCTGATATATGTATTGTTGTTGTACATTACTTAGAGTATCCATAATATGCTGCTTTTGCTGTGGGGTGGAATCGCACTCTTATTTTCCAAAGGGAAACCTGAAGTTTTAAACCTTTATGGGCCAGAAGTACGACCCTATTTTGCATGCGCAAACAGATTTGCGACCCGTTTGCACATGAAAAATACAAAAGGGCCATCTACTAACCCTATTTAGTGAGTTGCAATTTATTTGTGACTCGCTAAATAGGATTAGTGACTGGCTATTAGGAAGGGGCGTTCCGAGGGCGTCCCTTCCTAATTGTGAGTCTGAGCCCTATGTATGACTGTTTTGCGACCGCAATTGCGGTTGCAAAACAGTCGCAGTTTACCACCCTTCTCAGAAGGGTGGTAAAGCACTCGCAAAAGGGAAGGGGTCCACAGGGGACCTCTTCCCCTTTGTGAATGCAGGGGAAAATATTTTTTAGGGGCAGGCAGTGGTCCCAGGGACCACTACCTGCCCTTAAAAAATGAAACGAAAACGTTTCATTTTTCTTTTTTTAAATGCATCCCGTTTTCCTTTAAGGAAAATGTTCCTCCAGAATATTTATTAATTCTACTCTCCAGGAGAGTACAATTAATAAATATTCTGGATCTTTCATTCCAGACCAAATCCAGTCCAAAGGCCCTGAGAGAACCCCATAACTAAGACGGGGCTCAAAACGCATCGGCGTCCATTACTGCTGGGATAACATAATCACTAAAAATTGATTTACTGCAGGGAGCAAGTCAAAATTAATTGCCCTTGTTGTTTAGCAATGTATACCCAGTAGCCAACAACCTTTTGATTTGATACACAAAAGTAGCAGGGTATAATTAAATATTAGGTTGTTGTATTCTAAAGTGACTAGATTTAACCTCAATGTATTCACCATTTATGTTTTATGTATATATTGAATGTATTTTCATTTATGTTGGATGTATATAATGTCTGTTTAGTACATGCAAATCACTGTGAAGATGGTGTGTCTTATGGTCAGACATGCTTTACGAATGTAATGAATCATTTAAAAAAGTTAAAAAGAAAAGCTAATAAATGCTTAAGAACATTCGAATAAGCGAATGATCCTAGTCTGATAAATTCCTTGGAGAGCAGTGGCGGCTGCCACCCACAGAGAGTGGTGAGCAAGGCAAATGGGTGGTGAGTGAATGCGGCGTAAAATTACATTAAAAAATTTGCCGACATGCATTACATTATCGTAACTTCAAAACGGTAATGTAATGCATGTCAGCGATTTAGTGCACATTACCACAAACATGAAAAGTACATTTAAAAAAAATAATAATAATTAAAGCTCACTTGCCTGCTGCACATCCACGCTCGCTTAGTAACGGGGTCCTTCTCTCCTCCAGCGCGGGTCTCAGCTAACTACCCTAACCTATCTTGGCGCTGCTCTAATGCTGTTAATCGGCATGAGAACAGTGCCAAGATTGGATAAAGCAGGCCCTCTCAGTGGTCCAAAGAGCACTAAAGGCCCATGCTTGATGTCAACCCAGCTGTCTAAGACAGCTGGGTTGAGAGGTTTAAAGTGCACATGTCTGGCTGGCTGTCATAAGACAGCCAGCCAAATATACATGCGCACTTTAAACTTAAAGTGCCCTGCCCATCACTTCTTTCTGCTGCGGCCAGTCAGCAGCAGTCCCGCCCCCGTCCTGACACTCGGCTTGGGACAGGGTAGTTGAAAAATAAATTGTACTAAATTAACTTTATTGCCATTTTATTTTTCATCTCTGGGGCATGGGGTCATTTAAATCAGTGGGTGATGCTCCTCAGCCTTAATAGAGGAGCCACCCCTGTTCAAGAGTCGAGGTCCGCTGCATTCTGTCCTCCTTCGACAGCCAAAATCCTCTGCAGGTGGGGAAATTGTGAGACATCACCTGCCTAGCTCCACCCGCAAGGAGGATTACCACCTTCCAGCAGCAGACAAACATCTTTAGGTGGGGAGTTAGGGGTACGCCCATCGCCAATGTAACCTCCCCTACCACCACTGTCGCTGGTGAGTGGCTTTGCATAAGTCAGGAGAAAATGAAAATTACTAAGCAAGTAAAACATTAGGAAGCCTTTGCCTTACATAAGAAGTCTGTGTTGTCCTTGTACCCCATGCACCAGTGATACACACACCTTTTCAACAATTAACTCTTCTTGGGTACAGATGAAAATGCAGAGCGTGATCTGGAAGAGTGGGGTTATATGCTGGAAAGTTTTCAGTCGGCCGAGGGTCAGGGTGAGGGGGAAAAGGTATCTACGTAGACGTCAGGACATGCCACCCCTACACAGACCCCGGAGGGTGACCCCATGTTGGACTGACTGGGCTCTAGTATAATACACACTGGTATGGGATGAGTAAACCGTAGTACTGAAGACTAGGATAATAATGGGGTGGGCTGATGACTCGGGCTGCAGGCCTGGCAAACAATGGTTGTGCCAGCCTCCCACATATGCTACTACTGGGGCTCTGACATAGCTGCAGACTGGTATCATTATCCCTGCAGACTGCCTAGTTGTGGTCTGCTGCCCCGGTGGTACCTGTTGAAACCACCCCGTGCCTCCACATACTTTAGTGACCTTCATCAGAGAGCTGAGGGGCTTGCCCCTGGATATTCCTGAGATCTCTGCCAACCGCTCGATAATCCTATTTTAGGTATCCTGTTTTTTCCTTTTGGTATATGTTCCCGCCACCAGTCGCTGCCAAGGTTCTTTACGTTCTTATTCTTATATCTTTTATTACAAGCTATATTAGTTAATGCTGCACATATTTCTCCTTTGTGGGAACTGCTCTGTACGCTGCACAGTCACTATGCGCCCAGCAGTGAAGCTACTAAGCGAAGCATATGGGCGCCCAGGCAGTTCCTATTTCCCTAATAGGCTCTGCGCATTGGAATAATATAACCTATAGGTTTGACATAGGACTAAGGTCGGTATGTCCCTATCGATTATATTAAACTTAATTACCTGTGCCAGCTAGCTCAGAGGCCGCTAGAAACTTCTTGAAGACAAGAAGGGAATAGTTTCTGGCAACCACATAACATAAAACCCTGATCCCTCAGGACCGTGGAAACAATATACTACTTTTCATTCAGTCACTCATCTCAGAGTAGTACATAGAAGAAACAGTCGGGTGTGTTTACAATAAAATGTATTGCACAGTTGTTGTTCTAGTACTGGTTATATGTGCTGCGATAACTGTTGGACAGTAGCAGAGAAATATGGCCAGCAGTGCAGTTAAATAAAAATGCATGGTACAGTTTTACCATTGTGCAATAGTAATGAACACATACATGAAATGCAGAATGCATTAAGATAAAGCCTATACCCCTATGATGCCTAACTAGATGTACCTAAGTGTACCTAGCATGTGTGTAGGTCTTAGAGAGCCAAGAATCCCCCTAGGATTTAGTCTAACCCCATTACCTTAGTGGGACTTCATCCTGGTGTTGAGCTGGACACCCCAGGATGGGTGGAGGGACCTCTGCCATCTGGAACTGTGGCATGATGCAGGTTGCAGCGTCTCAGGTCAGAGTGGCGGCATGGAAAGTCTCGGTCCTCTCTAGTTTGCTTGGGCAAAGGGAGGTATATTTATACTTGATAGATGCCTTGGAGTGTTAATACTGACGTACAGTCGGTCAGAGGAAGACGTCAGGAATGAACCCTTGGGAAATAGTGGTTCATGCATATTTAATGAGACCTTGGAGAAATCAATAATCCTGTGCTAGGGAAAATCCCAAGAGCGAAGGGTCTTTTTTAAGTTAGTCATTTTTGGGCATGGATATGACGTATGTAGAATGGACCGTCTTCTGCACCCAGAGCACACTTCAGATAAGGGACAGACTCTGTTGCTCGTTATTTGTAAATGGAGGGCCAATGTAGGGGAAAGGTCCTGCCTGTCTCTGTGGCACGAAGGATTTGAGCCTCTGAAACAGCGCACCTATGTTAGGCCCTCAATCCAGCACATAACACCCACTCCTATCTATGGACAATCGTGAATAACCCATTAAAAGCAAACTACGTGACTAAAATAGGCATTAGCATATGATTGGCAGGTAGTTGCATGAGAGTGTTGTTTATGAGCTGAAAAAATAGCAGCTGTTAAAATATGTAAAATTACTATAGACTCTGTGGAGACAGGAAAAATCTATAGTGTCATTAAAAAATACTCTCTTAGAGTCAGTAGTGACTTATAAAAGTTCCTGTTTATAAAATTGAAAACTCTTACAAGCTGTTCAGAAGACCATGCTTTCTTTAGAAGAAAAAAAAAAGAAAGAGAAAGGTCATTTTAGACGGAATGCTCCAAGCACTCGGTCATAGTTGAAACAATAAGAGAAAAAATGTGTTTCAGGACATGTTTTAGCAAAATGAGAGATAACAAGTGGCTGAGAGACATAACATTTCTGTAATACCTCGCAGATTCGTTGTGGGAGCACAGAATGAGCAGTGCTGCCAGTTGCTGGTTCTGAGGCAGCCGGTGCTGTAATCGATACCTTGGATTTGCAAGGAATGCATGGGTTTGATGGGAATACGCCAAGCATGGGACTTCAGCAGTTCCAGCCTGGTGGTAAATGCCGCTGGCGTTTCCTTTGGAAGTGTCAGACAGATGATGACCACGCATTCTTCACTGGAAAATCCAAGCATCAGAGAACAGGTAAGTTGCAGTTGCAGTCTTTTCAGACTGGTCTTTCAAATATTAGAAACCATGAAAAGCATGGTTCCTGTTTGCAAGGTATTCCCAAGGTGCATCACACTGCTTGTGTGTGAAAGATAAAATTTATCAAAAATGAAAGAGGCGCAGTCTGTATTTAAGAGTGCTATTTTGCAAAAAAGAAAAATATTTATTTAGCTGATGTGAAATGAAAAATAAAAGTGCTGCACAAGCATGGTTTTCAGATTGCTCAAAGCATTTGAACTTTATAAAGGAAACTTTTGGTTCACTACTTTCAGTGTTGGGGCTTCTAGCCAAAAAGGGCACAACTTCCCTACACTTGTAGGATTTCACTACCTCTGGATGTTATCTGTACATAACGTAGGTCTGGCTTATATATACTGAGTCCCTTGGCGATGTTCAGGAATCATTTTTGTGACAGGTATTTGTGTCAAAGGGCCAAACCACCCATACTTTCCTAACTGGGTCTGTCCTGTTGTTTTGTAAATGGCATCTAATGTTGCCCCTGCTGACGTATGTCAACTATTCCACCCCCGTGTGATGGTGTTTGGTGGTGTTTGGCAACGTACCTACTGGTGTTTAAACAACCACATTTCTAGATGCATTACAATTGTGTAGGAGTTGATAACCTTAATGAAGGTAACAGGTATAAAGCGTCACAATAAGAATAAATCTCTAACATTTCATGATCTGAAAATGTAGCAATTATTCCTAAAACAGACAGCATATTATTCACTGTATCAGTAACCCAATTTTCAGAAAAATGTACTGCAGGTAATGACATCACTGAATGAATGATAAAATGAATGAAAATGAATGAAAGTTCAAAATACATTAATCAGAATTAAAAACCGGATGATTAAATACATCATTTAGAATACAAAGGCTTGTTCAGGCCGAATACATTTATAAGTCTCTTTTGTATTTGAATTTAAAATGGATGTGACTTCAGTTTTATGTTGATCCTGTGTTGTAGAAAGTGTCCACTAAAAGTCATACTAAAAGCTAGCTCTAAGCAAAGCTAGAACAGAAAAAGATGAACCCAGAAATACTCCATAGTTCTACCCATGGTGAAGCCAGGTCTGTATCTTTTTGGAAAAAGAAAAAAAGTTTCAAAAGTTCGCACTTGTATGTTTATTGTTAGTTTTTGGCAGGCTTCGTTTCCTGTTCCGTGGAGCCATGGAAAACGTATCACAGTTAATGAAATAGCCAGTATGATTAATTGTTGAAATTGCATCGTGTTTAGTTGAAGTTATTTCTGCTGTTTTTGTTGAAAAACGTCTGAAATGTTGAAATTAATAGTTGATGTCTTTGCTGAAAAACTTTCAGATGGTGAAGTTAATATTTTATGTTTTTATTGAAAAACATTGAAGCATGTATTAGTTGTTGCTTTTGTTGAAAAACGTTGATGCATTTATTATTTGATGTTTTTATTGAAAAACATTGAAGCTTTTATTATTTGATGCTTTTGTTGAAAAACGTTGAAGCTTTTATTATTTGATGTTTTTGTTGAAAAACGTTGGTGTACACATTTGTTTTTGGCCAAATTGCAACTTGAGTGTTGTCTTGACTTATTTTTAATTTGAAAGGTTGGTTCAAGGAGAACTAGTTCCATTGCATTGTTGCATAGTCCCCCACTCCATGGATTTCATTTCTCAAACGTGATGAGCTTTTCAGTTTGAAGTTCTTGAATAGTAGTGAGAGGGACGTCTACTACTGTGGAGTTCATGAGGCCTACTGCTCAGTATTGGCCACATAGTTTTTGGTTGATTCTTTTATTTGAAATGAATCTGTTTTCCTTTTTCATGGCAAGATGCGGCAAAAGTACAGTTCTTGTTCCTTTCACTTCAAGGATACGGGGACTAGGTTAGGCCACCGGCAGCATGACGGTGGCGGTTTTACCGCCATCCCGAAGCACTTCTCCGCCCACCATATTACGATGGGGAGCGGTGTGCTGGGGGACGCAAAGTCCGTCCACCAAGGGGCCGCCACAGGCAATCGTTACAATTGCCTGGCAGACCCACCAAGCATCTCTAAAATTGTGGCGGTGCCAAGCAGGCTGCATCCTCGCCAGCCTCTGTATGGCTCAACCGCCATTCACAGGCTGGCGGGGATGTACTTTGGGGGCCGTAGCGGACCTCCCTTCAGCAGGGGCACTCAAGTTTTGTACTTCCCCAACATTTCCCTGCACCATGTGGCAGGCACCGCGTGGTTTCACCCTCCGCAATGGTAAAAATGCACAATGCGACCGCAACAGTGGCGGTCGCATTGTAATTCCATGTGCGGGACTGCCGCCATATAGGCGGACGGTCCCAAGCCCCGGGACAATGGCGGACGGACTAAGTCCGTCCGCCATCGCAATGAACCCCTAAGTTAAGTCTACTGAACAAAGTACCTTAAATCCGGGTTGCAGAGCATTGCAAAGTCCCATGTTGAGGATGCATAGCACAGCGGTTGCTGCGAGTTCCTGTGTCAAGGATTCATTATGTAATGGTGGTTCTAAGGAGATGGGGGTCTGTGATGTGAGACCCTGCTTCGAGGATGCATTGGGCTGTGGGAGTTTAAAGGAGCCTTGGGGTCCTGTTTCAGGGATGTGTCGCCTACATCCGTTCCGATGCGAGGCTGCAGGCGATGAGTTATGCAGCATCAGTTTTGCTTGTACCACAGTGCTTAGAAGCACAAAGCACCAACTGTGGTTATCTGGTCGCGCCCGACTGAGACAAAATCATAATTCAGGCCGACCATGATGGAGTGTGGGCCGGATACAGGAACCAGGTTAGGCCCGCTGAACAAAGTACCCTAAATCCTGGTTGCAGAGCATTGCAAGATCACGCAATCTTCTTTCAGAGAAGCTGGGGTCAGCGATGCGAAGTCCTGCATCACAGGTGCTTCTCACAGTGGCAGTTCCAAGAAGTTGAGGGCTGCAAGTTGAGATGCATCATTGGGGATGCATCGTGCAGCAGTGCTTCTAATGCAGGCTGCAAGAAGATACATCGCACTGCGTCTATTCTGCTCAAGAGATCATAGTTGGGCTGGCAGAGCACTCTCAGGCCTATCTCCAAGGGTCCAGGACTGGGGTGGCACCACATGGGGGTCAAGACTCACAGCAGACAGAGTCCAGGTGCTAGTTCAAGGTGGTTGGAACCTTTTCTGCCCTTGAGGATCTGATCAGGAGACCAGCCAACTATCCCTTGGAGTCATTGTGGTGGTCCTGGGTTCAAGATGCAGATCCAGCAGGAAAGCAGAGCAGCAAAGTAACAGTCCTTCATACAGAGCAGCACAGCAGTCCTCCTGAATCTTCCACAGGCCCAGGGGTGTACCGAAGAGTTGGTTCTTAGGGTCCGATATTTATGACTGGTGCCCACTTTGAAGTATAAGTCCCTAGAAGCTACCATGCCCAGAGGTGCTGGAAATTTCCTGTCTCCCTGCCCTGGCCCCAGCTTGTCTAGGGACACAAAAGACTTGTGTCAAATCCTTTGTGAGTGCGCTAAGGCAGAGGCTTTGTGATGTGCAAGTAAGGTATGTGGGGTTCCTCCCCCTCCTCAAGTCAGAGATGGCCCATTCTGCAAACATCTATTTACCCTTTGTTTCACTGTCTGGGAGCAATACACAAAGACCAACTGCCAGCTACATCTAGTCATGTGACTCAGGATATAGGCTGCAGGCACCAAATGGTTAGGACTAGAAAATGCCAACTTTCTAAACGAGGCATTTTCAGAACTGTGACTTAAAATCCACCTTTACCATTAAAGAGAGTTATAAAATTACAATTCTATAGACACCAAGCTCAAGATTCCAACCTGCTCCTATTTTAAAGTTACTACTTATCTTATTAAATGTAATAAGGGAACCCCATGTTATCCTATAGGAGAGGTAGGCCTCACGGCAGTGAACAAAATATTTAGGAGTTACTCCCTACCAGGACATGTAAAACCTAAAAGTACATGTTCAACCTTTCAAACTTAGTGCACCTTGCCCTCTGGGCAGTGTAGGACCTACCCTTGGGGGTACTTATATGCATAAAAAAGGGAGGATTGGGTCTGGCAAGAGGTTTATTTAGCCAGGTGGTCAAAATGGTAGTTTAGAACTGCATGCACAGGCTGCAATGGCAGGCCTGAGACATGTTTAAAAGGGCTACTTACGTGGATGGCACAATCAGAGCTGCAGGCCCAATAGTAGCATTGAATTTAGAGGCCCTAAGTACACGCAGTACCACTTTACTAGGAACTCACAAGCAAATTAAAAGTGCCAATTTTATCACGTTTAAGGGAGAAAACACAAGAACTTTAGCACTAGTTAGCAGTGGTAAAGTGTGCAGAGTCCTAAAAGCCAACAAAATCAGTTCAGAAATCAGGAGGCTGAAGGCAAAAAGTTTGAGGATGACCCTGCAGAGGGGGACAAGTCCAACAGAAGGGTATTCAAAAAAATCATGTTTGTATTAGTAGATTATAAATCTCTTTGGATTATGTCAAAGATGGTCAATTATACATTTACAGGTGTCTTGATCAATTTTTCTTTAGTGGGCCTACCGTCCATTTTGGTTATAGACAACAGAGTCCCATTCACCTCACATGTAACGAAATAGTTTCTGGAAAATTTAGCAATAAAATATCAAAAGACGCTTTGAACTGGCCTAGGACTAATGACCTGATAGAGGGTGCTAATGGAATGATAAAAGAGTGCATACACTCTTTTATCATTCCATTAGCACCCTCTATCAGGTCATATACAACTTGTTTGTGTAAATGGTATTGTGGTTAAAAGACACATTCACTGTTAGAACTGGGGGTCTTTAGTTGGCAGAGGTAGGTACCTTTATCCAAATAGGGACCCTTGCTTCTAGTCAGGGTAAGGGGGTACACTCCTGAAATAACCCCTGCTCACCCCCTTGGTAGCTTGGCACGAGCAGACAGGCTTAGTTCAGAGGCAGTGTGTAAAGCATTTGTGAACACATACAGTAATCCAGTGACAACACTACAAATGGACACCACACAGGTTGTATTATAAAAATAAGTATCTTTTATATAGATTTACCACAAGACCATAAACGACAAAAATAATCCACAATACTGTACTTTAAAGATGGTAGAATTAGCTTGAGTCTCTTAAAAATGGAAATGCGACACTTTGAGTTCAATGTACCTTAAGATGCGTAACGCAAGGCAACGAAAGTGTTGCAGGGAAGGTGATGCGGTAGTCCCTTACACGCAAGGACGGTGATGCGTTGAAGATCTGGTGCAAAGAAACAAAAGTGGCATCTTCTTGAGGTTGCGACAATGAAGGGGTGATGCGTGCACGCCCGACAGCCGTGCGGCGATTTCGATGAATCTTTGGAGCCGCGACAGGCCCTGCGACACGCTTCCCTGGCGATGCGACGGCGTCTGATGCGAGGTCGACGATCTTCTCCTGGGATGCGGGGCGCCTCGTGTTGCGATGCGTCGGCGTCTGATGCGAGGTCGATGCTCTGCCCCGGGGATGCAACGGCGTCTGATGCGACGGCGACACTTTTCTCCGGTGCTGCGAGGCGCTTCGAAGGATGCGAGGGTGTCAGCGGCGCGCTTCTTCGGGGATGCGCCAGCGTCTGCTGCGACGTCGACACTCTTCTCCGGCGATGCGAAAAACAGCGGCTGCAGTGACACGCTTCTTCGTCTTGAGTTGCGCTTCCAGCTCCCAGCGACACGCAAGTGTGTCAGAAGGTCCAAATTCCCAGCAAGGGAATACAGGGGAGCTGGTGGGTGAAGTCTGTTGTCCCTGAGACTTCAGCAGGAGGCAAGCTCTGAAATCAAGCCCTTGGAGATCCTTCACAAGTTGATGAAAGTACACACAAAGTTCCCTTCTCCTTTCTTTGGCAGTCAGGCAACCACTGCAGGCAGGTCCCTCTAGCTTAGGGATAGTCTTCTCCTCAGTTTCTTCTTGGTTCCGCTCCTCTGCAAAGGTTTCTTCTTGTTTCCCAAAAGTGATCTAATCTCCTAGGGGTCTGGGTCCCCTTTTTATACACCTTTTCTCTTTGTTCTCTGAAGGCAGAGAGGCCTTTGCCTAGTCCAAAACCAGTTCTGGTCAGACCTGGAGCACTTTGTTTACAGGACTCCTTCTTTCCTTTCAGAATGTGGGGCAGAGTGCTCAGCCGCCCGGCAGGAGGTGGAGCCAGCATTGTGGAAGGCAGGCACAGCCCTATTCAGACCCAGGTGCAACTCCTCCCTCCACTCTGGATGCAGATCTCTCTATTCAGCCCTGTGCTGACTCACCCTGTCTCCTGGTGTCCCCCAGCCCCTGTCACTCACAAACCCAGACAAGGAATACACAACCTAGCAGAGGCAGGCTTGGAAGGCTAGGCAAGAAAATACCTACTTTCTAAAAGTGGTAGTTTCAAACACAGAATGTTAAAACCAACTTCACTAAAAGATGTATTTTATCATTCTGAGTTCAGGCATACTAAATTTGTTTTTCTACCATGTTCCCTGGGTCAGTTAGGATTATAAGGTGTAATAATCAAAACTGCCCATTCTGGCCTATGGGGAACAGGTAGCCTTGCAATAGTGAAAAACGAAAATGGCTGTAATTCACTATTAGGACATGCCACACACACCAGGGCATGTCCTACCTTATACTTACAATGCACCCTGCCCTAGGGCCTACTTTAGGGGTGACCAACATGCAGTAAAGGGAAGGTTTAGGGACTGGTAAGTGGATGTACTCACCAAATCGACATGGCAGCCCTAGGCTGCACATAGGCCCTGCAATGGCAGGCCTGAGACACACTTTACAAGCTGCTTCTGTGGGTGGCACAACCAGTGCTGCAAGCCCACCAGCAGCATTGGATGTACAAGCCCTGGGCACACTCAGTGACAAGTAAACCAATCATCCAATCATGGAGTCATTAATCCATACATCAATTTATAATAGGGAGAGCATATGCACTTTAGCACTGATCAGCAGTGGTGAAGTGCCCAGAGTCAAAAAACAGCCAACAACAGGTCAGAAAAAATATAGGAGGAAGGCAAAAAGTTTAGGGATGACCCTGCAAAAAGGGCCAAGTCCAACACAACCCCCTTCCAGCCAAAACGCAGGGGAGACCAATCACTACCCTGATGGGCTTCTCTGCTTTGGGCGATAGAACATGGACCCTGGCCCACAACAGCAGGGGCATATTCCAGTTCTACGCCAATCTGAACCTATTTGGATCCCTCTGTCCATACTCTCAGGGCCCACCAAGCTAATCCATGGGGAACCCTTCTCCTCACCTGTGGACACCACCTGTGCAGCACCTAACTTTAACTTGCTCACAGGTGTGTCCCAACAGACAGACAGCAAGCCACAGTGGCCACTGACAGTGGTCAGGGATGAGACCCAGGCCTTATGCCTCTCAGGGCTCTCAAACCTCTGTGGCGTCAGAGAGCGGTGGGCAGTAGCCCCAGGTGCTGGGCACCCTTTGTCCACTCTCCCTCCTGTCAGGTCAGGTATGACATCCTGATACTGACCTACCAGCCCCGGGCCTGTACCCGGCGGCTGGACTGGAGACTGGGGTGGGCTTTCCCACACCCGGTCCTCCTCCTTGGGGCTCTGTACCCTCCCACCTGGAGCGGTACCCCCTTCCAGAATTGCCAGGGCACCTGTGGCAGGTGTCCTGCACAATTTGCCCACCAGTTCAGGGGTTCTATCCTGCAACTGGGCGTCGAGGTCAGGGGGGACACCCTGAACCTGGTCCTCCAATCTAGGGTCTAAACCCTCCAGTTGAACCGGGGTCAGAGGTGAGGACTCCCTCCCTCTGCACCCCCTTCCAGAGTACTGCCCCCTCCCATCAGTAGCGGTACCCCCAGAAGACAAACCGGTCAGGACACTGTTTACAGTTGTCCCACCCTCCAGGTCAGACAACACCTGAACCTGGCTTCCCAACCCAGGGTCTGTACCCTTAGGCTGGACCTGTGCCTGGCAACCCAGGACTTCCGGGAGGGTACACCAACCCCCCCCCCCAGGGAAACACACTCCTCTAGAGTTGTGTAAGAATCTGCCTGGTGCACCAGGACTTCCTGGGGAGCACGCATGCCCACCCAGAGGGTAACACATCTCTCATGTGTTGTGTGACAGTCTGCCTGGCGCAGATCTCCCGACCCCTGTCCATCTGACAGTGCGTGAAGATCCCCCAGGACAGAAGTGGTGTCACCATGGTCCTTCACCGGTGACTCAGCCCTTCTGGCTGGCCCCTGACCCACTGGTTCTTCCACTGGGGACTCTCACCCCCTCTCACCCCTCACTCTGGACTTCTGCACCCTCCACTTAGGAGTGGCACTGCCAGACACCAGAAACACTGGAGCTCCATTTACAGATGCTCCAGGTTCTCTAGACACTAGGAGATCCTCCTCAACAGGCGGCCCATCAGGGCAGCCTAGGCTCCCTAGCTGATGTTCCCTTAAAGAACCATCCAGGCTCTGAGACTGGGTCTCGGACACCTTGGGACACGCAGCCCCACACTCACTCCTCCTCAGAGACAGGACGTGAGCCCCTACACCCCTCCCATTACCACGGGACCTAGCTGGGCTACACTGAACCTCTCCCACCACTCTGGGTTGGAAGACACCTGAGCCACTCCTCTTAGGGTCACTCCCCAATGCCTCTTCAGACCCCCTGGAATCCACCAAAAGGTCTGCCCCCATTGTGAGCTCCCTGGGGTCAGAGAACTCACACTCCAACAGGTGTTGGCATAGCTCTGGAAAACAGGGACTTACATAATGCTCTCCCACAATTGGATCACACAGCCCCCTACAGGGGTTAACCAAACTATCCTTCACCTCACCATCCAGTGCCTTGCACACGTACTCCACACCACTCTCCTGAGATTGGCAAGACAGTATCTGACTGTCTCTGTCACTCAACCCACACTCTTCTGGGCGGTCTCCACACTCACACATCAGGACTTCAACCATGGGGGAACCCCTCTCCCTGCACCTCTCATCTAGAGTCAGTAGAGTGTCCCTCCCACCTCTAGGACCATGAACCCCTGTGTCAGTTTCCCAATTCTCCTCAGGGACACTGCGCACTACTGGAGCTACCTCATGTCCTTGAACCTCCTGGTGTATGTTAACCCCCTCCTTCAAGTCAGGCGCCACATCTCTGGGTGTGTGTACTACTCCCTCAGCACTAGATAACATAATTTTGCTGCCACCATCTGAGCTGGACTCCATTTCCTGAGCTACACAAATTTCTTTTTTCTGGGCTGAGACACTCATGGCCTCCAGCCTCTCGAGCTTCAAATCAACCTCCCTCATTCTCAACTCATGCTCAAACCGCATCCTCTTTTCCTCTAGGGCCAACTTTCTAGATTGCAATTCAAATTCCAACTGCCCCTTTAACTTGAGCTTGGTCAGCTCCATCTCATGCATCCTACTCTTTTCTCTGTCCCTCAGCTCCTCTGGGGACAGACCTTGGGCAGAAACCCTGCTACCTGCTGGGGAAGTTACTCTCCTCCCCCAATCACAATCAACAGATGCTATGGATGCTGCTGTAGCCATGGTGATTAAACTTGGCAGTTCTTAGCAAACATAGAAAGTCCCAGAAAAGAATATCTACCAAAAGTATGTGGTTGCGTTTTGGTCTGCACTCACTAGGTAGTGTTCACCAATCACTGTACATGAGTCACAAATGCAAGTCCAGAATCCCCACCGCTGACCACCAATGTTAGAACTGGGGGTCTCTAGTTGGCAGAGGTAGGTACCTTTGTCCAAATAGGGACCCTTGCTTCTAGTCAGGGTAAGGGGGTACACTCCTGAAATAACCCCTGCTCACCCCCTTGGTAGCTTGGCACGAGCAGACAGGCTTAGTTCAGAGGCAGTGTGTAAAGCATTTGTGAACACATTCAGTAATCCAGTGACAACACTACAAATGGACACCACACAGGTTGTATTATAAAAATAAGTATCTTTTATATAGATTTACCACAAGACCATAAACGACAAAAAAATCCACAATACTGTACTTTAAAGATGGTAGAATTAGCTTGAGTCTCTTAAAAATGGAAATGCGACACTTTGAGTTCAATGTACCTTAAGATGTGTAACGCAAGGCAACGAAAGTGTTGCAGGGAAGGTGATGCAGTAGTCCCTTACACGCAAGGATGGTGATGCGTTGAAAATCTGGTGCAAAGAAACAAAAGTGGCGTCTTCTTGAGGTTGCGACAACGAAGGGGTGATGCCTGCACGCCCGACGGCCGTGCGGCGATTTCGATGAATCTTTGCAGCTGCGACAGGCCCTGCGACACGCTTCCCTGGCGATGCAACGGCGTCTGATGCGAGGTCAACGATCTTCTCCTGGGATGCGGGGCGCCTCGTGTTGCGATGCGTCGGCGTCTGATGCGAGGTGGATGCTCTGCCCCGGGGATGCGACGGCATCTGATGCGACGGCGACACTTTTCTCCGGTGCTGCGAGGCGCTTCGAAGGATGCGAGGGTGTCAGCGGCGTGCTTCTTCGGGGATGCGCCGGCGTCTGCTGCGACGTCGACACTCTTCTCTGGCGATGCGAAAAACAGCGGCTGCAGCGACACGCTTCTTCGTGATGAGTCGCGCTTCCAGCTCCCAGCAACACGCAAGTGTGTCAGAAGGTCCAAATTCCCAGCAAGGGAATACAGGGGAGCTGGTGGGTGAAGTCTGTTGTCCCTGAGACTTCAGCAGGAGGCAAGCTCTGAAATCAAGCCCTTGGAGATCCTTCACAAGTTGATGAAAGTACACACAAAGTTCCCTTCTCCTTTCTTTGGCAGTAAGGCAACCACTGCAGGCAGGTCCCTCTAGCTTAGGGATAGTCTTCTCCTCACTTTCTTCTTGGTTCCGCTCCTCAGCAAAGGTTTCTTCTTGTTTCCCAAAAGTGATCTAATCTCCTAGGGGTCTGGGTCCCCTTTTTATACACCTTTTCTCTTTGTTCTCTGAAGGCAGAGAGGCCTTTGCCTAGTCCAAAACCAGTTCTGGTCAGTCCTGGAGCACTTTGTTTACAGGACTCCTTCTTTCCTTTCAGAATATGGGGCAGAGTGCTCAGCCGCCCGGCAGGCGGTGGAGCCAGCAGTGTGGAAGGCAGGCACAGCCCTATTCAGACCCAGGTGCAACTCCTCCCTCCACTCTGGATGCAGATCTCTCTATTCAGCCCTGTGCTGACTCACCCTGTCTCCTGGAGTCCCCCAGCCCCTGTCACTCACAAACCCAGACAAGGAATACACAACCTAGTAGAGGCAGGCTTGGAAGGTTAGGCAAGAAAATACCTACTTTCTAAAAGTGGTAGTTTCAAACACAGAATGTTAAAACCAACTTCACTAAAAGATGTATTTTATCATTCTGAGTTCAGGCATACTAAATTCGTTTTTCTACCATGTTCCCTGGGTCAGTTAGGATTATAAGGTGTAATAATCAAAACTGCCCATTCTGGCCTATGGGGAAAAGGTAGCCTTGCAATAGTGAAAAACGAAAATGGCTGTAATTCACTATTAGGACATGCCACACACACCAGGGCATGTCCTACCTTATACTTACAATGCACCCTGCCCTAGGGCCTACTTTAGGGGTGACCTACATGCAGTAAAGGGAAGGTTTAGGGACTGGTAATTGGGTGTACTCACCAAGTCGACATGGCAGCCCTAGGCTGCACACAGGCCCTGCAATGGCAGGCCTGAGACACACTTTACAAGCTGCTTCTGTGGGTGGCACAACCAGTGCTGCAAGCCCAACAGCAGCATTGGATTTACAAGCCCTGGGCACACTCAGTGCACTGTACTAGGGACTGACAAGTAAACCAATCATCCAATCATGGAGTCACTAATCCATACATCAATTTATAATAGGGAGAGCATATGCACTTTAGCACTGATCAGCAGTGGTGAAGTGCCCAGAGTCAAAAAACAGCCAACAACAGGTCAAAAAAAATATAGGAGGAAGGCAAAAAGTTTAGGGATGACCCTGCAAAAAGGGCCAAGTCCAACATTCACCATATGTTGTGGGCTTACCATACCACTCCCAACCAAGTCACAGATATTGCTCCTTTTGAATCTATTAGACGAAGGAAACCTTGCACTAAATGAAACTCCATTTGGTTAGGTGGGGGTGTTTTAGTAAGCCTTGACAATGATAAGTATAAGGATAAAGAAATAACCGAAGCATGCTTCAGGTGACGTTTCATATAAATACATGCATTTTCTTTATATCTTGGCAGGGTATTTATGCTCGCTAGCTTAAGGCTGCAAGAAACATTAGGAGTTTGCATGAAATGCATAACAAAAACGTGTTGAATCTGGTACTGAATTACATCTGGTAATATTAAGAGTCCATTTTTGTCAGTGTTGTTGAAATTTGCAAGAGATAATCTCTTGGCTATCACCGCTGGATGATTCGGTTACCTGCATCCATAGGTTTGGTGGGTTGAAACCTGACTTAGAATTTACTTGAATGCAAGTAACTCATCATTTATAAACAATGTTTAATTTGTGCATGCTTGTCAACTGTTGCAACCAATGTAAAAGAAATTCCTCTTGTTTCTCTAAAGACATTCACCCAACCTGTCATTTAATAATTGACTATAACGCCAAGGATAGTTAATTGCAGAACAGTTCTCAGAAATTCAGCTCTTCCAGAATTAGCTAATGTCTACATTTTCTCTTGATTGTTTGCTAAATCTTTATTTGATTTGATACACATAGGCATTTATTATCGGTAGCTTCATACACCCTTAAGCTCTTTAAAAAACAACTTCAATTGAACAAGCCTCACAAGAGCGTTAAAGGTGTCCACATTTTCCATTATTGTGTGATATAAATATTTATTACAGTGAAAATATAGTGTAATGCAATTTGATATCCAAACTTTAACATTTTTGATTATAAAAATAGTTAATAATTGTAATATAGGATTTACATGACTAAGTCACCATTCCACAGTATACAGGTCTTTCTCTGTCTTCATCCCGGGTATTGGGTGGTGGTCCTGGAGGGGGTGAGGTGGACATAAATGACTCCTGACATTCACTTTCTTCTGAGGAGCTGTGCGATCTTTCATTGTATAGTGGATCCGGAGAAGTGATTCTGCTGGTTTTTGGTACTCCTCTTGACACTGGTTGGAGTGGAAGATGAAGTGGAAGGTCATACCGCGTTTCTCCCCAGTGGCCTTTTGAATGATCATTCTTTGCACTGTCTCGAGAGGTACTTGATAAGTTCCATCTAGGACATGAATCTTTTTTGGTGGTTCTTTGTATTTTGCCTGAAGCTCTCCAACTTTGGTTGGTGGCCAGATTTTGACCGCTCGGGAAGTGAATGGGCATCTTCTTCACAAAGGAGGTATGGGTCAATCTGACTCTGTATTGATCATCATATTTGTTCCCATCCTGGATATTTGTTTTGGTTCCAGTAAGAACAATTTCGGATTTCCTGGCAACCATGTACCTTGGCTGTCTGTTGATTGGAGGCAAGGGATCCCATTTTCCCAATCGGCCTGACCTAGAGATTAAGGTGCAACTGTAATTCCGGTCTGATGCGTGCACGTTGTCTTTTTTGTCTGTCTTTAGGATGGAGGGTAACATGGTGCATAAAAGGTGTTTACCCTTTCTTAATCACTTGTTTGCTATGTGAAATGCTTACTGACAATTACGTGATGTTATCTTATTCCAGATATGGCAGTTTCTATGCACCCATCTAAGAAATTACAGGGTCTTCAGTGAGCACTAATCGTAGTTGGTCATTAAATATGTGATGTGATTTCCACCTAGAAAAATGTAAATGAAAATATTAAAAACTGGGTACATTACATACTTGATCTACTAACAAATTTCAAGCTACACTTTAATATTTTACATATTATATCTGTTGATGCAACAAGCATTAACCTCTTAAGTATTTGATGAGCGAAGAATATAGAAATCTTTGTAAAGACTGGTTCAGGTTTTTTAAAAGCACATTTTGGAGGATCCAAAGTTTTGTATGTGTCCTTGGGTTACATTGTAAATTTGTACTGACCTTCTCTACACTTCATAGACATTTGGTACGTGAAAGGGTAAAAGTTCCTTGGAGGGGCAGTCTCCAACCAAGTATTTGGGAATAGGATGTAGTTAGCTCTGTCATTCCAATATTCTACATGGAATTAATGCACAGTACATAGGAGGTAAAGATGTAAGATGTGAAAATGTATGTCTTAGTTGTTGACAGGTCCATAAATAGAAACAGCCATCCAGTCTAATTATATAATTGGTTGGGTTTTTACTGTACAAATGTCCACTGATGTCTGATTGAATATGAGAAACTAAACAAGGTATAGGAGAAAAGTAAATAATATGATTAGGGCTTGTGATGGATACAAAAGTTGAATGCATGTTTTGACCCTACTTGACTGATCAATTATCCATGTCTATTGGCCAACTTACAGTTTATCAGTCCACAAAGATCAATATCATAAGTCGGATTTTGTGCTCTACTGCACAATATACTTTAGTCAGTGTAGTAATGTGGACCTCATGCTATGGGTTCTGTGTGCACGCTCTGGGAGCAATCACAGACAACAGGTATTGAAAAGGATATTGCTTCCTGAAAACGCTCTCATATTTAAAGTCCCACCTTTAAGAACAAAAGGAAACTGCTACCATAAAACTATAAATCCTTACAATAGGCATTAAATGTTAGTATGCAGTATAAGACCAGTATAAGACAACCTTACAAAGACTTCATACAATGCAGCGCAGCAACCAAAGTTCATAGGTGAACGGGATAAAGCAGAACATCACCACATTCCCTAAGATATGGTGCTGTTTTTCTCTCTCTCTGCACTGGAACACTTCAGGCTGCCTTGCACCAATGCACATATCCCAGCACTAGAGTGCAAGGATGTGTATGTGTGTCTGTGTGAGTGTGTGTGTGTGTGAGTATGTGTGTGTGTGATGTTAAGCATAGGTTTTGTACTGGAAGGGGACTCTTCTAGTATAAACGTCTACGCTTTGACATAGTTTAACACTTTTATAACTTTGCATGTGTGCTATACAGCACAGCACACATGCAAAGCTAGAAAGGTTCTGAGAAAACAAAATATTTATCTAACGTTACACCTGCCTTGAGGAGGTGTACATTTTTAGTGTCAATACCTGTTAACCAATGTTAGTAGATAGGAATTTGTGTCAAAACCTGTGCGTGGTTGCTAGGGAACATTCATGTACCACTCATGGTATGTCCTCTTGAAGTTAAGTAGTGCAAAGTGCAACTTTGCTTTACTTTGAACTACTTTCCAGTGCAAAGCCTTTTGAGCTGGAAAGTAAGTTCCAATGCAACATTTTGGGCTGGATTTGTGTCTCTTTGTGATGCAAATAAGTGTTAGTGAATTTCCCTCCTACATTAAGAAATTGGGTGAAATTCTATTCTTCAGAAACTATGTATGTATAGTGAAACAATGGCTCCTACCAATGTATATAAAATGTCATGAGCTGAAGAATTGTTTCAAACAAGAAGAAAGAACCCTGGGCGCTTACAACAGATTATATCAAGGCACTGTTAAGTAGTTTTAAGTAAATATCGTGCAATAATAAAAGGTCCTACAACAGTGAATCGGGTGTTGTGTAGTGCTCCTAAATTTATGTCTAGGAAGTCGGCGTACAAGTGTTTGTCTCTGTCTTTTGTGTAAGTATGAGTCATACAATTACATAGGTTAAAACCCTCATAAGCTTTCCGGCCTTTGCAAATGCCTTAATGACCCCTTCTCCTTTAAGGTTATGCACACTGTGGCTGTATGATATTCTGTTAGTGAGAGCTAAGGCCTTCCTGTTCTCCCTGAAAGTTGACTGTCCTGAGAATCAAAAGAGCTCCCTCTAATCATGTTCCTTTGTGTGCGGCAACAATATGTTTGTGAACAAATTTTTCCCACCAGTCTTCGACCAGTCCTTCTCCTCTCCTTCCCTCTCATCGGCTTCGGTCATGACCTCTGCTTCCTCGCCTCCGCTCTCCTTTCGGCATTTCGACGGTCCAGTCTCTATGCCGGCTTCCTCGCCCTACTTGATTCAGTCTTGGCGTTCCTTGCAGGGCTGATGTTCTTTCACCAACCTCTCATGGTGCTGCCCTCTTCGCTGCTTCACCATCCTTCCTCTCTACCATTCTCGAGTCCTCCACTTCTTTTCTCCCTAAAGTTCTGCCCCCTCCTCTGTCAAATGTCTGTTATTATTTTTGTCTCAACTTTTTGTCTCTGCCTTTTCTTTTCCCATACGTTTATGACCTTCCTCTCTTTCAACCCTTCAGTCTGTGTCAGCCCAGTCTCCACCTCTTTTTTCACTTGTTGTTCTGTTTCCAATTTCTGGTGCTGTTCAGAGAGGGTTTTCGCTGGACCAGGAATCTTTTGTGGTACTTGCTTGCTGATATTCCCTGCTCCCCCCATATCTCCCTTCCTTTACTTATATTGTGGCGATGTCGAGAAAAGTAAAATCAGCATTTGTCTGTTCCTTCCCTTTCCTATGATAGGTGGGAAATCGAAAGGCTGGAAGGCCAAAACCATCGCAATATTCGAGGGTTGTTGCCTTTGTTTTTGGACATCTGCTCCAAGGGTGCTTGGCCTGTATATAAATTGAATTTCCTTCCATCTAAATAAAAGCGAACACTTTCAATGGCCCATTTTATGGCCAAACCTTCCTTTTCGACTATTGCATAATTGCACTCTTGGCAAAACAGTTTACAGCTAATGTAAAGAACAGGCTTTTCTTGCCCTTCTTCATCTATCCGGGACAACACCACACCTAAGCCCAGAGGCGTCTGTCTGTAAAATAATTTTTTTTAGAAGTCTGGTGATTGTAGTACGGGGCCGAGGAAATTAGTTCTTTTAACTTTTTGAAAGCCTATTCAGCTGGGGGGAGGGTTGTTTTAATTCCTTGCCAGCCCTTGGGTTTTTAGTCAATAAATCGGTTAAAGGGGTAGCCCAGTGTGAAAAGTAGGGAAAAAAATAGCGGCAATACCACACAAAACCTAACAAAGCCCTGAGAATCAATTTAGTTTTGGGAAAGAGAACTTCTGCTATAGCCATTATTTTTTTCCTTTTGGGTCCAGTTAATTCCTTTCCCTAACAACTACCCTAGATATTGGGCTTGTTTGGCCCCCAAATGACTTTTTTTCAGATAGACCTTTAATACAGCTTTTTGGAGAGCTTCTAGTAATACTTTTGACTGTTTTAAATGTTCTTCCCATGATAAGCTATGTCTTATGATGTCATTTATATAGGGAGCTACATATTTTTCAAGTTATTCATCACTCTTTATAATGTGGCTGGGGCTCTGTGTAACCTAAAGGTAACACAGTGAACTGATAGAGACCCCCAGGAGTGTAGATGGCTGTTTTTTCCTTGACTCGTGGGTGGGATTTGCCATTACCCTTTACATAGGTCTAAGGTACTGATGTATTGTGCTTTTCTTAGTATTTCAATACTATTGTACACCTGAGGAATAGGATAGGTGTGAAATTAAGATACTTTATTGATTTCTCTGAAATATATACAAAAACGCACTAATCCATCTGGCTTTGCACCAAGCACCACAGGCGAATTCCATTTGCTTAGGAATGTCAATATTACTCCAAGTTTTAACATATTTTTTGCTTTCTTTTCTATGGCCAAGCGTTGGGCCTCTGGAATTTAGTATGGTTTTAATCAGACTATTTTTCTGGGCCCTGTTGTGATCGTATGTTGTATTACATGCGTGCGCCCAGGAATCAATGAAAATATTCTAGGTTAATGTTTTAACCATCCCTAAAGCTCTCATCCTCAGTCTAAGCTTAATTCTGGATCAATACATTGCAATTATTCCTATATGTCTGCGGTCCCTACTCCATATAAGGTGGGTAGGGGTCCTTCCCATTTTTTTAACAGATTTAAGTGCTATATTTGTGTTTCCTTTTTCACATGACTGATCTCCAATCTATAGGTTAAAGGGGTTACCCTTTCAAGAATTTTAAATCACCCTTTTAAATCACCCTTGGCACTGGCTTAACATTTTGTTTTCATTTGAGGGTAATCGGAGCAATGCATAGTCACCCGGAGAAAACTGTTTGAATTTCACTTTTTTATTGCATAACTCCTTCTGGGCTTATTGACTTCTTTCCACATTGTGTCTGACTATCTCTCTTATCTTCCTCAACCTATTTTATAATTGGCTCACATATTCTAATATATGCTTAGATTTGTCTTTCTCCTGCTCTCAGGTCTCCTTGACCATATCGAGCAGGGTTTGGGACTTCCTTCCGAACAATCACACCATATGGCGGTTAGAATTCCAGGTAACATCAAATCCCATTTTCTTTTCTCCAATTCCAATCATTTCTTAAGAGTGAGTTTCAATGTGGCGTTCCACCATTCCACCAGGCCATCTGTTTGTGGATAATATCCTGCTGTTTTCATCTGCTGTACACCTATCTGTTAGCATATCTAAGTCATTAGTTTAGAGGTAAAAGGACTTTCTTGGTCAGCTAGGAACCCTACCCGAGAGAATATCTCACTCATGGCTTTGACCATTGAGTTGTGTTAGGCTGATGTAGGGGGACCACCTCCGGATACCTCTTTGCATAGACCAACACATATCAATGCCCACTACGTCTGGGCCATACAGTTGGCAGGATGAAGGGGGGGTGGACACTGCAGAGTTTGGGGGGGCGGATTGGAGAGTTTGAGTTTTCCTAATTGGCCGGGTGGCCTTAAATTATTTACACTAATGGGACAAATACTGTCTTTCTGCCCTGGATGGGTGGACATTGTACTTCGCATACGGAACACTGTTGTAGGAATTGTGAGCTTCATACAAGGTAATTGATACTGATATACAGGGGGACATGAATCCACTTGGTGTCTAATGTATTAGGCTCAAATGTGTATGTAAGATGCGGTGTGAAGTAAATTAATAAAATTCTGTTTACAAAAAAAACATATCAATGCCCACTCCGGGAGGGTAAAAGAGGCCCTATGATGTCCACTCCTTCTCTCGAGAAAGTTTGTTCTATAATGGGTAAAGGACAAAAAGGGCACAGTGCAGTTGCTATCAGCTTGATTTTTGACTATGACACAATGGCCTGCATACATTCAGTGTCTAGGAGGGCAGTTACAGGATTCCCATTGACACTCAAAGGGCAGTAGTGTGGACTTTCCTTTTCCTGCCTCCAAATTATTACAGTTCAGGATAGTCCTATCTCCATGGGTTCGGGCTTCTGGGGATAGAGTCCTGCTATATGCCTCAATCCTCCACAAGTATAACATTGGTAACTGGGAACGATGCAGGTAAAGTTCCCACTAATGGAAGGCACTCCCTCTCCTTTCCTTATTCCCATGACTTTTCCTCCCTTTTCACTGGTGAGCACCCGACCTTTAGGGTTACTGTCCTCACGACTGCCTCTGCTTTCCTGAGTCCTTGTAAATATACTGGAGATATCTGCAGCAGTTTCAATAGTCAGGTTGCTATGCTGCTTCACCCACTTCTGGGCCGGGCGATGGAGGGGATTAAAAACTGTTCTAAATAACTGTTCTTTAGTATGTCTTCTTTAGTAGCCATCTACGGTTTCAACCACCTATCTGTTAGATCTTTAACTCTAACAAACAAGACTCGGGGAGTTTCACTAGGGCCATATCTGGCCAGGCATAGCCTAATTCAATCGGTCTATTCATCGACTCCCAATCGTTCTAACACACTCATCTTAGTGTCGGTATAAGGCGTGGTTCCTTTGGGATTGGCAGCCTGATACGCCGTTTGAAGTTCCCCCATGAGGAAAGGTCCTAGATTCTGGTCCCACCGTTCTTCTGGCCAGTCTGCAGCTTGAGCGGTCCTTTCAAAGTTATTGAAGAAGAAGTCCAGGTCTTCAACCTTCTGAATACTTTTGAAGCCCGCCTGAGGGTAAGGTGGCATACCCTCATTGTTGCCCTAACATATTAGCTTGTTTTTTGATGGCTGATATTTGACTTTGGGCTACCTTATCTATCTGTTCAGCTTGGGTCTGGAGACCTTTGTTGAAGGACTCTCTATCCTCTGTAGCCATGAACATGAATTTTTCTAAAGCTTTCTCAAATTGATTTTTGTCCATCCATGAGCTTAGCTACAAAAACCTCGATTTCCCCACATCCCACTTCTGACACCACTTTGTGGATGAATGGACGGAAATAAGCCTTCGGAGGCTTTTCCAATCTGTGCATGATGGCTTATTTTTAATGGCAGAAAGAAAAACACAAAGTTTAATAAAAAAAATGTAAGAGAAAACTCCCCAAAGTTGCAGGTAAGGTTAATGTCTTTTCTTTCAGTCCACAATTTTGTTAGGAGGTTATCCGCTCTTGATACTAAAAGGGGTCCTTCTTCTTTCTTTCAGTTCTACTGGGACGATGCCACCAATGCCCTCATGAAAAAAATAAACCAAATAAAACCCAGGTAAGTATATCTACTTATAATAACTACCATATCTCTCTCTGGGCGGAAGGTTCAGCCCCTGCCTTTCCTTATTGCCCATCACCATTCTGTGCGCATTCTTGGATATAGTGGGATTGTGCCTGCACCAGTGCCACCTTAAATTCCTGCTACCCTCTTTCTGTTGGCTGACTTTTATAAGTTAGGAGGGCCTCTGGTTCTCCTAGGATTGAGACTATCTCCCAATACGACTTTAATTGATAAATATTTAGGGTATACCCAAATGTGACATTTTTATTTGTGATATATCGGGGAGAGAGGGTGAAGGGAAAAGAAAATCCTAAAACATCTTAAGCAAACAGTCTCCACAACCCCTCCCCCATTTTCTCCACGTGCCAGGTTAACAGACACTCATTCGGTAAGCCACAACTCTCCTGTGTTGTGGCAGGCTGTTTTGTAAATGCTGGCAGCATCCACCAGTCTTCTGACCTGTCCTTCGCCTTTCCTACCGTCTTGTCAGCTTCGGCCATGACCTCTGCTCCCTTGCCTCCATGATCCTCCGGAGTTTTGATGGTTAGGTCTCCACCCCGGCTTCTTTGCCCTCCTTGGCTCGGTCTTGGCATTCCTCGCAGGGCAGGTGTTCGTTCTCCTTACGTTCCTCATGGTGTCGCCCTCTCTGCTGCCTCGCCTTCCTTCCTTTTTGCTGTTCTCACCTCCTCTGCCTCTTTACTCTCTAAAGCTCCGCCCCCTCCTCCTCCTGCAAGTGTGAGTCCATTATTACTTTTGTCTCTCATGTCTGTCTTTACCTTTTCCTTTCCCGTACACCTATGTCCTTCCTCTATTTCAGCCCTTCTGTCTGTGTTCAGTCTCCACCCCTTATCTCACTTGTTGTTCTGTTTCCAATTACAGGTAGTGTTCGAAGTGGACCTTTGCTGGATCGCTACCCTTTCGAGGTAAGTGCCTGTCAATAGTCCCTGCTGGCTCACAAGCATTTACAGCTCAATTATGGATTTACCACCCTTGTCACATAATTTGCCTCAATTTGCAGATTTCAACAAAAAACGTTTCTAGCTCAAATGATGCTGCGGGACAATGTGACGTATAATGATACATAATTTGCATTTCATTGCAGCATGATTTAGATAACCTTCCACATTAATTGGGCATCCATTGTTGCATAATGCTAGTGCCCTGAAAATGGCAATGCTCTGCAGAGGCTCTCAGAGGTGGCACTTGGCATGTACTTGGTATCCCTCCTCCAAAGTAGAGTAAACAGACTGAAGAAAATTAATCCTGGACAGGCATGTGCCAAACAGTAGCTACTCTCCCAGTACAAGTCTGATGGGCAAAGATGCCACAGGTGTTTGAAAATGGAAGCGCCTAACTCAAAAAAATGCAATTTCCCCCATTGCAGTCTAAACCCATTACCCTTAAATCTGTAAGCATCTCGATATTGTAAGGAATTGTGGTGGCTGTGTGAGAGTACAACACTGGTTCATAGGACTTGCACTTTTTCTATACCAGCCACATTGTGCTACTGTTTTCTGTTTGGTAATAAGCATTTATGCAAGCACAAATGTTCATTCAACTTATGCTGTTGTTACATCCTGCTGGACTTGGACCTTGCTGCAGGGCTACCCCCAAACTTTTTGCCTTCATCCCTTTTCTGGACCTGATTGCGTTGGCTTTATTTGGACTCTGTGCACTTTACCACTTCTAACCATTGCTAACGTACTTGTGCTCTCTCCTTTAAATACGGTCAAATTGGCTTACAACCAATTGGCACATTTAATTGACTTATAAGTTCCTAGTAAAGTAATACTACATCTACCCAGGGCCTGTAAATTAAATGCAACTAGTGGGCCTGCAGCGCTCATTGGGCCACCCACAAAAGTAGCCTTTTAATACATGTCTCAGCCTGTAGTGCAGGTTTAAACTGCCATTTTGACCTCGCAAAAAAAACCTTGTCAAAACTGTCTGTTATGCCTTTTGCCAGACCAAACCTTCCTTTTTAAAACATTTAACTCACCCCCATGGTAGGCCCAAAATAGACCATATAGAAGGGTGTAGTGTACTTAAAACATTGGACATGTACTTTTAAGTTTTACATGTCCTGGTAGTGAAAAACTCCTAAATTCGTTATTTGATTTATTAAGTGCTAACTTTTAATTGGGAGCAGGTAGGAATGTCCTGTTTACACTCAAAACCCTCTTTAGTGGTAAATTTGGATTTTAGGACGCAACTCTGAAAATGCCTTTTTTTAGAAAGTTGGCATTTTCTTGTTCTAACAATTTGGTGCCTGAAGCTTGTATCCTAGGCCACATCACTGGGTGTAATTTGCTTTTGTGCATTCATCCCAGACAGTGAGACAAAGGGGGACCAGGTGTTGGCAGGATGGGCCATCCTACCAGGATGGGAGGAGTGAAGCTGTTCCCTGCCCCATTTACATTTCAATGGGACTGCCATCAGCACACTCACAAAGTACTTGCCACCAGCCTATTGTCACCCCAGACACTTTTGAGCCTGGGCAGGTGACGCAAGAAAGGAAATTCCAGGACCAGCTTTGTGTAGAGAAGTCGAGAAGTTTCTCCAAGTCAAAAGCGGGCACCAGGTATAAATATTAGACCTTCAGATCAACTCTTCAGTACACTCCTAGGCCTGTGGACATTACATACCTGCCCTGCTCTGTAAGAACAAAGACTGGACCTATTCCCTTCATCCCAGGCTAATCTGAGTGACTCCAAGGATCAGTTGGTTGACCCCCTGTTCTTAGCTACAGGAACAAAGCAAGCTCTAGGGGGCTCCCTACAACTGTCCATCTGACCTTCTGCAACTGGATCTGCCTGGTCCTGCAACTGGACCTGCAACTGGACCTGCCTGAGCCTTTTGCTAGACATGAGGCTCTGATCCCCAAGAAGTGCCTCACCAGGTCCTAGACCCTTGGGTGGCATCAGAGTGCACTCCTCTGAAGAAAAGGCAGAAATCCTGACGTTTTGGGCTTCATGACCGCGAATGCATTTGTTCACTCTGACATCTTGCTGCCCATGCCAACCGTCAACGCAAAGCTCTGATGAACCCGACTGTTCACGCTACAGCAAACACTAGCGACGACCGGCAACTTGAGATCTCTACTTCACGCTACAGAATCGACAGCCCACTGTGACCACCAATGCAAAGCTCCAGCAATGGCTGTCCATGATGCCTGACCAGATATTTGTGCTACAGTGACATATGCCCATGACGCCAGGCCTGCTCTTCATGCTACTGTGGCGACAATACACAATGCTCTCCCTGCTCCTGGCGGCTTCCTCCACTGCGAAGTGGACCCTTCGTGCGAGAACTTTTGAGAATGTAACTTTTTCAGTGGGACTAACCTGGTCCTTGTATACGGCCGACGCACCATCACAATTGGCCTAACTTGTGGCTTTCCAGTGGTCTATCATCACCAGAGGACCTCATAGGGCGCTTTGTGCTTTTAGGAGATATGAGTACTTAAATCTTTGAAAACTGCATATATTCGGTTCTACTGATTGGATTTTGGTGTCAAACTCTTTATTGAAATGTTTTTTCATGTGCTGGTTTGGCTTCATTACTATTTGTGTGCTGCATAAATCCTTTACATGATGCCTCTAAGCTAAGCCTGACTGCTGCTGTGCACAGGTTATTTAATGACTTGTAGTTCACCCTAACAAGGATGGTGGTTGTTACTTAAGAAGGGTTTTCCACTGCCTCAATAAAAAACCCAATCTCTTACACATCCAGTGACAGAGCCTCTATTAGGATGGAGGAGCTTTGCCCACCCTGCTGCCAGCGCAGCAAAAATGACAATAAAACGGTAATAAAATGATTTTATTACAGTTTTGTTTTGCAGTGCAGCCGACCAGCCCGAGCCAAGTGTTTGGGCGGGGCCATCAGTGTTGACTGGCAGCAGGTGAGGACGAGTGGTGCACACTTAAAGTTTAAAGTGCGCATGTCACTTTGGCTAGCTATTTTGCGCTGCCCTGCCTGACATCTGCACATTAGACATCTCCACCCGAGGTGTTTTAGACAGCTGGGTGAAGAGCAGGCACAGGCCTTCAGTGGATGCCCGCTCCAACCAATCCTGGTGCTGCTTTCATACTGCTTAACACCATGACAGCACCGTCTAGATTGGTGGGGGAGTTGGCTGAGAAGTATTTTTTTTCTTTTTATTTCGTACACTGTTTAATTTGTTTTTACACACTGCCAGGCAGTGTGAGAAACTCACATTCCTTTTAGCCGAACCTCCAGAGCTCCTAATCATGGCCTGTTATAAACACTGTTTGTAACGGACCACAATTGAGAGCTTTGGGCTTGCGCCTAAGGGCATTCTGGAGTGCCCTCCTGATCGCCCCACTACTTTAAAAAGGAATCAGCCGCCACTGTAAGTATCCCTAAAATACACACCCATTAAAAGCAACAACTTCCTTTAGCTCCTTAGCTATTCATTGTTTGCTCTAAAACCTCTGGAATATTTAGGAGTGTTTTAAAAAGTGATCAGGGAGTACTGTGTATCTGTGGCTTTAAAACATTTTCATCAACACAGGCATAGCTAATGCATTCCTTGCAAAAAGTGGAGAAATGACAGCTTAACTTGATGCATATCTCTATATTCAATAATAGAAGAAAATAAATGTTTAAATTGTAAAACGTATTAAATGAATACATTTCTGTTTACATATAATTATGGCTATTTTTCATATTAAATCAAATCCATATTATAAATGTTAGTATCTGTACAAAGTGGTCTGATAAAATCCTTTTCCCATATCTACCCCACCCAAAACCACGTGCAAGAAAAAATAATGCACGTATCAAAATACATGCTTTGTATTTGATTTTTACAGCTGATCATTTCTGAGTGTGCTCATTTTAAACGTATACAAGTTCCCCACGACGTATTTTAAATTGTACAGTCTAAAGAGCACTTTGGTGCTTGAAATGTTTAGCAGGCAAGATATTCACTATATTTACTGATAGAAACAAATTTTATGAACAATTCATTAAAAAAAATTGAAACATTAGCTACGAACAAAAAGGGGCACTTTTAAAACGAGGTAATGCCAGTGTTCACAAAGTCAGAATGTCTTTGGCAGAATACTCTTGGGACAAAACTTTCAGGAGCTAGCGTTCTTTAGAACGTCCAGCCAGCATTCGCCTGCATGAGCAGTGTAAATGGCAGTTCTATGTGGAGGGTGCTAACTGCTGTATTTTCACCTTTTCCCTGTGTGTGTGCTTTCAGGATCCCTGTGAGCGACACAAATACAAAGACTCAGGGCCCTACCGGCACTTTTGTGCCCCCGGAATGTCACTTTTTTGACATTCCAGTGGCGCAATGTGCCACCGCATATTTATAAGGCCACGTAAAGCCACTTTACGTGGCTTTTCATGGCCTTATAAATATGTGCCCCTTTCACACAGAAAACTGCTTGAAAGGGGCGTACAATGGGTGCTGCTGTGGGTGTTCACACGCAACACCCATGTAACCTGACACATTCCCAGATTTACAATCAATCGAAAACCTGGGAATGCGTCAGAACCTGGCGCAACGAAGAGAAATGAAAACATTGAAGGGATACCTTCCTGCACATAAACAATCATCTCTATGACGCAGGCACTCTTGCACTATGGTGCAAGGGTGCCTGAGTCGGTGCATGGCAGCAAATTGTGCGCCAGCGCACGGGAGAGCAAAGGATCTGTCTTATCCTTGTAGATATGATGCATCCCTGTGCTTTGAAAGTGCCGCAGTGTGGCAGAGTCAAAGGGCTTGTGGTGGCGCGCTGCAACACTTTCTTGTAAATGAGGCCCTGAGTGGGTGCACAAGCATGCACCGTAGAGGGAACATAGGCTCCCAAATGCTACAGGTGGTGAGAATGGTAGATTTTGTATGTGCTTCACCACCAGAGGAAGAAGAAGATTGTGTCAGCTGCTCTGAATGGCCCACTAGACAAGTAAAAATGGCAAGTAAATCACAAAGTATGGGTCAGAAAAAATAAGGGGCGATTCTAACTTTAGCGGTGCTTTGCCGGCTCTGCGCCAGCCCAGTACCGCCAAAGCCATGCAGGGACCGCCCACCAGATTACGAGTAGAAGTCGTGCTGGTAGGCTTTTCCTGTCTTTTCTTTTGCATTCCCACGGCGGTGCCCTGAAAACGGGCACTGCACTGGGAACGCAAAAGAAGTTTCAGAATGGCTTGGACTTTGAAGTCCATGCCGCCCTGCAACTTGGGGTGCATGCAAACAGGGGGGGTACATGTAGTGCCACCTGAATGCATCCCCATGGCGGCGGGGGCATGGGAGCCCTGTAGGGCCCCCTTTGTTTCTCCTCCGCCAGACTTTTCATGGCGGTGAGCCTGCCATGAAAAGGCTCGCAGAGGGGAAACTCATAATATGCTCGGCAGACCATGGCGTTCCCTCTGCGCCGCACCACTGCCATGGAACGGTGGTTTCCTGGTGCAGCCGGCACAGAGGTGGCCAGTCCTAAAAGCCACCTCATAATGAGGCAGATGCAGGACCGCCACCACTGCGCCACCGCGAGTCTGGCGGTCCAAAACCACCAGTCTCGAAATCGAGCCAATAGGTCTGGGGTTGGCTGCCAGTATTTTGACTTTGTCGATTCTCGTTTTGTTCTGTCATGGCTTTTGTAAAACTTGATTTTTAAGCAGATCTACCACACCTTCAACAGCTTAAAAGAACATTGGATAAAAGCAGCTATAGTTGTTTACTCCCTAAAAAGTTCACACTGCCATAATAATCACTTGCATTGAAGGGAACTACTTTGTGTGCCCCCTTGTGAAACAGCAGAGTGAAAAGTCACTATCTGTGAAATTAGCCAATGGCTATGGTGGGATTACCCATGCTGTATGCTGTAGTGGGTGGAGGAAAAATATAAATGACACAACAGCAAACGAACGGATGAAGAAGACTCATTGAAAGAAGTATTTTTATACATGTATATATATATATTATCTACTGGCGGTCGCCAGTAGATAGTTATAGTTAGGACCTATTTTCCATAGGAAATCCGCAACATTCTATTTGAAATAACGTTGGCGCCGGTTGACGAATGTTCGCGAAAGTTTCCAACTTGTTGGGGCGCTCCGGTCCGCTCCTATCCTGAAAGTCTCGGGGTGATTCGTCAAGTGGGGGCCGAGAAAAAAGGGGGTCCCAAAACGCGTTTTCCCCATGCAATTTTCCATAGGAACCTTTAGTCGCAGCTACAGCCCGAACTGCTGAACGGAATTACACCAAATTTGGCAAATAGGTAGCCCTTGGTTCAGTGTCGTGCCTTTTGCTTAAATGGTGTAAATCCGTTCAGTAGTTCCTGAGAAAATCAAAAGTAAAGTCACATATATATCTATGGCCGAGTAGGGTCCGCGTACCCTCCCGATCACGAGCTGCATGCTAATTGGCTGTCAAGTGGCTGTCAACACTCCAAATCAGGAAGTGTTGGCAGCCATTTTAGTCCCTCGGTAGAACCGAGGGACAGAAACAAGTGCGCAAAGCGCAAAAGGGGGCAGGGTAGAAACACCCTGACCCCCTAGGTCTGCTCAGGGGTCCCAAAGGACCCCTGGGCAGAAAAAAGCATTTTTTTTTTTAAATCGGCGGGATGCGCTTAGGGTGCGCGGATCCCGCCGTGATTAGAGGCACAGAAACACGTCGCCAAACGCAACAAGGGGGCAGGGTAGAAACACCCTGACCCCCTAGGTCTGCTCAGGGGGTCCCACAAGGACCCCCTGGGCAGAAAAAAGCATTTTTTTTTTTTTAAATCGGCGGGATGCGCTTAGGGTGCGCGGATCCCGCCGTAAAAAAAAAAAATCGAAGCGCGGTCTCCCGCGCTTCGAGGCTATTTTGCCCCCGGGTGGGCCAAGTCCCGGGGGCATGCGGGGTTTAATTTATATTTTATAGGGGGGCCTCTAAGGCCCCCCAAGCCCCAGGGACCACCACCCCCCGGGGCTTTAAATAAAAAATGGTGCGGGAGGGCTCTCCGCCCTCCCGCAGCCCCGGAGACCGCCACCCTCCGGGGCTTCTTTTTTTAAATTTAAATAACCTGTGTGGGGGGGCTCCAGCCCCCCCCACACACCCCGGGGACCGCCACCTCCCCGGGGCACTTAGAAAAAGAAATGTGGGGGTCTGTTTTGGACCCCCGAAGCCCCGGGGACCACCACCTCCCCGGGGCTGTGCAATTGAAGGGAGGGGGGGCTGCGCGGCCCCCCTCCTGGAGCCTGTGGTGGCCCTGGGGACCGCCACCCCCCAGGGCCGGCTCCTGCAGTGTCCCGGGGTGCCTACCCCCGGGACACTGCTGTTAGCAATGGCAGGACGGGAGCCTCGCGGCTCCCGTCCTGTCATTGCAAACTTGCTTTGCTTCATTGAAGCGAGAGCAGAAACCTGCTCTCGCTTCAATGAAGCAAAGCAGAATTGCTTTTCCATAAGGGGAGCTGCATGTCAGCAGCTCCCCTTATGGAAAAGCAATGCCGGCTCCCGCAGGACGCGGGAAGCCGGCGGGACCGTGCGGGGATTGGGGACCCCCCCACGGGCCCCAACGAGTGGCCAGGCCCCAGGGGATGGGGTCCCCGGGGCCATTAGTGGCCCGGGAGGGGGGCCACGCAGCCCCCCTCCCCCCCCAAAAAAAAAAAAAGGTTAAGGCCGGCCCCGGGGGATGGGGTCCCCGGGGCCTTAAATGGCCTGAGGAGGGGGGCCACGCAGCTCCCCTCCAAATATTTTTTTTTTTTAAAAAAGAGGGCATGCCCCGGGGGATGGGGTCCCCGGGGCCAATAGAGGCCCAGGGAAGGGGGGCCACGCGGCCCCCTTCCCGTTTTGTTTTAAAAAAAAGAAAATCATCAGGCCCCGGGGGATGGGGTCCCCGGGGCCAAAAGTGGCCAAGGGAAGGGGGGCCACGCAGCCCCCCTCCCATACAAATTTTTTTTTTTTAAAAAGACCGGCATCGTGCCGGAGGCCCCGCCCCCTCTCTGCAGCAGTCTGCAAACGCGCCCCCTGGCGCGTTTACAGATGGTGAACAAATTCCCCTTGAATACTGGGGGTCCCTGGGGGCCAACTAGCCCACCAGGAACCTCCAGTATGCGCCAGGGGGCTGCGTTGCAGAGAGGTGTACAGAGGCCACGCCCCTTTTTACACCTCTCTGCAACGCAGCTCTGTGGTGCTTTTTGGAGGTACATGGTGGGCTAGTTAGACTCCAGGGACCCTCAGGATTCAAGGGGACTTAATCCCCCAACTTAAAACGCGCCACGGGGCGCGATTGCACAGTGGTGAAGGAAGGGGGCGGGGCTTCAGCTGACATGTGTGCAAACAGGCCCCGTGGCGCGTTTTAAGATGGGGAATTAAATCCTCTTCAATCCTGAGGGTCCCTGGGGGCCAACTAGCCCACCAGGTACCTCCAGTAAGCGCCACGGAGCTGCGTTGCAGAGTGTTGTAAAAAGGGGCATGGCCTCTGTACACCTCTCTGCAACGCAGCCCCCTGGCGCATACTGGAGGTTCCTGGTGGGCTAGTTGGCCCCTAGGCACCCTCGGGATTGAGGAGGAATTAATTCTCCAACTTAAAACGCGCCACAGGGCGTGTTTGCAGACATGTCACCTCAGGCCCCACCCCCTTACTTCACCATTGTGCAAATATTCCTCTAAAATCAGCTGAACTACGAATTCCAATTTACTCACCTGTTTTCAGGAGAGACCTCAGTGCTGCATCTTTGAGCCCAGTACTGATCCTGAAAAGTAATTTTAACCGCACTTACCAGTAACTTGAATTTCCTTCCATAGGCTAACATTGACTGGTTTCACTTGAAAATTCTTCTAAGTGTGGAGTTTTGGAACTTTATAATATTCCTCTAAAATCAACCGTACTACGAATTCCGATTTACTCACCTGTTATCAGGAGAGACCACAGTGCTGCATCTTTGAGCCCAGTACTAATCCTGAAAAGTAATTTTAACCGTACTTACCAGTAACTTGAATTTCCTTCCATAGGATATCATTGCCTGCTTTTTTGCTGAAAAAGTTTCTAAGTGTCGATTTTTGAAACATACAAATATTCCTCTAAAATCAGCAGAACTACGAATTACGATTTACTCACCTGTTATCAGGAGAGACCTCAGTGCTGCATCTTTGAGCCCAGTACAGTAATTCTAACCGTACTTACCAGTAACTTGAATTTCCTTCCATAGGCTAACATTGACTGGTTTCACTTGGAAATTCTTGTGTGTGGAGTTTTGGAACTTTATAATATTCCTCTAAAATCAGCTGAACTACGAATTCCGATTTACTCACCTGTTATCAGGAGAGAACCCAGTGCTGCATCTTTTAGCCCAGCACTGACCCTGAAAAGTAATTCTAACCGTACTTACCAGTAACTTGTATTTCCTTCCATAGGAATCCATTGTCTGGTTTTCAGCAGAAAAGTTTCAAAGTGTCGATTTTCACAAACTACAAATATTCCTTAAAAATCGCCTGTATGACACGCATTCTTTCAACTGTTTACAGGAGATGCACCAGTGCTGGATCCAGGATCCACCACTGAGTAAGAAAAAGTAACGATAACACTACTTACCTGCTAAGTGAATTTCCTCCCATAGGATAACATTGGTGATTCTATGTGAAAAAGTTTCTAAGTGTCAACTTTTAAAATACAATAATATTCCTTAAAAATCACTACTGTAACCAAAACGCTTTTACTCAACTGTTTACAGGAGATGTCCCAGGACTGAATCTAGGATCCAGTCCTGTGGTTAGAAAAGTGATCCATAAAGTAACTAATTGCATTTAACTAGAAATTCACATTGAGCTCAATGTTGCATTGTGTTTGAAATTGTGTTGCCCATTGCAACAACTGTAACTACTGTACTTAAAAGTCTATTGCCTATTTGCAAAGTATTTAAACTAAAGTAAATCATTCTGAGAAAGTATATTTTGTAATGTAATGTATAATGTAATTACAATGTAATTTAAAAAATAAAATATCTAAAAATAAATAGTTTAAAAAAATGTAGTAAATCAGTATCAAAAAAATAAATATAACAATTAATACATTTAAAAATTGTCATTTAGAAAACCTTTGAAATTCACTGAAAAAAACCAACCATAGGTTTCAGACATGTTATAGTTAGGAATTAGCATTTAAAAAACCTTTGAAATTCACTGAAAAAACCATAGGTTTGAGGCACGTTATAGTTAGAAATTAACATTTAAAAAACCTTACAAATTCACTGAAAAAACCATAGGTTTTAGGGACAGTTATAGTTAGTTGGACATTTCACTCGTACAAAACCCGTGAAATTCCCCCGTTATAGTTAGTTCGGCTAACTATAACTCGCGCCCCCGCAATGCACTGCTGATGACGTCACATATTACATCACTCATGACATGGTCAGTGACATCACTGATGACATGTCAAATGACATCACTGATGACATCACTGATGACATCATCCACGTGATAATCTGATGCACCTCCTCACACCCTAATATAACCTTTGATACACCCACTCTAAATTACAGACTGCCATTCGCAAAACCATAGACACTCCAACACCAATAACTACATACCCACTCACTGATTCTTAGGTCTACACACACATCCACTCACTCACCCGTACAGTCACTCATACTTACGGTCACTCAGTACAGGACTATCATATGCACTCATACTCCTATATAGACACTCAAACGCCGCCACTCATCCATAGAGGTACTCACACACCTAGTCAGTCATGCAAATAATTAAACACACTGCCATTTACTCACCTATACAGTTATACACACACCAGCTCACTTACTCATACAAATACTAGCACATTCTTACGCTCTTATACAATCACTGATACAAGCACACACTCATCCATACAGTCACTCTCACAATCACACACTCTCGCTTATAGCTATTTATATACTACAACACACATATATACTGCCTTTCACATATGTAGTTACTCACACATGTACCACTGGGACATACATTCACTCACTAACACACTCTTACACACACTTACCCACCCATACAGTCTATCACAGATGCACTCTTGAAACCATCCACCCAGTGAATCACCCACTCACACATCTATGCACAGAGTCGCACACACCCCACCCACACAAACACTCAGGCACCCATACAGATACTCAGACAACCAATCAATAACTCATATAGACACTCATGTAGCTATTCACAAACCCATGCAGCCACTTACACAGCAACAGACAGACGGATACAGACATTCACCCAGTTTAGTCACTAACCCATGCATTCAGTAAGATACGTTTAATCACTCACTTATAGAGTTAGTCACGCACCTAGTAAATCATCCATTCAGACACTTATACACCCACTCATTCTTCAATACGCCTTTCCCTATATATATTAAACATATTTAAACTTTACAGAAACACACAGTCACTGGATGATGTCATCAGTGATGTCATCAGTGATGTCACTGACCATGTCATGAGTGATGTAATATGTGATGTCATCAGCAGTGCATTGCGGGGGCGCGAGTTATAGTTAGCTGAACTAACTATAACGGGGGAATTTCACGGGTTTTGTACGAGTGAAATGTCCAACTAACTATAACTGTCCCTAAAACCTATGGTTTTTTCAGTGAACATATATATATTCAGTGGAAAAGCCATAGATTTCAGGGTCATTATAGTTAGAAATTAACATTTAAAAAACCTTAGAAATTCTCTGAAAAAACCACTGGTTTCAGGGACGTTATAGTTAGTTGGACATTTCACACGTACAAAACCAGAGAAATTCGGCGTTATAGTTAGTTGAGCTAACTATAACTCGCGCCCCTGCAATGCACTGCTGATGACGTCACGTATTACATCACTCATGACATGGTCAGTGACATCACTGATGACATCACTGATGACATCTCAAATGACATCACTGATGACATCATCCAGTGACTAAGTGTTTCTGTAAAGTTTAAATATGTTTTATATATATAAATGCCAAGGTGTATTAAAGAATGAGTGGGTGTATGAGTGTCTGAATGGATGATGTAGTAGGTCCGTGACTGAATGTATAAGTGAGTGATTAAACGTGTCTTACTAAATGCATGGGATAGTGACTAAACTGTGTGAATGTCTGTATTAGTCTGTCAGTTGGTGTGTAAGCGGCTGCATGGGTTGGTGAGTAGCTACATGAGTGTCTATATGGGTTATTGATTGGTTGTCTGAGTATCTGTATGGGTGCCTGAGTGTCTGTGTGGGTGGGTGGGGTGTGTGTGACTCACTGCATGGATGTGTGAGTGGGTGATTCACTGGGTGTATGGGTTCAAGTGTGCATCTGTGAAGGGCTGTATGGGTGGGTGAGTGTGTGTATGGGTGTGTTGGTGAGTGAATGGATGTGTCAGTGGTACATGTGTGAGTAACTACATATGTAAAAGGCAGTATATGTGAGTGTTGGAGTATATAAATGACTATTTGTGAGAGTGAGTGATTGTGAAAGTGGCTGTATGGATGAGTGTGTGCTTGTATCAGTGATTAAATAAGAGAGTTAGTATGTGTTAGTATCTGTATGAATAAGTGAGGTAGTGTGTGTATAACTCTATAGGTGAGTAAATAGAGGTGCGATTGTTTCTTTGCATGACTGACTAGGTGTGTGAGTAACTCTATGGATGAGTGGCGGTGTGTGAGTTACTGTATAGGTGTATGAGTGCATATGATAGTGCTGTGTTGATGAGTGACTGCATGTATGAGTGACTGTATGGGTGAATGAGTGGACGTGTGTTTAGACCTGCGAATCAGTGAGTGGGTATATAGTTACTGGTATTGGTGTGTCTATGGTTTTGAGAAGGGTAGTGTGTATTTTAGAGTGGGTGTATCAAATGTTATATTAGGGTACGAGGAGGTGCATCAGATTATCCCGTGGATGATGTCATCAGTGATGTCATCAGTGATGTCATTTGAGATGTCATCAGTGATGTCACTGACCATGTCATGAGTGATGTAATATGTGACGTCATCAGCAGTGCATTGCGGGGGTGCGAGTTATAGTTAGCTCAAATAACTATAACGGCCGAATTTCTCTGGTTTGTACGTGTGAAATGTCCAACTAACTATAACGTCCCTGAAACCTGTGTTTTTTTCAGAGAATTTCTAAGGTTTTTTAAATGCTAATTTCTAACTATAACGTCCATGAAACCTATGGTTTTTTTCAGTGAATTTCAAAGGTTTTTTAAATGCAATTTTCTAACTATAACGTCCCTGAAACCTATGGTTTTTTCAGTGAATTTCAAAGGTTTTTTAAATGCTAATTTCTAACTATGCCTACAGAGGTAGGACATGTGCAGAAAGAGGAAAAGAAAGGCACAGAAAGAAGCAAGAGAAATGCAGAAAGAGGCAACAGAAGTCCAGAAAGATGAAGAAAGGTGCAGAAAGAAGCAAGAGATGTGCACAAAGAACCAACAGAGGAGCAGAAAGAGGCCTTGTTGCAAAGTCATCCTGTGCCCCCAACTTTTTGCTGACGGGTACTGGTGGTAACTGACTCTGACTAACCAGGCCTAGAGCCAGTGCTATGCTAAAAGACACTTAGAATACAGTGAAAACACCTACATACACTAGGGAACACTATGCGTTGGGGTACCCCTGTGATTGGCATGACCTCCTCTGTAAGGCTCTAGTACATAATAGGGCAGGGGGATTAAAACTACCTCTAAGTCAGAGGTGCAGAAAGATGCTTCTTTAAGTAGTAGTCACGTTTGCAGAGTGGTGGAGAAAGGGTGCTGGGCCTCCGACCAGCACTCAGGAATTCCGTTGCATAGGACTTAGAGGAGGTACCAAGAGGGCTTCTTGGCCCCCAAAGTCCCTCAGGAGTAAATTGGACTTCATCCCCCATCCCATAGTCTGCCAGGAGGCGCGTTTGCAGAGTGGTGGAGAAAGGGGGGCATGTCCTCCTTAGACGTCTTAGCAACCCCACTGTGTGGAACTTACTACAGGTAACAAGAGGGGTAGTTGGCCCCCAACGACAACCTTGGGGACCAACTACCCTTCCTATTACCTCCAGTAAGTCTCACACAGCCGGATTGCTAAGTTCTCATAGCAGTCCGCGCCCCCTTTGCCCACCACTCTGCAAACGCGCTCCCTGGCGCGCTTTTGGATGGGGATTGAAGTCCCCTTCGCTGCTGGGGGTCCTTTAGGGGCCAACTAGCCTATGTCTTACCTCCAGTAAGCCCACACAGTGGGATTGCTGAGAGGTGGACAAAGGCCACGCCCCCTTTCCCCACCATTCTGCAAACGCGCCTCCTGGCGCGTTCTAAGTTGGGGTATTAAGTCCCCTTCATTCCTGAGGGTCCCTGGTGGCCAACTAGCCCACCAGGTACCTCCAGTAAGCGCCACACACCTGGATTGCTGAGAGTGGTCCGTGGCCACGCCCCCTTTTTACACCACTCTGCAAACACAGTTCCTGGTGCACTGCTGCTTGGGGAATGAAGTCCACTTGTGTCCTGAGGTCCTTAGGACACATGTGGACCTCATCGCCCCATCAGCAATGCGCCAAGAGGCGCGTTTGCAGAGTGGTGTAAAAAGGGGCATGGCCTCGGACCACCTCTCTGCAAACCAGCTATGTGGTGCCTACTGGAGGTTCCTGGTGGGCTAGTTGGCCCCCAGGGACCCTCAGTATTCATGGGGACTTAATCCCCCAACTTAGAACGCGCCAGGGGGCGTGTTTGCAGAGTGGTGCAGGGAGGGGGGCGGGGCCTCCGGCGTGAAGCCAGCTTTTTTATTATTATTTTTTTTTTAAGGGGGGCTGTGTGGCCCCCCTTCTTTTACTATTTTTGTGGCCCTGGGGACCCCATCCCCCAGGGCGCACTGCTGCTTGGGGTATGAAGTCCACTTGTGTCCTGAGGTCCTTAGGACACATGTGGACCTCATCGCCCCATCAGCAATGCGCCAAGAGGCGCGTTTGCAGAGTGGTGTAAAAAGGGGCATGGCCTCGGACCACCTCTCTGCAAACCAGCTATGTGGTGCTTACTGGAGGTACCTGGTGGGCTAGTTGGCCCCCAGGGACCCTCAGTATTCATGGGGACTTAATCCCCCAACTTAGAATGCACCAGGGGGCGTGTTTGTAGAGTGGTGCAGGGAGGGGGGCGGGGCCTCCGGCGTGAAGCCAGCTTTTTAATTATTTTTATTTTTTAGAAGGGCGGCTGTGTGGCCACCCTTCTTTTACTATTTTTGTGGCCCTGGGGACCCCATCCCCCAGGGCCTGACCCCTTTTAAAAAAAAAAAAAAATTTAAACGGGAAGGGGGCCGCGCAGCCCTTCTCCTGAGGCCGATTTCGGCCCCAGGGACCCCATCCCTGGGGCATGGCCTCCTTTTTTTAATATATTTATAGGGAAGGGGGGCCTTATGGCCCCCCTTCCCTTTGCCACTTTTGGCCCTGGGGACCCCATCCCCCGGGGCGTGGCCTCTTTTTTAATTAAATTTTTATAGGGAAGGGGGGCCGCGTGGCCCCCCTTCCCTGGGCCACTATTGGCCTCGGGGACCCCATCCCCCGGGGCTTGGCCATTATAAAAATTATTTTTATTTAAGGAGGGGGGCCGCGCGTCACCCCTCTCCACGCCGATTTCGGCCCCGGGGACCCCATCCCCCAGGGCCGGTCCTTTGCATTGGGGACCGTGGGGGAGCCCCAATGCCCCCACGGTCCCGCCAACTCCCCGCATCCTGTGGGAGCCGGCATTGCTTTTGAGCAAGGGGAGCTGCTGACATGCAGCTCCCCTTGCTCAAAAGCAATCCTGCTTTGCTTCATTGAAGCGAGAGCAGGTTTTCCTGCTCTCGCTTCAATGAAGCAAAGCAGAGTTTGCTATGGCAGGGCGGGAGCTGTGCTCCCGCCCTGCCATAGCAAACAGCAATGTCCCGGGGGTGGGCACCCCGGGACATTGCAGGAGCCGGCCCTGGGTGGTGGCGGTCCCCAGGGCCATCAAGGGCTCCAGGAGGGGGGCCACGCGGCCCCCCTCCCTCCATTAACATAGCCCCGGGGAGGTGGTGGTCCCCGGGGCAGTGTGGGGGGAGCAGGAGCTCCCCCCACACCTATTTCCATTTATTTAAGCCCTGGGGAGGTGGCGGTCCCCGGCGCTGTGGGGGGCCACGTGCCCCCACGCATAATCAATTAAAGCCCAGGGGAGGTGGCGGTCCCTGGGGCTTGGGGGGGGCTTGGGAGCCCCCCCACGTCCAATTAAAGAAGCCCTGGGGAGGTGGCGGTCCCCGGGGCTGCGGGGGACCGCGTGCCCCTCGCATATAATTAGCATCGCCCCGGGGAGGTGGCGGTCCCCAAGGCTGCGGGGGCCCCTGCGGGCCCCCGCATTTTAAATTTGGCATTGCCCCCGGGACCTGGCCCACCCGGGGGCTCATTAAAATAAACCGCGGGAGACCGTACTTCATTTTTTTTTTTTTTTTCTCGGCAGGATTCGCGCACCCAGCGCGAATTCTGCAGATTTTTTTTTTTATTTTTTAAATGCTTTTTTTGGCCCTGGGGGTCCCTGTGGGACCCCCTGAGCAGGCCTAGGGGGTCAGGGTGTTTCTACCCTGCCCCCTTTTCTTATTTTTCAACCTTTTTTTCACCCTTTTTCTTGTGACTCGGTTAACGAGTCACAAGATGGCTGCCAACACTTCCTGGTTTGGAGTGTTGACAGCCAATCAGAGTGAAGCTCGTGCCCGGGAGGGTTCGCGAACCCTCCTCGGTGCTCAGATATCGATATGTTTTCTTTTTTTAATTTCTCAGGAACTACTGAATGGATTTACACCATTTAAAAAAATGGGCGCTTTCTGAACCAAGAGCTACCTTTTTGCCAAATTTGGTGTAATTCCGTTCAGCAGTTCGGCCTGTAGCCTGTTCCAAAATTTCCTATGGAAATTAACATGGGGAAAACGTGTTTTGGGACCCCCCTTTTTTCTCGGCCCCCGCTTGACGAATCACCCCGAAACTTTCAAGACAGGAGCAGACCGGAGCGCCCCACCAGTTTTGCAAATTTCGCGAAGATTTGTCAAACGGCGCCAAAGATATGGCAAATCAAAAACTCTTTTCCTATGGATAATAGGTCCTAACTACAACTACCTACTGGCGGTTGCCAGTAGGTTATATATATATATATATCAACAATTAGAAAAACTCATGCACCAAGAACAGAGCAAATGGTGGGAGTCCCGGTCCCTACAAAGGTACATAGATGTAGGGAGGATTCCTAGAGGCTTGCGGATTTTCATAGCGCCTAGCTATGAAAATCCAAATCCCCAAATGATGCAGGAATGGGCCGACTGTAATTTAGAGTCTTCACGGAAATTAGTTTTAATACTGATTAAGTATGCTGACTCTGATCGAACCACCCTGCTTGAGCAAATAGACAAACTAAACGAAGAGATTGGAGCCAGTGGGCAAACAGAGGACATAAGCAAATTACGCAAAGATATGCTAGTACGTATAAAAAAGGAGAAAGAGAAAATCAAAGAAAGAAAGACGTACAAATTTATAAGGGACAAAACGGACTATGAAATGGGCCAGATTTTTACTTTCTCCAAAAAATATGATGCCTTGAGAAGAGCAGAGACCAACAAAATGGATGGGCAAACACCCAGTACATCTCGAGCTAACTATACAGCAAAACAGGCGTCTAACTCAGACCTCAGTTCAGCACCAGATAGTGGGTCCAATTCAGAACTAAGGGACAAAGATAATAGCACTACCCAGCAGAAACCTTCCCCAGGCCAAGAGCTTAATTTTTTATGCCTGGACAGAAGGCAAACACTCCGCCCAAGAAATCAACAAACCAGAACTCAAGTGACAGAAACTACAAACGTAGGCAGAGGCGGAAGGCAAGGAGCAAACGCCACCAATGCAAAAAGACAGACAACAGGAAGATGGAAGCAGAGATAAACATAAACAGAAACATGGATACCAACAAAACCATAATCAATCTGGCAAATATCAATTTAACTAAAGCTGAGGAACAAATACTTAGCCTGGGACTTACATATTGCCCAGAGAACAATTTTAATTATGCTAAAACACGGATGGATATTTACCGTTGCATACGAAAATGGAAACTAATGAAATATCATATGATGCTCACCAAGGAAACACCAGCAGTACAAACAACTCAAAACAACTACGAAGGGCCAATAGACCCTGCCGATGTAGGGACAGATGACATTCCCTTGACGACAGAGCTGCTGGAACTATGGAATGAAGGACAGATACCCAGCACACAGGAGGGTGTATCTGGACAATCCATGATAGTCACCCCCAGTGCACCAACGCAATGGGAACCTAAGATGCCAACTCCCTTCAGAAACAAATCTACATTTGTCCCGATAAGTCCACGAGATGCTATTGATGTCTTCAACGAGCAGGTGACAACACAAATAAAACAATTGAATTAGAAAATCATGAATAACAAAAACAAAAGGAACAGAGTCAATACCCAGTATCATACACTGATGAAAAAACTTGAAAAAGACCCCACTATTGTCATCAGAAATTCAGACAAAGGTGGCAACATTGTGATCTGGGGAAAGGAAGACTATACAAAGGAGGCCCTACTACAACTAAATGACCAAGCCTGTTACACTAAAAGTAAAGGGACAGACCTCAAAGCAATGTACAAATGTTATTACTCCCAACTGTCAGCATGGAGAGCTCAGGGCTTAATAACAATGGACGAACTTAAATTTTTTAAAAATGATTACCCAATTACACCATCTATTTATTTTATTCCCAAAATCCATAAAGACCGATGCAATCCACCTGGCAGACCGATTATATCGGCACGTGATGGACTTCTGGAACATACGTCACAATACATTGATTACTTTCTACAAGGGTATGTTCAATCCTTGGGCTCCTATGTAAGAGATACCAGTGACTTTTTGAATAAATTGCAGGACTTTACTTGGCAGGATGATTACCTAATGATAGCGCTTGATGTTACATCTTTGTATACAAGCATTAGACATAGTGACGGTTTAACAGCACTAAGATATTATCTGTCTAAGAGATCTGATTAATTTAAGCAACATAGTGCAATGTTGATTGAGATGTTTGACTTCTGCTTGAATCACAATGTATTTATGTTTAACAACATGCTCTTCCAACAAATCAGGGGAGTAGCCATGGGTGCCAGCTTCTCCCCCAGCTATGCATGTTTGCACATGGGCTGGTGGGAGGAGCTGGTACTGGCAACCGTACATAGCAGTTACAAAACTAAGAACATTAGACTATGGTTACGGTTTATCGATGATTTGTTTGTCATCTGGAGAGGCACACATCAAGAAGCACAAGAATTTATCAACTACATTAATGATAACACATTGAATTTGCATTTCACTGCCACAATAAGTGAAACAACTGTCAATTTTTTGGATACTAAGGTGTACATCAAAAATCAACAGATTGAGACTCAACTATTCAGGAAGGAAACAGCAGGCAATTCCACGTTGCATGCTAGTAGCGCTCACCCAAGACACCTGATAAATGGCATTCCCTACGGGGAAATGCTTAGACTCAGGAGGGTAAACAGTACTGAAGACACTCTCAAGAGAGCCCAAGATGAAAGCAAAGCAAGGTTCTGTGAGAGGGGGTATTCACTTAAAACCATTGAGGGGGCTATAACAAAGTCTATGACACAAAGTAGAACAGAACTGATCAAAGGTAAACAGGAGACTAGAACAAACCAGTCAGTTCCACGAACACCTCCCACTAACTCCCCTACTAACGAATTTAGAGTTATCATGGAATTCAGCAGACAAGATAAGGAATTACGTGGTATCATTACCCACAATTGGCCACTACTACTGAGTGATCCAATAATTGGGAAAACACTACCTTCCAAAGTCTCAATCACTCATATGAGGGCACCCTGCATGAGGGTTAAACTGGTTAAAACAAGTCCTGAAATCATTGAGAGTTGCAATTGGCTTCAGACTCATAAAGGATTTTTCAAATGCAAAACATGCAAGGCATGCCAACAGGGGATCAATAAGACTAAATATACTACCCCCTTCAGCCCACAAGAGCATGACATTAACAAATTATTGACATGCAAAACTGAATACGTGGTCTACGTGCTGGTATGCCCATGTGGCCTACAATACATAGGCAGCACAAAGCTGCAGGCACACAAACGGGTTCTCCAGCATTTGAGAGCTATTACCAATCAAGACAACACATACCCAGTGGCGAGACATTTCAAGGAGTACCATGGGTCTAGGAGTCACGAATTAAAATACTTTCTCATTGACTCAGTTCCCCAAAGTAGAAGAGGTGGCAACAGGGAGGCAAAACTACGTAGACTAGAAACCAGGTACATCCTTGAGATGGACTCCAAACATCCAGGAGGGCTAAATGTAACGGAGGATTTGCACACCTGCCTTTAATTGATGAGAATGAAACATGATTAAACCAAATAATATATAAATTGAACACCGGATAACAAGAATCAAATCATACCATGAAGTCGCCAGGATAGTTTATGTTTTATATTGCATATTTAATATTTATATATTTATACCTACAATGATTAATATTTAATATTCTATATGATATATTTATAATATTTTATGTTTTATATTTTATGAGTAATATTTAATATTTCATATTTAATATCCAGTACTTAATGTTTATTACTCTGTGACTGTTCCAGCAAATGAAAACAATAGTGAAATCTGACCCACATTACCTTTACTAATTGGTTGGTTATGGATATAGCCACCCCATTGCAATCTGTAAACCTCAGGATAGGAGGGGTAACACAAGGTATTCATACCAAGATGTATGGCAGACACGTAAGACAGATGACATATATCAATGAGATATACATATGAAATATCAGGTAGTCAATAATGTTCTCAAAATGAGATTTTAGTGAACAATACAATCCTGATTACATACACGCAAGGTAGCACATATAGCACTTCGAGCACTTTAGGCACTTTTAATTATCCTGGACATATACATACATGAATGACATATACACAAACCATGATGCATAATGACAAATTCAATATGACCTTAAGTAAGTTTACATGGATAATGTATTTATAAGGATTTATCCAATGCATTTAAAAATTTGAAAAATTAGAAAATTTATAAATGGAAACAAGACATGTGGGCTTTATATTGACAGCATGAAACCATATTTTATGAATATTATGTACATTTTTCAAAATCACCTACTCAAATGTGGTTTTATATTTGTAATTTCAGCCAGGTCTTTTTTAGCTATGCTTTTATCCAAATACATATATTTATATATTTATACATTTTAACGACAACATATATGTGGATATCTATCACATTCAAGTGTGAACAAGCATGTGATGATTATGACGAAGCAAAGTTAATAATATATGTAAAACCACTATTGGAAACAATTATTTGAAGTCAAAAAATATGCACATTCTAAGTCATGATGAACTGTTTATATTTTGTTTATGTCCATGATTCACGTTGAACTTTGCACTCTCCACTATGCACGATGTCACTTTAAAAAGCAGAAAAAAACTTACCGCAACTTCATGTCATGTGATCAAGGCTCTTGAGGAGTCGAAACGCGTAATGGTGGCAGAATAAAGCAGTAAACCTTCACCTATATGTGGTCCGTGTATCTCGGAGTGGATTTGGAGTGACGACGGCGAGCATTATATATATATATATATATATATATATATATATATATATATATATATATATATATATATATATATATATATATATATATATATCACCAACACAACTCCCACCTCAAACTCCTCCGAACTCAGGGCGGGTGCTGTCTCCATATGGTGAGGATGGGACCTCACTCTTGCTGCACAGCAACTCGGACACGGTTGGAGCACTCGCGGGATCATTACTGGCTTAATTTGTAAACAGCAGACGCGTTTCGGAGTTCGTCGCCTTTTCAATGCTGTGAAGCTTGACCATGGTACACAGTGTAGGATTGAACAGTTATACTGTGTCCACTTCTGCCATTGGTTAATACTGGGCCAATTGGGTGGCTCTGGTGTTCCGTTAGACCAATGTCCAATTGATTTTATCGCCATTCCAATTGCCACATGTCCCTCGCCACAGCCGCCGGATTTTAAAATGATATTCTCCCCGCAGGTGTCAGATAAATAACTGACTGTCCCCAAGTTTAGATAACTTGCGACTCTTTCGTCGACCTGGAAAAACTCATCGGCGGCGATTCGGGAGTTCGACCATAATTCACCAACACAACTCCCACCTCAAACTCCGAACTCAGGGCGGGTGCTGTCTCCATATGGTGAGGATGGGACCTCACTCTTGCTGCACAGCAACTCGGACACGGTTGCAGCACTCGCTGGATCATTACTGGCTTAATTTATAAACAGCAGACGGGTTTCGGCGTTCATATATATATATCAAACTTCAGTTCTCCCACTGTAAGCATGACTCAGACACTCCTGGATGCTTCAAGTGGATTTAATGTAGCAAGTGGAACCTCTCTGACGCGTCGCGTTTCACTGACTCCAATGGCTGCCATAATGGCAATGACATGTATGAGCAGAAATAATGTGTGCAGCTCTTATCATTCTCTTCCTAGTAATCGAAAAAGGCAGTTGCAAACTGTTGACAACACAGGATGAAATTAAACCTGAAGTAAGACTATTGTGGTAGACTACTGTCTGTTTCTCCAATGTGGAGTTAATATCACTGTTAACTCCCGTAGAAATCAGACAGATGTGGGTGCCCAGGGGGGAGGACAGGGGTCTATTTATATGTATGTATGTAAACAGGTATAGAGTGAACTGAGCTACAAATAATGCAGCACTGTACATGCATTGTGGGATACAATGTAGAGGTAGGCGTAGAGCAAGGAAAACTTGGTGGTAAAGTGTAAGTAGGGGTGAGGTAGGTCATGGGTATAGAGTGAATGGGATGGGGTAGCACTCTCCAATCTAAAGATGTTGAACATTTACATATCAGTGAGGTATTGTTTGAGCGGATGTGCCTATGACATTTGTCTTGAAGTTAATGAGGGGGGGGGATTCTTGTTAGTTAGCAACTGGATTGTAGTTTCTCATCCTCAGTCCTTTGTTGACAAAGACTTGGCATCTGTTCTTCACCTTTAAGTATTTTCTGATTGCTCGCTGGTGAGGCTGTTGTGCAAGTATAGAGTAGTCCTTCTAAGGTCTGGAGTTTGGTGACCAGGCAAGTTGGGTGCCACCCTTGACTGCCTTATAGATAATGTAATAGGTCACGAAAAAGAATCAGGCATGTAGGTCGCTCAGAGCTGGCACAATCCTGGTGAATTTCCTGCTGTTTTTATTGATGTGAATGCCCTTCAAAGGTGTCACATGGGTCTCTCAGTGTTGATGGTGAAGCCAAAAAGTCACTGACAGTTGAGGACTGAAGCAGTCCAGTTTAATATCATTGAGCAACTCCTGAACCTTACTTTGATACCTGTGGTTAGCAATGAGAACAAAGTCTCAAAAAGGCAAGAAGGGATTAGCCTAAGGGAGGCTTCATAACATTGCAAATGTAAGACTCAGACTTTGATGTAGTGGGTGTTATGTTAACTCTAGTAATTGTAATGGTCAGAATTCCTTTAAACTTTTTTTATTTTTTTATTTTATTGGGAGAATTCATCTATTACAAAAGTCCGTAAATACAGAGAAAGATTAGAGAAAATTACAAAACTGCATCAATAACATCATCCATTAAGACTCAGCAAAAACCTTCTGAATATGATTTTTTTTAAAACAATCATTTCATCTACCCCATTACCTAAACACCCCTCTTAGCCGAATATTTGCCATAATTTGAGACATTTCCTATATGACCCAGATCTAAATGCATATCTCCTTTCCAGCTCCTTTATCCTGTTCATTTTTCACCGTAGATGTTCAAATGTTGGAATTCCCTCCAATTGCCATTTTTGAAGGATTAAGGATCTAGCTAATAAGACCACAATATACAGTTTTTTTGGTTTTTTTTGCAGGTCGGCTTTCAGCTCGGGTGTTATGTTATGTTATGTTATGTTTGGGTGTCTATGGGTTGTTGCAATTTCAGTGTGTGCATGCAAAATTGATTGATCTCATCCCAAAACCTACACAGCCTTGGACAGGACCATATAATATATGTCCAACTACCCCCTCCCTCTGCATTACATCTAAAACAGTTTGGCGAGATCTGCGGATTGATCTTATGAAGGACGGCGAGGGTCCTATATAAAAGCCACTTGGTGTAAATTTGCAGCAGCCTTTAACAAAGAGAAATTAAACTCATTAATCTTATCCCAGACTGGCACAGATATCAGAAGGATTTCTTTGGACTGCCATTTTGCTTGCACTTTTCCATAAGGCTTAACTGCACCATAATTACGCAATAAGGAAAGCCAGCTGCTGATAGTCCTACGAGTGTTAGATTCTATCAAATCCTCAACGAGTTCTACAGATGCGATTATATGTGTGGGATTATAGGGGCACATGCATCAAGGTAGGCTTTTGCGATTCCTTAATTGCGATTATTAAGGAATCGCAATTAAGGAATCGCAAAAGCCTATGCATGTAGGAATCGCTATAAAAATAGCGATTCCTAAACATTCCTTAATTGCGACTCGCTAATTGCGAGTCGCAATTAAGAATACCTCCCATTAATTCCTATGGGCCTAGAGGCCCATAGGAATGAATGGGAAGACATTCTCAATTAGCGATTCGCAATTAGAGAATCGCAAATTGAGAATGCAATTTCAAGGGTGCCAGGGTGTCAAAATGACACCCTGTTGCACCCTGAAATTGTGATGTGCACCCATGTTGCGCACACACATGCCCCAAGGGCATGTGTGTGTGTAACCTAAAACTTTAAAAATGCATTTTAGAGCATTTTTCGAAGGTATTGCAAATTACAGACAAGTTTGATTTGTCTGTAATTTGCGGTCCCAAATAGCGAAATCGCTATTTGAAAGTGCTTCTAGCATTGCATTTAAGGAATCGCAAATTGCGATTCCTTAAATGCAATCGCAATTTAGGAATTCGCAATTAATTGCGAATTCTTAAATTGCGCATAGGAAACACTTTCATGCATCTCCAAAGGCCAATTTGCGATCGCAAACGGCCGATTTTTGCGATTCGCACCGTTTGCGATCGCAAAAACCTTTGATGCATGTGCCCCTAAGTCCCGTAAAAAATGCCTGATTAGAATTCCTTTAAACCTTGTATGCGTATTTTAACATTTGTTCTGATAATCAGTATCTGAGAGGGACTAGAGTAAATTAGGAGGGTTCATGCCTAAATTTAAATGCATTCTCTATTCGTTATTATTAGTATTCCCATGGATTTACTTATTTGCAAATGTGATTTTTTATGACAGACTCTTTGATGCTGGACGGCGTAATAAGCAGTGACTAAAATTGATCATCCTGCCCCTGATTGTGCTCGTTTTTTTTCCTTTCTGTGCCCCCTTGCTGCCCCTGATTGTGCTCGTTTTTCCTTTCTGTACCCCCTTGCTGCCCCTGATTGTGCTCGTTTTTTTCCTTTCTGTGCCCCCTTGCTGCCCCTGATTGTGCTCGTTTTTTCCTTTCTGTGCCCCCTTGCTGCCCCTGATTGTGCTCGTTTTTTTTCCTTTCTGTGCCCCCTTGCTGCCCCTGATTGTGCTCGTTTTTTTTCCTTTCTGTGCCCCCTTGCTGCCCCTGATTGTGCTCATTTTTTTTTTTTTTTCCTTTCTGTGCCCCCTTGATGCCCTGATTGTGCTCGTTTTCCCTTCTGTGCCTGTTTCCCGCCGCTGCGCCCCTGCGGCCCCGCCCCCTCACTGCCCATTCGCTGCCCCATTCCCTGCTCCTCCCTCCCACCTCCCCATTTATGGCGGCCGCTGCGTGGTGAAGAGAGCGACCCCTGACCTTGACTGGTAGGTCGCTCCCCCACCACACAGCTCCGTCTGTGTGCCCTGCTGCTGCCCCTGATTGTGCTCGATTTTTCCTTTCTGTGCCCCCTTGCTGGCCCTGATTGTGCTCGTTTTTCCTTTCTGTGCCCCCTTGCTGCCCCTGATTGTGCTCGTTTTTCCTTTCTGTGCCCCCTTGCTGCCCCTGATTGTGCTCGTTTTTTTTTTCTCTTTCTGTGCCCCCTTGCTGCCCCTGATTGTGGTCGTTTTTCCTTTTTGTACCCCCTTGCTGCCCCTGATTGTGCTCGTTTTTTTCCCTTTCTGTGCCCCCTTGCTGCCCCTGATTGTGCTCGTTTTTCCTTTCTGTGCCCCCTTGCTGCCCCTGATTGTGCTCGTTTTTTTCCTTTCTGTGCCCCCTTGCTGCCCCTGATTGTGCTCGTTTTTTCTTTCTGTGCCCCCTTGCTGCCCCTGATTGTGCTCATTTTTTTTCCCTTTCTGTGCCCCCTTGATGCCCTGATTGTGCTCGTTTTCCCTTCTGTGCCTGTTTCCCGCCGCTGCGCCCTGCGGCCCCGCCCCCTCACTGCCCATTCGCTGCCCCATTCCCTGCTCCTCCCTCCCACCTCCCCATTTATGGCGGCCGCTGCGTGGTGAAGAGAGCGACCCCTGACCTTGACTGGTAGGTCGCTCCCCCACCACACAGCTCCGTCTGTGTGCCCTGCTGCTGCCCCTGATTGTGCTCGTTTTTTCCTTTCTGTGCCCCCTTGCTGGCCCTGATTGTGCTCGTTTTTCCTTTCTGTGCCCCCTTGCTGCCCCTGATTGTGCTCGTTTTCCTTTCTGTGCCCCCTTGCTGCCCCTGATTGTGCTCGTTTTTTTTCCTTTCTGTGCCCCTTTGCTGCCCCTGATTGTGCTCGTTTTTCCTTTCTGTACCCCCTTGCTGCCCCTGATTGTGCTCGTTTTTTTTCCTTTCTGTGCCCCCTTGCTGACCCTGATTGTGCTCGTTTTTTCCTTTCTGTGCTCCCTTGCTGCCCCTGATTGTGCTCGGTTTTTTTCCTTTCTGTGCCCCCTTGCTGCCCCTGATTGTGCTCGTTTTTTTTCCTTTCTGTGCCCCCTTGCTGCCCCTGATTGTGCTCGTTTTTTTCCTTTCTGTGCCCCCTTGCTGCCCCTGATTGTGCTCATTTTTTTCCTTTCTGTGCCCCCTTGCTGCCCCTGATTGTGCTCGTTTTTCCTTTCTGTGCCCCCTTGATGCCCTGATTGTGCTCGTTTTCCCTTCTGTGCCTGTTTCCCGCCGCTGCGCCCCTGCGGCCCCGCCCCCTCACTGCCCATTCGCTGCCCCATTCCCTGCTCCTCCCTCCCACCTCCCCATTTATGGCGGCCGCTGTGCGGCCGCGCCGCTGGCGCGCCCGTCCGCGCCGTGACCGCGCCCAGCGCCAGACCCCCTGGTCCGGGCATCCCCCGCGCCCGCCACATCAACAGACGCCGATACGACGCCAGCACCCTCCACGCACTCAACCCCGGAAAAGATCACGCCTGCTACCAGGCCACCCCGAAGCGCACCCAAGGGCCCTTCACCTGCCGGAACTGCAGCTTCGCCAGCACCCGCCCCGCCAAACCACCGCCCAGGAAAGAACCCAACTACCTCAGATGCATCCTCCTCAACACCCGCTCCGCCTGCAAACACGCCATCAAACTCTGGGACCTTCTCGACTCAACCTCCACAGACATCGCATTCCTGACGGAGACCTGGCTGAATCCCGCTTCAGCCCCCGACATCGCCATTGCCATCCCGGACGGATACAAGATCACCCGCAGGGACCGCACCAACGGAGTCGGAGGAGGCATCGCCATCGTCCACAGGAACACCCTCAGAGTCTCAACCAACACCGACGACACCCTCAGCACCGCCGAACACATGCACTTCCAGATCCACACCGATCCCAACACCACCCTCAGAGGAACCCTCATCTACAGACCCCCCGGACCCCGACCACAGTTCAGCAATTTCATCGCTGACTTCGTCAGCACACACGCCATCGCCTCCACGGACTACATCCTCCTCGGGGACCTGAACTTCCACCTCGAGAACAACAAGGACACCAACTCCACCACCCTGATCGACAACCTCACCACCCTCGGACTCAGACAGCTCGTGACTACACCCACCCACGCCGCCGGCCACACGCTAGACTCCATCTTTTCCGCAAGCCCACACGTCTCCTTCAACCACACCTCCGAACCCCACTGGACTGACCACCACTGCATCCACTTCACCTACAGGAAGCCCACCACGCACCACCGCACCGAACAAATGCCTCGCCGCTGCTGGAGCAGAGTCACGGAAGACCAGCTAACCACAACCCTCGCACTGAGCCCACCCGCCCGAACCCTCCGACCCCGACACCGCCGCCCGCAACCTCAGACAGTGGATCGACGACTGCACCAACACCCTCGCCCCGCTCAAGAATCCGCCCAACAGCCACACCAGCAAGAAAGCCACCTGGCTCACCGAAGACCTCCAGGCCTCCAAACGAACATGCCGAAAACTGGAGAAGATCTGGCTCCACGAACGGACAACGGACAGCTACGCCGCCCACAAGAGCGCCACCCGCAGTCACCATCACCTCATCAGATCCGCCAAAAGGGCCTCACTCAAAGACCGCCTAGACAACAACGCACACAACAGCAAAGAGCTCTTCAACATCGTGAAGGAACTCTCCAACCCCAGCTCCAACACCAACGACATCCAGCCGTCGCGAGACCTGTGCGACTCACTGGCCACCTTCTTCCACCGCAAAATCGCCGACATCCACGACAGCTTCAACACCATGACCGCCCCGGCAACCACCGAGACCACTGCCCCCACAACCACCAACCGCCTGCTCTCCTGGACCAACATCAACGACGAGGACACCAGCGAGATCATGAACACCATCCACTCCGGTTCACCGCTAGACCCGTGCCCTCACCACATCTTCAACAAAGCCAGTACAGCCATCGCGCCCCATCTCCGGAAAATAATCAACATCTCCTTCGAGACAGCAACCTTCCCGGAAAGCTGGAAGCATGCCGAGATCACCGCCTTACTCAAGAAACCCAAGGCAGACCCCAAGGACCTCAAGAACTTCCGACCCATCTCTCTGCTCCCGTTCCCCGCGAAGGTCACCGAGAAAATCATCAACAAACAACTGACCCGCTACCTCGAGGAGAACAACATCCTGGACCCTTCCCAGTCCGGCTTCCGCAGCAACCACAGCACCGAAACCGCCCTCATCGCCGCCACCGATGACATCAGGACCCTGCTAGACAACGGAGAAACAGCAGCCCTCATCCTCCTGGACCTATCAGCCGCCTTCGACACGGTCTGCCACCACACACTACGAACACGCCTTCACGACGCCGGGATCCAAGAGAAGGCCCTGGACTGGACCACATCCTTCCTTTCCGGCAGAACACAAAGCGTCCGCCTCGCCCCCTTCCGATCCAAGGCCACCAAGATCATCTGCGGCGTACCCCAAGGCTCCTCCCTCAGCCCAACGCTGTTCAACATCTACATGGCACCCTCGCCCACGTCGCCCGACAGCACAACCTCAACATCATCTCCTACGCCGACGACACCCAGCTGATCCTCTCCCTCACCAAAGACCCTCACACCGCCAAAGCCCACCTCCACGAAGGAATGAAGGCCGTCGCCGAATGGATGAGGACCAGCCGCCTGAAGCTGAACTCGGACAAGACGGAGGTCCTCATCCTTGGTTCCAACCCTTCAGCCTGGGACGACTCCTGGTGGCCAACATCACTGGGAACAGCCCCGCCACCCACCGACCACGTACGCAACCTAGGGGTCATCCTCGACCCCACCCCCTCCATGACTAAGCAGGTCAACGCCGTTTCCTCATCCTGCTTCAACATCCTCCGAATGCTCCGCAGGATCTTCAAGTGGATCCCCACCGAAACAAGAAAAACAGTCACCCAGGCCCTCGTCACCAGCAGGCTGGACTACGGAAACGCCCTCTACGCAGGAACGACGGCTAAGCTCCTGAGACGGCTGCAACGCATCCAGAACGCCTCTGCACGTCTTATCCTCGACATCCCCCGACGCAGCCACATCACACCCCACCTGAGAGACCTGCACTGGCTCCCTGTCAACAAGAGGATAACCTTCAAGCTCCTCACCCACGCACACAAAGCACTCCACAACTCCGGACCAGCCTACCTCAACAGACGACTCAGCTTCTACACCCCCACCCGCCAGCTCCGCTCGACCAGCCTCGCCCTCGCCACAGTCCCCCGCATCCGGAAAACGACCACCGGCGGCAGATCCTTCTCCCACCTCGCCGCCAAGACCTGGAACACCATCCCCACCAACCTCCGACAGACCCAGGACCTACTGGCCTTCAGAAGACTCCTCAAGACCTGGCTCTTCGATCAGTAGCAGCACCACCCCCCTCTTCCCCCAGCGCCTTGAGACCCTCGCGGGTATGTAGTGCGCTTTATAAGTGACATGATTGATTGATTGATTGATCCTCATCAGCAAAGAACTTATAGATTGCTATTTTTGGTCCTTTAACAATCATTTTCTTTTTGGTAATATAATTGTTTACACTGATTCTTCGTTAGATATAGAACTGTTTTGAATTGCACTTTTGTTTTGACTCACCCTTATTGTCCCTTTTTAGATCTTTGTATTGAGTTAAGGCATGGTTGTGATACCTGTTCCCAACTTCAGACAATAAACAATATAGTGTTGCTATTCCCACTTGATGTAACTATAGTAGCCTTGTTGAAAATGAGGGTTTCAGGGTTTAGAGTAACAGTAGTTCTGCTATAAATCAACAGGTTTCCTGCCTCGCCTGTAGAGAGGTGAAAGGGGAGGGGCTACTGTGAGCCAGTGTAGGCTCTTCTTCTGGCTCCGCCACTGCACAATTGCTGATGGTGGCCTGTGCATCACAAAAACACCACTGTCTGGTGCCAGAAAGCCCATCCTGTTTAGAGCAGTCCTTCTGCATCAGTGCCATTGATATTTTGTTTTGAAGAAATAATCCCCAGCCGTCATGACGTGGCAGTGGTTGGCATTTCAGTTTTGCCTTAAGTGCTTCCACAGCATGGGCAGAAGCACTTTACCCAAACCAATCCCTGCTGAAGTAGTGGTGATCTGTAAATATGGCAGGTCTGTCCTCTAATGCAGGGGAAGGAATGGTGGGCCATCTGCCTTTCTCTGAGTTACACCCCAAATCTAAATGGTCTATACAAATCTGACAAACTCTAACGGCTGGAAGACAAATACATCAACTACTGGGATATACTCTGTTCTTTCTGCAGATCATGTTACAATGGGGACCAGGTCAGTTTTGAGGCCTGGCCTCATCAGTGGGCCATATGATAACTGTGCTGGGCTTCTTAAAACGCTACACATGTAATTTTCTTTGCTGTCTAGTGCCTAAGTGCAAACATTGTGGCTACCAGTGGTTAATATTAATAATTCTGGCATGATTATGAGAGATATGTCTTCCCTAACTATCTCATCTCATTAGCACAGTATGAGACATTTTTGGCTCCACAATGTGGACACAAAATTGAACTGTACAAGCCAGATTGGCAAAACTTTTTTTGTTGTTTGTTTTATATTCATTTGTTTTTGTCTTTGTTCTTTCATTTTTCAGAAAGTCTAATGTATTGTACATAAGCATCTAGGTCTATTATTATGCATTTGTTTGTGATTTTTTTGCCAATCTATTCGTGTTTCTGGCTCCCGCTGTCTCATTCTGTAATTTCTCTCATTGATTGGCTATTTTCTCATGAATCACTTTACCCTCCTGAACGTCCCTCCCCAGCTCACTTTTGGCATTCCTATCTTTAGGCTCTCGCTCCATTCTTCTATTCAACATGGACACTCCCTGCTCCTTGTCTTAATGTCATACCTTTCCCAATATGGCCGCCGTCTCTATTCCCTGTCCTATTTCTAGGTCCATGGGTCATGCCATTGAGCCAATACCAGCTTTTTCCCAGTAGAGAGCATCTCTCTAACTGGCTCGCATGTCAGGAGTCTGTATACGCCTCTGGCACCCAATCTTTGTACTTTGCCCTACTAGGACACATGTTCATTCGCGCCTCACCAAGCTTTGGATCATCCGGATACTCAGTTGAAAAGAGGACCTCTTCTGCAACGGCATATGGTTTCACGGGCCAGAATTAATGGTCATTCAGTTATCTAGACACATTCTTATTAATTTTACCCACCTCTGACATGCACCACCTCTGACTTGAAAGAAGCTAAATTCTTTGTGTTTTTTTTAAGGCCATAGGTTTAAGTCCTCTTTGGATGTGCTCAGGTTCCACGCACCACTGTTTCCAGAGGTGAGCCTTGAACCTAGTATGCCCTATAATAAGTGGTGCCTGGCATCTACGGGGGCGGGGGTGCGGGAGCACACGGATGCAAATAAAATAAACAAATGTAATTAAATTAAACACTTACTGAGTCCTCTGCACTGGACCTCTTCTTTCTTCAACTGCAGCCTGTCCTCCAGGAAGCTTCCTTGACTAATCCTGGTGCTGCTGTGAACCAGCATGAGAGCAGCGCCCTGATTGGAGGAAGTGGCCTCACACAGTGCTCCACAGCGCTCTGGAGGCCTGCACTTGCTCTAACACAGTCTTAAGACAACTGAGTTAGAGATGTTTAAAGTGTGCATGTGTGGTTGGCTGTCACGAAGACGGATGGCCAAAAAGACATGCACACTTTAAACAGTGCACATACAGCCCACCCTCCTCCCTGCTGCTGTCACTCAGCAGGCCCCGCCCCATCTTGATGTTCTGTTCGGGATGGGGGATGAAAAATAAAATGGTAATTAATTACCATTTTATTTTTCATATCTTGGGCTTTGGGGATAATTTAAGTGGGGCGACGCTCCTCCGCTCCAACGGAGGAGCCGCCCCTGCCTATAATACCACTATGTCCATGTAGCATTCCATTAGGTTGCATGTTACTCTATTTTTCAGTTTCTGTGAAGGCTGTAACTGTAAATACTTTGCTGTGCACCTTACTCTTATTAACCAATATGTCCTCTGTTTTCTCTAGCTTACTCTGGGGCTCAGATTATGTCAAGAGTTCTAATGGTAATACCGGTATCTCTCAACGATTCCAAACGTCGACTTTAAACACGGACCCTATTCACTTTGTTTACAAATTTTTTAATGGGCTGTCCTAGTCTTGCTTTTAAATACACACTTTGATTCACTATTGTCTTATGCGTGTATCATTGATAAGTGAACACCGAGCACGTTTCTCATCTACACTCACTGCACCAATGTATATGGTTGTTTTTGAAGAAAGTTTTGTTTATTTTCAAAAATGAATAACTATTTAGTTGAAGGTTATACTGAATCTATGGGCCTGATTCACTTTTTTGTAAGTTTACAATTTTTTCCTATTCTCAAAGATATTTTACGAGTAGTATCTTTATGACTGCGGAGTCTCTGCACTTGTGGTTGAGACTCAGCACATACGGAAATAGACAGTCCTATCTTTTTGTGTGTGGAGTCTCCTTCGCAAGTGCAGAGAGATAAAGAATTCTTGAAGCCAAATGGAAAAATTTGACCAGGGATTTATAAGGTGCAACAGATGCTCCAATGAATGTCCCAGCGCTACAGCTATGGGGAAGTTAATTAAAAAGCCAGATCAAAGAGCCAAGTCTTTAACTTTTTCTTAAATGCAGATTCAGACATTAGAAGGCACAGCTCAAGAGGTAGTTTATTCCAGGCAGTGGGTGCCAGAAAGGAAAAAGAATGACCGCCTTTCCTTCAGCACTTAATCCTTGGCACCACCACTAAGGTCAACTGAGAGGAACCATTGCTCCCTTGTGGGCGGACAAAGCTGTTGTCTATCTTCAAGATATTGAGGGTCTGCATGATGTAAGGCTCTATGAGTCAGGACACGTGCTTTAGCCAGCATCCATGTCCTGACAGGAAGCTAGTGAAGAGATTGAAGATAAGGTGAGACTGGAGTCTTAAAAGGGAGTTTAAGAAGTAATCCTGCAGCTGCGTTTTGTATTATCTGAAGCCTGTGAATCAGGTTATCAGATAGGTCTAGGTAGAAAACATTAGCATAGTCCAGTCTGGAAATAATTAAGGACTGAACCACTATTTTCCTGACAGGTAGAGGTCAAATATGCAGAAATGTTTTTTAATGAACGAAGCAGTCCAAAACAAATCCCTGTAACCTGATGTTGTAAAGAGAGCTGATTCTCAAGCTTAATCCTCAAGTCTTTGACCACGTTGGTATGAGAAACTGAAGAGGAAGCACACTTCGGCAAGCACTTGGACCAATCCAGAGGAAACTACATCCGAAAAAAAGAGCCTTTTGTCTTATTTGCATTGCACATAAGCTGGCTCTGATGCATCCAACTAAAGACTGTTCCCAGAAATTATTTAATACAATCGGAGTTAATCTCTTCATCTTTATTAGAGGAGAAAAGCAGCTGTGCGTTGTCAGCACACAAAATTATTTTTGCTTCGAAGTATTTGACCAACAGCATCAAAGGGGTCATGTAAATGTTGAAAAGTGTAGGGTTCAAGTCAGAGGCCTGCTGCACCCCCACTTCTAAAGCATTTGTGCCTGAGGAGAAAGGAGGCGTCCAGACCTCTTGGCCTCTATTCTCCCAAAAATAATTCAGCCAACTCAATGGTAGGCTATGTAAGTCAATGGCCTGTAAACGGAGACGAAGAAAAGAGTGTGATACCATATCAAATGACACAGATAGATCTAATAGTATCAACACAACATTGCCACCCGTATTCAGGGTACCTTTATGGTGCTCTGTCACCTCCAAAAGAGCAGTTTCGGTACTAAAATTAGGCAGAAGCCCACATTGACTAGGGTGAAGAAGTCTCCAAATAAGAGGAGAGCTGTGAGTTGACGGACTTCTCCAAAACCTTCGAAAGCACAGGAAGTTGAGAAATAGGTACGTAGTTCGCCAACATTGGAAAAGAAGCATTTTAGCCTGCTTCCAAGCTAAAGAAACCACAGCTGTAGAATGTGAGTCATTAAGCAGCTTTATTCACCACCAGATTAACCACATCCACCCCCATGATCAACAGATTTTTGGGACACGATGTTGGCTAGTGTTAAGAAGAACTTGTGAATTAAGGATAAGGGGGCATATTATCAAGGGCTTTATCGCCGATTTAGCGGCACTTTTTTCCGCTAAATCGGCGATATTTTTAACGCCCTATTAGCAAGCTGTCGCTAACAGGCGTTAGCGACAGCTTTCAGGCGTTAGAGGCCGGGAATTACATCGCCTTGCATGTCAGCGATATTTATCGCTAATGACATGCAAGGTAGGCGTTCCCCACTAAAAGCGACTGTAAACAGTAACACCACTAACCCCTATTATCAAGGCAGGCGAAGCGATAAAATAAATCGCGCTAAGCGCGTTTATCGCTATATTTTATCACCTGCTACTGACCTGCTACTGACTATGACTTACCTGTTTGTAGTATAGGAGGTGGATTCTAATGCTGAATCCACCTTAGCGTTAATGCGAGAATATCGCTGCTTTTCCAGCGATATTCTCGCATTATGCCGCTATCGCTGGAATAATCATCGCCATAGCGCTAATTGTTGCTGATACAGCGTTAGCGTGGCGATATATTCCAGCGATAGCTGGCGATAGAATATTTCGCGCTAAGCGCGCTCTGCGATATTTATCGCATTTTGTTGCTAATATGGCCCAAGATTTTTTAATTCCTGGGCATAAAATATCAAGAAGAATCTTCATATTAACGTTTAAACTTTTTTCTCCTGAGTGCTCGGGATCAATACATATTTCATGGAATTTGTCCTGCTTGAGGAGTTTATGGTTGCATTTTCTCTCCCCTGGAGTAACCAGCTTTTAGCTCAAAACAATATCATGTGTTTTGTCAATTGCTTTGTTATATTGTAAAGAAATACATTTTGTAACACTTGGCTTGTGTGGGCTGTTTCTTACCCAGCCACCAATTCTTGTTTGTATTGATCTTTCAGCACAATTGCTAAACTTGGGTCAAGGGGTAACAAAATCAAACCATAAATCATACATCCCCAAAGGCCTCCACATGGTCACTATCATGGACCCTATCTACTTTACATTTTGCATAAATTCATCAACAACTGTACCAAACTGTACCAAACAACGCATTGCATCATCGCTCACCAATGTGTGCATTCAATCAACACCAACCCTAGCATACAGGGTGACATCTTTCTCTATCTTTTTAATATGACCATCAGTAACTATCACCCATAAACCGCTTAAGCACTATGTGGATATCAATGAAAACAAGAAGCCAGCACTATCAGAAGTGTGTCAGAAATACTTCGGCCAGCGACCAACATCTAAAAGCTCCCCACAAAAGAGGACTCCTTTTCTCGTGAAATGGATATGGAGTGTGGTGCGACACAAACACTGAAACAATTCAATTAGAGTCTCCAATAAAGCCTATTTCTACTGCTGGCACAACCTGGGTTAACAATGCTGGAGTTTGTAGATCCCAAATACAGCAAAAGAGAGTGTGACCAAGGAAGTAAAGAATGACATGATATAGTAATATTTAGAGTGCTTATTTAAAAGAAAATCCTTTGATATACACACCTCACCTATAGTCCTGCCAAAATAAGATGGAAAACATTATCATAAATCTTTCGGATAGCAAAGTTACTCACCATGAGAGAAGAATTGAAAAGTTAATTCAAATTATAACAACAAATCTTAAATGAAAGGAAATTACAAAAATGTCTTGCAATTATAGACACAGCATTTGAATGACTCTAATCAACAATTCAAAATAGTACGAGAATGAAAACCATATACAATGCCTGCACAATTCCCAGAACATCTACCATCATTTTATATAAGTTCTAAGGGGCATATTAGCAAGAAGAGGCGATAATCATCGCTAACCCTGCTTAGCGTGATTTTTTTTATCGCCGGCTATCGCTGGAATATATCGCCACGCTAACGCTGTATTAGCAACGATTAGCGCTATGGCGATGAATATTCCAGCGATAGCGGGGAAATGAGCCAACATCGCTGAAAAACCAGCGATGTTGCATGGAGAAGGGAGAACACCTTGCTGATACGACCCTGTGGTCGTATCAGCATAATCCACCCCCCATGTTAGGTATGGCTAACACCTGCTAATTGCAGGTGTTAAATAAATGGCGATGACCCCGGTTAGCGCGACTTTTCACGTCGCTAACTGGGGCCATGGCCACCTTGCTAATAGGCGATAGGCCTGTTAGCGGGTGTTTCCCAGGTTTGTTCGTCGGGAACGCCCACTTTGCATGTCATTAGCGATAAATATCGCTGACATGCAAAGCGGTAAAAAAACGGGCGCTAATGCCCGCAAACTGTCGCTAACTGCTGTTAGAGACAGTTTGCTGATAGGGCGATATGAATATCGCCGCTTTAGCAGCAAAAAGTGCCGCTAAAGCGGCGATAGTGCCCTTGCTAATATGCCCCTAGGTTTCTTGGCAAAGTAATGGACCTAATCATAACAAAAGCTGTAAAGAACAGATTCCATGAAACTCCTATGAAATGTCCATTTCTAAAAAAATACAATAGACTGAGTTTTTCCACTACTCAGACAAGTTTATTTGATTCCAAACACAACAGCATGGTTCCTCACCTGCCTCGACTAACTGAAAAGCAGCTTGCTCCATAACATAAATAACATATGCAAATTGTTTTTAGGTAGAAACCTTTGCCTCAGCCCCATTCTGCATTCTTGAAAACCCACTCCCTCTTCTCCTGAGCCCCAGCTCTTTCTCTCCTTATCACAGTTTCACCACCACTTTGAGCACTGCCTTTCTCCTTTGCTTCCCCACTTAATTCTTCTTCATTTGTAAACAAAAAATACCTGCATCTTTATGAGGGAGTAGACACTTCTAAACAGTTTTTCTTTGACTATGCTTTTTGTACAAGACAGCTCTCCTTCTGTTCCACATCTGATCATTCTCTAGCACAATTCTCTTCCCCTGTACTCTTCTCACCTGAAGGGCTCTGAAAGGATGGAAAAGTAATCCCTTTTCCTACTGTTCTTGAACTTTATCCAGTTTCTAATCAATCACCAGTGGATACCACAAGTTTATTCCAATCCTCCTTAGCTCACATCCAACAATGACGTAACTTAGTTAAATTAACACTTCCTCTCATTCTTGAAAGATGTTTCTTCTTTAGTTGAGTTTCAAATATTGCAGGACACCCAGAATATTTATTGGACACTATCTCTAACAATTTGCCTGTTTCTGCTACCCATTTGAAAGGCACTTTTCACCAACCTTTTGGCATGTTCTTCAAAACCATTGGCTGAGGACATTAACCGAGTACTGTTGTTTGACACCGAAATATTTATGTAATCTTCTCTCATTAAAATGTTCATCATTGCAGCAATAGTAGACTCGGTCATACCATTTTGAACAAACTCAACCTCTAACACATTTACCAAGACTACCACAAACCTTTCATACTGGCCCAAGAATTTCGTTAGACTTGTAAAGGTTAAACAGTTTCTATGCCAAGCTTCCTCCAGCATGCCTTGCACTTGACCAACTCCAATTTTATATACTTTCTCACTCTCCTTACATTCAGCACATCTCTCAGTTCAATTGTATTCTTCTCAATCCATCTCTGGCCACCAACATATTGAACCATATGGCCCTAGTGAGCAGTTCTTATAAGATGCAGATGTACTCCCATTGATGGGCTAGATTTTCATCCTCTCGTTATCACATGACAACTATTATTCAAATATAATTTCTCACACAATTTCCCGTAGGTCCCGGCTAAGGGCTCCAAATCACTTTCTGGAGAATATATGTGTAGCCTTCAGTCTACCTAGGTCTACCTAGGTGTCAAAGGTACTGGCCACCAGGGAGACTCCATCATTCTTGTTGTGTAACTTTTTAGCAAATAGTAAGTACATGTAGAATTTAGAATACAAGAGAACCCATCAAGTCCTAACATAACCTCTATCTAAACCTAAAATAAGAATGGATAACGCCACTAATTAAAACACACAAATGAGTTAATATAATGATCGGTTACAGAATACTATTTATTAGTTTTCAGAATCATAAGAGTATAGTCAACTGTTGACATTCCCATATGCACAATACAAGCAGTTGCTAACACTGCCCTTAACACATTAAAGTAAACCTGCATGTGACACGGAGCATCATCAGCTCTACTAATCATACATAGCAGAGTAAAGAATGGTGACTGCATGGCCCCCCTTAGGTGTTCCAATCCACATATTCTATCCTAATGAAGAGATGTCAACTAATAGCATTAGAGTATTAATGAACATGCACATGTGCCAACTCTCTAACCTCCTATGAGTCAGATATAGATTTCCACACACATATGCGCAACACAGTGAACAACAATTCAGCATCTAGGTTTAACTATCTGATAAATAGAACAATATTTTAAAAACTTTTTGCATGCACAGCAAATTCGGAGAACCACTACAAATTATGCCTAAATGTGCTAAAGCAGATTTACTCACAATAGTCACTAAGTATTGTTTAAAAAAAAAGTCAACGAGGCTCACTCCAGAACTGTTAGATTTTTTTAAAGTTCATAATTTCGGTTGACAAATCATATTCAATATTCATGATTTTTATGTTGGATCTAATATGCAAATAATAAATTAATATGTATGCAGTTGAAATGAGTATATTATCAGGGTTAGAAGCGTGATTATTAATATGATTTAGTTATGCCATATTTTGATGAAAACTCCATGTTAAAATGAACACTGATGCTCTCTGTTTCTTACTCCTGCATTCACCCTTCCCCTCTCCCCATCAGGTTCCCCTGTGCATCTTCTCTCCCCACAGGCTCCGGCGAAAGCAAAGACAATTAATGTAATGTTTTTCAATCATGAATACAAAGGCGTATTAATGAAACTTATAGGGGGATATTCTCAAGAACGTGCGATAAACATCGCCAAAATAGGTTAACGCAAGTTTCCATATCATCGTCTATCGCGGGAAAATAACTACGTGTCAACGTGGCATTCTCAACACGGCGGTAACATGCAATGGTACCCCGATAACGCGGCAAATGTCCGCGATAACAGTACCGGGACGGCGAAAAAATCCAAACCCGAACGCGAAAAAAGTTGCGATGGGCACAACCGCGATAAGACAAACAGCGAAAAGCAGCGCCAGGCCTGCAATTCACACACGTCAGACGTGAAAAACCACTACAAAAGCAGAAAAAAAAAAAAAACTACAGCGAAGCACAATGGAGGCAGCCAGAGCAGGTACAGAGGACGACCAGAACCCCACAAGCCCCCCGGAGGACCAGCCTTGGACCTCGGGGTCAGGGAAGGGCAAGGACAAGAAGAAGAGGAAGACGCAGTTCAGTCCGCAGGAAAACAGGATCCTGATCACGGAGGTGATAGAACACCATCAACAACTGTTCGTCACCTCCACTGTGTCATTGGCAACAAAAAATGCAATATGGCAGTCCATCGTGGACAAGGCGAAAGCTGTCGGAGTGCTGAGGAGGACAATGGACGAGGTCAAGAGGCGCTGGAATGATGTGAAGTGCAAGATCAAGCAGAAACTCGCAGACAACCAGAAGGCAGCAATGCAGACTGGAGGTGGGAGTCCAGCGCCACAGGAGGAGCTGGATGAGATGGAGGAAATGGTGACCACAGTCATCAGTGGGGAGACGGTGGCAGGAGTTGGGGGACCGGACACTGCTCAACATGACCCGACACAACAGCAACAGGGTGAGTAACCACCAGGGACTGGGGGGACGGGGAAGAGAAGGGCACAATGGCACACATGCACAATTAAGTAGAGCACATCTGCGGAAAAACCATGGCCAACAGTCACAACTCCAACCAAGAGCCCAATTTACCCAAGTCTGCAACAACACAGAACTGCATAAGCATAGAAGTGAAAGCCACACCGCCTGAAAGGGATAAGGGCCAGCCAAATCAGAGCTGAATGGGCAACTCACCTACAATGCAGCACACACACATAAGATCCAGAGCACCGCAACATTCACAACAATGTTGAACAGACAGCAACACCAGCACAACAGAACAGAGGACACAACTGCTGCCGCTTGTATGTGGAAAATGGCCATTCGCATGTGGCATAGCTAGAAACTGTGAGATGATGATGTACTAGTACAACCCCACATCCCTGATGGTGTAGTAATGGATGTATGGCCGTGACCCTGATAGGCAGTGAGACACACATTGTCATACAAATCAACACTCATCACATTTGAATACAAGTGAAGGTGCGTAGACTTTATTAGCATATGCGTGTCAGTACGGCCAAGATAAGTGCCACAACATACAGACCAATGCAGCAGTATGTCAGAACGTGGAACGTTGCCAAGCGCCGCTGTCCACTTCGGGGTGAGTGCCGCACCATTCACAGGTGTGTGTTTACCCGCGTTGTTGTCCGCTCATGTATTCGGAGTCCAGGCGAATGCAGCCATGTCCACTGTCGTCGTGGGAGATCTGACCAGAACCCCAAGTCCCAACAAGGTGTCGGGACATGTGCAATGTGTTCCTAACTGTTGTGTCTGCAGGTACGTAGTTACACGTCCATGAAAGCGAGTGCAGCTTCGTAGGCAATCATTTCCAACATGAGGTCGTTGTCGACTTCATCGAACTGGACGGCGAGGCTAACCATTAGCAGGTCAGGACAGATGTGCTGCGTCCACCCCCTTTCACCAATTAGCACTACAGCCCAATAGGGGAGCGGCTCAATGTGGTCACTGCACACAAGGAGTTCTGCAAACTTCCAGGTCCAGCTGCCAGCATGTATGCCAAGTATCCAGGCATCCCATAGACGGGTGTCACGGTGACACTCATGGTCGTGGGCCAACAGGGGGCGCACACACATGTCGAAATCCAGTTCGGCTACCGTCCTGTTGGATAGGCAGACATCCATGGACCACTCGAATATGCACGAGCGACAATGCAACACAGGCTGCACGCAGGTGACGTTGGCAAGGCGGAAGCTCAGCCGGTAACTGATCCGCAGCACCAATGGCAGTGCCCCCAGTAAATGCCCCCAGTAAATGCAGCATACGTGCATGGTACAGTTCCACATGACAGGGGTTGTGCATGTGTCCGGGATGGTCTGCCATTGCGTTAGTGGCTCTGGTTGAAGCGGCACTGTTCTGACCTGCACCAGTTCTGTGGATGAAATGCCACAGCTCGGATCAATGAGTTGTTTAAGTGTGCAACGGTTGTACGCCTGGGATGGTGTGGGAGTAAATGTGAAGGCCATTCCATGCAAGATAACTCCGAGCAAGGACTTCTGTGTGTGGGGTGTGTATACGTTGGTCTGTCGTCGGGCTGTGCGTAGTGTGGGAGTCGTCCTCAACTGCTATCGTATCTGTCAGGGGGTGCCGGGCACATGCAATTCCGAGGTCGGATGTGCAGATGTGCTTCCGCCTGATAGTTCAGACAAAGGAGCTTTCATCCCTAATGTCAGTTTGTCATCTGCTTGCATTCATGAAGTGTGATGTGGCTTGTTGGGTGTGGGGTGGGATGTGTGCGACTTTGGGATCCATGTTTGACATGACTTGCATGTGGCAAATGAGCGGCATCACTGTGTGTTACGTTGCCTCACAGCTGCTCCTCCCTCCCCCGAGCCTATTTACTTGTGTGCGCTACACGGTTGCATCACTTGCACTCCAATGGCACACCATTGTCATGCCTGTCTCTGCGCATGTCCACAAGCCTGACAACGACACTGTGATGTTGTCCATTGAAGGTGGGCGGCCACGTGACTGTAGGCCTATGGTAAGGTTAGTGCGGACACAGATGTAGAGTTCATGCCTGGCTGAACTCGCGCTGCGACTAAGGCTAGGCATTTGGCTCATGCTGCAGCAATGCAGATACACACAACACTTGGCATGTATGAGCCAAGACCCCGAGCGGTCATGCGCTCCTTCATTTCTCTGTTCGTGCGAGACCGCCCTCCGGGTGCATTCTACATTGCAACATTGTCAATTGCGGGCCGGGTGGCGTCGACACTACAACAGAGACACACGCATTGGTGACTTCTTTGTCCAGGCCAGAACTGAACCACACCCTGAGCCCCGGGCTAATTCTACACACCCCTGCGCTGGACTGACGTACGCTGGCCCAGCCCACTCCACAGGGGGGGCGACAAATCTACATGTTCAAGGTCTTACCCGCTGCCTGAGGTGACATGCCTGCGTCTGCTGTCCACAGCACGATGTGATGTGGTAGGGCCAGGGGCCATCACGCATACATAATGACCACATGGACACACTTAGATAGATAGTGGAACTGGCTATGGGCACGTGCGCCCGGTCCCTTTTTATTACCAGGGTCACATGTCCAGTGACGCCTGTGCTGGATGGGTGTGGGGTGAGTGTAAGCCAGCCCTCAGGGAGTGGTTGGTGCTGGCAACAACTAGAACAGTGATCATCGGATCACACACACAGAGTGACTCATGAAGGGTCCATGACTTGCAGTGCACTGAGGTAGGGGCACCAGAACTGGACTCACACACATATGATTACATCATAAAGGGTCCATGACTTGAGCTACACTGAGTTCGTGGCACCGGAAGCGCTCGGCGGGTGCGCGGCCTGCGATGATGCGTCGTCGGGGCGGGCCGCACTGCGAGCAATGTTCTTTTTGCCTACTGAATTCTGCCTCAATATTGCCACGTGGCATCGACTTGTGTTGCACAGGGTCAGTGGCACCTGGAGCGCTCAGCAGGTGCACAGCCAACGATGATGCGTCGTCCGGGCGGGCCGCACTGGGAGCAATGTTCTTTTTGCCTACTGAATTCTGCCTCAATATTGCCACGTGGCGTCGACTTGTGTTGCACAGGGTCAGTGGCACCTGGAGCCCTCAGCAGGTGCACAGCCAACGATGATGCGTCGTCCGGGCCGGCCGCACTGGGGGTAATGTCTGTTGACTAGTGGTTTCCTCCATTAACAGAAATGTGGCACGATTTGAATTGTGGGACCTGCTGACCGCAGTGTAGGACTAAGGCAGTATCCGGCACACACATGACTCCGTGTTGCTGTGCCGCTGGATGCGCTGGGGGCCTGTGGAAGAGAACCACGCCCAGAACCCCGGCCTTTTTATCCGCACTCCTACGCTGGAGTGGCGTACGCTGGCCCAGCCCACTGCGCTTACGCTTACAGGGGGGGACGGCACAGCTACATGTGCAGGGTCTTCCCCACTGCCTGAGGTAACATGTTTGCGTCCACTGTCCACAACACTACAAACCCCAGCAGTATATGTCCACATGGACATGTCTGTGCTCTGCATTCTGAGGTCTGTCCAGCACATCACCGCCACACTTGGCATTGTGTACATTCTTCTTCATGGGTGAGTTGCCTCCTTCACACATACTTGGTTCCCACCTCTCCCCCCATTCTGCACTTGTGTGGCTGAGGGGCCATGCTGTTTTCGGAAGGTCTGCTGTCTTGTCCTACGCTGCCTCGGTGGTAGTCCGGGGGGAGGGTCTGGAGGGGGGGGGGTCCTGGGGGTGGTGGCGGTGGGTGTTATGGCCCTCTTGGGTCTCCGAGCTGCATGTTCATTGGCTCCATGGCATCTGGGGGTCTTCAGTTGTGGCTCTGGGATGGGCTCCCTTTCATACTGCAGGTAGTCGTCCTGCTTAGCACCAGCTAAAGGCAGGTGTTAAATCCCTGCAGCTAACGCGCCTTATCGCCTGTTCTTGGTTCGCATCGCAGATCTGACTGGTCGTTGAGAATCGCGCGAAGTGGTGTTTTCGTGTGTTTTTGCACGGGAACGCCTACTCTGCATATCATTAGCGTTGGTTGTCGCACTCATCCGTGGCGATGTTTTTTGCGGTAGCTATCGCAGGAAAACTGCCGATGTCGGCAGTTTGCGCCACTTTTGCGGCGCTAAAGTGCCGATAAATCGGCGATGAGTCCTTGAGAATATGCCCCATAGTGTGCTAGAACGATCGCAACATTCAAGGTTTCTTCCGCTGCATTTCAATAGTTTAGCCTGGTCTTGCACGTTCAGGAATTGCCTTTGTGAAATGTTGCATATTTTTTTCTAGACATCTTCAGATGCTTCCTTAGAAAGGGGATAGTGCTAATGTATAATACGACTGACAGTGAATTACTCGGATTGACCAAAGAGCTGTCGCATGAATGACATCAAGCCATATCTCATTACATTAAAAAATACATAATTGCAAATACTACAGAATTAAACATTCAATAGCAGACAGAACACTTGGTTTTTACACCGGTGAGCGATCTCTCACACAATGTTCTTCAACAGGGCCAGATATCGGGAGACGCTTCTCAGGATTTCCAAAAGTAAAGTGGGATATCCAGTAAATGGTTGCAATGCAAGAAATCCTGGGGCAGATTTACAAGAAACTGACGCATCTGTATAGATGCGTCAGCTTCCCTGCGCCTGCGTGAAAAACCCTAGCGCCACCATAGATAGCACTATGGCGCAGGGATTTACAGATGCATCAGAAATTCTGACGCATCTGTTGGCGGAAAAGTCACGCATTGCTGGATTAGTGTCGCAAGCACGACGCAACTCCAGCAATGCGTGTTGCGGCCTATTACCAACACTCTGCGTCACTCCTTACGCCTGCTTCAAGCAGGTGTAATGTTTTGACGCAGTGGCGTCCTAAAAGTCACGAAGTGAAATCTTGTAGATTTCACTGCGTCACTTTTAAGAGGCTTTCCTGCGTGGGAACGCCTACCCTGCATACATTATACCTGACAAAGGTATAATGTCAAACAGGGCTTTACAACGTGACGCATCTCCCTAGATACATCACGTTGTAAATTTGCCGCATTTTTTACGCCGCCGTTGGTGACGCAACGGCAGCACAAAAGTGTCGCAAAGGGTCTTGTAAATCTGCCCCCTTAATGCAGTGATCGACGTAGAGTACTTATTGCTGGTGTTCTAGGCTTCACATGAAGAGCCACAAAAATGAAATTAATCCAGCATTTGTTTTCTAAAATCCAAGTAGTATATTGGGCTTGCAAAATCGCTTTTCCCCTCATACCTTAGCGCTGCTCCCACAACAGAATCATCGCCAATGACTCGGGACAATCTCGCAGCCCTCAATTTGACATGTGATGTGTAAAAATGCTGCCTCCATGCTGATGAGCTTAAGGCAATCTCAAGCAAGTGCGCATTCCAGTCTTCGGCACTGACGTCACTAAGAAGGGCTGCGCTTCACTTGCACACCCTCCGACACGCACGTCTAGACCAGATAAAGATGATGACAACTCGGGGACTCTCATTGCACCTGGCTTCTTATTACACACAGCAGCCCACACGGGCAGTTTTCAAATACCGCATTGGATCACAGTAAATGGACACTCGCTCCGCATCGCATGACAGCCGCGTGGCACATTCAAAAGCCGCACCAATGGTAAGGGGACACAATCCACCCTGAAATAGAGTGCTCCCCATCCGTGAGAGGCACAGAAAGTTAAAGTAAAGACACATGGTGCAGGCCTATCGCGCAGCTCACCAGTCTTGTGCTTTAGTAGTGCTGTAACTGCTACCCATTCACTTCCTGTTTCGATGTAAATCAGGGCTGTCAACTTCATTCCTGATTAGTACATGTTGCAAAATGATGCGCTGCTGTGAGTTCCTGTCAATTAAATGCTGGGTTTCTTTAAAGTATGCACTGCCAAATTCCACATTAATACAATGCAGCAAGTTCACTTGAATGTTACCAGTTTGGGGAATATGGGGAGCAGAACAGACCACTGACACCGAAATAGTGTGTGAAAAAGGCCGCTTTTATTGAAACAGGTGCACATCACAATTAAAATGCCCTTGACCTGATGCCTTACAAAACTACAACCTCACTATACAAAACTGCTACCTATGTTAAACTACCCCCCACCCCTAAGGTTCCCCCACAGAACATTTTAAACCTGCAATTCAGTACCCCTACTGTGACCTTTTAACCTTTCACTTTTGAACTTTAACCTTTGACCTTCCACCTTTGAACTTTACCCTTTCACCTTTGACCTTTCAACTTTAACCTTTACGACTATTAACCTGTAACTAACCTAACTTCCTAATGCACCTTAAAGATCCTACCTCGTGAACTTGTCTACCCGTTCCCTTTCAGCCTGGATTGCCTCTGTCAATAACGAATAAACTTGGCTAAAACATGCCAACCTGACTGCAAACCGCCCCTGCACCTGCTTCAAAGCGACAACCCCAGAAAACAATCACTTAGACCCCTGTACACCTGTTCCAAAGCAAGGCCAGCCCAAAAACCCAATTTGTTCACCGGGAAAATTAAATTCCCCCAAGGAGCAATTAAATGGGGGGGGAGGGCGGGGGAAAAAAGATTCTGGGATGCCTATGACCAGCCACCGTGAATATCACAAAATGGTGGCTGGTCGAACAAAATGAGGGGATAGATAGCATTTGGGCTACAAAATAGCCCAACCAGCCCAACCAGCCCAACCAGCCCAACCAGCCCAACGGGGTGGAGCAGGCGCCTGCGCTGCTTCGATTCCCCCAACATCCCCGGGGGGCAGACCTCTCTACGCTCGGCTGCCCCCCAAGACCCCCTTGGGGAATATGGGGAGCAGCACAGACCACTGACACCGGAATAGTGTGTGAAAAAGGCCGCTTTTATTGAAACAGGTGCACATCACAATTAAAATGCCCTTGGCCTGACGCCTTACAAAACTACAACCTCACTATACAAAACTGCTACCTATGTTAAACTACCCCCACCCCTAAGGTTCCCCCACAGAACATTTTAAACCTGCAATTCAGTACCCCTACTGTGACCTTTTAACCTTTCACTTTTGAACTTTAACCTTTGACCTTTCACCTTTGAACTTTACCCTTTCACCTTTGACCTTTCAACTTTAACCTTTACGACTATTAACCTGTAACTAACCTAACTTCCTAATGCACCTTAAAGATCCTACCTCGTGAACTTGTCTACCCGTTCCCTTTCAGCCTGGATTGCCTCTGTCAATAACGAATAAACTTGGCTAAAACATGCCAACTTGACTGCCAACCGCCACCCAGAAAAAGAGGGGGGGACTACCCCTTTTTCTGCCCCCCAAAAACCTAGGGTAACTACAGGCCTATGCCAGGAAAACCTGCAGCTGACCAAACCTACCCATGCGAGAACGAAAACGTCAACCCCCTATCAGACCTTCGTGACCTAAGCTAAGGCCAGCCGCCTCGACTTCCTGAAAAGACGTCCCGACTCCCTAGACCCTCCCCTTACCTTCTTCTTGCCTCACACTGTACAGCCCCCTGCCACTCCCCGCAGGGCCACAACACGACCCACCTAGCAATCCGCTGTACTATCGGCGTCCTCGCCTACTAGACCCCCTACACTATTTTGAGTAAAGTACATGCTTTTACCCTACCCTATCGTTGACTCTCTGCTGTCATGTAACTTCTTCACATCTACCCCCCCCCAATATTAACCTGTTCTACGAGGGAAGCCGCTGACTACCCCCCAAACTCCTTGTCACTATGCGATCCAGTGTGAAAACGATCCGAAGCAGCTCCCATCGTGCCCAGAGTCTGCACCTTTATACCTGCTGTTCTACCCCATTTAAAATGACTCTTAGAATATCGAAACAGGCGCCCAGATGACCTCCAACTTAGCGCCAACCCTGGAAAACAACAATAACAATTTTAGAAAACGACATGGCTCAGCAAAATCCCTCCCTGCCTGAGCACATCGCAAGCTGCGTTTGCTATCAAAGACTCCGAGCTCCTCATGTCCACCATGCTCTGGACCATAGCGTGCCTCCCCAGCCTTTGAGTGTCGCCGCCCCCAGCAGTATGGAGAACCCATGTGACAGAACCACCCTAACCCAGTGCCAATGTTATCACAAGGGGGCTCCTTTCCTAGGGCCAAATTGAACTGAATTCCTACGCACTGCAGATATGCCAAGACCTCTCTGATCGGTCCCAGACCTGTTCGAGACCTGCTCACCGAGTTCCGCATGCCTGCTGCCCTTGGACGGCTACCCACCAACTTACCTCTTTACCCCTATACCATCGTATCCTACAAATTTGCCCCCAAAACATCCCAATTACGAGGGACAACACAACATATTGATTGTTCTCTCGAGCATATCACGGATAACTCATTGAATAACCTCTGCAATCCAGCACCCGTCTCCAGCGTCAAAATTGGGGGGGTCCCACTCCTAGATTCCCTGTCTACTCCCCTGTGCCAGGCCCTGCTTGTCTGCCATCATGAATATCCCTGCCCCAAGCTACCCTTGGCAACCGGACCTTCCTGCTGTCCAGCACGATGTACAATAGACTGTCCCTGTTCGAACAGCTGCCCGTTAAACAGTACCCCATCTTCAAATTTCCCTCTGGCCTTTTGTCCCTCTGCTCCCTGCTAAGCAGGACCTCCCCGTAACCTTTGTAACTGTGTGCCTCTATGGAAGCCCCACTGAGGACCCTGCGACATCCTTGCCCCTCCCCTGGCGCATGACGCGCTGTTAACATGCCCTCGAAATTCGACATGCTCCCACCAACCCCGCAACCATTCCCGCCCCTGCACACCCGTTATCTCCTGTTGGATCCCGACTGTTCCCCCACATGTTAATAATGTGCCACCACAACTTTCTTGTGACCGGTAAACCATCCCCCAAAACTGCGCCCTTCGCAAAAAGGCCTCGTGTGTAACCAGCCTGGCGACCCGCCTCCCCCTTGTATCCCATATCGCCGCCTAGTTAGCCTTCCTTTCAACAGTAACAACGGGCCTCCGAACCACATAATCCAACTCAATGCCCGTGAATGACGGCACCTTAGAGGGGTCCACTGTCTTCCCTTTTGTGCCACTGGACACATAAGCCAGGCCCGCGCTGCCCCAAAAAGTTTGCCAGCACCCCCTGGCTGTCCATGGAACAGGCTTGTTAGATTTATATCCCTGTTAAATGTGCCTCCTTCTCCCCCTGAATCAATCCTGATGCCCATGAGTGGCAGCACCGCACTGGGTCCATCTGCTTTTCATGTTGCCAAAGGTACTCTCAGTTCGCCCCTGAGCTCCCAGAACTGTCCAGCCTCCTCTGGCAGTCCGCAGAACCGGGCTTGCCCGCTCTAATCTCTATCCGTAAACAGGACCTCCCTGGTCACTGACTCCTTGTCATCCCCAGGAATGACCGTGTCGTGCCGCTCAGGCTGTCCTCTATGCCGTCAACGGCACCCCAGGTTCACCCATGACCTTCCAGAACTGTCCAGCCTCCTCTGGCAGTCCGCATAACTGGCTTGTAGTAAACCGTGCCTCCAAGGCCACAGTACCAATGTTGGTGCTTCTGGGTGCCCGTGCCGCACTGGGCCACTTATCTTCCCTGTTGCCAATGGTACCCCGAAGGTCAACTCTGAGCTCGTTGAGCATGTCTCGCCCCCTCTGGCCGCCCTCAGAAATGGAGCCAGGGCCGCTCTGGGCAACGTATCCTCTATGTTGCCAATGGTACACCAAAGGTCAACTCTGAGCCGTATCAATGTTGATGCTCCTGGATGCCAGTTCCGCTCTAGGCCACTTGTCTTCCTTGATGCCAATGGTGCCTCAAACGTCACCCCTGTGCTCCTCGAGCATGCCTAGCCTCCTCTGGCCGCCCTCAGAAACGGCGCCAGTGCTGCTCAGGCCAACGTATCCTCTATGTTGCCAATGGTGTCCCAAAGATCAACTCTGAGCACATCTAGCATGCCCAGCGTACTCTGGCCGCCCTCGGAACCGGTGCCACTGTCGCTCTGGGCCAAGTGTCTTCTATGCTGCCAATAGCACCCCAAAGGTCAAGTCTGCGCTCCTCATGCATGTTTAGCGTCCTCTGGCAGCCCTGGGAAACTAGACGTGTTTGCTGCCCTGTATCGACAGCCCCCGACCAGGGTCCAGCTGTCTGCTCTGGTGCCCCCTGTGCACTAGATCACCCCTGATCCTCTTTTGTGTTTGCATTATCACGACCGTAACCATGCCTCCATGGCCACAGGATGAATCTCAATGTCCTAGAATGACATCCCCCAACACGGGTCCAGCTGTTTACTGCCCTGTCTTAACAGCCCCCGCCTGGGTCCAGCTGTCTGCACGACCGCAACCATGCCTCCATGGCCACAGGATGAATCTGAATGTCCTAGAATGACAGCCCCCAACACGGGTCCAGCTGCTTACTGCCCTGTCTTGACAGCCCCCTGCCTGGGTCCAGCTGTCTGCTCTGGTGCCCCATGTACATCAAGACACCCAATAATCCTCCTTCGAGTTAGGTTTATCACCGGAAACCCGGCCACAAATGGCCCCAGAATGAATCTCCATATCCTAGAATGACAGCCCCCAAAACGGGTCCAGCTGTCTGCACTGGTGCCCCATGTACCTAAACCACTCATGATCCCCATCCGTGTCACCTTTTCATATGCTAGACAGTCCTACCCCGCCCCCCAAATCACTCTCAATGTCCTAGCAAGACAGTCCCCCCCACGGGTCCAGCTGTCTGCTGTTAATCGAGCACCCCCTGCTCGACACCCTTGAAGGGAAACCAGTGCCGACCCTTCATTTCTTGGGAAACCCCCGTATTAACTGTTGCTCCCAGTCCACCCCTCCCCCCCTTCTAGCCCCTACTCCTGCTTGCGTTGCTGTGTCCCAGCAGACCCTTACTGCAGTTGCCGCTACCCCGCTGAACGACTAAGCTGGTGGCTTCCGCCCTAAGAAATGATAGGAGGGAAGGTGTTACCGGGGCCCTTCCGCCTGCACGCCTACCCACAGAAAACCCTGGTGCACTTAGCAATATTAAGGCTCCCACATGCCCAATCGGTATCGCCTTTAACCCACCCCTGCTTTTCCCTTCAAATGCCAGCCTACGAAGTGTACCCACTGCTTCGAAACCTTTCCGAAGTGCCTTTCTTTGGACTAGATCCTCCCCTTCTCCTTCCCGCGTGCCTTAGCCCCATCTCGAACTCTAGCGCCGAGACTCCTTCCTCGATTACTGCCACCCACCTAGCTTATGCCGCCGCACTTTTACCTGGTGCTAGAATCGATGTCCCATCTGGAGCCCGACGTCTGTCCCCCTTCGTTCTTCTCCTGTCGAAACCCCCATGGCTGTCCTTCCTGCCGCTGATTGCCTGACGTATTAACCTGGAAAATGTCATGAACAAATGGTGAGACTCCCCTCCCCGCGCCCACCCTCCTCCCAGTCACTCCTGCTGATCCTCTTCATCTGAACACTTTCCTCGTCGTCCGTGTCATGACATCCCCTGTGTCCCTCATGTGTGGCAGCCCTTTCCGCCCCCCCTCGAGCTTAAAATCACGTCCTCCATACCTTTTGCAGCATTGACCGGAAATGAAAAACCCTTTGACCTTTGAGCACCTATGCTCCCCAAAAGGCCCTGACTTACCATTTGCGCCATAGTTCCCTCCCCTTAACTTCACTCGTATCCGTATACCCTCATACTTACATTGGAGAACCATACCATAGTCTCCCCACCGAACCATAGTCCCACAGCTGTGTTCCGATTCGATTTCCGCCAGGGGCAGCACTGTCCCCCTTGGCTTGTTGTACCGCCGAAGCCGCCCGGGGCCTTCGTGAGGCGGTGATCTTGGGGTCGATTTCGGCCAGGGGCAGCACTGTCCCCTTTGGCTTGGTGCACCGCCGAGAACGCCCGGGGCCTTCGTGGGTCGGTGATCTTAGGGTCCCCCGTCGCTCCCGCCCGGCCGCGCTGGGCCCGGCCTTCTCTTCCCCACGGGGTCATGGAGCCGCCTGGTGCTCTCCCCGAGCTCTCGCTGCCGAGGTGATCCCACCGCAAACATATGGCCCGGTGTGCTGGCCACTGCCTATATGCTGCCTGACCCTCCCCCCCCTCCCAATGAACGTGTCCCCCTCCCCTAGTACCTGAACCCCTTACGCGCTCGGACTAATTTCCCGACTAAATCTCATTCCCTGTGCCTTCCCAGTTCAAGCTGCTCCCCGCCCCATCGGTCTCGCTCTCTAAAATCGAGAGCGGCCCGCAGATAATAAGCATTCCTAAATTAATGCTGCTTAAGGGGGGGCCCAAGAGCCCATCGTGCCTCAAGTGCCGCTTTAGCCCAGAAAAAACCCTATATCTTTTATTTCTTCCCTAATGTTCTATTATTACATGCGCCCTTAATAAGCAGCGTCAAGTTTATGCACGCGGCACATTTGTTCGCAACATCGCCCCCGTTACAGTTATTTAGCGGAAAAGCTCCTCCCCGCTGCCCGCGCGTTAAATCTGCCAGCACCTGAATAACTGCAACGCGCCCTTCACAAAGGGGGATACATACGCACGCGCCGGGCCATCGCCTGCATGGAAGGCGAGCCAACCTCACGCAGAAATTTTTCCCTGACCTGCCTTCTTTAGCTAAAAAACTTGCGTTGTAATCATCACTTCAAGGGGCTCAATTTATCAGGAAATGTGACATCCGCTAACCTGATGGCGTTATCCTTAATGACACCGCCCCTGCGCAGACGGTTCCACTCACCGAAGACGAGAGCGGCCTGACCCTCACCTGTGGCCAACGTATCCAATACGGTGGTCCAGGGAGCGCGAGCCCCCGCTGTCTGCCGCCGCGACCCCTGCTGGGGCCCTCCTCACATACGTCAGTCTCCACCCCTATCTTCCCCCGAGGCAATTCCAGTCCCACCCGGCCGGCAAAAGAAGGGGTAACCCCAGCCACGAACAACTTCTAACCACAGCAAAGGAAACCCCTCACCATCCCCAGGGAAAAAAGATTCTTGGATGCCTATGAATAGCCACCGTGAATATCACAAAATGGTGGCTGGTCGAACAAAATGAGGGGATAAATAGCATTTTGGCTACAAAATAGCCCAACCAGCCCAACGGGGGCGGAGCAGGCGCCTGCGCCGCTTCCATTCCCCAAACATCCCCGGGGGGCAGACCTCTCTACGCTCGGCTGCCCCCCAAGGCCCCCTTCTCCAAAATACAGCCTGCTGTATTTCACGCTGCCAGTACACACAGTTTGATGCAGCAGTAATTTCATTCGGATGCACGCCTGTTCAAATACCTTGGATTGCAGGCTGTCTGGTGTAAATAGACAGTGGTGGGGCTACCAGGCCCATTACTTCCTTGCAGGCTTCAATTACTTTTCTTTGTTATCCTCTTAGTTTCTTCAAAGTTTCCTTTAAGTTTCTTCAGTTGTTACTTCACCTTGCTCCTCATGTGTAGTTTTTCTCCTAGATCGTCGTCAGTGTCGTAAATGAAGTTCAGAGGCGGTAGTGTAGATTATAAGAAGGTTTATTAGATCTTAGTTTCAAGTAGATAGCTAAGTCCAAGCCAGGAGCAGCAGCCCATATCTCCAACTGACATTCCAATCCCACAAAAACTCTCTACATTCTAGATGACCTCACACAGGCTAAGCAGCAGGGACTTGGTACACTGAGGAGGATGCATTAAGATACAACACTTTATGCTTCAAATTCTGCTTGTTCTGGAACCTACTGGACATTTTTCACAAAAATCTATCAGGGAAACAAAATCGGAATTATGAGTTTGTCAGTAAACTCGGTTTGCACAGGTGTAGGAATTTTGTGAGGCACTCTTAACCAAGGAACAAATGGAGACATAGAAAACTTTGGTTGTTTTCAACACTATCAGGCTCAGAAAATATATAAACCAAAACTCAATTCGAAACAGCCACGAAACTACACCACTACACCAGTGAAGGACAATAAGAATCCATATAACTAATCTATAGGGATATTGGTGAGATCACTTTTCTGTCCCACTCCTGCACATGTTCCTAGATTGTCGAGAGGCGGAAAAGCCATATGGCAAAGATGATATTTATCTATTTGTTATCCTTTTTATATACAAAGAACATGATTAATTACCATTGGGAAACCTATATCATACAAACAAAAACAGTAGCAATATTTCAGAGCAGTAATAACATACAATATATATATCTAAAATTTACTATTTAACTCAGTGTATTTTTAACTTTCACAATAATGGTAATAATGGTAAATTATATGTGCCAGATTCGAAAATGGTGTTGAAACAGAAGGCCATCTTTCACTGGCCAGGAATCCGTTCCTCAGCCTGAAGTTCAGATCTTGAATGGGCAAGGTGTATGGATGGGAGGAGCAATGTTATGGTCCACTGTGCTTTGGGGTGATTTCATGGTAAGGCAAATCTTAAGCATAAGCTTCTTAAATGTCACTCACATGCTACAATAATGCTTAAAAGCTCTAGAACAAACAAAGTGAATAGAGGAAAATTCTAGAACTAGCTATTGAGTGCCCATCGACATTCAACCACTACTTCTTTCAAGATGCTCTCTGACAAGGTAAGTATTGCCATCCGAGGACTTTTAAATCTGATGTGAGGGTTATTTAATGGCCTGGGATGGGATATCTGATTATTGTTTTATGCACTCATTTGATTTATTTATATTTATCTGGGCTACATTATTGTAAATGTGTATCACATTGATCCTTTTCGAAAGATCATTTAGGAAACCTGAAAAATGTTTTCCAAAATATATCCTATTTCAACAAAACTTTGGGTCAAAATGTAGTAACAAAAACTGCTAAGATCTTCTGCATTTAAGTGAACATTGTGTTTGGGATAGGGACATTAAAACATCCTTTACAAGTGATTCCCAAATATATCCCTTCTTCTGAAATAAAACTTAATCACAGATGCACGGATTTGCTTCTTGCTTAAAAGGGCAGAGTAGGACGGCAAACATCAAGCAAATACATCTTTATAACAGTGTCCTTTAAATAACAGTGTCCTTTAAATATATTTTGGACGACAACATGAGTCTGTAATGCAAAACATATCTTGCTATTTTCTTCTATTTGCCTCTGCAATTAAATATATTACATTTCTCTTATTTGGAATGGGGACCCATTATGTCCCTTCAGATGGTCTTTAGCGTGTTACAAAGTTGTGAATGGAAATGTTTATTATATGCTGTGATTAAAACCTGGCTGCACTGATGGAACCCCAAGTCCACCCTCGAACTTCAATGGTAATTTACATAGAATATTTCAGATACTAATATATCTTCGGCTTTGTATGAATTTTCTTTGGTGAATAATGGAGCAAAAATGAACTATCATTCAATGAATATATGCAATATTACTAGAGTGACAGAGTTATCGAACACACAAATGTATGCTTACACACAGAGTTAGAGAACCGTTCATGCATATGGGAAATATTTACAAGTGAACACCCCAAGAAACACTGATAAATATGTCTACGTTTATTTACATGGCAGGCACTTTATCATTTATTTCCTTGTTTTGCTGATTCTGGAACATTTTTTGTACGATTCTTCATTTCATGGTGGTTCATGTGGCTGGTTCACCTACCACCATGAATTGCTGAACTGCTCACAAAATTTCAGGTTTCAGGGCTTATTTCGGGCACTTATTTTTGTTTGTTTCATGGAATATGGAAGTGAAATTTTGCAAACAACATGCTGCATAGATCCCTTATTTTGATCTTGATGGGGAAAATGTATCTGATGTAGGTGTGGGCGGGGGCTGGCAAAGGAAGTTCACATCTTAAAGAGATGGTTAGAAAGTAGGATAAGTATCTTGATTTTCAAACTGTTTGTATTTAAGTTGTCTTGACCACAAATAACTATGTTGGCACTAGGTCCTTTAACACTCCAGAGAATAAAGAGTTAAAAGGAGAGACATTTTTATATGAATGGAAGTGGACGTGGTGCCATCTGAGTAAAACTACTAGTGGTTTTACATATATGCTAAACAAAAACGAAGAAGAGGGCTATCCTTGGGAGAATCTGTAAGAGAAAGGGCAGAGTGAGAGGACAGATCACATAGCCTTGCTTTTGACTGCAGCCAGATAGGATTTATTGGATCTGTTTTAGAGAGTGATCCAAATCCTTAGCTACTGCCTTGAAGTGGAGGGGCAAGATGTCCACGGTGTCGAAGGTGGCTGAGAAATCTGGAAGAATTCTTTTGAGGTAGCCAAAGACCACTGATTCAAGTATGTTATCCCATACAGCATTCTGAGTTTGGGTGGAAGCCATATTGGTTGATTTAAAGTCATTTTTGGGATTCTATGTGAAATTAGAGCTGGTATTTTTGAATTTTGAGTCACCATAGAGACGCAGGTGGCTGGTTCTTTTTTGGTCAGTAGGGTCCCCTGTCGCTGTATTGATGAAGGGGTGATAAGCAATTACAGTTTGGGTCGGAGGCCTACTGGAGGGGGGGGGGGGTAGTGTGGCTGGAGAGAAGAATGGCTGTTCTGAATTTCAGGACTTTTTCTATGATGAAGGTGCCTAGGATAGTTCATACCACCAACATATCTAGTTATCTAAGTATAAGCATATTCCTGGACTGATTAGGTTTCAGTGTTCTCCCATGGTGGAGTTAAAAAATATTTCCCTGTTAATTATTATGAGTTCTTGTGATATACTTTTAATGCACTCCTAAACTTACAGACGTAAATAACACCTAAGCGTGGTAGAAAAAATTGGGAATCAGGTCCTTGCTATTTAAAATTCCAAATCAGTGCTTCTTCTGAGAAAACAATTAGCTCTTGGTGATTTAGACACAAAACTAGTCTAGCGGCATCCAGAAATACATTAGTGACTGACATACACAGCCTTTTAATCCTGCAGTTAATCTATGAAAGGACCCTTGAGGGGCAGGTTGCCCTGCAGGCTTTACACCATCCACATTTATCATGGCTGGTGTAGCCTTCGTCTCCCGTTGCGGCATGCTTAGGCAGCGAGTAGCACTACTCTCAAATTGCTCTTATTCCAGTAAAAATGTATTCACTGGCTGCGGGCCATCTTTGAAGCTTCTCTCTTCTTCACCCGCCCAGTTGTCAGGCCGGGGGATCAATTTCTTCTACATTGTCTCAGTTGTAAATCTACTATTACTCATGTCAAGAGCAGGACTGGGTAATCCCATTAATATGCATTTGCCTCACCGAAGGCCCATGCTACTTATTATGATTAGTGTAATATTATTATTATTAGTAGTATAATCATTACAACAATGATAATAATAATAACACTAATAATAATGATAATGAAAGTGATATATATGGGCCCCATGGTATTTAAACACAGCTATTATTATTACTATTATTATTTGTAATAATACTACCACTACTACTATTAATAATAATAATAATAATGACAGTGATATGTATGGGCCCCATGGTGCTTAAATGCCACTATTATTATTAGTATTTATAATAATAATAATAATAATACGTATATGTATACAGTATTATTAATACTAATAATATTATTAATAATAATGACAGTGATATATATGAGCCCCATGGTGTTTAAACACAGCCATTATTATTATTATTATTGCTATTATTATTATCACTAACAATAATAATAATTATTATATAGTATTATTAATACTAATAATAATAATACTAATAATAATGACAGTTTTATGTATGAGCCCCATGGCGTTTAAACACAGCCATTATTATTATTATTATTATTATTATTATTATTATTATTGCTATTATTATTATCACTAACAATAATAATTATTATTATATAGTATTATTAATACTAATAATAATAATACTAATAATAATGACAGTTTTATGTATGAGCCCCATGGCGTTTAAACACAGCCATTATTATTATTATTATTATTATTATTATTATTATTGCTATTATTATTGCTATTATTATTATTATTATCACTAACAATAATAATTATTATATAGTATTATTAATACTAATAATAATAATACTAATAATAATGACAGTTTTATGTATGAGCCCCATGGCGTTTAAACACAGCCATTATTATTATTATTATTATTATTATTATTATTATTGCTATTATTATTGCTATTATTATTATTATTATCACTAACAATAATAATTATTATATAGTATTATTAATACTAATAATAATAATACTAATAATAATGACAGTTTTATGTATGAGCCCCATGGCGTTTAAACACAGCCATTATTATTATTATTAGTAGTAGTATTTCTAATAATAATAAGTATACAGTATTATTAATACTAATAATAATGACAGTGATATGGTGTTTAAACACAGCCAGCGATTCTCCTCCGAGTGACCTGTGAGTGAAGGGATGCCTTCATTGAGGGACACTGGGGGCAGTGAATGGGAATGCCACATAGGCCCTGAAAGTAGAAAGTGCAGGTCACTTCTGAGCTATGCAGATATTCTCCATGCATGCTGTCTGACACATTGTGGGGGGACAACCTGAGGGTTTCCAAAATCCCTTGCTCAGTGTAGTAGGAGGATCAGCATACTCACACTTTACTGCTCCATGTATTAATACATACAATATCACAATATAGGGGTGAGAAACGTTTAAACACAAAGAGCAGCCCGTGTTTCATCTTTACCGCATTATATGTGAACTGATCATGTGGGTTCTTTAATATCTTCAGAACTAGTCAACAAAATCATATTGAACAAACGCGATTTACTCAAACATTGTAAAGAAACAGCATAAGACTATTTGTGCAGCTTACCTGGGTTCTTCCTAGAATTTTTAGAGTGATTACAAGTACATACAAGGCCACGTGCCACCTAATGGTTTGTGAAGCTCGATCCCAGAGATTCCATATGCCGAGGGCATTGGACCATATTTTGTAGTGCTTGAAAGCCAGACGCCGAGTTTGAATAGCAGCATTGTTTCTTCATTTACAAGTGTTAGTTTTCCTTTGTTGTGTGTTGGGGCCTCATCATAATGCTGTATCATCATAAAGACATAGTTCAGACTTGTTGCTAAGATACGAGGCCAGTCTTTTCATTTCCTTGCAATACTTCCCCTGCTCTTTCCTCCTCACTAATGCTCTCTGGATGTCCTTGTTCCTCCTGATATTGCCCGTGTAGCATTTCTTACATTTGTGTAAAACTACAGTGAACCACGCACATTGAGTGAGAACATGTCTCCAGTCTTCAGACATTGGTGTGAAGTCTTTCTGTACCAAAGAATAAACTTCTAATCAATACATGACTGCGCCCTAGTCAGTTCAGTAGGTTGGTCCTTCTATATACATTTAGGCCCACTTTAGAAGTGGCATCTTTATTCATATTTTGGCGTAAAAAGTAAATTTCGTCTACTTGGTATTTCTAGAGATGCTGTGTTGTACCTCCGCCTGCACCAGTACCAGGACTTTATATCTTGAGCTGCAGGTGTAATGTTAGCTGTGTTAAAGCAATCGTTCTTGGTTCCAATATCACCAGCACCTTTGTGTATACAACTGCAGAAAATGCCAGGAACAGATTCTCCAGGACAAATTTGTAGTAACTTGTGAAAAGGCTTGGAAATACATATGCAAAGTAGTGCTGAAACAGTTATTATCCATGCCAAAGAGAATTGACATGGAATTACTTGTAATCCCTTCTTAAGTTCTGAAACTGAAGTTAAAGGTACCCGGGGTATCAGCAATTCTAGTTGCAGAATTACTTCACCACATTTACTGTAGTAGTTGTAATATGGGACTTATTGTTTGGAATGTTTGAAGTGGTGATTCTTCAATAACTGTATAATAAGTTAATGCCAGCCACTTTATTATCAATGTCACTGTTATGTTATGGGGATTTACAAAGCGCATACCTGACCCTAAAACCACCATGCAGACCTTGCAGATGGATAAGCTGTAAAGACTTAAACGAAACGTGGAAGTTGAAGAAGGTAAGTCTTTATTGAACAAATGCCCTGACACCAGAAGGGCGTGTAGTCTCGTTGAAGAAGTCAGCCTCAACTGTCTTCCCAACCATTGCCCATGCCTAAGGTTCTATTGCAGAATGGATGGACGTCATAGAACCCTGGGCATGTGCACGTGGCAAGGAAGAGAGCGCGAGGCACAAAGTACAACACAACACATCTCCTTTTTATAAACAATAAAGTACAATGTAAACCGTGAAAACAGGTTGAGAAATACAAGGAAATAAGCAGAGTGCAAATACTGGCTAGGGGAGGGGGTACAAATTGGAAAGGAGGAGGGTTGTGGAATGGGGGAGGAGAAAAAACAGTGCAATAACAAATTAGAAAGATGCAAGTAAGTGAATGCAACAATTCCCTGAGGAGATAAAGAGAAAAGGCTGGAAGGGTTATTCACACACAAAATCTCGCAACTTTGCGGGTAGTCTGACTTCCCTTCCTCGTCTGCTCACGAGGAGTTCCCTCGTGGTTCCTTCCTCCCTGTGAGAGTCATTGTGAAAGGAACAGTTTTGTTCAACAGTCTCATCATCCTTGCTTTGTATATTTTTTTCCCCACAAGCAACTGGGTCAAGCAGTATATCATCCTCAGTCTCCTCACTGACACAGTCATCACTGTTATAATTCTGTACAGCGTCACCACTCTGCACTACGATTCTACTCGAAGATCCACCAACAGCACCTTCAAGGTTACTGTCACTCCTGGTATCATCATCCAACAGCCAATCATATTTGAGGTTGGTAGAGGGCCTGTGGCACACAGAACCAGTTTGCTGTTGCACCACCTTTCCTTCTCCTCTACACAATGGCAAGGATGAAAAATGCCAAATCTTGCCATCACTCAAGAGAGCCGAATTGCAGAAAATTTTCTCAACAACCAAGGGCTGTGAAAAATGACTCTGTCCTTTTTTAACAAAACCACTTTTTTTTACTCTGACTTTGTCACCTATGCGAATGCTAACAGATTTGCATCCATGTTTGGGATCATAATATTTCTTGCTAGTGATTTGAGAGTGTAGGAGTTTCTTCTTAACCCCCTCTGAGGACCAAGCTGCTTTCTTGGGTGCTAACAACCACCCCACATTATCCTTGGTTATAGGGGTCCTAACTCTCAATAACATGAAAGGGCTTAAACCAGTGGATTTGCAAGGCGTAACCCGGAAAGCCCAGAGATTGTATATCAGTTCGTTCCTCCAAGAAAGATCATTGTGGTTGGCAAGTTGGACAATACCTTTAATGACTCGATTGAATCCCTCTACAATACTATTGCCAGCTGGGTGGTACAGAGAGGTGGTCTTGTGAGTGATACCATTATCCTTCATAAATTTCTTGAAATTATCAGGGACAAATTGGGGACCATTGTCGCTCACTATGCACTTAGGTAATCCTTCTCTCAAAAATAACTTCTGCAAGAAATTAATAACGGTCTTGGTATCAGTTTTATGTACAACTTCCACCTCTGGCCATTTGGAAAAGTGGTCAAACAAAACGATGAGGTACAACTGTTCACCATTCTCTCAAATGGGGCCACAAATGTCGATCCCCAATCTGGTCCAAGGCATACTGGGGTTGGAAAGAGGTTGCAAAGGTGGTCTAAAAGTGCGTTGGGACTTGTCAGAATTTTCCCATGCTGAGCAATCCCTTACTTTCCTTTCAATTTCAAGGTCTAACCCTGGCCACCAGTAGGAGTTTTTTACTCTACTTTTAGTCTTACCAATGCCTAAGCGTCCTTCATGGCAAATATCAAGAATTTTTGACCGCAGGCAAACATGGGGTATTACTTTTCCGCTTCTCAGAATAAGACCTCCTTCACTCGACAATTCATGTCTCAACTCCCAGAAAGCACGCATGTGAGTAGGGACGTCTTTTTTAGTGGGCCAACCATCCTTGACATACATTCTCACTTTGCACAAAACCGCATCAGCCTCCTGGGCCAATGACCATTCGGATTGAGAAATGCAGGGAATTTCTTCCAGAATGTTTGCCACACAGAATGACTCAATATCCAAAGCAGATTCACCCACATCAGGTAAAGGCAAACAACTCAAACAGTCAGCTACAACATTTTATTTTTGTCAAACTTGTGTTTATTGAAAATTTTGCAAGTACATCTTAAGTTATTACCATCACTTCGCTCATCGCAGTGAGCGTTGGAGATGTCATCGAGACGGAGGGTGCATACAATAACACACAGCGCCTAGATAGTGTCCCGGCCCCAATATCACAATGGATGCTAAAATAGAGGATACAGTTTCTAACAAAGGTGGGGCTTGGGCCAGTCCCCCGTGATCATTATATAAAATCAAACAAACTTAATTGGGTGTCCCATCTTTCTTTTGTGATGGTGTTTGATCAGGTCCTTCCAACCGGAAGGTGCCATTTGAAGTACAGAAATGTCCTATAAAAACAATGCCCAGGAAAAGGATAACCAAAACCCCATCCCCCCTCCCCCCTCCCAAACAGTGGTGGCGGCTAGATCAGTTTGGTGTACGCAACATGGGATAGTAGAAGTTAAATCAAAATTGAAAGAGATGTAATGCTCTGACAGAAGGAGGACAGACAGCCAGTGGTAGCCCCCGTGAGAGGAAAGTAACTAACGGCCCCCATTTAAATTCGAAATTCTTGTAGTTATCCCGAAAAATATCAGACATTCTTTCTAGGCTGAGTAACTTCCATAACCGGGAGTGCCAAAGGGGGATCGCCGGGGCTTCCCTCTGCTTCCAGGCCGCTGCCAAGGTCACTTTGGCCGCACCTATACAAAGCCACATAATTGCCTTGTCTGCACAGGTCTGGTGTTCCAGGGCAGGATCGCGGAGCCCCAAGAGGATCCCTGCCATGGTGGTGGGGATGGGGTATCCCAGCATGTCTTTAATGTGTGCCAGTATTTCTTCCCAAACGGGGCGTATAGTCGGGCAATCCCACCATATGTGCTGGAAGTCACCCAGGAGCCCGCAACCCCTCCAGCATCTATCAGAAGTGTTGGGAAAGATCTGTTTGAGCTTGGACGGATGGAGATACCAGTCCATCATGGTCTTAAGATGAGCTTCCCAAAGTTCTACGGAGTGGTTGAATCTTGTGATGACGGTCCACAAACGTGACCATTCCTCCTCTGAGATACCGCGCTGTAGAATTCCCTCCCACATAGACATGTATCGTGGACGTGGGGAGAGGGTGGTAGTGAGTAGGTAGTTTTATATGAACGAGATCACCCCCTTCATAGTAGTGGCTTTGGAGAGGAAGGATTCGAATCTTGTAGTGGGACGGGTGGCTGCTTCTCGTACTTGTGGAGTGAGAGCCCAGTGCAGTAGTTGAGTGTAGTGGTATCGTTCTGTGTCCTCTAAGCCATAATCCCGTTTGAAGTTGTCAAAGGTAAGGGGGTCAGCGTTATGAAAAAGGTGCGTCAGGGCAAGGCATCCTCCCTGTCTCCAGGCGTCAAAGGGTCCCTCGTATAAGCCTGGGGGGAAGGCTGGGTTGAAATGAAGTGGTGTAAATGGCGAGGGGAAAGAAGTCCACCGGTCGTCTCCCGTGACCGAGTCCCACACCTTCAAGGTGGTACATGTAGGAGTACTAAGGTATGTGTTCTTGGGCCTGTCCTTCTTGGGACGCCAAGCTAAATCCCAAATAGTCCTCCCTGCTACACTACGATCCATATGCAACCAGTGTTTTTCGGATTCTCGCTTGGACCATTCAGTGAGCACTCTCAACTGCGCTGCTTTATAATATAGTGCTATGTCTGGGAGTCCCACTCCGCCCTCCGTTCGGGAACGACGCAATAAAAAAAAAGAAAAGTGGGCGCGCCCCCCCAGCCAAATGAATCGAAGAATCATGGATTTAACTCTACGAAAAAAGTCTCTTTCTAGTTCTATGGGTAGGGCTTGGAATAGATAGAGGAGCTTGGGGAGGAGTGTCATTTTGATAGCGTGTATTCGGCCAAGCCAGGAAAGAAAGAGAGGTTTCCACTTCGTAAGGTCCCTTTGAATACGAATGAGGATGGGGGGGAAGTTGGCAGTATAAAGTCCCTCTACCCTAGGCGTTAGCTGGATCCCCAGATATTGTATGGAGGAAACGGTCCATTGAAGGGAAGTGAGGGGTTGTAGTTTGCGCATTTCCGCTTGTGGAAGAGTGAGGTTGAGTATGTATGATTTGCCGAGGTTTATTTTGAAGCCTTCCACTGCTTCAAATCGCTCAAGCTCTGACTGTAAGGGGGGAAGGGACTTAGCGGGATCGGAGAGTGACAAGAGGACATCGTCCGCAAAAAGGGAAATTTTGTGTGAGTCCCCACTGAAGGGGATACCCTGAATGTCGGGATTGGCCCTGACACCCATCGCCAAGGGCTCAATACTAAGGGCAAAAAGTAGGGGTGAGAGGGGGCACCCCTGACGGGTACCTCTAGAGTGGGAAAAGGAGGCCTCAGTGTACTCCATTGACTTGAACCCTGGAGCGAGGTTCGACATAATTGGCCCGGATCATAGTGATAAATTTAGGTGCAAACCCAAAGCTCGTGAGGGTGTTAAAGAGGAATGTCCAATCTACCCTGTCAAAGGCCGTCTCGGCGTCCAGACCTACCAATACAGCGGGAATATGATGTCTGTTGGCCTTTTCTATCAGGTGTACAATTCGGCGGGTGTTATCATGTGTTTGTCGACCCTTGATGAATTCCGATTGGCCCGGATGTATAAGATCGGGCATGAGGTCGTTCAGTCGCTTAGCTAGGATGGAGGAATAAAGCTTCGCGTCCAGATTCAATAGGGCGATGGGCCGATACGAGGCGCATAGATGGGGATCTTTCCCTGGTTTAGGTATAACAGAGATCACGGCCTCGGACATTGACTCGGTAGTCTCTCCCTCCTCTGCCATTTTATTAAAGAGCCGCGTGAGGTGTGGAGTGATGTCAGGAGCGAAAGTTTTATAAAATTGGGCGGTGTAGCCATCTGGTCCCGGGGCCTTGTGGGGCTTGAGAGCTTTTATAGCAGCGTTTACCTCTTCAGATGTAATGGGGGCAGTAAGTGTGTCGTTCCATTCAGGAGAGACCTGTGGGAAGTGCAGTGTCTGGAGGTAATCTCGTTGGGTGTCCGAGTCTAACGGGTCCCTAGTGTAAAGAGCTTTGTAGAATGAGCCAAAGATCTCAGACTTTTCCTCATCTTTATGCGTGAGCTCCCCATTGATCCACTGAATATCTCCTATGTATTCCCGTTCTCGCTTGGCTTTAAGTTGCCTGGCTAGATGCTTGCCGATCTTGTTACCTTGTGAGTAGGATAGGTGTCGGAGTTTGAGGAGTGTAAATTCCGCCCTGTTGTTGTAAATAGCTCTAAGCTTGCCCCTCATAGCAGTCAGATTGCGAAGAGTTTCCCTTGTGGGGTTCAATTTGTGTGCGTGTTCGATAGTTGCTACTTCTTTCTCTAGTGCTTCCCTCTCTCTGGTTCGTTGTGTGTTCTGCGCCGAGTTAAGGGCAATGCATTTCCCACGGAAGACTGCTTTAAACGTGTCCCAGGTGGTATACTCCGATGTATCTTCCGGTTTGTTAATGTCAAAAAATTCAGTAATGGTTTCCATCAACGTGGTGCAGGATACTTTATCACGCGTGAGAGAGGTTGGAAAATACCATCTGGGAGTAGTCGAGGCATTACTATGCCAGTTCAAGCACATTGAAAGCAAACTATGATCCGACACTGAGAGGGGGAATATTTTGGCGTCCTGTAACGCACCCAGTAAGGTTTGGCTAATGAAAATGTAGTCAAGTCGGGAATACATGCGATGGACATGAGAATAAAAAGTGTAATCCCGAGATTGGGGATAGAGAGTACGCCAAGCGTCCAGGAGGCCCAGGTCGTGGAAGTGTTGCTTAGTGTCAGGGGTAAAGGAGCCCATGTCAGAGCGGTGTGGGTGAGTGCTATCTAGGTCTTTCTGCCAGGTCAGGTTAAAGTCGCCCATGAGTATCATTGGCCCCTCTACAAAGTCCAGAAGCTTCCCCATTAAGGTTTTTAAAAAGGCTGTTTGCCCAGTGTTAGGTGCATATACTGCTATGAATGTACAGAGTTTGCCCATTAAACGGCCCTTAACCATAACCCAACGGCCGTCTTTGTCAGACTGGACGTCCAGTGGTTGAAATTTTGTGGAAGAATGAAATAGGAGTGCCACCCCTCTATGTTTCGTAGGTGCGGAGGATCTATATATCAGTGGGTATTGCTTATGGCGGAAGCGTGTGTCCTCAGTTCTAGCTAGATGTGTCTCCTGCAGAGCCACTATATCGAGATGGTGGTCAATGATATACTTCCACACCTTTTGGCGCTTTTGAGGTGAGTTAAGCCCCTTAACGTTCCAGGATCCAATGGTGATCGTCATTACGTTAAAGTGTAAAACATTGTCTCATTGCTAGTGCTAGCTGTCCCGTCGTGTCATGAGTCCAAGGATATCCCCAGAAGTAAGTGTCCCACAATTGAATGTTATCTGTAGGTATATTAGAGCAAAAGAAGCCATCATTGAAAAGTTTCAAAAAGCCGCCACCATTACCCTCCCGTTCCCTCCCCGCAAACCCCAGAAACATTAGAATAAACGTTAACAGAAAGTACGGTAAAAAAAAACATTGCCAGGTCCCCGGCTGGGGGAACAAAGACCCCACAGGGACTAGGGGGGACGGTACGTCCGAGGACCCCGTTCGCGCCCCTCCCGGACAAAGCTCAAACTGACATCTTCATGCAGCTAGGGTAGAGCCAACAAAATAGAACCACATTTTGCAAAGGTGAGAAGTCACTGCCTCCAGTTGAAGAGGCGAAGTAAGTCACGGTTCACCCAATCCCCAATTATTCGCCGTGACCTCGAGAGGCCAGGCCACAGAGGGGTCTGAGTTTCAAGAGTGCGCACGGGGGCAGACCCCGACCACCCATCCCGACCCTCCCCCAAAGCTGCAACCACCAATAACATACGGCAAGATTTATACTCCAAGGTCGAGACCAGTTCACAGAAATGGAAAGCCATCGTTCCCATTGGTAAGTCTCTATACCAGAGGTGCCCACTGGCGTGGCAGAGACTGTGACGTTCCCTTGATCAAGGCACCTCGGCAGCTTTTGGGTCGTTGGAGCATCCGGTCAAATGATTCATAAGGCAGCAGGAGAGAGACCGCGGCCGGTCCGGCTCCCCAGGGGCCAATGGAGTCCATGCGGCTTAACACGTCGTGGTCTGTGGGGTCGTCCATAACCCAAGGGTAGAGCCCCATTTGTTGGACACCATGGCTCGTGAGGGCCACCACCGCAGTCAGCGTTCCGTTGTCTTAGTCTGTAAAGGGAGATCCTCACATAGCTTTTATTTGCGATTCCTGCGTGTTCCTGTGGACCACGGAGCGACCGAAGGACTGTTCCCCAGGGCCTCTGGTGATTTTGAGGCGTTGGGGCCAGGTCCCTCCGAGGGGAGACCCAGGAGATCCAGTCCCTCCCTCAGCTCTGAGATGTGCCTTTGTTTGTTGTTGAGTTCAAAGCTTAGACCGAACGGGTATGTCCACCTGTATCGAATTTTATCATCACGAAGCTTCGAGGTGATGGGCCTAAAGAGCTGTCTCCGAGCCAGCGTGGCCGGTGCTAGGTCCTGGTATATAGTGCAGGAGTGTTCTTGAAATGAGATTGGTCCCTTCTTCCTGGCAGCCAATAGCACTGTTTCCTTGTCTTTATACGAGTGGAATTTTGCCAGCACATCTCGAGGACGTTTCTTTTCTCCGGTCTTTAGCCCTCCCACCCGGTGGACACGGTCCAATTTGATTCTAAGCGTTTGGGGGCTGAGGATTTCCGCAAAGAGCCCCTCTATGAAGGCTTCAAGGTCAGGCCCCTCTGCGCCCTCCTCCAGATCCCGTATTCGCAGATTTTCTCGTCGGGCCCTGTTTTCAAGGTCCTCTGCCTTGAGTTGTGTCTGGTGGAGTTGATCTTGTAGGATGCGCACTTCCTCACGTATTTCAGTGGTCTGTTTAGCTTGATCTTGGGATTGCGCTTCCAGATCTAAGACCCTGGTGCCCACCGAGTTTACATCCTGCTGTAGAGAGGTCAGCCTTTCTGTAAGGTCAGAGCGCAGTTGTTCCATCGTGGCTTTGATGTCTTGACTGAGATCAGACCGGAGTTCTGTTTTGAAGTCCCTAAACATATTCAAGAGGTCATCCTTTGAAATGGCCATGGTGCCTGATCCCTCGACGTGGCTCGATTGCGGGCGCTTGTCTGTTGGTGCAAAGAAATCTGAGACCTTGGACGTCTTCTTGTTCGTCGTCTTCTTAGGGGGCATAAGGGCGGGTCCAGGAGGACCCCTGGCGTAATAACAGTAAGACTGAGGCGTGCAAAATTCAGTGAGTGACTCGCTGATGAACCGCTTTAAAGGTAAGGGTCGAATTCATTTGAGGTCCCCAGGTACTCAGAGCATGGTCGAGGACGCCACTCCGCTGTTTGCCTGCATATGTGCGCTGTGGTGGTGTTTGGCTCGAACAGGGAGGTGTGGTGTAGCTGGTGCGGCCTGGTCTGGGTACGGTGTAAGCGTTAAGAGCCAGAGTCCGGCCCACCCGGTGAGGAGACAGCAAGGCCCACACTTTTCTCGACTCAGCTCCTGAAGGGTATATGTGGGACCAGGAGGTCTGTGAAAGCCCTCTCCACCGTAGAGGGTCCGCCAGACCGACAGTCCTCTCGATTCCCCCTCTCAGCGGCCGCCGCAGATGTGCCCCGGTGGTGACAGGTCGCGGGACGTTTTGCCTGTGTTAAAGAGGCCCAGTCCCCCGGGCTTCACTGGTCGCCATTTTGAGGCCCCATCATGTGTCTCGCTTGGTGGTGCAGAGAGAGGAGAGGCCCAGCCTGTGGGGTCGCACAAGGAACGTGTTCTGATAGCGGAGGGCGGCGCAGCCTTTTAAGCAGGACCCCAATAGAAGAGGCAGGGCGGCCAGCCGCCTCCACGGGGACAATCAAGCCTTGGTGTGTGGGTTCATCTTTCCTGATGCAACCACGGGCCTCCGCTGGCGCTGTGGTAGGGGTGCAAGCTATGCGGGTGCTTCTTCTGAGCTAACGCTTGCAATGAACCAGGTGGAAGCTGGAAGCCTAGGCGGAATTAAACAGTGGCGCCCGTAGTCACGACTCAGCCGCCATCTTAAAGACAGGCATGCCGCGTGGGAAGGCTCATCTTCGTGGGCTGCGCTAATCATCCCCTGGTAGCAGTCCCCTGAAGGCCCGAGGTAACCCGCTTCCTGTCGCTGGGCCCACGTTGCCAAATTAGCCTTAGACACACCTGTGGGGGGTTCAAGTGACCTCGGGTGGCGTCAAGGTCCTCCACGGCGGCCGCACCGTTCCAGCGTCTGCTCCTCCCAGGGGACCACAGCAGCGAGGCTATCCATGGGTCTCCTCCCCAGCCTCGGTGAGTAGGCGTGAGTTGGTTGCCGCTGATCTTCGCTCTCGTTTCTGACTTGAGGGCTGCTCTAGCGTTCTCCGTGCAAAGGGCGCCATCTTGATAAGCGCCGGCTCCACGCTGCGCTGTTTTGTTTATGGTGTTAGAATGGCGCCGGCAGCACTTTGGTGTGCACCGATTGTGCCCCGCAGCTTTCGCTTCACGTAGGTATGCCTCTCGATCGTCAAAGCTCCGTTCAGCCGCTCCTATGCATTCCGGGATAACGTGCGGACCGGGAGCCGAGACGAACTACGTCCGATCGGCCATCTTGCCCGGCCACCGCAGCTACAACATTTGTGACGCCTGGTACGTATTGTACCACATAATTGAAATCCATCATTTTGACCGATATGCGTGCCAGACGAGGTGAGGCACTTTGTAGTCCCTTGGTGGTAAGAACCTTGACAAGGGGTTTGTGATCACTTTTAAGAGTGACAAGGTATCCCCAAATGTATTGCTTGAAATGCTCCAAGCCCCATGTGCATGCAAGAGCCTCTCGTTCTATAACTGAGTACTTTTCTTCAATAGGTGTAATAGAACGGGAGGCAAAAGCGATAGTTCTATCGTTGCCATTCACATCATTTTGACTCAATACAGCTCCAAGATCTCGACCACTAGCATCTGTGGTAATGTAAGGAGGGATCAAACCCTTGTAAAGATGGTGCGTCACAAATGTCATTCTTAATCTTAGTAAACGCTTCCTCACAAGCATCCGTCCATTCAAATTTATTTTTTTGTTTTATCAGTTGTCTTAAAATTAAAGTCTTGGTGGAGAATTCCTGCACAAATTTGGCATAAAACTCTGAGAGACCTAAGAGAACTCTAACATCATCTTTATTCTTGGGGGAAGGAGCTTCTTTTATAGCTGACAGTAGCTCTCTCTGGGTTTAATGCCATCCCCCAAAATCTCTTGCCCTAAATAAGTGACACTGGTCTCTGCAAATTTGCATTTGCTAATATCTGCAGTGAGACCTTTCTCCTCAAGGATTTCTAAGACTTTGGCTAGCCTGGCATCATGTTCATCTCTGTTAGCACCCATGACCATAATGTCATCTTGGAAAATTAAAAGATTAGGTTCATCCTTGAAAATTACCTGCATTAATCTTTGGAACATTGCTGCTGCAGAGGCCAAACCGAAGGGTACTCTCTTGAACCTAAAACAACCAAAGGGCATCACAGTATGCAAAAGAACGTCCACCAGACTTAGCAGATTCTAGGCACACAATATAGGTCCTGACGGGCTGATCTCAGTTCCCGGTAGATAAGGGAATTGTACATGTCTAGGGCTGAGTCCTGCCCTAGCTTTGAACATGAAACAAAGAGCTTTAAATTGTGCTCTTTTTCCAATTGGCAGCCAATGAACTCACAGAGAATAGGAGAGGCTGGGCTATATCTCGGAAGCAGAGCAAGAAGTCTAGCAGCAGAATTCTGCATGACCTGAAGGCGGTGGATACAAGCCTTGTCAGCTCCCAGATAGAGAACGTTACCGTAGTTCGTTCTTGAAAGAATGAGGGCCTGAATCAGACTTCTCTGTAGGGGATAGTCCATATAATTTTCCTCTGCCATTTCATTACTGCAAAGCAGGTGTGTTAGAAATGGGATTTCTGGTTGGCTAGGGCATGCGCCTAAGCCAGGCAGAAACCACCACTCTAGTCAGGGCAAGGGAGTTACACACTGAAGATAACCCCTGCTCACCCCCTTGGCAGCTTGGCAGAGCAGTCAGGCTTATCCCAGAGGCAATGTGTAAAGCGTTTGCGCAACACACTCACACAGCAGCGACACACTAGGCACACCACAAAAGAAACTCCACACAAGGTTATATAAAAAATAGCCTTTGTATTACTCATAAAACACATTAGAACGCAATCAAATATATACACTGTGCCACCTGGCACTAGGTATGACTTTACAGGGGATTATATACATTACAGGGCCAATCGGGCCACTGTCATAACCATTAGAATGCACAGCTAGCAAAGCAACCAGTAACTACTGGTGAAACACTGTACTTAGCATAACCACAATATGCATTAGCATCCTGTCATCACCTAGGACAGCATATTATGCAAAACATAATAATCGCATTAGGCCCCTCTTAGTCCTGTACCTAATCAGTAGTGTACGGTAATCACTTATTAGGAACACATTACCGCCACAGCATAAACATTACATTTGGGGATAACCAATAACTATTGGTAACCTTGTACTTTGGCACAACACATTAGGCATAACCCATAATTAGCAACAGTGCACCAAAGTAAACACTTGCAGTAGTGCACGTTTCCTAGACACCTCATGCGCACCGTGCACCCAGTACATATTACCTGCACATTAGCCCCCAGATTTCCTATAGCACCTCAGGGCATAACGTAATAGATATGCACATAATCCATAGTCGCCCTTAGTAATTTACATGTAAAGGGTTCACACATCGTGGCCCTACGCTCACCGGGCCCCTCATAGGCCAAGGGGCGAACATCTACTCACCAAGGCCCCTGATAGTGGACTGTAGCTGCCCACAAACAACAATGTCCTCGAACAGCAGGCAAGCTTGCAGCTGCCCGTGATCAGGCCACTTCCTGACAAGGTGGCCTTGCCGCAATTCAAGTAGCCAAGTTGGAGCGTGTCCGTGGCCCCTCACCCACCGGGGCCTAGCAGACCGCTGTGCAGGCTTGGAAAGGAGGAGCTAAACACCACAAATGCCCTGAAATGAAATGAAATGAAATGAAATGAAATTTGTACTTGTAAAGCGCACTTATACCCCCAAAGGGGTGTCCTGGCGCTGTACGCATACCGCTGTGGAACCCTTCCTGGCTTTTCCCTGTGAAATGTCCACTCCTGGGCACCCCCAAGGTGAAGCCAGGCATACCAGCGCTGTTGGGGCCGTTGTGGAGATTAAGCAAGCTATTGCCCAGAGTTGCAGAGTGGGACCCATGATTAGAATAGGCACCGAGGCGAGAATTATCAGGTCCGAGGAAATTGAGCCCAAGACCCGCCGAGGCGAGAATTGAACCCTGGTCCCGGCCAGATCTCTGCATCAGGGTCTGCCGCTCTAACCATTGAGCCACACTTCTCCACCCTCAGTGCACCCTCAGTGCCTCCCCGGCCTTGGACGCTGCAGAGCCGGGCTTTTCTCCGCAGTCCCTCACCACGGGCCCTCACAGGGAACCGGCACGCTATGTAGACCCCCGGGGGGAGGTGGGAGACCTCGACCGGTCTCCAGCTGCCTCCTGATGTCTCCGCCTCTCCAACTGCACCACGGGGGAGGCGCGAGGGCTTCCCGTCTACCCACACGGTGGTGAGGGTCCTGGGCCCAGAGAGTGTCCTCGTCACTCTCCGTACTAGACGCGGCGTCCTGCTGGGCAGGGCTGCGGTGAGTAGCGTCTTCCCCTCTCGGCCTCGGGATGTTGCTAGGCAACACGGGTGGTCCCAGGCTTTCCTGCCGCCGCCACGGCTTCACTTTCCGCCGCACAGGGAAGGAGCCTGGTATTCTCCTCCCCGTCTCACTTCCTGGTACATGGTCTCGCTTGGCCCCGCCTACAACCAGGCGCGGCCACACTGCCTTTCACCCTTGCCTGGCTTCCGGTTTTGTGGACTACTGAACAAAGTCTCCGCAACTCCTCGGTTCTCCCAGCAGATTCCGAAACTGCGGGCACGATCCCTTCATGGAAAAAGGTGGTCTCTTCACGGACCGAGCACACCCAATGCCCGCCGCACCTCTGCAGGCTGAGCCCACCTCTTGGGCTCCGGGACGAATTCTAAAGTGCCCACCACGCACCTCTGGGGTGCAACGTTGAAGCCCACCTCCTCGGGCTCAGGCAATGAAAATTTAAAAAAAACGCTCACGAGGCGCTGGGAAGCCGGAGCTCCCTTCTAGGGCTCAAAGGGGGCAATGAAGATGTAGCGCTCATGAGGCGCTAAGTCCACAGTCCAATAGGCAGAGCTGGGCACAGGCAGGCCAGCACGTAGGGACCCCCAGGAGCCAGCAGTTGGGTCCCACGATGGTTCCTCCTGGCCGTCCAGCAGTCCTCTCTCCCAGTAAGCACAAAACAGCACACACATGGGGTCACAGCCCCAATACTTATACTCAGGAAGGTCTTTGTCCTTCCCTGGCACAGGGCTTTGTGCCCGGTCCAAACCAGTTCTGGGGGCACTCACACCTTTCTCTAAAGGTGCACGACCACCTCCTTTGTCAGTGTAGGCTCTGGCCCCAGACACACCACAGGGGGGCGGAGCCAGCATTGTGGAAGGCAGGCACAGTCCCATTCAGTCTCAGGTGCTACTCCTCCCACCACTCCAAATGCAGATGGGCCTATTCAGCGAAGCGCTGACTCACCCAGCCCCTGTGGAGCCACTGCACCTCCCCAGCCCCCTGTCGCTCCAGAGCCAGACATGCAATACACATCAGGCAGGCACAAAGACACATAGCACACAGTAATGCCCACTTCTAAAAGTGTCATTTCTAAAATAGTGATAATAAATCTGCGAACACCATTACGCAGCATTTATTACCACTATTCCAAACTTGACCACTCTACTCCTCTCAGGTCAGGAATTACCACTGAAGTACATATCAGGGAATCCCCAATGCATTCCTATGAGAGGGCAGCCTCACAGTAGTGAGAAACCAAAATGGCTGTTTGTCACTACCAGGACATGCCACACAGTTAAGGCACATGTCCTTCCTTTTACCTACAGCGCAACCTGCCCATAGGGCTAGCTAGGGCCTACCTTAGGGGCGACTGATATGTAGTAAAAGGGGAGTCACAGACGTGCCAACCACTTTATGTGCCATGTCACAGCGGCAGTAAACTGCACGCACAGGCCCTGCAATGGCAGAGGCCTGAGACAGGTTTGAAAGGCTACTTTGGTGGGTGACGCAAGCAGCACTGCAAGCCCACCAGTAGCATTTAATTTACTGGCCCTGGGTATCTGAGATACCACTTTACAAGGGACTGATAGGTAAATTAAATACGCCAAACAGGTGTAGACCAATCTTACCACATTTACCATAGAGAGCACATGCACTTTACACTGGACAGCAGTGATAAAGTGCCCAGAGTCCTAAAACCCCCAACACCAGGTCAGAAAAAATACCAGGAGGAAGGCAAAAAGTTCAAGGATGACCCTGCAAAAAGGGCCAAGTCCAACAAGGTGGATGGAACTTTGGCAGCTTGTGGACGCATGGACAACGTATCATTTAACCAACATTCTAAGTTTTTTACTTTGGGAGAAGGCATAGGAACAGTTCCTAGGGATACAGGCCAATGCTCAGTTCCCCACAACTGAGGGTTCATAAACTCGGTTTTATCACTGTTCAGTTTAAGCAAGTTGCCTTCCATCCAGGAGGCAATCCGTCTAAGACCGAGGCTAAGCAACTCAGAGTGGTGCTCCTGAGGGGACGACAGGGAGAAGATAATTTGAGTGTCATCCGCGCATGAAAAGAGCGTCAAACCGCAACTCTTCACCACGTCCACCAAAGTGCGCACGTAGAGATTAACCAGCAGAGGACTCAACACGCAGCCCTAAGGTACACCTGAAGTCAAGGCGCAGGTCTCAGACCTAGTATGGGAGGAGAAGACTTGGAATGATCTATCTTTCAGGAAAGAGGTCAGCCAAGCAAGGGCTGTACCCTCTAGGCCAGCTGTCCTAAATCTGTCCACAAGGATGTAATGGGACACCGAATCGAAGGCTGCGCTGAGATCCGGCAGAATCAGAGCAGCTGTGCTGCCCTCATCCATAAGACGTTTTAGATGCTCTGTGGCCCCTAAGAGGGCGTTCTCTGTACTATGTCCTGATCTGAACCCAGATTGAAAAAGGTGGAGAAGTTGCTGGGCTTCCACAAAGGTAGTAAGGCATGCATTTATATGTTTTTCTAAAATTTTGGAGAAGAGGGGCAGCAAAGAGATGGGTCTGTAATTTGCCTAATTAGTAGGGTCAAGATTGGGTTTCTTTAAAAGAGGGAGGACCATTGCATGTTTCCATGCCCGTGGAATGTAGCCTTCATGGATCGAGCAGTTGAGCAGATCTACTACTACTTGTAGCAGGTCCATGTCTAAAAGCCCTAGCTTAGCTGGAGGGAGCGGGTCTAAGGGGGAGACTGATTTAATTGATCGTAAGATGGACAGAAATCCAGCGAGGTCCAGCAAGGGCCATGTCTCCATTTTAGGAACTGAATTAGGCTTGTGATGTGTTGTTGCTGTGTATATACATAATGGTGTTTGTTATGTCATACTATGTCAAAAGATTATTAAAAAAGAGAACAAGGAAATAGCTCAGCTGTGACTTGTTGTACAGTAGTGCCCCCTAACAGCTAAGAGATCTATAATGTTTTCAAGTTTATGATTAATTAATTGTGTATACTAGGTGAGTTTTACCTTTGTACCGCTAGAGGCGACAAATAGTAAGTCGATCTTCTGTTAAAACGTTTTGAATTTGTCCATCTAGAGCTGTTTTTTGCTTTCTGTAGATGTGTATGGTGTAGCCCAGGCTCTAGAAGGTTATAGGGGCCCCTCCCTCCTTTGTTGCCGTAAAAGGAGATCACAGGCATTTTACTCCTGCTTAGGTGGGGTAAAGTGTACAGAGTTCAAAAACCAGCAAAATAGTTTCCTGGAAAAGGCACAACATTTTGAAGTGACCATGTAGAAAAGGGAGATTTTCAACATTGTCTCATTCTGTTTTTTTCTTCCAGAATGGAAGGCTGAGTAGCAAGGTTTGACCTTGTGAAGCCACAGATTGTAATAGATCTCCACAGCAAGTGCATTAGCCCAGTATATTATCTTATCAGTTTATGACCCAAGGGGTAACAGCTGCACTATATTCAAGGCCATCGGAATTATGCAACAGGGGAGGACCAAACAATGCATCAGGGTTAACTAAATTATGCTGCACAATGTGAGGTAGTATTTATTTATTATTTTGCCATTTTCTACTTGTTAACACTGTCTGGAGCAAAGTTTATTCTCATTAGTACCAGTTTAAAACACAACTACAGCAATAAGCATCTGAAAGATGAACAGTTAGTAAACCTTGTGAAGGGACTTCCACTGTGAAGCAACTTGTCATTGCGGTTTTAGTAGCTTTTGATCTGCTTATGATGGCTTTTTGTTAAAATCTACAAATTATGCAGCAGATGACAGATTATGTGGCAAATGTGACAAATCAATTATTAGGCATTAAATGCTGCATCTGCAGAATCAATAATTATAGTGGCCCTGACTACAATCCATTTCGGTCTATTTATGTGACAAGATGAGAGAATTTGTTGAGAGAGAATAAATGCACAGTCACCGGTGCCTCAAAGTGTGGCGTCTCTTCTTTAAGTTTCTTCTAATTATATTAGCAAACTCCGCCTTCTGCAAGCACCTCGGGAGATTGAGAGTATCCACGACAGCGGTAGCACATGTTGTCAGTGCTGCTATGGAATAGTTGCCATTGGCTTTTCTTTGTGTAATAGGCACTTGCACTACTTCTTTCCATTCTGTATCTGTGCGGTATTGGTGAAACTTGAAATCTTTTCACTTAAGAAGAGTCAAAGCTTTGTCACTGTCTGAGTTTTTACTTAAGATAGTGGCATAAGCAGGGCCACTGGATTATGCGATTCTACAGCTGCAGTGTATTCCACATAATTATGGGTTTGCTACATTTTTCACATAATCCATCATCTGCTGCACAATTTGCAGAATTTAACAAAACAAAATGTAGCTTCCAGCTCAAACAGATCGAAAGTTACTAAAAATGAAGCAACATGTATTGCTGCATTGTGGAAGGCACTTTACAGAGGTTCACTGGTTACCTTTCAGTTGCCTATTGCGGTACTTCGATGTTAAAGTGAGAATGATAAATTGTAAACTTTTCCAAGACAGTATTAACAAGTAAAAATGTAAAAATAAATGAAGTAATACTATCACAAAATGCACCATATTACGCCAAGTAATTTGGCTTTCTTTGCCACATAATTTAGTCAACACTGCAACAGGATTTGGTTTCCCCAAATCGCATAATTCCGGTGGCCCTGGCCATACGTTAGGAATAACGTCACAGCAGAAAGAAAATATAACAAACCACTACTAAGATGTATATCCTGATTGTACGCTCATTTTCACTTACTTCCCTTGCAATGGCAAAATTCTGCATACTGTTTCTACCATAATCTGTTTCCATTTCTTAATTACTGGGAGCTTGTGGTCTCCATATAGTAGGGGTGACTCAGGTACCCCTTCAGTTTATACGTGCACATTAATAGCAGCCACCCTCCTGTGACCGCACCTCTCTCTCCAGGCACTTAAAGTAGCCTTAGACATTAGCATTATAGATTAAAGCTGCACAATTACACTTTGATTGCAAGTCTGCAGGTTCATGTGATTTTTTAATTGACAAAAAGAACAGAAGATGTTTTTGTGCTTATGCATGGGCCCTGGGTGGGCAATGGTGCACTCCTTCTAGAACCGGGCCTGACTTATGTTACCAAGTATAGAGTTCCCTCTGTTTTTTGTCGTCTCTCTCTCTGCATTCTGTTTCACTCGCTCCTGTTCCCCTTACCAGATTTTCAACTACTTTTTAGGTTGAGCCTGACAGCGCTTGCGCTGTCTGAAGATCTGTTGTATCTCTTTAGTGGGCGTTTGGCAAACACACTGATTGCCATTGGTTCTTTCCTGTGCCAATCCAAAATTCCGGCTTCCTATTGGTCCATTGCCCTCGATTGCCCCTCCTTTGGTTGCTTATTTCAGCTGATGCGATTTCACTAAGTGATTGTGTTTTTGTTGGCCATGGCATGCTTCCTCCCTGCACAGCACGTAAAGGCCCCTCCTCCCATCTGGCTTTAGTTTGCCTGGCTCTGCTCCTGTTTTCACAGGCTTGTTTCAGTATTCCAAGAGAAAAGATCGATGCAGGAATGCAAGGTTGTCAGAGGCAGTCGAGTTTCATAAATAAAGGCTTGAGGCCCTGCGTCTTGTCAGCTGGAAGAGTTTTCCGAGCGTTCGGGAAAGAGGGAGGGATGCCGGGAGATTCCATCGGCAGAACAGAAAAAAGTGCCGTATGAGGGAGAGGGTCACAGAGCAGTCTGCAATGTTCATCCCTTCCCGCAGCACCGGGTGACCTTTCTTCCGGCAGGAGGGCAGAGGGCTTCTCGATCAGGCCATCTGATAACAACACTATTTGTTGCATCTGAGAAGCAGCAAGCTATTCTTTGGTTCACAGTCACAGCTGGAACTGGACTATGAAAGTGGCACAGAGGGGAGGGGAGTGAGGGGGGCCTCGATACCTTCCAGACCCTGCTCTAGATTCTGATCAGTGGAGACAACTCACCCCTGAATGCAGTTTCATCATCCTCAGCCCCCGGGGGTTTGAGTGGAAACTTCCGAGCCTGCATTCATTGTGTGATTATTACATGAAGACATACACTGCAACCGGCAGTCTGCACAGTGCCACACACCATGGAGAACACACACTGCACGGGGTGTGCCTCTAACAATAAGAGCAAAAGACACACAAGTGATGGACGGAATGCAGAACAAATCAAAACATTCACCCCCAGTCACAGATCTGGGTTAAATCCATCATTCTTTTGCTCACCATGCCACCCCAGTTTAGACCTGGCCATATGCAAATCAGTCTTGACCCTATGCCTCATGGGAACAGTCCAGCCCGAACTGCCAAGCCAGGTCCTACCTGGACCGGAAACAAGCATCCTAGGACCGGTTTCGGGGTTTAACCCCTCATCAGCCAGGATAGCTTGAATTCAGTGACACAGTGAGTCAGGGACCCATGTCTGGGCATACCCGGCGCACTGAGGGCGAGAAAGCAAAAGACACACAATTGATGGACGGAATGCAGAACAAATCAAAACATTCACCCCCAGTCAAGAGATCTTTGTTAAATCCATCATTCTTTTGCTCATCATGCCACCCCAGTTTAGACCTGGCCATATGCAAATCAGTCTTGACCCTGCGACTCATGGGAACAGTCCAGCCAGAACTGCCAAGCCAGGTCCTCCCTGGACCAGAAACAAGCATCCAAGGACCGGTTTCGGGGTTTCACCCCTCATCAGCCAGGATAGCTTGAATCCAGGGCACAGTGAGCCCAGGACCCACGTCTGGGCATACACGGCGCACTTAGGGTGAGAAAGCATAAGACACACAATTGATGGACGGAATGCAGAACAAATCAAAACATTCACCCCCAGTCAAGAGATCTGAGTTAAATCCATCATTCTTTTGCTAGCCAAGCCACCCCAGTTTAGACCTGGCCATATGCAAATCAGTCTTGACCCTGTGCCTCATGGGAACAGTCCAGCCCAAACTGCCAAGCCAGGTCCTTCCTGGACCGGAAACAAGCATCCTAGGACCGGTTTCGAGGTTTCACCCCTCATCAGCCAGGATAGCTTGAATCCAGTGCAGTGTTGCCAGATTTTTAGACCCGTCCCAAGCCCAAAGATGTTCAACGATAAGCCCAAATTCAGCCCAACGCAGACCAGTGTCAGCCCAAAAACCAGCCCAAAGTCGAAACTCTCAAATTTTGCAAAAGTAGTCTTCAGAAAACATTTTAAGGATGAATCTAAATTCTATTCTTTATACAGATAGTGGTGTAAAACAGGAAGGCAATCGACGAATGGAATAACCTTAAGTATTGCCCGGCGATGTCGCCTCTATTCCCCAAAATATGAATCAATGAAGAGGCAGGCGCTGGAGACTGGAAGGCAGGAAACAAAGGTTTATTCTCTCCGGAGGAGAACACGTCAGATCAGACCAACAGGGAATCTTCACGAGGTGCTCTAACTGCATCTCTGAGGCCTGGCCTCTTATACACGCATTTATGGCAGGAAGACATTCTTTATTACAGTAAAGATACTTTGAAGTATGAAAGACATCCCTGGGATCTTCCGCTTCAGACCCGTTCCCACGCACCCTTACAGTGAGAATCCCTCCCCATTCACCATACAGAATCGTCATCAGACGGCAGGATCAGCAGGGCATTCCGCCGGTTCCCGGAATGCATGTGGTGTGACGGATCTCATGGGGTGGGGGCCTTGATCTACTGTAACTCCTTTGAAGAGGGCGATTCCTTACAGTCGGGGCCATAAACTGTATCCGCAGGGCTAGGTGATAGCCTGGGACCGGCCTGGACAATCGGATACGGAGGAAGAGGGGTGTCAGAGGGTGTGATAGTGAATAGGAGGAAAGGGAGGTGTCGGGCAGGCCCGGGGTGAGATTCCCAGGGAAGTGCAGCGCAGTTGGAGGGGGTTAATGGCCCGTGCATGAGAGAGAGAGAGAGGGTGACCAGTGCGGGGGGGGCTTGCGAGGATGTGGAGCCGCGCTGGGGATTAGCGGTGTGCAGAGAGTGGGTCTGATCAAGGTAGCTAAAATGGCCGCCGCGGACGACGAAAGTGTGGCATTGGGAAAAAGGGCAAGATGGCGCAGACAATGTTTATCGATACAAATTAATTTTCCACAGTCCTCCCTTTTAACATTTCTCGCCAACTTGTTAATTCGGGTCGATCCCCATAATGCCACGTATTTCTGTCTCATACAAAGTTTTCATGTGTTCAGCCTGTAAGTCCAAAGTCTTTGGGCAAATGCAATTTGAAAATAATGAACACAGAGGAGGCAGACATTGGATACTTAAGCAACACCCGCATAGCACCACAATCGGAATCAGAATGAATGTGAACAACCTCCACCCCCAGGCTTTCAGTAAGTCCCAGAACCAGCTCCCAAGCGACCATCCTTCTTGCTCCTGGTGTACTTCAGAGGACAGTCTATGGAGGTGTTCGATGGCTTTGTAAACAGAAGGTGAATTGTCTGGCACGTAGGTGCAACAGCTGGACCCAATGATGCGGCATGCTCCTCCTCGGTCTGCCAGAACCACGTCTAGAACAAGGCGGTTCTGCAGAGCCACCAGGCGGACTACCTGAAGCTCTGCGGTGTTATTGGTCAAGATGCCAGCTGTGATGTTCATGGTGGTTTCAACTGCCTGGGTCAAGTGTCGGATGGCGCGGCTGTTCGTCATCGGACCCCAGAATGGCACAAGTCCTTTCGCGGCATCCAAGAACTGTGCTCCTGTCGAGTCGGCCTGGTCGATGTCCCTTGCACGCTTTTGCCGGTGATGGCTTGCTGGGGCCACATACGTAGGTGGGAGGATGAAGGCAATGTAGCATGTGCCCCCCAACCTTTGGGGAGCCAGGTGTATGCTTTGGTGCCACAAACAAAGTACATATTTGGAGAAGCAACAAAGGAGGGCGGGTCGGATGAATCCAGTGTTCTGGTGATGACGCAGGCGCTGCGGCCCACCAGTTGCGTCCCCAGGCCTTCGATGCACACAAGGCCCGAGACGTTGACAACAGACAAGGCCACTGTCAGAGTGGTGGCTGTTCGTTTCCGGAGGTAGGAGAAAGTGGGTCTGGCTGGGTTATGGAAAACTTGCATTTCCACTCGTTCTTTGGCAGGGATGTCCATGTGAATAGAGGTACCAGAGGTCAGAGGGTAAAAAGGAGTAGCGGTTCGCCCAGTCTTATTCAGCCATGCCTCGTGGTAGAAATGCGAAACAGTTCTTTCTGATGTGGCATTGTCTTTAAAGCTTTCTTGCAGAAGAATCAGCCAGGCAAGACAGGAGCCGTGGATGGAAAAGGGCAAAGGAATGAACGGGATGGAGTGTCCGGCTGCATGGGGCAGCAGCCCGCAGATCCAGCAATTAGTGGCATTAGCGGCAAGGTTGTGTTGGTGCAGCAGTTGCACAAAAGAGTTATTCCAGAACTCCCTGCGTCTCTCTCGGAGCGGTGGAGAAAGGGCAATCAGGAAGTGTTCCTTGGTAGTTATCGGCAGTTCAGTGGGAAGCAATGTTTTGTGAGCGGGTGTGCTTTCTTCGATGATCCAGAAGGTTGTCATGAGGAGGAGGCAAAAGAGAAGGGTAATGAAAACGGCTATAGTCTTTGAGCTGTGCAGTTTGTTAGTCTTTGGGTTTCGGTAGGTCCTCTTCGGATATCCAGTTGCTTCCATCATTGGGGAGTCGGGCGCTTCCATCATCTTCAGAGTGCTCGGTAGCGGGCAGAACCACCGACTTTCTCTGACTTCTCTTCGGGCAACCTTGAGTGTGTTAGGCTACCGTTCTGAGATTTTACCCAGTCAGTGGTCTGCTTTGCCGAAGCTCCTCCCTTTTACGTAGGTTGTACCCTTCCCTGGACGGTACGGTGGGATCGGGAAACTCTGCCAGTTCGAGCGTTTCTGTGTCGGTGTGACAGCTCAACGAGGGTTTATCTTTTGTCAGGAGCTCTTCCTGAGTCGCGATGTCTTCTTCCGTCGTCAGAGTTGGGGGGGCGCGTTTACAATGGTGCGCATGCACCCAGTGACGCTTGCCTTCCACTCGAAGGGCCGTCCGTGTAGTGATCAGGACTTGCCAGGGGCCCGTCCACCGAAGTTCCAAGCTTTTGGCACGCTGGAAGTTGCGGATCAAGACGTGATCCCCTGGGTGAATGTCGTGTCCTGGGCCCCTGGAAGCGTCTGGGATGGCTTGTAGCACCTGTTGATGGATGACAGTTAAGGTTTTAGTGAGGGTGCACAGATAGTCAGACATTAGGACGTCTGGGACGTCATGGATCGAAGTTGGCCTAGGCGCGGCCCAAATATTCATTGGCCGCCCGAATACTACTTCGTAAGGGGTCAAGTGGTGCTTAGTGGGGGTGGAGCGCATTGATAGCAATGCCAATGGGAGGGCATCAGGCCACTTCAGTCCGGTGGAGGCAACAATCTTAGAGATTTTTAGCTTGAGTGTGGCGTTGTGTCGCTCGACCAGGCCTGCAGATTGGGGGTGGAAGACTGCGTGAAATTTCTGTTTTACACCCAATCCCTTTAAGATAAGTTGGATGACTTCAGCTATGAAGTGGGGGCCGTTGTCACTCCATAAAATCCGACAAAGGCCATATCGGGGAAAAACTCTTTTAACAGGACTTTGGCAGTGGTCATGGCAGTGTTGTCGCGTGTGGGATAGGCCTCCACCCATTTGCTGAAGGCGCACACGACAACAAGGACGTACTTCAAACCCAGGCAACGGTCTAGCTGAATGTAATCCATCTGTAGGACTTCAAAGGGATGGTCGGGGACCTCGAACCCACCCCGAGGGACAACAGTTCCTTTCCCTGGGTTGTGTTGCAAGCAGATTAAGCATTGTTGAACTAGGCGTCTAGCAGAGTCGGGAATCTTGTCGTTGTGCCAGACTCGGGTGATGAGTTCAATCATGGGGGCAGATCCTATGTGTGCTGGGGAGTGTGCCATAGTCAGTATGGGGATCAAGTAGGAATTGGGTAGCAGCCATTTGTTCGTGTCTTTTGTCAACCAGCAGCCTTCATCATCTTTCAGTCCCACCCGTGCCCATTCAGTCAGTTCTTGGGGGAGCAGGCCATTTGTATGTCTCTAATGTGCTCTCTAGCGTCCTTCCATTTTTCCGTCTGTGACCTAGTCACGTACATGCGTGTCGTCGTCCTATTCTCAGCTGTGGTTCGAGCAGTGATGTCGGCTAGTGCATTTCCTTGTCCAATGATGTCTGTCACTTTCTTGTGTGCCTGGCATTTGATGACTGCAAGTCGTTCGGGGAGGAGGACTGCTTCGGTCAAGGCAGAGACTAGATCTCCGTGAAGGATGGGTGTGCCATGCGAAGTCAGGAATCCCCTTTCCTTCCATAAGAGCCCAAAATGATGAACCACCCCGAAGGCATACTGGCTGTCGGTGTAGATGTTTGCGACTTTGCCTGTTGCTAGGACGCATGCACGTGTGAGGGCAATTAGTTCTGCCGCTTGTGCGGACCGTTGGGTGATGCGGGCCGTCTCAACTACCGTCCGGGCTGTGGTGACTGCATAGGCAGCCGAGGTCGTGCCGTCGGGGAGTTTAATGCACGAGCCGTCTACCCATAGCTCTCCATCAGGGTCTGGGATGGCAGTGTCACGGAGGTCAGCTCTACTTCTAGTTTGCTCGTCCGTGAGGGTCACACAGTCATGCATAGGGGACACATTGGGGTCGTCATCGGGGAGGGGCAACAGAGTGGCAGGGTTCAGAGTGGTACATCGTTTCAACGTGATGTGGGGTGTAAGCAGAGTTAACTCGTAACCAGTCAGTCGTGCGCTAGTCAGGTGCTGAGTCTTGGTCTGGTTCAGGAGTGTGTCGACAGCATGGGGGACCAGCACAGTGAGGGAATTCGAAAGTACGATCCCCTCACTTTGTCGGATAGAGACGGCAGCGGCAGCTACCGCTCGAAGGCAGGCGGGCAGAGCTCTGGCTACAGGGTCAAGAGTGGCAGAGAAGTAGGCACAAGGGCGTTGTTTGGGACCTATGGGTTGCGTTAGGACAGACAAAGCGCACCCCTCCCTCTCGTGGGTGAAGAGGAGAAGGGCTTGGTGTAGTCAGGGGTTCCTAGAACAGGGGCTGAGCAGAGGGCATCTCGTAGTTCTTGAAAGGAGGATTGGCATTCAGGGGTCCAAGGGAGTGGGAAGGGAACGTCTTTCGCTAACAGAGAGAGTAGAGGTCTGACTATGAGACTAAGGTTTGGCAACCACTGCCGACAGAAGGACGTGAGGCCTACTAAGGAGCGAACCTGCTTTTGAGTCTTGGGAACGGGGTCTCTAGGATGGTCCGGATCCGATCGGGTGTGAGCTTTCTCCCGTCCTTGGACAGGAGGTGGCCTAAGTATGTCACCTGTGGTTGGCAGAACTGCAGCTTCTTCTTGGAGACCTTGTGACCATTCTCCGCGAGGAAGTGCAGGAGTTGGATGGTGGCTGTGGTGGCAAGTGGCGTAGTGTCGGCAGCCAGGAGAATGTCGTCGACATACTGGATTAACACCACTCCGTCCGGGAGCTGGACTGCGTCCAGCTGTCTCTTGAGAGCCTGGCTGTAGATGCTGGGGCTCTCAGTGTAGCCCTGGGGTGCTCTACAGAATCTATATGAACGGGCTTTTAGGGTGAAGCCGAAGAGGTATCGGCTGTCTGGATGGATGGGGATAGAAAAGAAAGCATTTTTGAGATCTATGACGGTGAAAACAGTGGCAGTGGAGGGGATCAGGGTCAAGATGGTGGTGATGTCAGAGACTACTGGGTACTGAGGTACGACTACTTTGTTTACTTCGCGGAGGTCAATGATGAAGCGATAAGCCTTCTCATCTCCCTCGCCTTGCTTCTTGACAATGGGTAGGATAGGGCTGTTACAGATATTACTGACTACTTCCTCTACCACTCCTGCATCGACTAAGGACTGAATGATTCCTACCAATGCCTTCTCGCCTCGGGCGATATCCGATACTGTGGGAGCTTTGGGAGCATAGCGTCTGACCGTACAGTGATGTGCACAGGGTCTATCATCATGCGTCCTACGTCTGAGTCGGTCTTGGCCCAAAGGTACGGGGGTAAAGTGTCTAGTAAGGACAAGTCAGCGTCAGTGATGGAAAACATGCGTCGGGTGGGACAAGGTCTGAACAGATTCTGGTTATCGTACAGTATGACTCGTACTCCGTCTGGGGAACATCGAATGGTGGCTCGGAAGTGCTTCAGGAGGTCAAGACCCATAATGGCGTCGGGGGTGTTGGAAGATAGCAGGAAGGTCGTGGTCCGTGATGTTGTTCTCTAAGTCAAAGGGAATCGGTGTAGATAAGGGATTAGTAGAGGGCGTTCCATCAAAGCCTATTGATGTCACGTGTGAGCCAGACAAGGGTGCCCTTGGAATCAGTCGTTTGGATAATGCACTACGTGTTGCCCCAGTGTCCACCAAAAATGGGGACTACGTACCCAGGACCTTAGCAGTGACATAAGGACCTTGCTGGTCAACACAAAGCTCGACTGGATCCCTCCCTTGTCCCTGGCTGTCCTATGCGAAATCGCGGACGTTCTCGCAATCGGACTGCTGATACTGATTCTGTCGTGGGCGGTCAAATGTGTTAGGTCGGCTTGGTCTGTCATAGTTAGCATCATTGGTGTGTCCCCGTCCCTGGTCCCTGTTCTTTTGTCCGTTTGTCCCATCCCTAGCCTCTCGGTTCTTGTTTGCTTCATGAAGGACCGGGCACTGCGACTTCCAGTGACCGTATCCTTTACAAAACGCGCATTGGTTTTCATCTAAGTCCCTTCGGCTTGTATAGGGTACGGGCATTCGTTCTCTGGAGGGTGTATTTTTAGGGGCTGTCGGCTAGTAGTTCCCCTTGGAGGGTTCCCTACCTATCGTCACCCCCTGCAGTTGAGCTATCATGACCCGCTCTTTCAACTCCTTCTTTTACGTTCGGATGCCCTATCATTCTCATTCTTCTGATGTTCATAGTATTGGGCCATCTGGAGGATAGCCGCGGGTTTAGAGGCTGCCCAGCTGCTTTCGCTCGCCTGCAATTTTTGAGAAACTTCTTGCACCAGGCCTTTCACGAAATTCTGAACGAACAAGTGGTGTCCGGTTGCAGTGGCCATATCTTGGCCGCTGTAGTCGGAGAACACCGTTTCGAACCTAGAGAAGTATTCCGAAGCGTCTTCTTGTGGTTTCTGTCTACAGGCCGTCACTATTGACCAGTCTATTTTCTTCTCGGGAATCAGGGTCTTGAGTTTCTGGACGATCTTGTCCGGGAGTTCAAGGATGGCCGTTACGGGTTTCTGCCCGGCTCCTCGTTGCTTGTCGAACTCATCGAGTTGTTTCCAGGTATGTCCGAACAGCTCAAGGTGGTCGACCTTGCGGATCTGCTTCCACACATCAGCTGGCAGACATAACCCGAAGAACAAATCGAGGTCCGTTAGGGTCATGATAGTGGAACCTAAGGCTGTACCTAGTTCAGTGTAGAAGGCGGTGGGGTTTTTTCGTAAATCGGGCAGAGATTTTCGGAACGTCAGAATATCCTGTCGATCCCATGGTTGGTAGACCCAGTTGTACACTATCCTCCCTTTTGCATCCGTATGGTTAACATCATCGTGTGTTCCCTGACCTCGTGGGGGACCCAATAGGGGGCGGCCTCTCTTATCGGCATCATGGTGCTAGGTTGCTCTATTCGTGGTTCGGCCGCTACGGATGTCGTAGGTTTAGCTTCCACCTCTGATTCAGTGAGGTGGCAGAAAACCCTAAGTGTACGCGCAAGGAGGTCCGTCACGTCACACTCGCCCTCATCCCCGATATCAATTTTTCTATACAGAGTCGTTAGGCTCTCGGGACCTCTATCTCGATATCGGTCCTCATAAGCGTTTAGGACATGATAACATAATCGTACGACAAAGTGTCGTCTGTGGCTTCCCGCATATGAGTTGAATATATCCATAACGTGTTCCTCCTTCTCCTTTCGTTCTACTAGTGTCCTGACTACCTTGTCAATCCTCTCTTGCTCGTTTTTGCCCAACCTGTTCGTCCTTGTGGGTTCTGTGTTTCGGGCCTCATGGTCATCTAATATTGCTGCTTGTTTTGTATCTGGTGCGAGGGATTCCGCCGGTGCGGAGGCCTTGGGGGCCGAGGCCCTGGCGCTACTCTCGTCTGTGCTTGGGGGTCGCGAGTGTTGCGCTGAAGGTTGGGAAGGGGCATATGGAGGGGGCATGTAGATGATCGGAGGACCTAATAAGAGATCATCGTTGGTTCGCTGTTTCGAAGGTAATTCAGGGTAGAGCGCAGAGGGTGTTCTAACAGGACACTGGCTCGGTGTTTCGATCTCTTGTTTTCGCTTAGCCTCCTCTCTCTTCTTTATTTCTTCCTCTAGTTTCTTTGCAGCTAGGTGGGCTACTTTACGTAGCTCTTTGTCTAACCTAGCTTCCTCTTTCTTCTTTCGCTGTACAGTTTCTTTGCGCCACAGGCCAACGCTGTCTAGCATGGTCGGTGTCGTTCTATGAGTTTTTAGGGCTTCATCTAGTGCATCTAGTTTGCTTTCTTCAAAGGATCCTATCAGTGGCCACTGACTCTGGGGTTCCTTCTTCGTATACCTGTGCCATAATTTGCAATATGCTATAGCGACTAGTCCATGCTTTGTGAACATGTCTTTGTTAGGGGTGCCTTCCAGTGGGACTGGATGATCCACCTCTAACAAGCGGTCCGGGCTGAACCAGCTACCACTCAGTGGGGAGAAGATAGGCATGACAGATTACAAAGGGGGACAAAAGTCCGCGTTACCTACCCTTCACTACCTGCAAAAGACTAGGCAGAATATTGCTATTCCAGGTTGTTTGCAGACAATGAATGTTTCAAGAGAACTAGATCCAAATAAATAATCAGTGGGGAGAAGATAGGCACGACAGATTACAAAGGGGGACAAAGGTCCGCGTTACCCATCCTTCACTATCTGTAAAGGGAGAGAGAATATTCCTATCCCTCGCCGTTTGTAGACAGGGAATGCCTCAAAAGGAGCTACTCTGATACTCAAAGAAAAGGGAGCTACCCTTGACAATCAATCAAACAAACAATCAGTGGGGAGAAAAGATAGGTACGACAGATTACAAAGGGGGACAAACGTCCGCGTTACCCACCCTTCACTGTTCACAAAGGAAGATAGAGTATTTGTACTCTTCCTCGTTTGTAAGCAGCAAATGTCTCAAAGAACCGTTATCGTTTCACAATTTGTCGTTTTGTACGACCTTACCCGGACCGCATGGGCTGTTTCTTGTCTTCCGAATCCAGCGCCCGATCGTCCTCTATCTTCTATCGCGGCACTCCTGATGGTTCCCAGTCAGGACCGTAGATCACTCGAGAGAGGTCTGTTCGGAACCAGTGAAGTTCGGATGATCGGCTGTCAGACGAGGGTCTATCGGACAGGAGCTCTCCCGATCGTTGCAGTCGTTCACTCTGTCGTCAGGACCTCTCCCACTGGATCCACGTGTCGCTGATGGGCCCCACGCTTGGGACGCCAATTGTAAAACAGGAAGGCAATCGACGAATGGAATAACCTTAAGTATTGCCCGGCGATGTCGCCTCTATTCCCCAAAATATGAATCAATGAAGAGGCAGGCACTGGAGACTGGAAGGCAGGAAACAAAGGTTTATTCTCTCCGGAGGAGAACACGTCAGATCAGACCAACAGGGAATCTTCACGAGGTGCTCTAACTGCATCTCTGAGGCCTGGCCTCTTATACACGCATTTATGGCAGGAAGACATTCTTTATTACAGTAAAGATACTTTGAAGTATGAAAGACATCCCTGGGATCTTCCGCTTCAGACCCGTTCCCACGCACCCTTACAGTGAGAATCCCTCCCCATTCACCATACAGAATCGTCATCAGACGGCAGGATCAGCAGGGCATTCCGCCGGTTCCCGGAATGCATGTGGTGTGACGGATCTCATGGGGTGGGGGCCTTGATCTACTGTAACTCCTTTGAAGAGGGGCGATTCCTTACAGTCGGGGCCATAAACTGTATCCGCAGGGCTAGGTGATAGCCTGGGACCGGCCTGGACAATCGGATACGGAGGAAGAGGGGTGTCAGAGGGTGTGATAGTGAATAGGAGGAAAGGGAGGTGTCGGGCAGGCCCGGGGTGAGATTCCCAGGGAAGTGCAGCGCAGTTGGAGGGGTTAATGGCCCGTGCATGAGAGAGAGAGAGAGGGTGACCAGTGCGGGGGGCTTGCGAGGATGTGGAGCCGCGATGGGGATTAGCGGTGTGCAGAGAGTGGGTCTGATCAAGGTAGCTAAAATGGCCGCCGCGGACGACGAAAGTGTGGCATTGGGAAAAAGGGCAAGATGGCGCAGACAATGTTTATCGATACAAATTAATTTTCCACAGTGGGAGGAGGTTAACTGGGCACCAGTGTTAATAACTATTCATTTTCAAGACCAGTCACCACTTTGACTTTTCATCTTGTAGTTCTGTCACCACAGAACCAAACCTGAACCTTGCATTCATGAATTACCTCTACAAAAGCAGATAATAAACCACTTTATGTCTATGAATAGGAATTGCAATGCGATTTCAACAATGTGGCTCCAAAAAAGAATACTGGAAAGGTTATGCAGAATTAACACCACACAATGATCTACATATTAAGAAACATCCCCTTCTATTAAAGTAATTGCAACACAGCTTTTTTGGCATGGCTTAACGTTCTATGTACTTGTCTGAAGATATTCAGCAACAAAAAACTCCTTCACAATGACAGTATGGGACAACAGCAAAAATAAACCACAGCAGACAAATCTGAAACAGTTTTCGTGCAAATCAAGTGTACGTAAATGTGAAGCAACAGTGTGAAAACTGAGGGTTGCTACAGTATGACGAGAGTGCCACACTTTTCCAGTTAAAATGTAAGGAGAGGCCAGAAAAGAGACACAGTCACGTACTCTGACCGATTCCCTGCCCTCCGTTCCAAAGTCCTTCCCCGTGACCACTTACTCTGGCACTAAAAAGTATAGAGGACATTGTTGTTTTCATTGTGTTGCAGCAAGCACTTGACTAAAGCTCCTAGTCTTGGCAAGCAGCAGATGGGTTTGTTTGGGGTGCAGATGAATGCAAGGCTGTGGGAGCAGAAAGGAAAATGACACCCTCAACACCGACACTCTCTCAACTCTACTGATACTGTCATACTGTTCAAGTTCCATCCCACTCCATTCCCCTTCGTCATTAGCACTGTCCCACTCCCATTTTGAAAGTGCTTGTGCATGAAGCAGAGAGACTGTAAAGCTTGCAAACTTAGTCTGGTGTGCGTGCAAATCCTGCATTGCTGATCCCTGGTGACTTGCACTACTACTGCTGAAACTAGGTCAATGGAGGTTCCAATGGAGGTTCGGACTGGCCTCAAGGGACCTGTGACCTCAGTGACCGAGTCACTGTTGCGCTAAGGTGTGCTGCTTTGTAGGCTTGCCCGCAAGACTGGAGGTGAACTTCAGTATGGATTGTGGGTGACAGACCTTCAAGGTGCTAAGACACCAGGGCTTCTAAGGTCTAGCTAGGGCTTCTAAGGTCTAGCGTGGGAATGTGCTCTCTCAGGAGAGTGGTCTGGTGGACTGGTCATGAAGGCTGAACCTGGTTCCCCAGTTCCAAATTCGGCAGCTCGGCCATAGTGCCACATCATCTCCCTCACTGAACACCATACTGCCCCACTGAGAGAAACTCGCACTGCCTTCAGCTACAACCCAATTGTGCCCCGCTATAAACACCTGGATGCGACTCAATTCAAATTATGCACAACACAATAGTAATATGCTGCCTGGAAAAAAAGTAACAACATCCTGGAAAACGCAAACCCTCATAGGGAATGCAAGATTAAGTAAAGTATGTGAAATGTAAGCAGAACATGATTACCTTAAAACTTTTACACTCATTATTCAGAAATCAATGAGTGTTTTTGCCTAAACGTTAAGCACATGACTACAGGGCCCAGTAGGGACCCGTTTCAATGTACATTGCTTAAATCCTTACAAAACATAAAAAGACAGCATCCCTGAACAAAGAGCAGCAGTACACATTTTATAAACTAAAATAAGGAAAAGAGCTGATAAGGATCACATTAAAAGATTTCCACTCCAGTCATCAACCAGGTATTGCAGAACCTCCAGGAATGGTGCACTTCCACACAAGGGAAAAACAATGCTGTTCAAAGAATGACGAGAAAAAGAAAGTAGCGCTTCACTGGCAAACTCTGTAAAGTGGCACTAATGTGTTTGGGTGTGAATAAAACCAATCCGGCCACCTTGCGACCACTCTGTAATGCTTTATTTTGTTATTTATTTTTCGTATTTTGCAGCTATTTTTCTCTTGGTCCCGAGGCTGCACTTTGGAACAGAAAAATGTAAGAAAAAGAGGACAGTTCCAACAAAAGTGTTTCTTTCTTCTTTGGATCCATTTCACAGGGGAACGAATGAAGGAAAGTAGAGAAAACAGAGGGTAAGAGACATTTATTGAAGCACGGTTTTCAGCAAGTAAGGAGCTGCGAGAGAGAGACAGAAAGGGAGGGAATAAGAGGAAGAAAGAGAGGGGGCAGCTGACAGCGGCAGAGCAGGAAAAGTGGACACTTCGACCACTAATCTTAAGTTAATACACCTGCTGGCACCTAAGGACTCCCACGCGCAACAGAAGCAGGCTGCAGGGTCGGCCAACCAGCCCTTGCCTTGACGTTCCTGACTCCGCCTCTCGAGCTCCAGACCACAGCACTCCCGAGTCTACTGCGTACAGCGCCGGCGTGCCAAGAGAGGCAAATGCAGGGATTCAAAATTTAAAAAAATGATAACAGGCCTGCCCCTCATGAGATCATTGGTCCATTCTCTCTGGGGGCAAGCCAGCAACAAGAAGCAGGGCCATCATAAGTAGCGCATTTGCGCTATAAATGATTGACGGCCCTGATTGTTATAGATCATCTGTGGGCTCCGCGGAAACCACAGATTTTGTGCACACATGGGCAAATGTTACCCAACTTTCCGCAACCCGCCAGGGTAGTTTATTCCTGCACAAATGGGAAAAATGTCACCCACTTGTGCAGGAAACAGCCCAATCTGGCAACACTGGGCACAGTGAGCCTGGGACCCACGTCTGGGCATACCCGGCGCACTTAGGGCGAGAAAGCAGAATACACACAATTGATGGACGGAATGCAGAACAAATCAAAACATTCACCCCCAGTCAAGAGATCTGGGTTAAATCCATCATTCTTTTGCTCACCATGCCACCCCAGTTTAGACCTGGCCATATGCAAATCAGTCTTGACTCTGTGCCTCATGGGAACAGTCCAGCCTGAACTGCAAAGCCAGGTCCTCCCTGGACCGGAAACAAGCATCCTAGGACCGGTTTCGGGGTTTCACCCCTCATCAGCCAGGATAGCTTGAATCCAGTGACACAGTGAGCCCGGGACCCACGTCTGGGCATACCCGGTGCACTTAGGGCGAGAAAGCAAAAGACACACAATTGATGGACGCAATTGCAGTTGGCAGGATATGCCCAGAGGTGGGCCCCTTGCTCACTTTGCCACTGGATTCAAGCTAGCATGGCTGATGAGCGGTGTTACCCCGAATCCGGTCCCAGGATGCTTGTTTCCGGTCCAGGGAAGACCTGGCTTGGCAGTTCGGGCTGGACTGTTCCCATGAGGCACAGGGTCAAGACTGATTTGCATATAGCTGTGCCTGAACTGGGGTGGCGAGGTGAGCTAAAGAATGATGATGGATTCAACCCAGATCTGTGACTGGGGATGAGAGTTTGAAAAGTTTCAGCACTCCGTCCATCATCTCCTTGTGTTTGCTTTGTTTGCCCTAAGTTGGCAGGGTATGCCCAGACGTGGGTCCCTTGCTCACTTTGCCACTGGATTCAAGCTAGCCTGGCTGATATGGGGTGTTAGCCCAAAACCAGTCCCAGGATGCTTGTTTCCGGTCCGGGGAAGACATGGCTTGGCAGTTCGGGCTGGACTGTTTCCATGAGGCACAGGGTCAAGACTAATTTGCATATAGCTGTGTCTGAACTGGGGTGGCGAGGTAAGCTAAAGAATGATGATGGATTCAACCCAGATCTGTGACTGGGGGTGAGTGCTTGAAAAGTTTCAGCACTCCGTCCATCATCTCCTTGTGTTTGCTCTAACAATAAGAGAGCATGATTTCTTAAATGAAGGATGTTTTCAAATGTTTTCAACCCGCAGTCCAAACATTAAGGAGTTAGGCTTTTGCCAGCACACTGTACTGTATTTTAATTGCATTTGTATACCACTTACTAGCCGTGACGAGGTGCGGTTTCCCGATTATGCGGTGGCGTATTTAAATAAATCTGTTTTAGAACGTTCATAAAGAGGATCTCATAAATGCCCATTGACAACTGTGTTGCATAAGGCCTTCCTTTCTCTCATGAATCGTAAACAAAAACATTTCAAAGGTAAGAAGACTAAAACACTCAAATTGTATGTAGCAACGAGCAACAGCATGATGAGTCAATAATAAACAATTATTGAAGAAGGAAAACAAAATGAGTTTGAATTGTAAATAGCAGAAGTTGGATTGGAGCATACATTAAACTTGGTACAGTAATGTGTGCAAACTGCAGTGCGCAACTTGGGCTGCCACATGTCACTATATACATTAAATATCATGTTGACAAACTGGATTTTCATTTAACAGTGCACTCCATTCTAGTAACTGCAGTCTTTACTTCGTTTGACACAATTCAACTAACACTGTATAACAACTGTTTGCAAAAGAAAGTCTTCATCCATGTTGCGTAGTGCACATGGAGAGATTTGCTAATCGAAAAATGAAGGAATTACAGAATTTCAAAGTTGGGCACATATGCAGATCCCAGAGAGATCAAGGATTGAATGTGCATGACAGTGCATTGCCATGTTACATACAAGGCTTTACTACTAAGAACAAAAGGTTTGGATGGGATGCAAAGTGAGGTCTGCCATCTCCCAGAAGTGATTTTTATAATAAGAGTTCAAGGATTGAATGGGCCTCGACAGTAATCCACTTTCTTTTCCAATACTGAGTGAACATGTTGCCTGAATCTTCCCAGCACCAATTCAATAGTCATTCGTCTATACAACTGTCCATTGATCCTTCTATCTGTCCATCCAATCAGTCTGGTGATGTGTGCATACCTGTGTGCTGCCAGTCTTTGTGGTGTGTGTGATTTTATGTCGGTAGATATGTGTGTCGTTTGCGTGTGTGAGCCTCTATCTGTTGTCTACATCCATCAATACCTTTGTATCTGTTGGTCTGTACGTTGAGGGGGCAGTACCTTTGTGGATGGTATAAATAGGTTTAGTGGTGTATGCATCGGTATTTGTATAGTGTTGGGTTTTGTTTGTATGGGTGTGGGTAACTGTGTTGCGGACGGCATTGCACATCAATTAATGAGTGTGTCAATTTACACATGAATGTTCTGTGTCTCAGGCGTAAGCAGTGAGCACAATACAAAATCAAACCTGTTAGCTTAGCCAATGCTGGCTTAATTAGCAGTTTCAGTGAGAGCGGTACCTCAATATTGATGCGCTCTTGAGAGGGAGATGCAGTCCCTCCTTTTGTAGGCACCGGGGTTTTAAGTGGGCCTGGTCCTGCCGCTGCTCAGCACTGGCATTTCTTAAAAGCAGGTGCTGAGACGGGTCCCTATCAAGCTTTCCATTTTTGCCCTCACACTCAGGATGGAAAAGAAAATCTTAACTCTGCAGCAGTACCACTGTTCAAAGACTTTGATGTAACTTCAAAGAGACTCGTTTTAATTCTTAAACATTCTCATCCTTTCAGAACTGAAGCATTTTTAATATTATATATAACAAAGCCATAGTCGTTGCTTATTTATTTTATGCAACTAACGACCATTGACAAAGCCAATAGCCCTGGCAACAAACTCATCCATCTACCTGTGCACCCAGCTACTCAATTATCCATCTACTTACCCATTCATCCACCCATTTGGTTAGTCACTCATCCAAATACCTAGCCATTCATTCATCCACCAAGCAAAGCACTTACTATCTCCTATCCTATCTTTCCACCTACCAATCCATTCATCCACCTATTTATCCATACACTTGAACTTCACTCCATGTGTTGATCAACCTATTCATCCACACACCAAGCCATATACTTACCCATACGCCTACGCATCCAACCATTCACACCTCCAACTACTCACACATCCAACACCTTACATCGACCAAACATATGCAGGATTGTTTACTTGTCAGTTCAGTTTTCCGCGTGTCATAGGTTCCCATAATATCTGCCTTGCTGACTCAATTCCATGTCTGCTATCTACAAAATTCTTCACAGTTGCCTTACCCCATACTTCTCTTTTTGATGTATGACATATTGGTTGCCACATTTCAGGCAATAATCAAAAGATTTGGAAATAGCAGGATGTAGAGTCACTTGCGCAGTCTGTGACACACGACTCTCAAAAATGCGAGACCTATTGCATTGCAAATGCTTGTTTACTATCTGCCTATATGGAGGCTACCCTGTCTCTCCTCCAGGCACTCTCAGTCGGTTTGTCTCTTTCCCCCTACTTTCTCTGCTTTGTTAACTGCCTGGTTCCTTGTCACCCGCATTAGGTTCTCATGTTCTGCTTTCCTAGTCTAAGTTCCTCCATCTGCATTTGGAGTCTATCCCCTGTACCCTCAGTCGCTGCTCTTACATCCTTGCTGTGTTTTTTCCATTTTCGGTCTAGCAAAGCCTTTCTCTGTATAATACTTTCTAATTTTAATTCTGTCTTCCTAACGTCTGCATTCTCATCATCTCAGTTCTCACACAAGTCCTAATGTATATATGTAACTTCTCTACTTCGCTCTCTCTCTTTTTCTTTCTCTCTCTCTCGCTCCTCCTTATCTAGCTCTCGTTTGCTCTGGCTACACAGTCACAGCCCGTCCATGGCCTTGTTTTCGGCATTCTTCCTCTTGAATCGTCCTCTAAATTGTAGGTCTCATTCCGTCTCCCATCTCTACCATGCTTTTCGTTCGCACTTCCCTAACTCTCTCCCATTCTCCTTTCTCTCTCTTTATGCTCACTCTCTTTTTGAATTCCCGTCTAATCCGTCTCTCTTTTTCTGCATTCACTATCTAACCTTGACCACTCTGTTTTTCATCTATTGATCTCATCCTGAATTCGCACTCTTCATAATGTCTGTCTAGCTCTGTCCTCTCTGTGCATTCCTGATCCATCTCAATCATTAATCATATATTTGCATTCCTAGTCCGGCGCCAGTATCTTCTGGTAATGTTTCAAGTCTATCTTTTGTTTCTCTCTATACCATTTCTGACAAGCCCAGTCATCTCAGAATTCCCAGGCTAGCTTTTCCCACATTTTTTTTACAAGGACAACAGTACATGAGTCTCATTAGCGCATTAGTCACAATTATAATCAACAGGAAAAGCATTTTATACTAAAATAATTCAGTCTCCGATATCAGCATTCAATTTTCATTCCCTACATCACCCATTCCCATATGCAAGAGTCCTTTACCTTCATTGATGCTTATTCCCCAATCCCCCTTCCTTGTCATCCCCCAACCTCTGCCTATATTTCATCAAGGGTCGCCAAACGTTCCCACATTTTTAGGACGGCCCCTACACTCAAACACATATTTCTCAACAAGCATGCACCAATCCACGTTAGAACACTTCTTCTTAATGGCTGGGACTTCAGGGTTCCCCCATAGCCATGCCATGTCTAGACGAGCTACCATTAGCCCCAGGCCACAGAGCATCTTGCCATATCTTGACAGCGGATTAACAAATCCATGTTCCCAACAGCACGAGCTTGACCCTTCAATTTGTGTGAGCTATAGTTTTGAGCTTGGGACAAAGCCAGACAGCATTGAGAAATTCATTGGTTTAACCATAGCCCCTAAGGCAGCAGGCCGCACTCACTTTTCCAATCATTATTAGAACTGTTCCAGTATAGTGTATCTTATGTACCAGCTATTACGTAGTCCTAATAGCCTCTTCATGAAAATCCTGTAAGGCCTCTTCCCATTCCGTATCTTCCATATCCCCCAACATCCACCTCCCAACAGACTTTCAATCTACTTAAAGTGCCTGGAGTATTAGGGATCTGGTCTTTGTAAACCAGGGAATCCACCCTCCGTGCGACAGCCTCCCAGAGCACTCTATGTTCTCAGGGTCGCTAGGTATCTGCACTAGCAAGATGTGATGGAACTCTAGGTACATGACTATGTTGGTGTGCGCTAGTCTGTATTATATTTAAAGTTGTGCACAGGTTCTTATTTTAGTCCTTTTAGATCCCCCGCATCCCCCAGAGTGGAGATTCTGATTGTGTCACATCAGCTAAATCTCTGTAATCGCCCTGTCTAAATCACGCCACTGACTTCCCCAACCATGGCGAGCCCAATCAATGTGTGCTCCCATTCATTTTCCCTGTAGCCATCTTCCAGGCTTACAGTAACACTGCCAGGTAGCCAAAGTCTCCCACAGCTCAGTCTGTCAACTCGGAGAGATGGCTCCTATAGGGTTAAGATGACCAACTCATCTATGACCACAATTTGAGAAGCCCAATAATACTTGTGCAGATCAGGGAGTGCAATGCCACCATCATAACCCCCACAGCACAGTTCTCAAGGGGCAGCCACCCCATGGCAGGATGAGCACAGTCTCATCCACTTTTCTGAAAAAGATTACTAGTACCCAGTATGGTGTATCTGAAGTAACTACAGAAATTTGGGAAGGATGAGCATTTTGTACAGAGCAGCTCCACCCAGGATCGAGAGTGGCAGTGTCCTCCTTAAATAATTTTGAAATTCAGCTAAGGCTGCATTTATGGAATACTAACTTACCCTTTGAAATGTATATGCTGAGATGCTTAAAGCCTTCAGACAATATCCTGAAGGGGGAGGAATATCCGGACATCTACTCCAGGCCAATACAGGGCATAACAATGATTTATGCCAATGTATGCCAATGTATGCTAAACCCAGAGTATCTTCCAAAGATCTCAAATACATATTAGAATTCTGCTGATAGACACGTCTGGTTCTTCAATACATAGGAGCATGGCATCTCCCTGTAGGACACTCTTTCATCCCATTGGGGATCACCTAAGGCCCCTAATTACAGCACCCTTCATGTGCATAACAACAGTAGCTCTAGTGTCAAGCAAAGAACACAGGCAAGAGGGGCACCATTGTCTCTTACTCTCTCAAAAGAAAAAGGTTTTGTCTAGACTCCGTTCACCTTTACTTTAAGCATGATAGCTGTATAAAGCAATTCACTCCGGGACAGAAATTGCAGCCCACGTTCCACCTTTTAAAGAACAGCCAATGTATATGACCAGTCGAAAGCTTTGGCCTGGGACCCATGACAGGACTGCAGTGAGTTCCATTAAAAAACCCAGATCTGTAGAGTTTTATGAGGTTTGTATCTTGTATTCCTACCAGGCAGGCTTTAGGGGTATGGATCTGTATGACTCACAGTCAGACCTGGGTTTTCCTTTTTTGTGTATTAAGAGGAATTGTTCCACTAGTTTACTGGATAAACATTTAAACCATTATACTCAACAACCATTCCTCTTTTCCTTTGTTGTTGTAGTGACGGAGACGTCTGCTTTCAACACCAACTCAAAAGCATCTTATCAATCTAGGAAATTTGTGGGATCATCAATTCCACAATAAACTCAGACAAATCAGAGTCCTCTACATCTAGATTGGCGGAGTAGAGTGTCTTGAGATGGTTTGCAAATGCCTTTGCCATCTCTCTGCTACCAGTAAGCAGGGTCCCTTCCTTATCCTGCACAGCCCCAGCACATCTGCAGCAATCCTCATGTCTACTAAGCCACATGATTAATTTTCCTGTCATGTCATCCACTTCATGAAGGTGTTTCTGTGCAGCTAAATATTGATTTAAGGGCTCCTTCTCATACTTCTTGCCTTTCCTTCTGTTTGGGGGAACCCTGCTTCCAGAATCAGTCACATATGATTTCTGAGACATGGGGTTTTATTTCAATAAGGCAGGCCCTTGGTTAATTGGGAAATCTTGACCCAGGAGCTAGGGTTTTGCCAGTTTGAACAAAGACTTGTGGGTAGACTGCAGTATGATGCACAAGAGCTACTGCAAATGTAGGATGGCTGGGCTGTTGGATTTCTGTAGAGTTTGGCTTGGGAGTTTTCACCAATCACTACCTAGTATATAGCCTAAATGTGGTTTCCCACCACAAGCTCATGAGATGCAGCTGGACTTTGCTGAAAGCCGTCCGTGCCTGGAGTGAGTGGGTGAGCCAGCCACAACTGACTGAAATGTGGCCAAGACCCTGTGAACCCCCAGCTGTTTGAGAGCATTGGCCAGGAAGATGTTTTCCCATGCTTCTACAAAGTTGGGACTCATAGCAGTAGCAGGAAGCAAGGGCCAAAAGGTCTGTCTGCCCATGTATCTATGGCGCATCAGCAGGGTCGGATTGGGATCACAATTCAGCCTGGGCACTCCCCAAAAAAGTGGCCCACATTCCCGGATCGTCCCTTCCATGGATCACCATCTGGTTAGTCTCATTAGACTACTTTTTTTGAGAAATATTTGCTAAATTAAATATTTTAAAACTTCTAGAGGCACACTGGTTCAGGAACCCCTTGCTATGGCTGCATAACATCTTTTCTGTCTCACAGCATAGGATCCTCTGATAATTAGATCTACGAAGCTTGTCTTTTTGCTCACGGTTTACAGGTGACGTTCACTTCATGATGTAATACTCTACTTAATTCAGCTTTACTCGGTTACCTCCAATCAGGGGCCCATCTGTTTTTGCCACATGAGTGCATTTACTTTAGGCCTCGCTGACATCTTCCTGTACTGTATAGTTCATTTAAGTCTTGTTGTAAATGCTCGTTTACAGCACTGACATTGTTCCACTCAGTGCTTTCTGTACTTTTGTAGGCACAGTTTTGAGCAGCGCTTCAGGATTGACCTTAATGCCATATCCAATTATTTAAGCTCCACACTCCCAACAAGGCCTAAAAGACACTGGGGCTGAGGTGACAACACCTGGCCGCTTCTCTTACCCCCTCTCAGCCCACCATCGCCTGAGGTGAGAATGGCACAATGGCCACAAAATCACCTCCTCCCTAGGACCCCCATGGAGGCCCCTGCATATTCACACCCTCACCATTACCTGAAGATCATGGCCTGGCAGAGGATGACACTGCTTCTGGCCATGCAGGCCCCATGAGGTAGGGGATCGAGGCGAGAATGCCCTAAAGGCCAGAGCAACACCTGGCCCACAGCCTAAATTTACAGCAGGGCAGGAGAGTGCCCGTGATGCTGGTGCCGCATTACAGAGGCCTGGCAGGGACTGGGGAAGACAGTAAGTCTATTGGGCCAGTTTACAAAGGCCCAAAAAAACGGCCCACAGGTGCCCCAGAAGCACCGGCCCATCGCCCAATGCCCGACTGTCCGCCTTCCCAATCGACCCTGGGCGGATGTGCTCCCTAGAAGTGTCCCAGACATTTGGAAGCATTTGAGTGTTCAAGCCTCGAAGATAACTGACTCTAAACCAACACCCCCAACCTCTGTGATAGAAGAGTGGTAGTATCTGTTTTTATCTTTAGGTGCAAGAGTGGCCACCAGTAGCTGCTTTTTGTAATGAACATACACTGTCATTGACCTTTATAACACTATTTTTCCTATGGGGTTTTTTGACCTAAAACTTTCAGAATTCATATATGTGCTTTCCTTAATTTTAATATAACAATTTTTGTATGGTTTTGTTTTGTTAAATCTTTCTCCTTTTTACTAAATTGCTTCAGGAATTATATTGTTTGGTTTTCTGACTATAATAATGTTTTGCTGATGCTTCCATAGTTAAAGGAACAAATGATGGACGGAATGCTGAACAATGCAAACATTCACCCCCAGTCACAAAGATCTGGGTTTAATCCATCGTTCTTTTGCTCACCACGCCACCCCAGTTTGGGCATAGCCATATACAAATCAGTCTTGACCCTGATCCTCATGGGAAAAGTCCAGCCCGAACCGCCAAGCCAGGTCTTCCCTGGACTGGAAACAAGCATCCTGGGACCGGTTTGGGGGCCTCACCCCTCATCAGCCAGGCTAGCTTGAATCCAGTGGCGCAATGAGCACAGGACCCATGTCTGGGCATACCCTGCCAACTTAGGGTGACAAAAGCAAAAGGAACAAACGATAGACGGAATGCTGAACAATGCAAACATTCAACCCCGGTGCTTAAATAGTTAACACACATTTCTCTAGGGAAATCCCCTGCTGATATATGCCTTAACTCCTTGGGGGTAACCCCAAGTTTTCTCATTAAAACAGGGCAAGATTTTGTACTATTAAGTTGGTGGGATACCATCTGCCAAATTAAAGATCCAAATCCCCCTCCACCAGTAGCGGCAACCAGGGTGAAAATAGCACGACTGCTCAATCACCATGGCCACATGTGATCCTGCAACATGTACACAAAATGGGGACACCGATACGAATCTTCCCTGACTACACCCAAAAGACGAGGAGATGTGCAAATCCTTCACAGCAGTGAAAAAAAAAATTGAGAGACATGGCCTTGAAATATAGTCCAGCATACCTGGCGTGACTCCATGCCCTCCACGATGGAAAATCACATTTCTTCATGACTATGGAGGTGAGTGATCGGCTGGAAATAGGGATCATTCTGAAGCCCTGAACAAGGGAAGAGGGAAGTCCCCAAGACACAAGTGGGCGCTGGGGGTCTGGCAGAATGTGATTGCGACTAAAGCCTGTGTCGCGTTCAGAGGCCATGTCAATGAACATCCTGCAGGCAAAATAGTGGTGCAGGAGGTCGGCACTCTAAAGCCCTAGCACTGTCCTGGACCACACATTGGAAATGCTGAATGCAGTTACTGCAGACTGAGCCCCACGCACTGGTTGCAGGTAATTGCGAGGGCTGGAAGATGGCATTCAGATTTGGTATGATTGGAATAGAGGTGGCCGAGCCACTGAAACCTCGAGCCAGACTCCAGCCTGAAGCCTGGCTCTGGCTCACCTCGAGGTCCTGTTGGAACCTCGATCAGAGCTTTCATGTGGCTTCTGCCGGCCTTCCTCCCTCTGCCCCAGATGTGGCATTAGGGTCAGAGCTGCTCACTGTGGAACTAGGGAACCAGGTTCTAGTCTCGGTATCGGTTCAACATTGTCTGATTCTGGGCAAATCACTTAATCTCCCCATGTCTATTAACCATGCATGTGGCCTTGTGTAATGTAATGGGTACTCATGTAAATAGCTCCAATACCTTCCGGTCGAGTTCACTCTGTGTTTTAAAAACTGCAGAAGAATAGACTAAGAGTTAAAACAAAGCCTTAACATAAGGAAAGACAGATACCCATTTACTGGCTGATTTGCACAGAGTGAAACCAGAAAACCTGGATAAATCGCGGCTTCCTGCTTAAATTCTGTGATCTTAGGAAAATGTTTTATTTCTCCCAACCTCTTTTTCTTCATTATCGCATATAAAACCACTTTCGAATATGTGAGTTCAGACTACCAATTGTCAAAACTATAACTTTTAATCGGGGCACAAGTCCTAAAAAAGAAGTGGTGGAATCAGCAAGTTAGGCAGAATGGGCGTGACATCACCGCAAGTGACATCGTCGGGCGTGACATCACAGGAAGTGACTTGCATGTTCAATTGATTTATCATGAGTACACTTGAAAATATTAAGAGAGTTAACAAGTAATATGCTGATCAGTACTTAAGCCTATGGGATACTAAACTTGGCATCAAGAACAAAGCAGTTAACACATTGCAATAAAGATGCTAGAAACTGCAATAATGAACTATAAAATGTATTAATCTACCCAAGATAGCACCATTGTATACAACAATTACAAACACTCTGATTATTATAAGAAAAAAATGTAAGTTGCACTCTGTATTTGATATTCTAAGCATGGTGAACGATATCCTAGACATATATTATTACAGACATCATGGGCCATGCTATATTGCCACAGGATGATAATGAAAAGAATTGACCTCTGACATCACTGAATCCACACCAAGTGGTTAACAAATCACTTAAAAACATCCCATGCATCTGCATAACTTTTATTGTGCTGGTAGCAGGAGCCACCTTCCTAGACCAAGTGTCATCTGCATGGTGATGAGCAGTCAGCCACCTGTTAACATGCTGCACTTAGAACTCCATCACTCGTTCTCAAACATGAGCCATCCACAAACAGAATATAATCTGATTCTTTCAAAGGCTCATCTCGTATGTCAGCTCTTGGTTTTGTACAGTATTCGAGCACATTCAGACAATCGTGATCTACTTCATCCATTTCAATCACACTCTCTTCATCTGGCAATGATGTTGAAGGATTCACATTCATACATCTGTCAATGGTCACATTATCTGCACTCAAAATTACCTTTTCATACCTAGTCAGCCGACTATGTGTCATGTATTGGGTTTTCGTTCTTGTCAAAAGAATTTCCACAGAATGGGGAACATACACTCTCAATGGATACCCCATCACTATGCCTTCACTCTGTTCCAGACTCACACAAGTAGCAGCAACTGCTTTCAAACATCCAGGCAACGCTTTCGCTACAGGGTCTAAAACAGCTGAAAAATATGCAATTGGTCTTTTCATAGTTCCATGTCTCTGCACCAAAACTGAAAATGCACATCCATCTCTTTCACTGCAATACAGCTCAAAATCTTTCTCATAGTCAGGCATTCCCAATGCTGGAGCCTCACACAATTTCTTTTTCAACTCTCTGAATGCTTTCATTTCTTCATCATTCATTTCAAAAGGATCTTTAACATCCTTCTTTGTCAGTTTCTGCAATGGTTTAGCAATCAGTGAAAAACCGCTTATCCATTGTCGACAATATCCAACCATTCCCAAAAACATTCTTACCTCTCTTTGTGTCATTGGAGCTCTCATTCCTTGAATCATTTTTATTCTTTCAGTCGTTACCTTTCGCACTCCTTTCTCAATTTTATGCCCTAAATACTGGACTTCTTGTTGACAAAACTGCAATTTTGAAGGGGACACTTTATGTCCTCTTTTTGCTAAATGATTCAGCAAAGCAATTGTATCATTGACACATGCTTCTTTCGTTTTTGATGCCACCAGTAGGTCATCAATATACTGAACCATTACTGACTTTTCTGGCATTCTTAAATCTTCCAATGATTTCTTTAGGATCTGATTAAAGATTGAGGGACTTTCTGTGTACCCTTGAGGAATTCGGCACCATGCCAAAATACGCTCTCCAAACCTAAACGCAAATAATGGCTGGCTATCTGGATGCAATGGAATAGAGAAAAATGCATGACATAAATCAATTACTGTGTACCATTCTGCTTCACGTGGAATCTGGTATAGAATCACAGCAGGGTTCGGTACTATTGGGCAACAAGGCACAACAATTTTGTTTACCTTCCTCAAATCCTGTACGATTCTATATGTTCCATTTGGCTTTTTCAGTCCCATTATTGGTGAATTACATGGACTGCTCATGATTTCTTTTAGAATCCCTTGTTCAATCATTTTATTTATTACTGGCGTTATTCCTTCAATTATTTCTGGAGTCAATTTATACTGGGGCGTATTTGGGTAACTCGTTCCTTCTTTCACTGTTATTTTAACGGGATCTACTCCTTTCATTAATCCTACATATTCTCCTGTAAAGTCCCACACTTCTTCTTTCACTGTCCTTTTCAATTCAATTGGGATTTTCTCTGCATCAAATACAGGAAACAAACCATTTACTTCTGGTTCTAAATTCACCATTGTCATTTTATACAGCACATCCTCATCCGGAGTCTGAAATGCAATTCCGTCTGGGGTACAATAAATTGTGCAGTTCATTTTGCACAATAAATCGCGTCCTAAAAGGTTCACAGGACTACAATCACATACCACAAATCGGTGCATTTCACTAAATGGACCAATTCTTACCTTTACTAATCTAGTAAGAGGCGTTTTAATTTGCTGATTAGAAACTCCAACCACTTGGATATGTTCACCTGAGAGAGGAAGGTTTGGAATTTCCACTGACCTAACAGTAGAACGGGTAGCTCCAGTGTCAACAAGGAATGTTACATTTGCACCATTCACTTCTCCATCCACAAATGGACCAGACTGATCTACCTCTAGAGTTGCGCCAAGCACGCACTCTTCCCTCTCTCTTAGGCACCGTCAGGAACTTTCATCCGTGTCATCCTCATCCTGTCGTAACAAATATTGAGAAATTGCAGCTGCACGCGGCAACTGTGTTACCTGTTCTCCTCCGTAGAATCCTGTTTCTGCACTGTATTTCTGTTGGTTAACACTCTTGGGAAGTGGTGGTTGTGGCACCTGACCTTGTTGAGTAACTACCTCACTCTGCACCTGTGAATTTAATGATTGATTTTCCACATTAGGTTTTGGAGGAAATTTACACTCGTTTCTCCAATGTCCTAGCTTTCCGCAGTTGTGGCATGGCCACTTTTTCTTCACCTCATCTATGCTCATTTGTCCTTTTCCTTTACCTATATTAGGTCGGGATTTAAAATGTCCTGTTTCATTACCAGTATTACTCAATTGAGCTTCTTGCTTCTCTGCAACTTTCACCTGTGCCCACATGGCCTTTTCTTTCAATTTACGCTGTTTACTCTCAATTTCATCACTGCAATACTTAGCATATCTCAAAACTTCGTCCACTGTGCTATTCTGCCAACCAATCAAGTGCTGCTTAATCATTTCACTTATCTCTGGTTTTAATCCATACACAAACCTATATACAAAATGACTCATGTCCTTCTCACTTAGTGTCTCATAACCACTATACTGTTTGAAAACCAACAACAATCTCTCATAGTAGGCGTGCACTGACTCTTTGCTTTCCTGCGTTGTTCTGTCTATTTTTACCCAATCTGTTTCTTTTGGTGGAATCTTATTTTTCAAAAAGGTAACTACTTGGTCGTACTTCCTTATCACTTCTGGACCTGGCCCTCCTGTTTTAGCATCCCTTGGATATTCTACAGTTGGCCAATCAATGGTAATCTTACATTCTGTCCACAAATCAGCTGGCACTACTATATCAAACAATCCATCTAGATCTATCCACAGCACTTTTGACACTTTAACAAATCTCTCCACTTGTCTGTACCATTCTACTGGTTTCTCTCTCAATTTGGGGAAGTCATTTGTAAATGACAGTATGTCCTGTCTGGTCCACGGAACATGCACATAACTACCACTTGGTGTTTCTCTCATCGGGTATTCCCTAGCAACTGGTTCCCTATCTGTCACTGCAAAAGCCAAAGATGCTTTATCTGTTGTTTTCTCATTCCTCTTTGACCATCTATTTCTCCATGTATCCACATCACCCCATTTTCTCAATAAAACAATCAGCTCTTTTATTTGGGTCAGTCTTCCTGATGTGTTCAAATTCTCTATGTCTTTCTCACAAAAATCTACTCTGTACGGTTTCTGCAACGTCCTTACTTTCACAAATTCTACTCCTAGTTCACTTGCGATCTCTTCCAATTTGTCATGTAAATTTCTAGCTCTCCAAGTAAGACTCTTGCACAAAAACATAATCTCATCATCCTGATAATTTTTTAGTTTTTCTGTTCCAATTGTTCCCAAAATCAACTCTTCCATGTCTATTTTCAACCTAATTACATCTAATGGTTTTTCTTCCGGTTCTTTTGCTTTTAGCGCTTTCATCCATTCGTTTAACTCTTCTGGAGTCGGACCTACAGGCGTACTATTTAATTCTATCCAATCACTGCTGTTCCTGATGCGGACTCTGTCACCATAGGCATTCTCCTAATCTCATTCTCATTTATCGTCAAATTTGTAGGTGGGCTTGGTCTACACGTACTAGCCAAATTGTGTGCACCTTCATTATTCAGTTCCATCCCTTCTCTTTTTCTTTGCAAATGTGAATTCATGGGAATCACTAAGGAATGTTCATTAATTTTCTGATTCTCAAAAATTGGCATTACTGGACCTATCGTTACTGGTACAGTTACAGCTTCCATATTCTTTGTCAATTCTCTTATTTTCTCAGTCAATTCTTTTGTCGTTTTTGCTAATTCAGTTGCATTGTCACTTTTTATCTCTTCATTTTGTGAAGTTTTCAATGTTTCTTGTGACCTATTTGTTTCATTTCTTCGTTCGGGTTTTTTATTCCTCCCAGTTTCCATTGGCGGTGCATTAGGTGTCACCACCGCAGAAGTCTGTTGGTATGGAGGTGGGTTTCTGTTTAAAATATCTTCCAGCAATGCGTCATCTGTTTCACTACCACCATATACATACTTTTCTACCACTACATGTTTCTTTTTCTCGGTACACTTTCTCTTTGCTTCTTCCTCAACTGCAAAAGCTGGAAACAAACCTCCTGTCATGTTAGCATATCTCCAACGCTTTACTCTGTCCTCATGATTTATTCCCCACAACCTTCCAGGCAAAAACTCATGATTCTTTAATCCTCTGGATCTCTCTCGCTCATACATCTCATCTTCCCATTCCGTTAAAGCTTCAAACTGTGTCGGTCTAGGTCTAGGTTCTAACATTACCATTTTTTCTCTTAAATTCCCTAGTACGGCTACATTAAATGAACCATTCTCAGGGAAAGCCAATGCTCCATCATTCTTGGTGTATTTTGTCCAATTTTCTAACCATATGCATGTATGATATCCATATTTCAGCATCATATGTGAAGCTGGTGATTTTGGCGGAGGAATTATTTGTCCCTCTCTAGTCACTACATTTTTGTCCTTCTTAAAGAAGTTCTTAACTTTCGACATCCATGACGTTTTCTCTTTTCCATACTCATAGTACGACATGATTCACAACCTTTTTCTCCTTAAACAATCCGCAATTCAACACTGTTCCCTATGCGTTATTTCAACCAATACTAGCGCGACTCACACCAACACTCCAATCACAGCGATTTCTGTCTACGGCGCACTGTCCAATCCCAGCGCGGCTTTTGTCTACGTCAGTCCTGCTCCTGTTCTCATGTGACTATCGCACTGTCCAATCCCAGCGCGACTCTTGTCTACGTCACTTTTGCTCGTGACCCCTCCTTTACAAAATTTATCGGCAATTTCTTTTTCAACAATCTTTATTAGTTACAACATTTTAACCACATTTCCATTGTCTGATTCGCTAAACCGAAAAGATAGCTTCGACCATTTACACAAGAATTCTGTATTTTCCAGTAGGCAGCGCTTACCTCTACCCTACCACAGAATTTTCAGTTTCGCCGATAAAGTAGCACTTCCCTCTACCTTACCCTTCTTTAAAGCAATCAGTAAACCCGTTTCTCTGGGGATAAAACACATGTGGAGACTATACTGCTCCTGAGAATTAAGGCCAGAGTTTCACAAGAAAACCGATCACTATTTCACTTACACACCTTTAATACGCAAAATCTCCCTATCATAACACAACCTGTGTTATTTACCCAAAAAAAATGAACTCAGACAGTGTAAAATTCTATGTGACTTCTCTTGCCACACGTGTTCCACTTCCTACTTCCCGGAAGCGTGAAAACTTACATATAACATAACGCGACTCAACAAAAAGTGTTAGACATGAACTTATCAATAATCAATAATCAATAATCACCAAACTAATCTATAGAAACCATCCTCTGCTACCAAGAAATCTGATCCAGCGCTAACAATAAAAATAATTCTCGTATTATGCTTTGGTCATCCAGGTGCAATTATTTCTCTAACACACACACTATATCCATATGACGGTGGGGCCCATAACACCGCATATACATTCACTTACTCATTTGTTCCCTGGATTTCCTCCGTCATGAACCTAGGAGAAAAATGATTCGCTGGAAGGAGACGGGATACCTCTTTTATAATGACATAATATTTCTCATTTGCTTTTAAGGTATTCCGCTCATTGGTCGATGGACCAACTAGTAGGAATCAGTTGATGGTGATTAAGACCAGCTCAATCACAATAAACTCTTTAACATTTCATTTTTAATCATTGAGCTAAAGAATCACTGAGTCATTTGTTTAAAGAATAATAAAGTTTATATAAAGTTTTGAATGCAGGAAATGAGGTTAAGCTTATTATTCAGATCATTGCATTTATCATCAATATAAGAATAGTTTGAAATTGCAAGGCACTTTTATTAGACGGAAAAATGAGGTTATCATAATAAGAACTCTATAGATCAATCTATCTATCTATCTGGGGAAAGCCTAATAATTCTAATAAAAATCTATCAATAAAAAGTTCTCCTAAAGCAGCATCTTTATACTCAACTGGAAAAGGAAAATAACAGCAGCAGCATCAGCTCGTCAGCATCAGCAACCGCAACTTCTCCCATCTACAGCATCTAACTCACGCAGCATCTAACTTCTGCAGCATCTCCCGCAGCATTCGAACAGCATTCTATTCTCCAGCATTCTAACCCCTCCCACCAAGAGTAGGTCTTCTTATACCCTAATTCTAGCTTACAGCATAAAATGTTTCTTCTTACATGGCGCGATTCATTCTCATTGGTCAAAAACTCAGGTCCATATACATTTTAATCAAACTTCCTGGTCTTAACCAGTTCCGTGTGGAATGTCCATGCAAACATCGTTTCCCACAGTTCATGCACTTGCTCATCCGTTTCGATCAGTCCAAATTGTATCTTTTTCTGTTACATTTTGTGTAATACAGTTCCGTCTATTGATTCAGTCAGGCTTCTCACGCTTCTTGCTGATCATCTTGGCACACATCTGCTCAGAAGGGTCACAACAGCCTTGACCATACTTTCATCTTAGCCTCTCGGCATCAGCACATGATCATCCCTTTTCCACAGCCTCTCTCCTCTATCACATGGTCTCCCGCTCATGCGCACTCTAGTAACTCGCGGCCATTTTATATTGCTGCTCGACAGGCCTAAGCGCACTATTTTCAAAGATAAACAAAATATTGTTAAAACAAAGAAATATAACCCTTTCGTTTCCCTCCCGTCTTTCTACGTACCCCAATTAGGTATTACCTAGCAGAAGCAACATATAAAGCTGTCCCTTACTTACCATCGCTTTATTTTGCAACCACACGTTTTATTTAAAAGCACAAATCATGCATTTATTATTTAATTAATACGCAAATATTATGTTATGTTAGATACGTAAACAATTATAAGTCAATTAATTTGCACACAGAATTGCGTGTTACCTTTAACCCTTAACATACATTGTTGGTTATTTACTTAAACGAACATGTTTATTAATATTGTACGAAAATATTAGGAGGTTAAAATTTTTACATTTACTCTGCTCCATCACTGGGTTCCAAATGGGATGGGGAAGGCTCATTAGATTTATAAACATTAACGAAGAAAGACACCGGATAAACGTGAATGGAATTTAATAAACTGATGGATGACTAGTCCAGTGTGTTAAAACAGCAACACTTTCATGCATAACAGATCACGATTCAAGTGCCAACAAAGTAGAGGTTTTTAAAATGGGTCATTGCGACATGCTAGCGCTCTGTGTGAGCAGTTTATAAAAAAAAATTGAATTGTGTATAGAAGCTTCTTCAAATGCAGGTGAATAACGGAGGCAGGTTAGTATGGATATGTGCATGACAAAGATGCTCTTTTAGGTGCTTCAGTCACACTTCATACACGGTGGCTCTGCGCTGACTGAGAATGCTACCAACAGCAATTTCTAGCTCAATGCCCTGTAAATATCACAAAGTCATTTTAAAAATATCCCAGTTTTTGGCAACCCACACAAATCAACGTTTCCTCCAAGTCCTAAAAAAAAAAAAGTGGGGGGATTAACCACGTTCGGCAGTATCCAAGTGACATCATGGCGCGTGACATCACGGCGCATGACATCGCATGTGGCATCACAACCCATGACCTCACAGGAGTGACATCAGATCTTATGTTTAGCAGGTCTATCATGAGTACATTTGAGTGCATTACAATATTTAACTAACAAGATTTTGCATTGGGTTGTGCCAAAATATTGATGCAACACGACGCAAAATCTCGCCCTCAACTTATACATTTATTTATTTTTTAAACCCTGCCACAAAGAAATGGCAACAAGGAGAAACGTAGCAGTAAATCTGTTCTGCTTAATTGGTTGCAATGTCTCTAATTTAACATATCTTATGGGGTTAATGCACCTGCTGCAGAGATCTTTGTGTGCCAGTTAAATCTCAGGGAATAATAATAATGGTAAGATAACTCTGGAGGATAATGTATTTGCTGGAGAGATCTGTGTTTTGCCGGGACCTAGTTTTGAATCAAAGCAGCACAGAGGGTTAATATGTCTCCTGCAAAGCACATTATGGAACAAGCAGATGGCAGATTTTTGTTTTATGTAAATGGGCAAGTGGGTTACTGCATTTAAGACAAGGATCCTTTTGTTACTTGCAGTTCATAAATTGTAATCTTCTTAATACAGCACAGTAAGCTATGAAGGACATGTGACTCCTACAGCTTGTAACCCTCTCTGTCTTATACAACACATCCTTTATATTGATGTACACATATATATGATTTATTGTCAATATATAATGTTTATGTGTGATGCAAAGCACTCTGATACCCTGCATTGGGGTGAGTAGTGCTATAAAATAAAGAAAACATAAAATCTGATATTTAAATTAATATTTGTGTAAATACTGGGGCGACCAACACATCTGACATTCTTACAGTGGATGCCTATCTCTTATATACAGGGACTGAGCAAAGGCAAAAGCATTTCTCTCTGACGTACCTGTGAAGTGATATGATGTGAGCCTTAGTTTCCCCTCCATTGCATCTAGGTGTGATTCTCCCGATAGCTCCCAGCCAGGATACTCCAAAAAAAGAGGCCTGGTGGCCCCTCAACTTTTGCTTTTGTTATGGGGAAACTGGAATCTGATAAGCCCCTTCCCCGCCTGCACTTTGCTGCTCGGAACAAAGCAGACAACGAGCAGGCACTGCTGAAAGTGAACCAGTGTCAGAAAATTACAACTGGTCGAGGTCAGCATGTTTCTGTGAGGCCCAACCTCTTGGCAGGGTAGACGGTGTCTACCCCACTGAAAACAGTGGGTAGACTTCTTCTACCTGCGTCCACCCGTGACTCGACACGAGCCCTGCATTTAATAAGTACTTCGCAGTGCTATATTGTGCCTTAATAATGTCAAAGCTTCCACATGTTAAAGAATGAAATTTTTTTTAACTTTGAAGACACTTCATCACATTTTAGTGATTTGTTGTATGATTTACATAACACATATTTTCAGAGCTTGGCTCCTGCACAGGCTCTAAGATCTGAGCCAGGCCCCTGGCACGGCTCTGACTCGGCTATCCCCGTTAATTTGTTGGCTCCCACACCTGTAGATTGGAATGATTAAACGTTATTGATGGCATCAGACAGGAGATACCAGCTATACTGTGTAATGCATTAGAAAATGTAAAAATTGAGGTGGGGGTTTATCTCCACCCTATCCACATTCCCTTGTTACCGTGGTAACGTTGAGTGCTCAAACACGTTGGTAACAGCAAAGATTGAGTAGCACTGAAAAGGGGAGAAGAGAGTAGGACACACGTGAGTGGCCTGTCACCATGACCGTGCGAGTGCCTGCCTTTGATTCTAGATCTGGGCTTCATGAGGTTGGGCATTAGATGATTTTAATTCATTCATGATGGACTATAAGTTTGACGGCGGAAAATACCCAAGTTTCTGCAGCTGAGGTACAATAGTTGTTATCCTTAGGGTTATGCCTCAGGATGGGAGAATGAAGGGAATACTCAAAGGTTACATGTTACAGTTTTTAATGTGGACGTATTGGTATACCAGGGACCAACTGTATAACTTTGCCCGCAGGGATAGGAAAAGAGATGATACATTCTGAGATGCTATACTTCTGCATGAGATGAGGTATGACCTAATCAATAACCCTGTGCTGAAATGGGAGGTAAATGGAGACTTGTAACGTGGAACATTAAAGACCTGAACGATTATAATGAATCAATCAATCAATCAGGGAATTGTAAGCGCGCTACTCACCCATGAGGGTCTCAAGGCGCTGAGGGGGGGGGGGGTCCGCAGATCTGTTTAGCCGAAGAGCCAGGTATTGAGGGTCTTCTTGAAGGTGTTCAGGGAGGGGGCGAGTCTGATGTCTGCTGGTAGCTCATTCCAGGTCTTGGCTGCAATGTGAGAGAAGGATCTTCCGCCTGCTCTGGCTCTGTGGATGCGCGGGGTTTCGGCCAGTGCGAGGTTGGAAGATCGGAGGTTTCTTTTGGGTACGTGGAAGTTGATTCTGTCGTTGAGGTATTTGGGTCCGTTGTTGTGTAGGCATTTGTAGGCGTGAGTGAGGATTTTGAAAGTGACTCTTTTCTTCACGGGGAGCCAGTGGAGACTTCGTAGGTGTTGGCGGATGTGTTCGTGTCGTTGAGCTTTAGGCAGCTGTTGGTCATCCAGACTGCGACGTCTTGCATTCCTTTCTGGAAGTTGAGTTTGGCAGTGGTGGGGTCTTTGGTGAGGGAGAGGATGAGCTGGGTGTCGTCGGCGTAGGATACGATGTTGAGGCCGTGTTGTCGGACAATGGCTGCGAGGGGGCCCATGTAGATGTTGAAGAGGGTGGGGCTCAGTGATGAACCCTGTGGGACTCCGCAGGTGATTTTCGTGGGGTCGGAGAGGAAGGGTGGGGTCTGATCCTTTGGCTTCTTCCGGTGAGGAATGATCGGATCCAGTCCAGGGCTGTTCCTTGTATGCCTGTGTCGTGCAGTCTGGCGACTAGTGTGTGGTGGGAGACGGTGTCGAAGGCCACTGATAGGTCGAGTTGGATGAGGGCTGTGGAGTGGCCTTGGTCCAGGAGGGTGCAGATGTCGTCTGTGGCGGCGAGTAGGGCGGTCTCTGTGCTGTGGTTGCTTCGGAATCCGGATTGGGACGGGTCGAGGATGGCGTTCTCTTCAATGAATTGTGTCAGTTTCCTGTTGACTGTTTTCTGTGCAACTTTGGCAGCAAAGGGGAGGAGCGAGATGGGCAGATAGTTCTTGAGGTCGGTGGGGTCAGCTGTGGGCTTCTTGAGCAGGGGTCTGACTTCTGCGTGCTTCCAGTCATCTGGGAAGGTGCCTGTTTTGAAGGTGGTGTTGATGGTGCGTTGTAGTTCGGGTGCGATGGCGGCCGCGGCTCTGTGGTAGATGTGAGGGGGCAGAGGTTGGTGGGGGCCCCGAGTGGATGCTTTTCATGGTCTTCGGCCGTGATCGGTGTCCAGTTGGAGATGGCAGGCTGGCTGGTGTTTCTGGGGGGCGGGGGGCCGTCTGTGGCGCCAGGTGGATGGTCGATGAAGTTGTCATAGAGGTTTTTGATCTTGAGGTGGAAATAGGTTCCAAGCTTGTCGCAGAGCTCTTGGGATGGGGTGATGTCTGTGGCTTTGCTGCGTGGGTTGGTGAATTCTTGAATGACACTGAAAAGTTCCTTGGAGGTGGTGTTGGCCAGGATTTTGTTGTGGATGAAGTTCCTCTTGGTGGCTCTGATCTGGTTGTGGTAGTCCGTCATGGCGTCCTTGTAGGTGGTGTGGTTTTCGGTTGTCTTGGTGTTTCTCCAGTTCTTCTCCAGGCGTCTGCAGGTGCGTCTGGCATCTTGGAGAGCGGTGGTGAATCAGGCGGCTTTCCTGGGGTGTTGCGTAGGGGGGCGAGCTTGTCTGCGCAGTTGGAGATCCAGGTGTGGAGTTCTCTGGCTGCGTCATTTGTGGTGGGTGCCCAGGTGTGGTTGTCTCGGGTGAGGGTGGAGTTAAGTTGCTCGTCAGTAACCTTGCTCCAGTTCATTCGAGGTGGGCGTGAGGCTGGTTTGGGTGCCTTGGGTTTGTTGATGGCGAAGTGTACGCAGTGGTGGTCGGTCCATGGCGGCTGCGTTGTGTGGCTGAATTGGACGCTGTTTCCTGCCGCGAAGATGGGGTCGAGGGTGTGTCCTGCTCTGTGGGTCGGTGTGTTGACGAGTTGTTTAAGTCCGATGCTGGCGAGGTTGTCACAAAGGATAGTGGAGTTGGGGTCGCTGGGGTTGTCGAGGTGGAAGTTCAGATCTCCAATGAGTATGTAGTTTGTTGAGGCGATGGCGTGGGGTGCGATGAAGTCGGTGATGGTGGTGGCTAAGGGTGTTCGGGGGCCGGGGGGTCTGTAGATCAGGGTTCCTCGGAGTGTGGCTTTGGGTGTGGTCTGGATCTGGAAGTGCAGGTGTTCGGCGGAGGGGAAGGTTTCGTTGGAGGTGGTGAGGCGGAGGGTGCTCTTGAGTGCGATGGCGAGGCCCCCTCCTGTGTGGTTGGGGCGGTCTTTCCTCTGGATCTTGTATCCGTCTGGGATGGCGGTGCTGATGTCGGGGGCGGAGGATGCGTTGGTCCAGGTCTCTGGGAAGAAGGCGATGTCGGGCGAGAGAGAGTCGAGAAGAGGGTTCCAGATCTCCATGGCGTGTTTGTGTACGGAGCGTACATTAAGGAGGATGCATTTTAGGGTGTCGCCGGTGCTGGCGTCGGCGGTGTTGGAGGCCGGGGTGGCGGTGAGGGTCTGGCGGCAGTGGAGGCAGGAGAACTGGCCGTGGGTCATGTTCGGCGAGGCCTATTGGCATTCTCTAAGTCTTCCAGGGCGAGGAGGGTGGTGGTGTCGTAGCGATGGGTAGTGGGAGGTCCAGGGTTCCTGGCGGTGGCCGCGGACGGGCGCAGACGGGCTTACCTTTGTCGCACCTTCGGTGCGCCGGCGGCACGACCGCGCAGCGGCCGCCATTAAGTAGGGGAGGTGGGAGGGAGGAGAGGCTGGGAGGCGGGAGCGGGGAAATTCTGGGGGGAATTCCGGTGGGGAATTCCGGGGGGGAGGTGCCGCAGGGGCAGCAGCGGCGAAAGGCGAAAGGAACAGGCAGGCACGAGAAAATAAAAACAGTGGTGGAATTAGAGCAAGACACAGATGGGCACAATAACAGTGGCACAACAGTCTGGTCCCAGTTGGAGCGGGCAGCAGGCGCAGGAGCGGGCAGCAGCCTCGAACCTCCCAAGGAGGAGGTCGGGGTCTGGAGGCAAGAGACGGCACAGCGGAGCTGCGGGGAGAGAGTGGACCTAGACCGAGGGTCTAGGTGAACTGTACAGAATATCCTCCTATTTACAATTACATGGCATAGCAATTGTAATGTTGCAGGAAACACTTTTCTTGGTTAAATAAAATGAGCTGACGAGCTCGTGGATGAAGCACCTGCGCGCCAGTGAGAGGTACCGGACCTGATATAATGTTTGGCAGCCTACTCAGCAAACCCCAAAATACAAGACTGTATTCTCTACTGAGGACGGTTAATAAACCAGAAACACGTGTCTAGAGATCAGCACTATCTGCGCCAACCTTGGCGAAACACTCGAAAATATCGGAGCGGACTACAAGAAACTGCATTTACCAGAATGCCAGGGGCGAACCTTGCCTGAGAGGTCAGCGGTGTGCTCCCACATCCTGTTGTCTAAATATGGATATATACAGCTAAAATTAGCAAAAAATAAATATGGATAAATACAGACGGAAATGTAAAAAAAAAAAATACCATAAAACAGGGAGCCCTAATTATAACGGCTTAATCAAATCCATGTGAAATTTAATTTTATTTTAGTTGTAAGAGTAAGCCATAAGATGCAGGTATAGATAAACAATGTCCAAAAATGTGTTTGAAAACAGAATGAATGGAGAAAGTAACACAAGAACTGGAAACAGAGGAAGTGTCCTGAAATGTGTACCTCAATTGCAGCACGATCAGCGTACGGACACTAATTAATTTGAATCAATCCGTGCTCGGTCCATGGTCTACAGTTCGATGGGCGCTGGCCTACTAGGAGGCAGCAAAGAAGAGTGACAGTGAAGCCAACAAATGGTAAGCAATGGGTGACTCCAAGCCCTTTATTGTAAACAATACCCCTCACAAGCGAGAGCGCAAGAGTGGCGCATGTTTGTCGCAGGCGATACCTAAAAAGGGAACAAGCGTAAAAAATGGAGAGAACAGACTGTAACTTATTCCTGTTATACAAAGGAGTTGTTATCTGTGTAGCAGCATGTGTCCTGCTTGTGATGAAAGAGATCAAAGCAGATCCCAAGGGTAGATACCTCCTCACGTACGGTACACAAGGCACAAATGACATGTTTATTTAACATATGTTCATTGAATGTAGACAAAAGGAGGTTTTATGAGTGCATGCTGGAGGCATCACTGCCCTATATGCACACAGAACGGGTGTGGTCTGGCGATCCAAAGTGTGTATTGAATGACCAGCCTGAACTGCTACCAAAACACGGCATTGTGATTTCCATAGTAGAAGCAATGGAACGGACTGAAATGATTGACGTATGGAGAGCAATACAGATTAAGTCTACTAGCATTAATCACCTACATCTGACACCCATACTAAATTGGTCTTATTGGTTTTATTGCTTTAATAAAAGAGCGAAATTATAAGTAGAGTGGGGCCGAATATCTACCGAGGTTTCTGTCAGACCACCTTCCATTAGTGGCAATGTATGATGTAGGATGTGGAACTAGGATCCCAACCTAGCAACTCAGGGTAGAACTCTGTGAGATAGAGCTTTCAGAGCTGGCTGCAGCCCGTTATTATACATTTTTCTAAAAATAATTGGTGCTACACCAAGAGCAGGGAAACAGAATGGGAATCATTTAAAGTGGCGCTCAGTAGGAAATGCAGATATATGGTACCAAATTAAAACTTGAGCAAAAATTAAAAGATCAAGAAAGAGTCATGACGGCCTTGGAAAGAGAGCTGCCCCTAAACCTGACAGAATGTCGGATATTGTAATGTAGAAAAGAATCATAACAGATACATGGGACACATTGGACAGATTTACCACTATTGCCTATAGACAGAGACCTAAAAGGGGGGGAGTTAAAAGTGGAAGGCTGCTGGCCTGGTTACTAAAGAGGGAAAACCAAACACCCCTGTCGTGCACATGAGCGACAAGTAGGGCGAGAGACAAGTAGGCATCAATGCTGCTTTCTGCTGTCACCTGGAGGAACTATGGGGCTTATTTACAAGCCCCTTGCACGCCGGTGCGTCACAAGGGCGGCACATTTTGCTGCCCCACATTTACAAGGACACGAAAAGCCACCTTGCGTGGCTTTTCCTGTCCCTGTCAATACGGCCCCTTTACACGCAGCACTTTGCGTGATAGGGGCGTTCCATGGGTGTTGCTGTGGGTGTTCCCACGCAACACCCATGGAACCTGACACATTTCCAGATTTACGAGAAATAGTAAACCTGTAAATGCGTCTGAATGCTACGCCTCCCCAGGGGATGCATAGGGAGTCGCAACGAGGAGAAGTTTATTAATTTCTCCTCAGTTTTTTTCCTCTTTCTATGCGTGCTGCATTCTGCAGCACACATAGAACGAGGAAATCACCTCTTGTGATTGTTTATGTGCAGGAAGGTGTCCTTCGAGCACATACACAATCATTTAAAAAAATGACGTTTTGCAACTTCTATGTGTGCTAATGCAGCACACATAGAAGTTGAAAACCGCCATTTCACATTGTTTATGTGCAGGAAGGGCCACCTTCCTGCACATAAACAATCATTCCCGTGACACAGGCATCCTTACACCATGGTGCAAGGGTGCCTGCGTCAGCGCATGGCAGCTAATTGTGCACCAGCGCTGGGGAGAGCAAAGAGATCCGTCATATCGTTGTAGATATGACGCATCCCTGTGCTTCGGAATTAACCTGGCGCAGCCAAACAGCTTGTGACACAGCGCTGCGTTAATTCTTTGTAAATAAGGCCCTATATGTGCAGCCTGGGCAGGCGGATGACAGAAATGTACAGGAGTACTTGAATGGTGTTCCACCAAAATGTCTCAAGGTAGAGCAACGAGAAGCACTAGATGGTCCGTTGTCTAGAACAGAACTGGCTACAACCACACAGGAAATGCAGACATTTAAAATCCCCGGCAGCAAACGTCCTAGACATGATGTGGCCATGCACCCTTGTGCAAACCTACTGGTCAGAGGCGGTGGGGAAGCTGCAGCTGAGTACCAGGACGCTGCCTGAGTTGACACAAAAGCAGCGCCTATTGAGGTTACTCCTTATAAAAAAAATGCATGTAAAATAGAATGGATATCTGTGGCTTTTGGGACAATATTCGCTAAAAGGGGGATATCTATACACTGGCTGAGCCTGGGACCACCAAACCTTAGTGGTTGGACTAGAGATATGCCGGGATGGGCTGCTGGGGCAACAAGACAAACCCACCTTCTAGCTCTGTCATTTTTAGCTGCATTTGAAGTCTACCTCTAGCCTCACATTCTCTGCATGTTAAGTCTAGTCGCGGGCGCTCCACATTGCCAGTCTAACCTCTCTTTCACTATTCTCCCACTGTCAATCTGCCATCAGTCTCTGCATTTTCAGTGTACGTCGGTCACTTCTTTTACTCTCTTTCTGTCTCACACGCCCATAAACACATATTTACGCACACACACACACACACACTCACTCACTCACTCACTCACTCTTTGGCGTCTCTTTCTTCCATTCTTCTCCTTCGCACTTCCAGGCCACCTCTTTCCTATCTTCTCTGCAGCCACAAATTAGCTCTGTATCCCCAGGCTCTCTTCTTACTACTCTTGTTCTATTCCCTTTCTCTCTCTGCATTCCCAGCATAGGTCACTCTTGTCTCTAAAAAGAGCTATGACCTGAGCTCAGACTGGGCTTGTTCTGTACCGCGGTTAAAGAAGATTTAAACAATTTCCGCTGCAGAAGTGGGTAATGAGTAATTTGCAGTCCCATTATCCCACCCTTTTGTATTTAGTAATTTTGAATTGACTGACCTACGTCAGACCAGACGAAGGGACTACTAGTCCTCCACTCTCATGACTTGTGACCATTGTTTCCCTTAGTTCTCCTGTCATGTGAAGGTAGGCGGCTGGGCTACCTGCCTGCAGTACCATAGCCAGATGCTTCAGAATCAGGCTTTGTGTGGATGACATTGACTTAGGTGCAGGCCACTGATGCCAACTCAATATGTTTCCATGTGAAAAGTGGTCCTAGCAATACCTTGCCATGGGTTAACTTAGTGCTGGCTTTAGCGCTGGTGGTGCCCAGTGTGACAATCTTTGTTGGCCCCCACAAACTCCTTCTTCACGGGTTCCCTTACTACCACCTCCCAATGCTGCTCCTCATCTCTCCTTAGCTCTACTCATCCCAAGGTAGACTATCAGAGAACTTTACATAACATATTATAAAGAGACAATGACTCATACAAGTGTGTAAATCAATGTATAGGACATTTTACTTGAGGCAATGAGGACGACACAGTATAGGTGTTGCGTCATCCATACTGGTAGGCATTATATGTTGAGAGTGCTTGGTCTGGAGGAAAGAGGGTGCAGGTTGACTAAGTTTTTACGATGTGCAGTAACCAAAGTTGCTGCCCTGCGTCGGCATGAAAAGGAGAGAACATAACAGCACCATATCTATTAAGTTATGATGCTGTTGGTATCTCCTCTAGTGCTGATGAACATTAGGCTGCCTCGTGCCAATCCACAATGCATGTGCGTGATGTCAATCATAAGTTTCATACGGAAAAGGTACCCTTCCAGCATAAAATCAGAGGTGTAACTTAGTCAATATTGTTAAGGGGTTGTGAGCCTAATATTGCCAAACGAGTATCGTAGTATGCCCAATTCAAAAGAACAGGAGCAGACATGCGACAGGAACCACTGCTGGAAAAGAGTGGTGTAGGAGAGCTTGGCGGAAAATTAGGCGAGAAGGCTGTATGTACTTCTTATGATGAAGTATTTTTATTGTTCTTACAGCATGGAAAATATAACAGCAAGTTTTCTTTGTCAGTAGTTATTCCAGTGTGGCTTTCTGAGGCTTCTTTTTCTTTTCTTCTTTTTCAGCTCATCTGTCCACCAAGAGGGGGCCACCCGGAGGTTCAAAAGAAAAGGGAGCAGCCGCAAGTAGGAGTTCCATCACTACTTCTTAATCAGAAACCGTCACCACACCCAACAGTTTGGTGTCCAATAGTCAGAAAAGCTGTCACTTTAAGTGGATAAGGTGCATGCAGTCTATTCCCTCCTGTGAGGGGTCTTAGTGCTCTCCTCACTTGGTATTGTTTCTGCTTTCTCCTCTGTCCTCCTATGGGGGGGACAGAGGATCTTGATGGCTGTTTCGCTTCCCTGCTGTTAGACCTGGCTTTTCAGCGGGTTTATCCCCAGACATTTTGCTTCTTGGCCTCCTGTTTCGGATCAGTTTTTGTTGATTTTATGACTCTGGGCAGTTTACCACTGCTGATCAGTGCTAAAGAAGCATATGCTCTCCCTGTAAACTGTGTTTATGGGCTGGTGTTTCCATGATTAGTTTATTTGGTTTACTAGTAAGTTCCTAGTACAGTGCACTGTGTGCCTAGGGCCTGTAAATCAAATGCTGCTAGTGGGCCTGCAGCAATGATTGTGCCTCCCACACAAGCAGCCTTTCAAAGGGTTCTCAGACCTGCCACTGCAGTGTCTGCGTGCAGTCTCTACTGCCATGTCGACCTGGCAAGTGCACCCACTTACCAGGCCCTAACCTTCCCTTTTATTACATGTGAGTCACCCCTAAGGTAGGCCGAAGGTACCCCTGTGGGCAGGGTGCAGTGTATGTGAAAGGTAGGACATGTTCTGGTGTGTGTGACATGTCCTGATAGTGAAATACAGTGTATTTCGTTTTTTCACTATGGATCGAATGGGAGCTTATTTATAACATCTTATAAGTATAACTTCCCATTGGGACACGATCGAAAGATGGTGTTTAGTATGCCTGAACTCAGAATATAAAACTGCATCTTTTAGTAAAGATGATTTTTAAATAGTGTGTTTGAAAATACCACCTTTTAGAAAGTGGGTATTTTCATGCTTAGCCATCCTGTGTGTCTCTGCTGGTTTGTGGATTGACTGTCTGGCCTTGGAGTGACAGGGGCAGGTGATTTGCATTCACTGTAGACGGCCACTGGGGGGGGTTGAGGTGTGTCCTGCCTTTCCTGGTTGAGTCAGGGCTGGGCTGAATAGACCTGGGCTGCACTTAGAGTAGTGGGAGGAGATTTGCTTGCACCTGAATGGGCCTGGTCTGCCTTACACAATGCCGTCTCCACCTCCTGCCAGGAAGCTGGATCAGGGAGGACAGAACTTGTTTTGACTGAGCACAGAGCCTCTCTGCCACAAGAGAACAAAGAGAAATTGAGTATAAATATTGGGGCCCAGACCCCAGAACTTTAAAATACTTCTGGACTCAAGAGGAATCTCTGCAAAGGAGAAGAGCTAGGAAAGCTGAAGGAGAAGTACTGCCCCTTGGCTGTGTGATGTCTGGGTTTGGCCTGCATTGGCTGTTTCTGCCAAGGAGAGGACAAAGACGTTGCTGTGTGCTGTGTATCCAGCTTCAAGAATATCTCCAAGGGCTTGAAGTAGAGCTTGCCTCCTGTTCTGAAGTATCAGGGACACAAATACTTCACCACCAGCTCCCCATAACTCCCTTGCTGGGAGTTCTAACCTGCCCAGAGGTGCCTGTTCCTGTGTTGGGCCTCTGGAGGTTGTTCCAGCTGCTGGGAGCTGAGAAAAGAGAAGCAAATAATGAAGAATGACGCATCCACACCCGTTTCCGACGCAACACTGCCATGCGGGGAGAATTTCTACGCATTGCCGCCGTACCGCTGAAGGATCCAGCGCCTGCCCACCACTGGAGAAATCGCCGCAACGGTGTTGCCACCGCCGCATCGAGAGCCGACCCCTCCCAAATCCTCACGTTTACGCGCCATGGCGCCAAGTCTACAGCAACGCCAGGGCCGCAGTAAGAAACCGATGAATCACCTCCCTGCACAGTAAGAAACCGACGCATCACCTTCCCTGTGCATAAGGAACCGACGCATCACCTTCCCTGCTGCTGTTTCTGCTTATGATTTTGACGCATCCAAGGTACTTTGTGTTGAAAGTGTCGCATATATAGCTTGCTATGACAGAACTGTTTTTAGCTTTTAAAAGTCATATCTTGATAACTGTATGTTGCATTTTTGTCATTTTGGTCTTGTTTAGTTTAGATAAAGATTACTTATTTTTCTAAACTGGTGTGGTGTCCATTTGTAGTGTTTTCACTGTATTACTGTATGTGTGCACAAATGTTTCACACATTGCCTCTGAGATAAGCCTGTATGCTCATGCCAAGCTACCAAGGGGGAAAGCAGGGGTTATCTAAGGGCGTAAATCCCTTATCCTGACTAGAAGCAATGGTCCCTACTTGGACAAGGGTGCAAACCATTGCCAATGAGAGACCCCCATTTCTAACACCGGCCCTTCCCCTTTTCATACTACACCCTAGAAGAGGTATTAGTGATCTGAAAAACAGGGCATGCACTGTTCCTAAAGCTAAGACTCCCCTGATTCGAAGAGGTTTTAAAGGCTGACGCTTGGAGGGGTTTTAAATGTCTGTGCCGGGCTTGAAGGAAAGAGAAAAAAAACAATTTTCCGCGCTCACGTACCCGCTTATGCCGCAACTCTCCTTAGTTGCTGCCTCTCATCTGCTCCCTCCATGAGGGTCCACCACTCTTCACTCCACGAGTTCGGGGCCTCTTCGGACTCAGCGTTGTCTTGCTCCTAGTGGGCAATCCCAGCCGGCGTTCCACTTCTTGGTCTGTCGTCTCTCCTTGCCCGCTCATCCTTCTCCTGATGTTCCGTCCTCTTCCGGCTGCAACTTCCTTTTCTCCCTCCTTCGGACTCTGGGATTGATCGGTCTGGCTACGGTCTCCTCCCCTCTGTTGGAGAAAACAATAGTCCCTTTTCAGGGTTGGTGTACATTTTGCTCTCATGGTCACTTTTTTACAGGTCAGGCGAGGGAGACGGGAAGAAGTTGAGGGAGCCATTGGTGAAACATACGGTAAGTTGGGGGATCAGAGGGATCATGGAGCGTCTCCTCAAAAGTGGGTACCAGCTGTATTACTGTTGCAACAGTCAAGAAGGTGATAGAAGGAATGTTTGAATTCATCTAAGCCACTGGCATTTGCTCAGAGCACATTTTTGTTTTTTGTTTTTCGCCCGTTATGTCACTCTAAACAGAGACCTGTGACATGTAAATCAGTCTTTGTCCTGCTCAAATAGCAGTTTAGCCGAATTGCCAAGCCAGGACCATCCCCTAATGGGAATATGAGCAACCTATTACAGGTTTCAGCCTATTTAGGCCTCGTCAATAAGGTATATCGTTAGTCCTGAGGCACGGGATCCACGTACCCATTGCACTGAGGGATTCTACTACAAGAAACAACAAGGTAATGGAAGAAATTCTTGAATAAATCTCAGCCACAGATGATCACTTGGGCTGAGTTCCAGACTATGATTTTTTCTGTCTGAAGGGGACCAGGCATAGCAGTTTGGGCTGGACTGTCCCAATTAGAGTGGGACCAAGACTGGTACGCATATGGCAGTTTTCTGTTTAGAGTGGCATAGTGGGTGAGAAACGATGGTCTGTTACGGCAGCCCTACTAGTGGCTGAAATTATTTCAAGCATTCCTTTCATCACCTTGTTTATGCTGACTGTGCAACTATTCATAAGCTGGATTCCCATATCCCAGTGGGGAGTACCGACACAAGCACACATGCAGCAGTACCCATGAATTCTATGTATGTGTTGTGTGGAGGAGTAGCTTGCAGGGGTAGATGGGGTCTTGGGCAGGCCGCATGTGTAAGAGATCAAAGTGAGAGCACATGTAGGATCTCATATCTCCTCCATGCTGAGGAACCCATCGGGGAACTAAGACAAGCTGTGTCAAGACATACATTACCAGAAGGCAAACTGATTTGAAAGGTTCTTTTTATATAAAACTCTCTTGTTGTGTTTCGAAGTGCTGTGAACAAGAAGTGCCACTCGTATCCTTTTTTATGTGCTAATAGCAACACCCGTTTCATCTCAGAGTAACTTTAAAGTTCTGACCTGCAGATCATTGAATGTATCTGCAGTAGGTGTTCAGCTGGCTGAGCCACGATGTCACTTTGCAAACTGACTGTATTATGGCACTTAATAATAAATGTTAATGCAATGCAAGAGAACACACTTTACCAAACTTAGAAATATGAAACCTTTAGTTACTCTAATGGTATATGCAGTTGTTTGCAGAGGGTGAAAATCTCCCTGAGCTGCTTTAGCAACAACCACATTAACCCACTTAGCTATCAGACCTTGTGTGAATCTGAAGTTGAACTTAATGCTCTACAGTAGGCACATTAATCGTCTAAGCTATTTGAGATTGCCAACTGTGGCCATGGCTCACATGCAGATCTCTCTATTATTTGCATTAAGCATCTGAGTTATCTTACCAGTATTATAAGTTGATACTTGCTGGATACATATTTATTTCTGAAGCGAACTACATTAAAATGGCGTTTGTAACCTATTAGTAAACCAAAACAGTTTTATCACATTTTCCTTGTCCATTTATTTAAGGGCAACATGTTTATGATCAATGTGTTGGCCTTGAAGACCACATGCTGACTGTCATTGATTCTTTTTCTAACAATGCCACTCCCTCATAAGCCCACCCCTTTCTACCACCATCCTTTCCTCACCCAATTTGAGGGTTCCTGGAGCTCATTTTTCCCATTTCAGCATTGACCGGAAAGCCTGATGTGGTAATAAGAGCAAGACTTGAAGGGAGATGAGACAAGGGCGGAGGCAAGATTATTGTAAACACTGAGTTCAAACCAAGAATCCCACAGCAACCTCATGTCCATGTTCAACACATTGGGACCCATACATAGATGAAGAGGATGGGCCAAGTGGAAGCAGAGGTCAGACCTAAGGACCTGGGCTCCACTTCAAACAGTGGTGCATGGTGGAAGAAACACACCCTCACACCATCCTCAACAGGATGTCAGTTATTAACCAGAACACTGACCCACACCCTGCTACTTGAACCGGTATGCTAAGATCAGTTAACAAAAGGTGAGTCTTGTCCCAAACCACATAGTAGCAAGATCCGACTCACCTTCACCTCCTTGTGTGGACAGGTCAGACAAAACTAAAGGAGGGATCCCATGGAAATGGCGGAGGCAAGCCAGGCAATGAACCTGGCGTAATGGCACTAACTGAAACATGCCTCTATGTTTATATGGGTTGATACACTAGTAATAACCATTCATATCTGCTAGTGAAAAGCACAGCACTCGCTTTTGTTACAGGGGGCGATATTGCAGCACTGCTGCAAAACTGGCCCCCAGTAACAAAACCGGCCCCCATGGGTCAAAAACCGGCCCCCACTTTTCTGGCCCACTGAAAAAATGCCCGGTGCCCACTACGGCCAGTCTAGCCCTGGTCACAAGGAGGTCATCCATCCACTGCAAGAGTCAGGCAGAGACCTGTTATACCACAGCACACTTATTTTGAAATGAAATCCGACCTGTGCCTATCTGTCCTGGGTCCCCTGCAACCTAATACTCGTCAGAGCAAACATAGACACAGCTTACTACCATGATGGTTGAGAAAAGCACCTGCCCTTGACAGGCCGATGGCAGTAGACATTATTGGGGGGTATTCCACTCCATACACCCCCCTGAAGCTATGCACCTACATACAATTCTATGATTTTGCAAAGTTGGAAAGGTTTGGAGAAAATAATCTTTATTCCAACTTTAAACCTTCCTCAGGAGGTGTGATGTTTTGATCCAAATCCCTTTCTACCAAAGTTAGTATATAGGGAATGTAAGTAAAAAAAAAAATGGAATAGCTTCAAAATCCATTGATAGGTGCATGGGAACGTCCATGTAACACCCATGGTCTGCCTCCTTGGCGTAAAGTAGCGCATAGTGCTACTTTGTGTTACTTTGGGGCTACTTTCCAACACAATTCAGAATTTATACTGGAAAGTAAACCCCAGAACAAAACTTTGCACCAGATTTTTATCACTTTTGTGATGCAAAACATATGCAAAGTGTTAGCAAATCCGACCCATAAACTCAGTATTTGAAATATAGCACAATGATTGGGGGTGTCATTCTAATAAAATTGGGACTAACTATGACCTTCCTCTGGGTCACCTCCCCACCCCATTCCAGGGACACCAGAGCCCTATAGGGGAAAAAGTCCTGCCCATAGGCCTGATTTACCCATCAAACCTGTCCACAATGGTCTGACTGGTACAGGTATCCCTTCAGGCAGTGACATGTATCCCATTAGCTGTGACCTGATGGAAATGGTGACTTCCACCCTCAGGGATTACACGTTTACCCTCCCAGCTAAGGAACACCAGGGCATGTTCTACCTTCTGCTCCTGGGGACATTCTCCCCCTAAGGCCATTCTGGATATTCATGTAGAGTTCCCACCACTGGGTAGTTTCTTGGGACCAATGGGGTCCCCCTGGTTGTGTCCTAACTGGGAACACTCAAAGCACTAGGTTTAGAAAGGGGGAGCCCTGGGCCACAGTCACAGTTTCTCAGAATGGGCATGGGAACCCTCCCCCCCTTTATTTTGGGATTTGTCTGTGTCACTTTGGACCTCACCCTCACTCTGCAGGCGTGAACTTGACCCAACCTTCTTGGAGTTACTCCCAGGTACCTTCGTTTTGACCCTGGTGCTGAGCCAGAGGTCAGCCTTCTTTGTCAAGCCCCATGGGGTCAGTGAGCTTGCTATGTATCAGGCGCTGGTGCAGCTCTAAAAAACAACTACAGAACATGGGCTCTCTTGCAAACAAATTTTACAGCTCATTGTAATCACTCACAGCGCTGTCCTTCGCCAAACTATCCAGTGCCTTGCATAAGTAATTCACAAAATCTACCCAAGACTAGTAGGGCAGCTTTTGGCTGTTCCTGAATTTTAACCTCTACTTCTCAAGGGTAAGGCCATACTTCCTGACAGGGGCTTCCTTCATGAGTGGGTACTTCATCCTGTCACCCTTCCCGAGGGACAGCAGTAAACACTCCCCTCATTGGGTATATGCCCTCCAGAGACTATCTCCCCAATTATAATGTTGGGGACTATATGCACCTCCAGAGCAGTTTCATATGCCTCAAACCATTTGTCTCTGTCATCCCCCACATCAAAGTTAGGCATGATTTCTTTGAGGATGTGGGCTTTTCTGTGTCCACTGTACACTGTTTTTGCTGCCGCCATTGCTGCTGGACCCTGAGACTTGTTTTGCTTTCAGGTCCAGCTCCTTCAGACTCACTTCATGAGCAAACCGAAATTTCTGTTCCTCTAAGGCCCACGGGCCGGGGTAGCTGCCTCCTTCTTGGCAGCTTCTCATTTTGCTGCTGCCTTCTCCATTTTGAGTTTGGCCAGCTGCAGCCTGAACTCCCCTTCAGCCCTCCGGTCCTCCAGTTCCTCAGGGGGCAGGTTGTAGGATGATACACTGATTTCTGCTTTAGTCCCCCTCTCTCCTCCCCCTCTCTCCTCTGAGGCTATGGTCAGGGGCTTTTCATCCTTGTCCTCTATTACTTCCTCCTCCTGCTCTTCCATGTCCTCATTCTCCTCTTGCTCCTGTGCCATAGACTGTAACTGGAGGGCCTCCTCCCATACCCTCCGGGCTTTCTGGAGCTCCTGCTTCTTTGATCTCCTGGCTACTGGTAGCCCCTCTCCCTGCAAAATCCTTTCAGGTAAGCCACAGTGCAGCTCTCCAGGTTGCTAAGGTCCATCTCCACGCTTGCAGGCAAAAGTTACAGGTACACAAATGTGAGGCAGGAATTACATTTGGAAAAAGGAGAAAAAATAGCCAATCAAGGAGAATTTAAAAAGAGGTTGAATCTGATGTCAGATTATTTATATGGGATTTTAGTTTTACACAATTCACAGAGCAGCACTGCACAAACACAAGTACTGGACCCGACCACTGAACACCAAATGTAAGAAAGTGGGTTATTGGTTGGAGGGGTGAATACCCCACTCAGGCAAAAACCCACAACCCGTGTCAGAATGAACCACAAAAGTCACTAAATTAACCTGAGTTTAACCCTCTGGCATTTTGGCACAACACAGAGTTAACTTAGAAGCAAAGTGTAAAGTATTTATGCAGCACACAAACAGTAATAAATTGAAAACACAACACAAGAAAAACCCCAAACCAATTAATAAAACTAGAGTACATTTTAATAAATAAAATGATCCCAGAACAACAAAAATCCCATTGGTAGAACCGACTATATTAAATTTTAAAGTTCTGAGGGAAAATACCGCCTAAAAGCACAAAGCGCCACTTACTGTCATCTGGTCACATTAGGCCGAGAGAAAGTCACAAGTTTAGGCCGACCATGATGGAGGGTGGATCAGATAAAGGGACAAGGTTAGTCCTACTGAAAAGTTCTTCCCCTTCCCCAGTCCAGGCTCCATACTTTCTAGGGGTGACAAAAGACAGGCAGGCCTGGTGTCAGACACTGGTGTGTGTGCAGGAGGCAAAGCCCTTTGAAGTGTAAGTGAGGCTGGGTACAGCTCCGCCCCCAGCGATCCTGTCAGGATGGCCCCTCCTGTCCACACCTAAGCCACCTTTGTGCCACTGTCTGGAAGCAATACACCAACCCCAACGGCAGAACTATTCACAGCCATGTGACCCAGGACCCTAGCAGAAGGCACGATTGCTTAGGACAAGAAAATGCCAATTTTTCTAAAAGTGGAATTTTCAGAATTGTGACTTAAAATCCGACTTCTCTCTGGGACAGCTCGATTTAACCCCAAAACCGGTCTCAGGATGCTTCTTTTGGTCCAAGGAGGACATGGCCTGGCAGTTTGGGCTGGACAGTTCCCAAGAGGAGCAGGTTCAAGACTGATTTGCATACGGCTTGGTCCAAACTGTGGTTGCACAGTGAGCAAAAGAACGATGGATTCAATCCAGATCTCTTGACTGGGGGTGAGCGGTTGAAAAGTTTCAGCACTCCATTCATCATCTTGTTGTGTTTGTTAAAATCTGACTTTACCATTAAAGAGGATTTTAAATTACAATTCATTTGAGTGTAAACACCATATCTCCATTTACCCTCAATCTAAAGCTATCACTTATTAAATGTAATAAGGTAACCCAGTGCTAGTCAGTGGGAGAGATAGGCCTTATAGCGGTGATACACCTTTATTATTTTGTTTTCGCTGCCAGGACATGCAAAGCTTAAGTGTCCTTGTCCTACTTTTTAAATACAGTGCACCCTGCCCTATGAGTCTTTAAAGCCTACCTTAGGGGTGACTGATAAGTATTAAAAAGCAAAGTTAAGGCCTCGCAAAAGGCTTATTTTGTCAGATCAGAATGGCAGTTTAAAACTGCACTGCAGGCTGCAGTGGCAGGTCTGAGACATGTTTTAAATGCCTACTTTAGTGGGTGACACATTGAGTGCTGTAGCCCACTAGTAGCATTTAATTTACAGCCTCTGGTTGCATGTGGTACCATATACCAGGGACCTACAAGTAAATTTAATATACCAATCAGGTGTAGACCAATTTTACTATAATGTTTTAAGGATAGATAACAAGCAATTTGCCACTGGTTAGCAGGTAAAAGGAGTCCTAATGCCAACAAAAATGGGTTCGGTAATAGAAGACAAAAAGCCAGGGGTGATCCTGCAAAACGGGCCAGGACCAACAGCCCTACAGAGAAGGACGAAGACTTTCATAGACTGTTGTATACACATTCAAGGTTAAATCGAGCTGTCCCAAAGAGAATCACACACTATGTATCTTTATCATTCCAGGTGCAGATGTTCTTCTTGCCAAGCTCAATGTAGTAGAATAATGAGAATCTTGTGGAATGTATTCAGCTCTTTCTATTTTGCTCATTTCTGATTGGTTAAGAGCCTGTGAACCTTGTACCACTACAGTGATTTTTGCAATCTTTTGTTCAGAACCCTATATAAGAGCATGATGTCTTGATGTGAGAGAGACCCCTTTCAACTTAATTTAAAAGGCGAATTCATGCGGGAATTCTTTCCTATTTTATGCCCTGTATTTTGCTGATCTGAGCTCTATGGAATTCTTTCTTGAGTCTGTAATTTAACTGGCCTCTGTTCTCTGGTTTATTGACTAATTGATTTTTACTAAATTAATTAAATTCCTATATGCCTGACAGGTCCAGGGGGGAGCACCAAAGTCCATCTCGCTCATGATCTATCATGGCGTGCCTTTAGGAAAATATTTAATGGGTTTTGCGTGCCGTCAGAACTGGTAGCAGAGTTGATGGTTCTGACTGGACCCATTTGGTACAGATTAGACGAGTACAACTAAATTGGCTTTTAAAAACTGAGAACTGTACCTTCATGGTTCAGATGGTTTTGCCAAGAGATTGAAATTGCCCTGATCCAATCTGCAATCCCGATTCCTGACGACCATGAGGAGATGTTGCAGCTGCCCTCAAATTTCTGAAGTGGCTTTGGGAGTATCAAAATGGATAAGCTTTGTGCATGTGTAAAAGTCTGAGCGCAAGCCAAAGTGGTACATGATTGGGTTTTGTAGTTTGGGAAAGAGTGCAGTTTCATGCAGTGGTCGGATTTTGAATTTAGGTATTATGTGGCTTTAATTTGTGGACATGTATGCACTGTGATCATTGTCTGTTAATGGTTTTCTTTGAGTTTTGAGGGTTTGCGCTGTGTGATTTCCCTTATGTTTGAGACGCGTAACATAGTGGTGAGATTAAAGTTGTGGTTTAAGTTTGTAGAACTCATGGAAGTTTGTGATCGAGGTCTGTGATCTCAAGATTGAGTTGTTTTGCTGAATAGTCTGCTAGGGTTGAGCTGTGTACTGTGAATCGCTATCATTCACATCAAGATAGGGACGTAATAGCACTGTGGGTGAATGTATTAACTGGGATCAGTCGTTGTTCATTCCTTAGTGCACAGGAGTGAACATATCAGTTCAAAGTGCGCTCCGTCAGGTCAAGAGTTTGCTGCTGTGTGATTATGAGTGCCATGAGAAGCACGATCTGTATCTTCGAACTGTAATTTTCCTTTCCACTTAGGAGACGCATACACTAGTAGTTTAGAGAACTTTATTGAGTTATGTTCATTGAAAGCTTTGCTGTACGCTGTGCTTGTTGCAGCATAAGGTTCTGAGCTGGGATAGGTTGGTTGGTGTCAAAAGCCACACTGTGATTGCTTGATCTTTGCTCTGCTCATGCTAGACTTGGTGGACAGGTTGGAGAAACTGCGTTGTGATTGAATCAATTGCAATAGAGTTTTGTGCAAGAATGTGAGTGATTTGAGTGCCTGTTGACGATTGAGGAAACATGAGGAATCTCTCTATGAAATCCCCAAAATCCTAGACCAAGGTATAGAAATTACCACCAGAGAGAACTCCTGTTAGGGAAATGGCTATGCCCATGTGTATGGCTCAAACATGATATCAGTATACCAAGAAAGATGGGGATTTACAATTCCCATTATGTGGTACTTTCCACATAGCGACACTTGAGAATCCAAGAAAAAGGATGCATGACATGAAACCCTAACCCAGATCCACACAGTTTGAGGAATTGAACCTCTGGGAACAGGTAGCGAGCAAGATGGACAATTAAAGACATAAGATTCAGACTCGAAACAAGATCTGTACATGGTTAGATGTAGAGGATGATGAAAGGCAAAAAATCTCACATGAAGACGTAATTGAGGCAGTGGGCGCTTACCCTGTAATAATCAGTGAAGCCACAGAAAAGGAAAAAATACCCTACCAAAAAGAAACACAAGAATGAGACAGGAGGCGAAAGCGATGATGATGATGATTTGCTACATGACCTGTTAAGATCAAGACAACTTAGTTTCACTCACAGTGCAAACACTCCAGAGTTCCCCAGAAGGAGCAATAACGGCACGCTCCTCAAGGAGGTGAGTGCACCCCCAAGCAATGCAGACACCAATATTTCCCAGACTCCAGGTGGGGAATAACAACCATGTAGAGTCTATACTCGTATTGATGAGAGACCTGGATGATTTTGGTTATGTCTCAGGCCTAAAACTCAACATCCACAAATCCTTGGTGTTCCCCTTGGGAGGGCTGATCAGGAGACAACTACACCAGCTACTGAATGTGGGACTCAGGTGGGAATTGGAAGGGTTCCGGTATTTGGGAATCTAGGTTACCCACACGGATGCCCTACACAAACGTCAGAACGTGGACAGGGTGTTGACCGGTCTGGATAGCTCCACTGCCTTTTGGAACAGACTCACTCTGTCTGTAATGGGGAGGGTGGCGATAGCAAAAATGGTCTTCCTTCCGAGATGCCTGTATCTTGTGCAGAACTCTATGTTCCCACTGGAAGATAATTTTGTTCCGTCAGCTGGATAGCCTATTGGTGACACTCCTGTGGGCGGGGGGAAACACAGCAGAGTGGCGCTTGCAACACTGAAACGAGACATGGAGGGAGGGGGCTTAACTGTCCCAGATGTACAACTTTATTATTATGCTCCCCACCTACAGCACAGGCCCATTGGCTTTTGAAGTCAGATAATTAGGAGAAGCGGCTCCTGGGGACTGAGTTTGGGAGGACACCCTGCCCCAGCTGCTGATGCGTGGGGGAGGTCAGGGCTTCAGATGCCATACCTGGTTATCGACACCGCGGGGATCTGGGAAAAAGTGGTCCAGAGAGTACTTTGTAGGGCTCCCTTCAGTAGGAACTGAAGCTGTGGGATCTGGCACTGTTCCGACGTATTAACTCCACCATGTCCATGGAACAGTAGCGGGAGGGGGGATGTCTGGATGTGGGCCACCTTTACTCTCTAGACACCTTTATATCATTTCAAGAGGCACAGGACTCTTTTGGGGTGGGACCAGCTCAGTTTCTTCATTGTGGCAAAAGACCTCTGGGTGGATTTGCCAGCAGTCCCTCGGCTATCGGGGGTCCTTGATGGCCTCATTGGATGGGGAGAGGGGCGCCATCTCTTTAGCCATTTCTACAAAGCCTTTAGGAGTGATATGCAACCCCGACAGTACCCTGCGTGTAGGTCTTGGGAAGGAAACATGGGAGCACCCATCTCTGACATGGACTGGGAGACGGCGTTGAACCTTGTTCGTACTGTATCCTGTAACAACCGGTTTAAACTCTTGCATTTCCATTTCCTATACCATACATACATCACCACGTATAACCTCAATAAAATAGACCCTGCAAGGAATGCTGCCTGTGCGCGTTGTGGGGTGGTTGGTCTACCTATCTACACTTGGCCTGGGAGTGTGTTCCCGTTAAGTCCTACTGGACACTTGTGATACCCTGCATAGAAGCGGCCACAGGGATTAGTGTTCCATTGACCCTGCTCTCTTGTCTCCTGGGAGTAGTGGTGCGTCCTTGGGGTCGTAAGATCCCCTATAGGCTAGCTCAGCTGGCTTTACTGTTGGCGAAAAGTCAGTGGTGTTGGGTGGATGGGGGTGCAGTCCCCGGTGATGACTCATTGGCTGAGAGACTTGATGGAGTGGGGATCTGCGGAAAAACAACATATGCGCCTATCACTCAATGATGAGGGGGGGTGTCTGAGGCTATAATGCAATGGGCCCAATTGTTGGGTATGTTTCACGGTGATGGGGACCAACCCATTCATGGAGGACGAGTCAGAAATGGGGGACTGAAGGGTACTTGAAATCTTTTCTTTGTTATTTTTTGCCGACCAAGTGAGATTTACTATGTTATTGTGTGATATATGGCTCCATGTCTTGGTGTTATTTCTTGATGTCTTAGAATATCTTCGGACCTACAAATATTTTCACATGTGCATTTCATGTCTCACTGGATTGAATATGTCTTTACTATTTTGTCAGATAATTAATCCATTACAAAATTGCCAATATGCACTGCATGTTCATCGTTAAAGGCAAATTCAATAAAATACAGTTTAAAAAAAATTATATATATTTCCCAGACTGCATTGGCCCAAAGCATCCCTCAGACCCTCAATTGGTCCCAAACTTTGACAAATATGAGCCTTCCACTGATGACCATGGTTATGAGCTCTCCACAAGTTCAGGCAACTTCAAGTATCTGCCAGGCCTCATTTGCCACTAATATCTCCATAGCACCCAGGAGTCTGGAAGGATTGTCTACTGACCCACCTACAACCGAAGGGGCTCCAGCGGTTGTAGCTCCCAAAACTTCATCCCCACCTAGCAGAAAAGTTCCTCAGAAATTAAATTTGAAAAATGGGTTAGAGGAGATCGCGAAGGTAAACTTGGGATTAGAATTTCTGAGACACTATGGTGGGTTCAAATTGGTGTACATAAGTAAGGGAGCTGCAAGAGTAGATTGTGAGGCATATCCTAAGATGGAAAGGTTGGCAGACGAGTGCAGATTTGATTTGTCTCAAAGGAAATAGTTCAGAAGAATTTCAAAATTACCATAAGCAAAAAGGATTTGAAGGCAATGATGTTGTGAGGACTGAAACCCCATGTTAAGGAATTGATAGAGTGTATCCGAGAATGTAGGGACTTGAAAACGTTTAGAGAGCAGTGGTCAAAGAAAGAATGGTCCAAGGTTGAAAGGAAAGAAGAGATGTTAGATGTTGAGAAGGGACTGAGACATCAGCAAGAGAATAACCCTTGAGAGAAGTGCAGGGAGGAGGATATGTGCATGTCCCATGCACTCGAGCAGACCTTTTCTACTTCACAGTCTCCCAAAGCTGAGAGAGAGCCCAGACACTCAGGGAGACCAAATTGTGACCATTTCAAAGATTTTATGGGACGATCTAGAAATGTTCTTTGCAGTGGTGGTTCTGAAAGATCTGTGGGCTGAGTGTAAGCGAGTTGTAGACTGGCAGAAACAAGAGCCCCCAACGGGGACCAAACATTATTGTCCCTTCTCCTGTGGTAGAAGCCAGATATGATGCAGCCATTGCTAAAGACAAAGGTCCCGCAGAAGGAAGTTAATTGGCCCAAGATTTTCAAGACGACACAGGAACATGCTTTCTTTGAGCGGATGGTGCATGTGTATTGAGAACACAGTGAAATGAATGACCTGCTTGTTGAAAATACCGGAGAATTTATTTAGTCTTTGGCTTACTTCTGGAGATTTGTTTTCAGATATGGCAGATTGTGATTTACTAGCAAACAACGCATCTTGACAAGAGTTTGCAAAACACAAACTACTGCAGTGATACTTTAGAAGCGAAGGAGAAGAGATTGAAAGAGAAATTCATAATTGCACAGACCATGTTGGCACAGAATAGTTCGGTCATGGTGTAGCCAGGTTTGGATCTTGCTGGTGGTGCAGGTTTAAACATGCAGGGAGACAGCATGTAGTATGTGCAAGGAGGGAATGTAGGTCTGCAAGGGAGAGGTAGAGGAAACATACGTGGCGAAACATTGGTGCTTTGAAGACAATTACTCCCTGTCACATTTGCAACAAGATTGGTCACTTGAAGAGGGAATGTAGATGCAACCCCGAAAGAGTGCAAGTCAATGATCAAGTACAGAATGCTGACACAGGAGGGAGTAGTGCTGATGCCTCAACCTCGTAAGATTAACCAGAAAATCATAAGACTGAATGTGTCAGAGGCTCCCATGATACAGCCACCAATGCAGAATAGAGGTCCAGCTCCAATCAAGAGCCCAATTATAGGTCACAAGTCCAAAGTCTCTGTGATGTTCAAGAGTCCCATTGGACTCTATCATCACAATGATGGTGCCTGAGGGAGAGTAGGATTGCATTCATGAAGCAATTCTTGAGGTGGATCAGAGCGGCCCATATGTTAAAGGTGAAGTGAATGGACACTCCGTATCCCTTTCGATCAATACAAGGGCCAGTCGTTCTACTGACAGGACAGTTGAGGTCCCGAACCTACCCCTCTTTGGAAGAGGAATCCAAGTTGTAGATGGACATCGCAAATCAGCAGTGCACAAATACATTTCAGCTCCAGTTCCAGTAAAAATAGACTCAATCAGAAACAATTATCAGTTTGTAATTTGTGATTCGAGTCCCATGGACCTACTGGGAAGTGACCTGCTTTGCAAACTCAACTGTGTGATTTACTGCACGCCAGATGGTGTGGAGATTGAGACGTAGGAGGTGGATGCAGAATTCAAATTAAAATCCCAAGAATTCTATAACTAGGCTGTATCCTGTCCTCACCAAAGAAGATCTACATCCTGATTTAAAGGAAAAAGTGAGAGAGGAAGTGTGGGGATTATACAGGGAAAGAGATTGGCCTGATTCAAGATGCCAAATCCCTCAGGACTACCCTAAGAACAGATGTAGTTTTCCTTCAGACACTTCAATGCAAGCTCATCCCAAAAGCAATAGCTGGTATAACCCAATCATTGAAAGCATGATAGAACAGGGTATTCTGGAAGAAGCTATTTGGGGGTCCATGTAACTCGCTGATCATGGCTTTACAGAAAATGAATAAAAAGTGGCAGATGATGCAAGACCTTAGAAAAATTAATAAAATAGTTGTTCCATGCTATCCAGTGGTACCAAACCATGATGTAATCCTTTTCCAAATCCTCCCAGAGGCTGAATGTTTTACAGTCATTGACTTGTGTCAGGCATTCTTTTCCATTCGCCTTCACAAAGAGAGCCAGTATTTCTTTGAGTTCAAATTCCAAGATAAGGGGGGGGGGTGTGGCCAGCAGCCGGAGAAGATGGCCGCACACTAACGCGGCTCTGGCCTCCTCCGCTCTCCAAGTCCAAACATCCGACATATATCCGTGCCAACTGGGCATTTGTTTAGGTGCCTGAACGCCAACAAGCCACAGAGAGACGATCCGGACGAATATTGGCGACGGACGGGGCCGCTGGTAGTCCGAGCAAGAGGAGGTCTGTGTGCACCGGAAAGCCTCGGGGTGACCTGGGCGTGTACCCGACCCGAGGGTGAGGGCCTAACTGCACGGTCGAGACGGAAGCGGCGACTGGGCTGGAGGACAACCGCCGCACAGGGGCACCTAACAAACAGTGGGCCTGGCGACGACTAGACGTGGGGCCGGGAGAAGAGCTGTGGATCGGCTGAGAATGCCAGTGGCCAGGGACGAGACAAAGTGAATATCGGAGTTGACTGAGTGACAGAAGGGAGTGGTGCGACACGCTCTAGGGGCTGGCGTCATTTTGGATGAGCGAGGCCTCTACACACTTCGCACTACTGCGTCGCCAGAAGAATGGCCATGAGGTGCAACATTAACGAGGGCGAAAAAGACCTATTTACTCGATAAACCCGGCCAGCATCGGACAGTGCTCCCTGTGTGAGTGGCGCCGTGAATGGCGAGGCGATTGAAACAACGCAACAGACTCAGACGGAAGGCCTCGTTAGCAGCAACCCCTACTTGTCGCTAGGCCACAATCCAAGGGTGTACCTGGGCCTGGTGCAAGTTGCGTAGGCACATATTGCAAGGACATATCAGCCAGTTAGGGGGAAACCGACAGGCTGCCGGGGTTGGCCCGGGCAGGCGGCGGCGAGTACCCAAAGAATACGCACGCAAAACCATCGAAGTCTCCAACGCCACAATGTCGGGCACTAGAGGCGGGAGCGGCTTGCATCAATCCAAACTCGACAAATTTGCATGGCAGAAGGTGCAAGAGGGAGAGGCGGGGCAGACGGACCCAGAGCAGGAGGCACAAGTGAAACAGGCTGAAAAAGAAGCCCCCACATTGCAGAACATAATGGCGGCCATTACTGGAGTACGTACATCCTTGGAGGGGTGCTTAGACTCTGTATCCTCGGACATTTCTCTGCTGTGGGCAGACCTGAGAAAAATGGACACACGAGTCAAAGAAGTGGAAGATGTGACCCATGGCCTGGCGGCTGACACAACATGCCTGAAGAAGCAGGTCGCCGACCTACAGGTCACCAGTGACGCACTAGCAGCGCAGCTCGATGATCATGCAGTCAGAGCAAGGAGGAATAACATCAGGAAGCAGAGGGTCCAGCTGCATACCTCTTTGTGGAAGAGCTGATCACGAAACACTTGCAGCCCGCAACCTCTCCAATTACTTCTCAATCGAATGGGCGCATCGAGTACCAGGTGGCAAACCTAACCCGGGAGCACCCCCGACCTATCCTGGCTCGAGTCTTTAACTTTAGAGATCTGGACATTATCCTCCAAACTGCCCGCAACGCACCGCCTCTCAAGTATGAGAACAGTACCATCACACTCTTCCCTGACTTCACTGTGAAGGTATAGAAAATGAGGCGCAGTTTCTTGGAAGTAAAGAAAGCTCTTCGAGAAAAGGATATAAAATATGCCATGCTGTTTCCAGCCAAGCTCAGAATCGAGGCAGAGAGCAAAAGTTGGTTCTTCACCGAACCGGGAGAGGCCCAGGACTGGCTCGAGGGATGGAGGCGTGTCGGATCCCGGGACAACGCTGACCGATGTGAGAGGCGACAAGGGAAACCTCAAAAGCGGCAGGAACCGGACCAAGAGGAAGGGAACCCAACCAACGGGAAGAGCGGCAAATGAGCCAATACGGATGGAACAGTAGTTGAGAACTCGGCCCTCAGGGCGCCCAGAAAATGCCGAGAGACCTCCTACAGACACGGTGGCCGGTCTCTGGACATGTCGGAGCTGCTGAACCGGCAGGACTGAAATTAAGTTGGTAAATGGGGGTACGCCGTGGCGATGCGGGCGGGAATGGCACACCGGACATTGTCGATGATGGGACGCTAAGTATAACAACCATTATATGCATGAATATATAGTAGCTCTTTGTCCAGTTTGAATATATGGGTGGGCGGGGGGGCTGGCCCACGGCTCCTCCGTATCAGGGATGGGTGGGCGACAGGCACTCTGCCAAGTTGGGGGGGCGGGCACTGTTGATACCGTCAGGCAGGGAAGGGGGGGAATCATCTTAGGGGGGGTATTATAGAGTTCTTTATGTTTTTGTTTTTCTGTCTCAACATTGTAATTCATTCTGGACACTGCAGACACCTCACCGTGTACCAAAGGCTAGGGAATCACTCAGGCAACACAAGACAAATGTCAGCCGATCATACGCACTGGGCGGGGCCGACTTGGGAACCTTCCGCAACGGCTATATAAATGACCTCTAAAGAACCACTGGGAACCCACACGCCCGTGAGGGGGAAAGGGCTGAAATAGCATTCCAAATACTCTCCTGGAACGTCAATGGTCCTGGAGACAAACTCAAGAGAACGATAGTGTTCCAATATATTAGGAGACAAGCCCCAGATGTGATATTACTCCAGGAGACTCATCTGGTCGGGAACACCTGTGCGGCACTCAATAAATGGGGGTACAAATTTATCACACATTCAGGGTTTATTTTGTGCTCCAGAGCTGCAGGAATCCTGGTACGGAAGTCGCTCCCCTTTACTGTCGAAAAAACATACACAGATACGCAGGGCAGGTTTGCAGGTGCAACAGGCTATAGGGAGGGGAGAAGGATTAACTTAGTATCAGCATATGTACCCCCGGCACTCCATAATGTGACCCTACCAGATTTAAATAAACTGATTTTAGACCTCCCAGATGGGGCACTAGTGCTTGGGGGCGACCTTAATATGACCCCAAATAGATAGACTCCCACCAAGACCCGTCTCACGCACTCGTAATATAATGGCGGAGCTCCTGGCCGCGCTCGGCCTTGTGGATGTATGGCGGGAGGCCCACCCTGACACACGACAGTTTACATTTTACTCAGGGGCACACAACAGCCTATCCCGAATTGATCACATTTTGACCGTTGCAGAAGATAAACAATATTTCACAGACGTCAAACACTTGGCCAGGTGGATCTCTGACCACGCACCACTGTGGGCAACATTTAGCCTGGGTGAGAAAACCACGCATAGATCTATATCCATCAGCCCCTGGTTCCTCACAATACCACACATCAAGGTCAACATTTTAACTGCCACAGAATGTTATTTTAAGGAGAATGTCGGGTCAGTTCAATCTTCTCAGACTTTTTGGGAAACGTATAAGACAGTTTTGAAGGGACAAGCGCTCTCCCTCATGGTAGGGCATGAGAAGGAGAAGAGGGCAAAGTTAGAGACCCTGGAGAAAGAGATATCGGCACTGGAGCAAACTATACCCCCTTGCAGGAGGACACCAAGCATGCCCTAGAGGTCTAGCGCCGGGAATACAATAATATAGTGGCGGAAAAGGCCAGAGGCAGGCTTCGGGCGACTCAGAGTCTACGAACTGGGAGATAGGACGGGCACGTTGTTAGCCTGGCTTGACAAGAAAGAAAAAGCGGACAGATGGGTTATGGCCATTCAGGGAGAGGATGGGGACTGGCTATATGATCCACAAGAAATTGCAGAGGCCTTTGCGGCCCACTACATGCAGATCTACTCCATGGAAGCGCCAGGTGCGATCGAGGACTCTAGGGAATTACTAGCTGATATCCCGATCAGGGCCCTCTCAATAGACGAAAGGGATCGTTGGAAGAAGACCTTACGGCGGAGAAAATAGTCTCCGCTATCAACAGTATACAATCCGGTAAGGCCATGGGTCCCAACGGTATCCCAATCGAGCTCCTCAAGTTGAATGCCACTAAGGTGGCGCCTCATATGCTCAGTATGTTTGAAGAAAGTAAGCAGGTAGGTCTGCTCCCATGTGATCAGAGACTAGCATCGGTCATGGTGATACATAAGAAGGGTAAGTCAGTGGAGGACTGCGCCTCCTATAGACCAATCTCTCTCCTGAACGTCGAGGTCAAGATCCTGGCCAAGATTCAGGCCCGACAGTTGATCCCGGTAGTGGCCAAACGAATTCATCCGGACCAGTCCGGGTTCATGCCGGGTCGAAATACGGCACTTAACTTGAGGCAACTACATGCAGTCCTGGGGTGAAGGGAAACTATTCAGGAAGACGCAGCGATATTATCATTGGATGTGCGTATGGCCTTCGATACGGTAGAATGGCCATACATGTTCGCAGTTTTAGAACAAATGGGACTGGGAGGAAGGTTTACCGAATGACTCCAACTGTTATATACTGCTCCCCTGGTGCAAGTTGTGGTAAACGGTCGAACATCAAACACCTTCTCGTTGAATCGGGGAACGAGGCAGGGATGCCCATTGTCCCAGTTGTTATTTGCCATGATTCTGGAACCTCTAGTGTGCTAGATACGAGGGGACCCAATTATCCGGGGGCTACGCTGGACAGAGGGGCACGAGGATAGAATATAGTTATATGCGGATGATGTGCTAATGTATGTGGCATCGCCACGTCCCTCCATAGATAGTATACTCCGGATTTCCTCAACATTCGGGTGGTTCTCAGGATATACCATCAACTGGTCCAAATCGGTGGTGTTCCTCCTCTGGGGCCCTGCTCCTGTCCTGCCCGCAGGTTGTGAGGCTAAGATTGAATACGAAGGGTTTACCTACTTAGGGATCTATGTCATCACCAAAGAAGACCTCTTCTATGAGCGTAACCTTTTGGCCTCACTGGCCCGATTTAAGGGAGATGTACGGCTTTGGCGCGCCTTGCCTCTGTCCCTACTGGGGATAGCGGCGCTATTCAAAATGATGGCATTGCCACAGTTCCTATATGCTCTGCAAAATGCGCCATATGAGATACCTGAGGCGTATTTTGAAGCCATAGAGGGGGAGGTTAGGGGCTTGCTCTGGGACGGGAAGCCGCCCCCTATAGCAACACACAAACTCACCAGGAGCTGGTACGATGGAGGAATAGCGCTACCCAACATCCGTGCATACTACTGGGCAGCACATTTGGTTATAGTAAATATGTGGAATCACTGTGAGCAGGGTAATCCGTCCTGTCGGATGGACGAATGGTTGATGGGTTCCGGGGGATATAGCGAAGCATTGTACATAAACCCCAAAAAACAAAAGTTAATGGGGCCCAGGGCCCGGACGGTCACCATTTAGCATAAAGTTACTAAGCACCTTGGCTGGGGGGGCAGTGTAACACTTGCCACCCCTCTATGGTGGTCGGAATGCCTGGGAAAGTTGGGCCGCAGCCAAGGATTTGATAAGTGGGATATCAATGGCATCTCAACGGTAAAGGATTTATGGGAAAAGGGGAAAATAATATCATTCCCGGAACTCCAGAAAGAATATCAGCTCTCGGAGAGAGAACTTTAAAGATACTCCCAAATAAGACAGGCTCTCACGGGGGTGGTCCAGAGGGGGGAGGACATACCGGAATCATCACCATTAGAAGATAGACTTCTCTCCGAGTATATGCAAAACAAGGCCATCTCCCTAACATACAAAAAAATCATCAATAACTCACCTGACCCACTCCTCACTCTCTGCGAAAATACTACACAGATCATACATCACATGCAACACGCTGGTTAAAATGGGCAAGACAGATGATGCCGGGTGCAAAAGGCTCTGCGGTTGTGTAGGCACCTTTTTCCATACGATCTGGGAATGTCGCCTGATTCAGATATACTGGGGAACAGTAATCAAATGTATGACAGATGCATGCGGTGGGTCATCCCGCTGTCTCCGAAACTGTGCCTATTAAACATATGGGAGGCAACAGACATGAATCGGGCTGAACATTTTTGGACTACTATGGGCCTCATGATAGCAAAACCTAATATTGCCAGGAGGTGGGGGGCAGCGGAGTCACCAACTTTGAAAGAGTGGGAGCGAGACATGAACTGGTGCATGATCACTGAGGCAGATGTCTACAAGAAAAGAGGGTGCCCTTGGACATGGGATAAGATCAGGAGTAAATGGAATTCGTATAGGGGGATATTTGTAGCCCGCCCCATGCTATGGGTCTTAATGCCCATGGCACTAATGATGAGATGATGACCCAGGATGAGACGGGATGAAAGTGACCTAATGTATATGCGTATAAGATGTCTTGATGGTTGTAACTATGTGCAAAGCCCAGTGAGATGTGTCTATATTATACAGATGCAATGTTTGGTTGTTGTGTTAAATAAACAGATTTTACAAAACAAAAAAAAGATAAGACTCTCATGTGGTGTCAAGCTCCTCAAGGGTACACAGAGAGACCCTCGTACTTGACTCAGATACTGATGGCAAATTTAGAGACCCTACAGTTGCCTTGCAATTCGACATTAGTGCAATACATCAATGATCTGTTAGTAGCATCAGTGACAAAAGAGGCATGTAGACAGAAAGGGGTTGAAAACATTTTCAAAATATGTCAAACATATCACTAATTATATTTTCTCTGCTCAACCACCTTGCTGAGAATGGACACAAGGTCTGCCCTGACAAATTGTGGTATTGCCAGAGAGAGGTTGGGTATCTAGGATATCAATTTGAGAAAGGATCAAGGAGAGTCTCACATGAGCTCATCTCGACAGTCCTGAAAATGAAATACCCTACCACACAGAGAGAAATGAGAATGTTCTTCGGAATGGTGGGCTACTGTTGTCAGTGGACACCCAACTTTTGCCTTGTGGCAAAGCACCTACAGAGGCTTACACATAATAATGATGCCAATTACCCAGTACCAATGGATAAAGAAAGCATGTAAGCCTTCCATGAGCTCAAACATTTACTCTGCAATGAACCCGCTCTTTGAATTCCAGACTGCAATTTGTGCTATTTTGTCATGAACGTGATGGGTGTGTGCTGTTTGTGTTGAAACAGGTACATGGGGAGGCGAAGAGACCAGAAGCTTATTTTCCAGCCACACTTGATCTTGTAGTGTTGCACTTCATGGTTGTCTCAAAGCGGTTGCAGCAGTCAGTTTGAGTATACAACAACATGAGAGCAATGTTAAAATGTAAGTATCACATTTTAACTTGCATCTTTTCCCCTGCAACTCGCAAATTGCTTACTCAAATCGATCAGATAAACCAGTCCACGCCCTGAAGAGAATCCCATAATCCACCCTGGGAATCGAAACGCGTCGGCATTACAGAACAAGGGGACTGTTGTATTTGATTACATTTTTCCGCCCAGTGGAAATGCTTTTTGAATTGTCTTACTACTGGGTTTGATTGTTTTGTTCCCTGTGATTGCAGCTACTTAACTCAGTTACACAATGTGGATGTTAAAGGATATCCAAGCAGCTGCTTTGTTTGTGAATTAAGACTGGTGACATAATGTTTGCATAATTTGTTGTTTTGTATCACTTGTTCATGTATTGTGTTTTACATCACACTACTTCACCACGAAGTTTGTATGTTTTTGTTTGATCTGTGGCATAAATAAGGGTAATTTGTTCTAGACTGAAACGTATGTAACTTCTCTGACCCATGATTCAAATGTGGAGTAAAGTACATAGAAATGAGCAGCAAATAAATGCCTCAAGCCAATATCAATTGAATTGTTGGTTCATAGTCTGTTAAATTAATGTAGCAGCATTTGAAAGGTGACGGCTAGGACACTGCTTGCTCTTAGTTTAATACGGCCCGGTCTAGCCGCCTAGGGCCAAACCCCTTGTTGCTATTACGTCATACTTAAGCACAACATCTGTCAAATAGTTATCTCACATGTACAAAAGAATCATTTTGGCTGCTGAGAATGTCTCACTGTGGAGATGCAATAAATTGAACCCCTCAACTCTTTTGCCTACTCTTGCCCATAATTGTATTGATGTGACTGATTTATGCACGAAACGGAGACCAGTCATTCTGGATGTACCCCTTTTGGAATCTTTTGGAATCTGGACACATATTATTTGTTGATGGTTCTTGCTTGAGAGACAGATGCAGTGTTCTAAGAACAGTTTATGCCAATAAATGGGGTTGTGGAGGCATCCTACACGTGCCATTTACCCTGCACAAGTGGCTGAAGTGATAGCTCTGAAACGAGCTTGCTGTGTATCTGATGAGTTGAGAGTCACCATTTACACTGACAGCCAGTATGGACTGGGTGTCGCCATGACTTCGAACTGAATTGTGGTCAGAGGGTTTCTGACCTCTTCTGGTTCCCCTAATCACAACAGACTCTACACTATGAGTTTGTTGAATGCACTTAAGTTGCCAAAGGAGATAGCTGTGGTGAAGTGTGGTGTCCACAGGAGTGGCGATGATTGTGTTACTGCAGGCAACAGATACGCTCACGAGATCGCCAGATACTGCGCTCATCAGTCCAGACCAGTTCACTTAAACAAACCATGCAATGAGGAAGAGGTGATAGTCTCAAATACGTTGTTGAACACTGTACAGACCTTCAATGGTCTAAGAGAATTATAGCACAAGGCTCCCAAATGTGAAAAGGCAAAATAGGAGGTAACAGGATTTGTGAATAATTCCAGTGACATCTGGGTATCATATGAGGGAAAGTTAGTTCGGCCTGATTCCATGTTGCAGACTATGGTCTGACATATGCCTGGCACATCCTAGTTGGTCGAGATGGTGCAGACCGTCAAACATTATTGGCTCAACCCTCATTTCCAAGTCCTGGCAAAGAGTATGTGCCAGAGGTGCATTGTTTGTCAAAAATAAATGTTGGCAGAAAGGTTGTTGTGACCATGACAGTCTAACAGTGGCCAAACTACTTTTACAGAAGTTGATCCCAAGGTTTGGGATGCCAGTTTATCTTGAATCAGATCAAGGGAGTCACTTCAAGAATGAGATGATGCAGCTACTGTGCACAGCTTTAGGAATTGACCGGGGATTTTACTGCAGTTACAGACTAGAAGCATCAGGAGTGATAGAGAGGCTTAATGGGATGATCAAAGCAAAGGTAGCAAAATAATGTACCTCTACATCTTTCAAATGGCCAGACACAGTCTAACTGGTACTCATCAGCATTCAAAGCACTCCATGCATGAGAACAGGACTCCCCCTCACAAGATACTGATGGTGAGAGCTATGAGAATTCCTTCTGTTCCTGCAGCTGCATGTGTGAATATTACAGATGAGATGGTTCTCAAGTACTGCAAGGGAGTGGTGCATTCCATCTCACCAGGTTGATTTGGGGACATCAGCTGTGAGATCTGCCTCATGCCATGACATGAACCCTGGAGACTGGATTCACATAAAAAAGCACGTTCACAAGTCGTGCTTGGAGGAGCGGAGCATTGGAGAGGCCCATATCAGGTAATTCTCATAATGTCAGAATCTCACCTTATTTTCCGCAGCAGCGATAGGAAGACAGAGTGCTAGCTCCCAACTTCACCCTCAACCAAGGCAGCCCAACGATAGTCAAAGCTAACCCTGATCAATGGGGAGGCGGGGAATGGAAGAGAAAGAACAAGTGTCCCACGAAGACGGTGCTGTGGTGCAAATGTCTACCCTGGGCTTATTCAAGACTCCTCCTAATACGAAACAATAGGAGAGAAAAATGACTTTTTCTAGTTTGGAGTGGGAATAGTATATTGTATATGTTTATTGTCCAGCACTTTCCCTTAGTTAATATGGTTTGGAGTGGGAATAGTATTTTATATATGTTTAGTAACCAGCACCTTCCCTGAGTTAATATAGTTTGGAGTGGTAATAGTAAATTATATATGTTTAGTGTCCAGCACCTTCCCTGAGTTAATAAATGTTTGCAGTGGGAATAGTAAATTATATATGTTTAGTGTCCAGCGCCTTCCCTGACTTTTTGTACTTTGGAGTGGGAATAGTAAATTATATATGTTTAGTGTCAAACACCTTTCTTGAATTAATATAGTTTGGAGTGGGAATAGTAAATTATATATGTTTAGTGACCAGCCCCTTCCCTGACTTAATATAGTTTGGAATGGGAATAGTACATTGAAGTGGGAATAGTAAATTATATATGTTTATTGTCCAGCACCTTCCCTGACTTAATATAGTTTGGAATGGGAATAGTACATTATATATGTTTAATGTCCAGAACCTTCCCTGACTTTTTGTAGGGTGGAGTGGGGATATTAAATTATATATGTTTAGTGTCCAGCACCTTCCCTGAGTTTATATTGTTTGGAGTGGCAATAGTAAATTATATATGTTTAGTGTCCAGAACCTTCCCTGAGTTAATACAGTTTGCAGTGGGAATAGTAAATTATATATGCTTACGGGCCGATTCCGATCTCGGCCGGTAGGGCACCGAATCGGATTCGGCTTAACCGGATCCGATTCGGAGCCCTCTTTCCCGACCGATTCGTACGTGCGTCCGGCCGAGCGAGTACGATGCGAGCGCACGCGAAATCGCCGACCGACTTGTTCGCGGGTCCGAAGCGCTCCGACCGACTCGCACGGACACGACGCGCACTGCGCGATGGAGACGTTCCCCGACCGGGCAAGTACGATGCGTGCCGCGAGCAGTCCGACCGACTCGCGCCGTCCGGCTCGAGAGAGCAGTCGGAGCCGCACTTTGGGGGTCCGTGTCGGACCCCCCTGTACGCGTAGCCGCGCGAGTCGCACACAGGGGGGACCCATGGGTCCCCCCCACCTGTGCATGTACGCCGTGAGTCGCTTCGAGGCGTACCCGCTGTAGGGGGCACCTTTGTTTGCCTCGCACCCATTGGGTCAATGGGAGCCCGCGTACGCGTTGTACGTCCAGCTCCCATTGACTCAATGGGAGTCCGACCGACTCGAGTCCGATTGCATGCGTGCGGATCGTACTCGTTCGGTCGGACTGCCAGAGTCCGATTCAGTCGGAAATCTCTCCGGGTCCGGCTCGGTCGGGGAGATTTCCGGCCTGAATCGGAATCGGCCCCTTAGTGTCCAGCACCTTCCCTGAGTTTATATAGTTTGGAGTTGGAATAGTAAATTATATATGTTTATTGTCCAGCACTTTCCCTGAGTTAATATAGTGTGGAGTGGGAATAGTAAAAAACTAGTTGTTTATTTTGGAGCAAGGGTAATGAAAAATAGGATGTTTAAGTGGTAATAGTATGTTATATATGTGTATTAAAAAAATTGATTTATAACAGCAAGTCAATGCAAGACAATAATTTTATTGCAAATATAGAATATTAAAAATAATATAGGAAATAAATACAGAACAATATTTATATTTTATTTATGTCTTTATTTTCATTCGAACACTCAAGGAAAGAAATATTATGCATTTATTTTATTTATAATGTTTGATATATATTGTTATAAACAGAAATAATAATACATGTTTTATTTTTGGATACATTACATATTTAGTACATATTTAAACATAAACATATAATTTTACGTATAGTCAGTATGAAACATTTTTATGTTTTATATAATGGAGAAGTTGGTAAATATGTAAATTTTTTACAAATAAAAGATGCAGTTATCCACTTGTTTTAATGCATTTTGTTAATACATATTTTTTGGTAACAGTTAAACAATATTTATTTATATTGTAAATATGCATTACATAATTTCATATAGTGTACATTATTCATAGCATACATGTTGTAAAAAAAATTCCATTGTATAACTTTTTAATATTATTTGCATAATTCCTAATAAAAAATATTATATTTTGTATAATATTATTTAAATTGTATCTATAAACAATATTATAAAGCTAAGAAAGCATTTTGTAAAAGAATTTTTTTAACATTAATACAGTTTTTCACATTTTTAGCAAGAAGTACAATTTTTTTCTTACAATAAGTTAACATAATTTTGTTTAATGTATAATAATAAATATTATTTGTGTTCTAATATTTACTATTATAATTTTACTATCTTAAATAGAAAAGAAAAAACATTTTTCACATTACTAATATTAATAAGTATTTTTGAAACATTTTTTGTTGAACATTTCTAATGTACATTGAGTTTAATGTAGAAAAGTATTTTTCTTATTTCAATTAAGCCATCATTTTTTAAACTAAGTATTTTCTAGGCTATCTGTGTTGCTTTAGGTCATTTCTGAGGGGAGAAGCTCGCGGTTGGAAGCTGCGTCTCATCGGTTAAGATAAGTTTAATTTAATTGCTTTTAGACTTAATTTAGGAGTAGGGCGAAGGTAGTTAGGTAGTTTATAGTGTATGTAATGTTTGGATTTTATGTTTGTTGTGAAGTTTTGTTTGTAGTTTAGCGTATGCGAAATGTGGTTAGTGCGTTGATAGGTCGGTGTTAGGGTTTGCTATATATGTTTAATTATATTTAGAGTACGGTGCTATCAGTATGTTTATGTGTGTTTTTAATGATTTTACTGTATATTTTTGCGGGAGGGATTGTGTTGTTTTTTCCACAGGTATTCGACGTTTTTGAAGTTGCCGTTGGGAGAAGGATGTTCATTTTTTTAAAGGAAATATGTATTAGTTTCTAGTAAACTAATAATTATTTTACATTTCCTTTGTTTTTCAGGTTTTCCTGGAGCGTTTCTTTTTTCAACTTAATTTTTTAGGTTTTTTATGGATTCAACACTATGGATATATTGCCGGCGGATTTTATTTTATACAGTTGTATTTTTCCATTTTTTGAGGGGGACTTTTAAATAAGTATTGGAATACCTCTACGTTTGGATTTTTTTGGGCTGCTTGGATTACATTCTTCAGCTACAAAAACATAAGTTATTTTAAACTATTTACAATGGGAGGGAAATTTAATTTGTGTAATTGTTATTGATATTTTTTAAGATATAAAATATATTTATTATGTCAAATAATTTTTTTTAAAAGTTTAAATTAATTGACATAATATTTATATTTTAGATGCTTGAAAAGAAATGTTTAGTTAAGAACTCAATTTACAATTACGATTTTTCTAGGTTTAAATATTAATGTTTTAAAGTAGGGATTATGCTATTGTTTCTAAATATTCTAGCCCTTTAGTGTTTGGATAGAGTCTTACTTTGTATTGTAAGTGCTCAAACATTGTTTTAGTTTGTTTAGTTAGTTTTGGACCTAGCTGTGTTACAGACTGTTCAAGTCTTAGGGGCCTGATTCTGATGCGGGTTGGAAAGCTTCCCGACCGAATCGGTTTGGAAATGGTTTCCGACCCACTCGGATCGAGAGAGTCCGACCGACGGAGTACGATGCATCCGGATGCTTCCAGATACGATTTGGTTGGACTCCCATTGACTTCAATGGGAGCATATGTTCCTAACCGCATCATAATTGGGCCCTGGGTCGGGAAGACACGTTCCCGATCCGATTTGGAAGGAGCAAATGCCATTAGGAGGCCTTCCTAACCGCATCAGAATCAGGCCCTCAGTCGGGAAGCTTTTCCAACCCGCATCAGAATCGGGCCCTTAGTTGCTAGTAGCTTTGTTCTTTTTGTATTGATTCTAATAATTTATGTAGGGTTGGTTGGGTCCTACCTGTTGTGGCTTGGAAAGCATTATGCCATCCTTCCGCAGCGTTATTAGTTTTTGCTTCTTTGTTTAGGGTACTGTTATATACATTCCACCATGGAATGTGGAATTTGGGGTGTCTTCTGTGTTTAGATCTGTGTAGCTTTCCCACCTAGGTATCCTCGAAATAGTCAAGTAGGGGACTCAGTTTATGTTCATTTGTTTGGTAGTAGGGGCTTTCTATTAATAAACTGTAGTGTTCTGCTACATCAGTTATTGGGACGTATGCTAGTGCAATTAGCTTTTTAATTTCATTTGCAAAATTGCTATCAGTTGCGTATTCTACACTAAGGGGCCCATTACGATGCCGGACGGAAGGCCATCCGTGCTGGTGGCGGTGGCGGAAAACCGTCATGTTTCCCGCCCCAGGTGCGGTCATTGCAACCAACAAATCACAGTGGACCCACTGAGGCCATTTTCCGTCCGCCGGCGTCTGTCAGGCTCTGCATGTTTTTGCGTACGCAAGGGTGGCGGACGGAGCCAACAGGGCGGGACCGGCGTTCGGAAACACGATCAGTCTGCCAAACAAATCACGATGTTGCAGACAGCCCTTCCCACCGCCGCGCAAAAACCACCACGTTGCGGATGGCGGAAATACAACATCGGAGAGGAGGAGCCGATACTGCACCATCTAAACCCCCGGACCCGCCATGGATCCTGCGCCACAGGCCTTCCCGCTGTACCACCTGCTGCACCTCCGGCAGACAAGATGCTGCCGCGCTCAGCAGCAGAGGTACGTACCCGACATCTCCACGCATGCAACCCCTGAACAACTACAACTCCCAGCAAGCGTGGCGGCACCGCAATGAATGTGGCAACTTGCCAAATGCAAAGTGCGAGGCACACCCTACCACCATGAGTGACCCTCAGTGCCCCAGAAGGCAATTGGAGCCAATGACGAGCCCCGCAGTTGCTGAGCGCACACACCGCAACACCTAAACATGGACATCGAAGGCACCCATTGGCTGATGACTCATCCGCATTGTGTGTGCCACACCCTGGCGGCACGGAAGCTGCGACTGCAACCCTGCAACTCTCAAGTCTGGCCAATGCGTGTCATCGCTGCGAATGCCAGCTAGCGCGCATGGGAACACATACCGCATGTGCATCGGCGCCCTGACTATAACATCACACATCACAACTCATTGGCTGAAAGTGATTGGTGCACACCATGTGTAATGTTGTGTGGCACGGAGCCCCCATGCATTCCAAGTAACCACACAGACACCGTACATGTATAGGCGAACTAGCCCAGAGCACGTGCGTCCGGACCCGTTTGTTGGCAGGGTCACATGTCCAGTGACGCCTGTGCTGGGTGGCTGTGTGGTGGGGGGTAAGCCAGCCCTCTGGGAGTGGTTGGTACATCAGAACAACTAGAACAGTGAACAGCTGCACACTACACTGTGAAGGGATGAGAGAGTGTGACCCGTGAGCCAAGTCTTCACACACATGGAATGTCCAAGGAAAGGAGAGTGAAATTACATACATAGCCATGCCTCGTGGCCAGATGGACTTAAATGAGGAAAGGAGTCAAAAAGGACAAAGGTCCCCTGCACTGTACCAATGTTGTGTAATGAAACATCGAACCTGTGAACCGCGCTTGAATATCCCTTGACATCTGACTGGCGTCTCTTGGCCAGGGCTCGAATTGTGAAGGGTCAGCGGCGTAGGCAGACAATCAGAGGTGACCATTGTCTGCAAATCAGACATACGTGTAATCCCTAGCACACCCAACACACGTACTGGTGTGGCGTGCAGTCTGCCTAACTGCCTGTAAATGTCCCCACACATGTCCTGAGTCAGTGCGTCTCCCGATCAAACGCCCTCAAAAACCCTGCCCACCAGCATGGATGACATGTGATTAGCACACCCTGCAATTCCCATTGGCTCACGTGACATTCCCCGTTGACTGATGTACTCACATACTTGCATGACTGATTGTCTCTGTACAATGTGTGCGTGATGTAAAGCACAGTCACACCCTACACACATATCAGTAGCGCCATACAACACATGAAATGCACATGAGCGAGCGGACATGGAGAGATGAGGGGCGCTGGACAAGGGTGGCAGAGAGGTCATCCGAGGAGGAGGGCATGAGTGAGAGCATGAGAAGTGTCACTTGCCTGAAACTCACACCTCAGGAAACCTCCGCCTCCCATCAGGAGGTCCTTACCAGGAAAAAACACACGTCTTGAGAGTGACAACATCTATCAAGAAATACTGGAAGGAAAGAATGCGTCTCCCTGGCCCTAGTGAAACTGAGGAGAGACAAAGTGGGGCCCTGAAGCAGGCCTGGCGAGAGACATAAGTGACAATTCGGGCACGCAGTGGCCCACCCGAATGCATCATTGAACCACACAAATAAAGATTCCTGGAGCCGGCCCTACCTGGGAGGCATCCCAAATGTTGATGGCAGCCATTGATGGCACACACATTGGCCTCATACCACCACAGGCAAGTTAACCCGTCTCCAGGAACAGCAAACACTACCACTCCATCAACGTGCCAGTGGCATGACAGGCGTAGCAGATCATCTTGCACGTGTGTGCAGAGTAACTGGGGTCGGCACATGACAGCTACATCTGGCGGAACAGCACCATCCCCCCTGCACCCAACCCACACATGCCCAGTGACAATGACAGTGGTGAGGAAGAAGGCCTTGACCAGCGTCTACAGCTCATCGTCAACTACTTCCGTTGAGTGTGATGCAACAATGACCTACCATGGATGTGTCTGTGTGCCTTGCTGTTGTCTCACAGACTCAGACAAATTTCCCTGAGATTGCCTATACATACCGGACTATGCGCCAGAGTCGAAAACACATGCATGCAGGGACTGAGCACCCAGAGGCACCACTACGCACAGGACACCATTGCCATACTGCCTCACTTGCTCCCCTACTCACTCTGACGCATCCAAGCGCATGTACACAAGCAGACAATTTGAAGACAAGAAACCTTTCTAAATGTGAAGTTTTTACTAGAGCGTCAAAGCATGCTAAATACGTGGCACAACAGGTTGAAAATGCATGAGTACTGAACCAGTAACCACAGTGACATATCCATTTCACATGAAGCAAGATGTGGCATCAAAACCCCTCTGGACGTCGAATCACGAGCATATCCCCCCACCCCTTGCAGGAAGGAGTCGTATGGGATGTCCCTGGTCTATGGCCTTTGTCAGCAGAACCCATTACCCAGACTATACATGGTGAGATTACACAACATTGGCTGTGTCGCACTCATCACAGGATGGATGACCCTCCAAGTGTGGGCCATCTGGCCCGCATTCCCATGTCATTCAAAGGGGATCCGTGTCCTCTAGCAGCTGTGAGACCTTGTTGATTTCGGGTGCTATGGCCTGAACAGAACAGAATGACAAGGGACAGGGTTCTAAGAGCACGGTCAGAATGCTCAGACAGTACTCCTGGAAAGCGCAGTGAACAAGCTCTGCGGACACCTCTCATGTGACAGACATGTACTACGGTACTTGCAGGGCACAAGTCCTAAAACAGAAAGTGGGGGGACTGACCAAGTAAGACAAAATGCTAATGAGCTCACAACGCTACGACATAGCACTTTGAAAGCAGTAAAATAGTGCGACTGACATGATTTGTGCAAATATTGGGACAGACCAACCCATCTGACAGTCTTACAGTGTCTGCATTGACATACAGGGACAGAACAAAGGCGAAAGCATGCCTCACTTAAGTACCTGCATAGAGATGGCGAGCTGTGTGCATTTGTACCCCTCTGTGGCATCTACATTCAAATGTAAGGTTCAAGGCGGACCCCAGTCAGCATGTACCAACAAAAGGAGGGCGGATGGCCCCTTTCCTGAGGCCCGGCTGGAGGAGAAAAGAGGCACACTCGCTGCATGCACGTTGCTGCTGGGAATGGACAGCAGACAACGTGCAGGTGCAGATGAATGCCACCCGGGATCTGGACGGTACACCGGGACAAGCTAAGCATATCCCTGTGGGGACCAACGTCCTGGTAGGAGGGACGGCGTCAAACACGTGCAACGCGGGGGGTGCCGTGTACCTGCGTGTACCCCCGACTCGAGCCCTGGGTACTTGCAAGCCAACAACGCCATGTCCTCTTCGTGCGCTACAGCTGCATAATGTAAGCCAGGCTCATGCCAGACGACAATGTCCACGACGGTTAGATGACAGCCTCCACTCGCCCTGGTCTGTGGTACCAAGCGCTATTGACCGCAGAGCACAGCACAGTCCGAGCCAATGCAGACAGGGCCAAAGTCAGAGAGCTGGGTGCCAATTCTGGTCAGGAGGCGTGATGAAAGGGAAACGAGGATTGAATTAGTCACCAACAGTTCCTGTTGCTGTTAAGTAGTTACGAATCCAAGAAGGCACAGGCAGCTTCGAAGGTAATCAGTTCCAAAAGACGATCCAATTCATCTTCAGCGAAGAGGACCGCCATCCAATCCAGCAGTATGAAGGAACAGATGTGCTCCTCGCACCACGAGGTTGCAAGTAGCATCCCATCGCAACCTGGGAGAGGTTCGATGTAGGCATGGCACAGGAGCCATTGCGCTAACGCACAGGCGCAGCTGTCAGCCTGCCTGACACATTGTAAGGCATCCCATAAACGTGTCTCACCAAAACAGTCTTGCACGTGGACCAACAAAGGAGTCACCCATAGCTCATGATCCAGGTCAGCAAGGGATGTGTTTGATAGGCAGACATCAATGGCCCACTGAGACAGACATCTTCTGCAGGAAAAGACGGGTTGCACGCAGGTGAAGTAGGCATGACGGAACGTCAGCCTATAATTGATGCCCAGCACAGCCAGTGGGACACATCCAAAGAGAAGCTACATGCGGGCACGGTACAGTTGCAACGGACCGGGTTCGGCCTGGCCCACTGGACGGTCAGACATGGCGTGAGAGCAATCTCAGACCCAGCGCTCAGCTGAACAGCCAAAGTAATGGTCAGTTAGCGCGAAATGCAGGCTGCAAATTGGAGGACTGACACCCGGTGGTACTTCCGGAAATGCATGGATGGGACGGACAAGGCCAGAGCACACAAGTCTGATAAAAAGTATGCAACGGCCTTCAGTATCAGACGCTATCAATGCTCTGTGTGTCAGTTCACAGCGAATATAGTGGGCGAGCCGTGTTCAGCACTGACTGAATCGCGCGAGACGTCCAAGACACCTGGTATCCGAAGGTCATTGGGCTGGTGTGGGAGCGACTACTTGTCTACACAGAGGCTCATTGTGCCTGCACACTCATTGAAGTATGCTTTCGCTGTGGGAATTAGAGGCCTCGATTGACTATCCATAATCACTTCTGGGGGAGTCAGCAGTACATTGGCAAAAAATGGACACGTTGTCCAACTGTTCCCATATGCGTAATGCCTGGCCGGTGCACGCAGGAGGGGCCATGTAGGTTCTCCTCACCTGAACAGACTAGGGACTCTGAATCCAAGGCTTCACCTTCCGGGCGGGGGGCTGGCTGGGCTCGTCCATGGCACGGTCACCTGCTGTTGCTATTGAGTCACCTTTTGTAGTTAGGTCACTTTTGTCAGCATGTTCTGCACACAGCACAACTTAGCTGTTCATGTTTGCCACATTTGAATGGAGGTGACATGACTTTTGCCGTGGCTTTACTAGGCATTCATGTCAGTGTGTCATCAGTAGCACATGGTGTTGATGTACATACAGGTCTTTCAGGGGGCCGGTTCTCACCGGTGCTGTGCACTGTCCCTTTTTCAGAGTGGGCCTCGGTACGGGTTACTTTCATGCTCTGTTTTGTGCCCTGCCACAGGCGGTCCCTTCGTCCTGCTGAAATGCATAGCCAGCAGGCACATCGATGTGCGCATGGTCACACTCCTCACTTCTCACTGGTGGAGTTGTTGCGGCATGACGTCATGCTGGGTGAGCGTTGTGGGGAAGTGAAGTCCTTTGTGGATTCATTTTGTCTAGGGAAATTACTCCTTTGGAGCCTCATGAGCAGCAACATCCTTGTGGGGGTCATTTGGCTCCATGCTGTTTGTGAGGGGAGACAGAGGGCCATGTGGGAGTTGTGGTGTTGGGGTAAGGGCTCGACAGCCCCCTCCCCAGTGAGATGGCTAGCTACCTGTTGGTAAGCACAGTCGACTGAGTTAGCTGCCACATGGCTGTGGGGTGGGGGGGGTGAGCCATGCTGTTCGGGAGGGAGGCCAGGGTGTATGAGCTGCCACCTACCTGTGGGGTTGAGCTGATTGAGGAGATGCTGTGCTTGTGATCTATTCATATTGTAAGCGTGCATTCCACATGAGTTTGATGTGGGCGGGCGATTGGGGCTCACTTGTAGTGCACAACGGTGCATTGTAGTGTGATGTGATCATTTTGTTGGTACTTACCAGCCTCCAGTCCCCCCGATTCCTGTGAGACTCTCTGGATGCATTACGGCAGGCACCTTCTCCTACCATTCAGTGAGGGTTGGTGGTGGAATGGGAGGGATGCCACCAGTACTCTGGGCCGCTGCGTGGTTCCTGTGGGCCGGAGGCTTGTCCCGGCCCTTGGGGTCGCTCCACCGCTTCCTGATATCACGCACAGTGCGTAGGGTGGTCCCTGCGGCTTTGACTTTGCTGTGGATCCTTGCCAACATCTGATTCTTGCGCGCACGTGGGCTGTGTTGGAGCAGGTGCCCCAACAAATGTGGTTCAGCCCTGATTGTCTCGTCTGGCATCACATTCCACTCTGATTCGGGGTTGTTGGGCATTTTCGGGGGGGCATGGTACAGATGGATGAGGGGTGCTGGGTGCAAGATAATGGTGGAGAGATGTGTAGTGTGTGTGGTGTGTGGGTGTGGGTGGTGTTAGGTGGAGATAGGTGGAGATAGGTGGGTGTGATGTTGTGCAGTGTGAGTCAATGGTGTCCTGTCTCTCTGTCTCGGCTTGTGGTGTGCAAGGGCTGCTGGTCCAGGTAGGGGTTGTTTTTGTACTGTGGTATGTGGGTGTGTCCACATGGGTGTTGACCTCCAGATGTCTCTTCCATGATGCGCATGGCTTTCCCTACCAGGTGCTGGTTGGGGTGTGTCTTTGTGGCGTGTGTGTTGTGATTGGGGCGGCCGGGAGTACAGGCACACTTCGGCGTTGTTGTGGGGTTGGTTCTGCATGCCATTCATTTGGCCTGTGTGCGTGCGAGGCGGTCGGACGCAGTGCTCGGTCCGCCAGCTCCGTGTTCTCATCGTAATTGGCTGTGCGGTCATGCCACGGCAGGGGGCGGTCTTTTCGGGCCGTTATACAGCTATGCCCGTCCGACGCTGTCGGATTTGCAGCTTTTCCGACCGTGGTGGACGGTGTTTTGTGGCATCCGTCCGCCGCGGTCTGATTTTGCGTACATTGCATCGTACTTTGACCGACTAAAATGCCGTGGCCCATGTGGGGGGATTTTTTCCGACACCATGGCGGGCGGACGGACGGCTTTTCCGTACGTCATCGTAATGGCCCCCCAAGCGTAGATTTTTTAAGGTGTTTCCATATGCATTGATTAAAGTGGTAATAGCAACCTTGTGTTGCTGTGTAAGGGTAGTTTTTCAGGATGGCTTGTATCATTGACTGTTCAATGTCTATGATAATTTTTTGAGGGTACTAGTTATTGGTTTCTTGCTTTACTTTTGTTAAGAGTTCTACATAGGTAGTGGTTTGTTTGTTTGGTAACAGGGCATATATAAAGGAGATGTTGCTATTGTGATACTGTCCATGGATTGTGTATAATTGGTAAAATGGTTTGGGACATATTTTAAATGTTCCATCCATCATCCATGTCTCACAATTCTGTAGTTTAAGTAAGTTTGTGGGAGTTGCAAATATTATAATCCTTTTTCGTTAGATTTATTGTCATAAAGAAGAAATTGCTCTTCATTATGAGTTACAGTGAGTTCAGGTGGTATTTGAATTTCACTTAAAGTTTTGGGGGTATATGGAGTGGTCATAGTTGATTTTTTTTGTTCTAGCTATTAGCCTTTTTAACGTTGAGACGGAGGGTAATTGGCCAGTTACATGTTCTGGAACTCGGGGAGTATATCTTTTAGTATTTCAGTAGTACGTTTTTGAGAGCTAGTGCTAGCTTCTTTCAGAGTCTCTAAAGCGTCTCTCAATTCTATTTCAGCTATGTTAGGGGGGTGGTTATGTTCCTTAACATTTTTAGTTTATTTTGTTGTAGCCCTCCCAGAACATGCATTTGCATAATATTTGCTGCATTTCCAATTACTTTTGTCTCCTGTCTGTTTTTCTTGGGGGTAGACATATCCCATATAGCATAATAAATGTTTTCCTTTCTGGGAAGTAATTAATTTTGCACCTTCAGTCATTCTGATGTTTCAAATGCTATGAGAAATGTATATAAAAATTATTAAATATATTGTAATTGTTTTTCTTGTAATACAGATTTTCATATACAAAATTATACTTGCATGCTTTAATATGTTGAACTTTTTTTGACGATGAGATGTTTCTGTTGGTGCTTGGCTTTAGTGTTTCCTTTTATTTTCAGCAGAAAAAAATAATAACTTTAATAAATTTGTTTAACAGCATGTTCTGTATTTTGGGGGTTGTGTGGTTAGTGGGTGCTTTGGGTTGGGATTTTTAGTTCTTACATTAGTATAATTGTAATTTATACTTACTTTTTTTGCAAGGTGGTTTTTTGTTGATGTTTGTAGTTAGTTGAGTGTCTTTCGGAGTTTCTGTAGAGGAGATATAATTAAAATAAATATTAAATTAATTATTTAATTATTGTAAAAAGTACTTTACTTATATTTTATACAGTTGTAACATTAAGGGGTCGATTCCGATCTCGGTCGGAAGGCCTCCGAATCAGATTCGGCTTTACCGGATCCTAGTCGGAGGCATTGTTACCGACCGAGTCGTACAGAGGTCCGGACGCCCAAGTACGATGCGAATGAACGCGAAATCGCTGACCGAATCATTTCCGGGTCCGGAACCGCTCCTTACGACTCGTTCGCACTCGATTCGTACCGCGCAATGGGGACGTTTTACGACCGAGCCAGTACGATGTTCGATCCAGACAGCCGGATCGAGTCGGAGCCTCCAACACGTAAAACGCTCTGGGAAGCGGACTTCGGGGGTCCGTGCCGGATCCCCCTTCACCCGTAGCCTTACGAGTCGGACACAGGGGGGACCCAAGGGTCCCCCCTATACATGCATGTACGGTGCGGATGGCACCAACGCGTACCCACTACAGGGGGCACCCTTTTGCGCAACGTACCCATTCAGTCAATGGGAGCCCATGTACGCGTCGTACGACTGGCTCCCATTGACTTCAATGGGAGTCCGACCGAACCGAGTCCGTCAGCATGCGGCTGCATTGTACTCGCTCACTTGGTGCCAAGGGGCACGAATCGGTCGGAAATCGCTCCGGGAACGTGTCGGACGGAACGGTTTCCGACCAGGATCGGAATCGGCCCCTAAATTGATCTTTTACTTTCTTGGTAAAGTTGAAATCAGAGTTTTCTATGAGGAAGTCCAATGTTGTAGAAGCAATCAGGCAGAGGTTCCCCTTATTCTTGTGTTTACCGTTGTATCATAAAATAATGTTAATTTTTCTTTAGTTTATATAGTGTTTGTTTAATTGTTCTTTAAATCCTATTGGGTTATTTAAGTTGTAGGTGTTTTTCATTGGCTGTTACTAATGTTTGTCAATTATTTTGGCAGTTGTTTCCTTATTTGGGAAACGCTAATTAATGTTCGGTTAACCTTTTTTTATTCTTTATTTATTTAACACTATAATAGTGTATCATTTGTAATTTATATTGTATTGGAGGTATAAAAATAATTATTTATTTTATATATTCTGTTTGTAATTAGTAATTAATTTGGTATTTTACTTATGATAAAGTATTTTTTTTATTTATAATGTATTTAATTTTTAATCTATTTATTTAATATGTTGCATGTTTTGTGATATTGTTCCTATTTTATTTGCTATGTATTGTGTTCTGTGAAATATTTTTAAGGTGTCGATATTTTGTTTTTGACGATAATTGTGTGGTCTATATTTTTGTTTTCGATATTTGTGTTATTTTGTATGTTTATTTAATGTTAATGTTATTAGTTATAACGATATTATTTAATTCGATGTTAGTGATATCGATGTTAATGTTTGACGATATTTTTGTGTCGATATTTGTGTATTTTTTTAACTAAGTATAGCATATTGATATTTATGTTATCGATATTTGTGTGTCGATAATTTTGTAGGTCGATATTATGAGTGTCGATGTATTGTCAGTGATCCATGGGGAAGGGAAGAGAAAGAACAAGTGTCCTACGAAGACGGTGCTGTGGTGTGAATGTCTTCCCTGGGCTTATTCAAGACTCCTCCAAATACGAAACAATAGAAGAGAAAAAGGAAGTCAGCGACATCGCTAGTGTGTGTGAGTGTCAATATACCTATGGTTCTTTGGGTGTTGCTTTATACCTTTATGATTTCCCTCTTCTGAATATCAGTAGAAAAGTAAGTGGCAGCTAAATTATGCTTTGTAAATGTAAAGAAAGAGATAGAGTACATGTATATATATAGATATGAAAAAAGCAACAGATACGATTGAAACATGTACTTTCTATAGAAAGGCATACCTCAGATAATACTGTTCTGGTCATAAGAAGGCTCATACTACTGACTAGAAATTTAGTCAAAAGAAAGAAAGAAAGAAAAATGAAAATGCATACATTCCTACATATATTTCTTTTCTAGTCAGAAAACCATAGTCAAAAATACCAAAAATATAGAGCCTTAAAAATTGTGTACAGAAAACAGTATTAAAATTATTTCTATCACTTAGAAACAAGCACATCCATTAATTATGCTTTTTGTCCACAGGTTTAGTCATCAGAATCTAGAGTTCATCATATGGAATCCACTCTCAGATAAGTACATAACAATGTCACATTTAAAATAAGATATTGCGCAGAGCACGTTACCGCATGCTGGTTTTTACTGAGCGTTGATACTTTAATGGTGTTTATCCTCTTTGTGTTTTACAGGTGTCCAAAGAATGCAGAAATGAGGGTAGCTGTGGAAGACTCAGACGAAAACCGGACGAGAGGATTCTGACCATACCCTTTCCAACGAAAGAGATATTGCAGCCTAACCAAACCCTTCTGGAGTCCAGGATAGCTTTCACTTCTAACTCAGGTTCGTCATCAACCAGCACAGGTAAGGGTTTTGCCGGACTCTGAGTACCAGGCGAAAATGGTTTCTGCAGTGAGATGTGAAACACGGAATGAATCTGTAATGTAGAAGACAGTTCTAGTTTCAAAGCGACAGGGTTTCATAGCGACAGGGTTAATCTTCCTAATGATTTTGTAAGGACCTATGAAACGGGGCTTGAATTTGCGCAACCCTTTCAATGCAATAATTTGAGAGGACAGCCACACAATGTCCCCAATAGTGTAATCAGGGCTGAATGCGGATCAACGATGGAGGTCAGCATATTTCTTGTAGACTTCTTTGGCTTTGTCTAGGTTCTCCTGTGCAGTTCGCTGTATGTTGTGTATGTGATCCACTAGTTCCTGTGCAGCAGGAATCATAGATGAGAGGAAGGAAGGAGCAAAAGAGGAAGATGAAAACCATAATTACAATAAAAAGGAGATAGTTTTGTAGAATTATGCATGCCATTATTAAAGGCGAATTCGGCCACCCACAAGTAAGCATCCCAATCAGTGGCAGTATCCAATAACTGGCAACGTAGATATTGTTCAAGGCATTGATTCACCCTATCCATCTGACCATCAGTTTGAGGGTGATGGCTAGGAGACAGATGAATTTTGATCTGTAATGTGTCACCGAACCCTCTCCAGAATTTAGGGACAAATTCAGATCCCCAGTCCGAAATAATGACAGATGGTAGGCCATGGAGGCTTACTATGTTTTGTAGGAAAAACAGGGGGACTAAATGGGACATTCTAGTCAAAAGATCCACAACAACTAAAATAGTGGTAAAGCCTTGCTCAGTTTTTGGCAGGTTCACAATGAAATCCATAGAAATAGTATGCCAAGGGGCAGAAGGATTAGGCAAAGGAGTCAGTAACCCTGTAGGAGCCTGATGAGAGCTTTTGCTTTGTGTGCATGTACTCCATTTGTGTATTTACTGTATAGTGTCAGTAAGAAGGGTAGGCCACCAGAAATATCCCCTAAGTAGGTCTATAATTTTTTTGTTTTCCCCAGGATGTCCAGTGAGTATATGCGAGTGACACTACTCTAATGCTTGTTGTTGCATAGGGACCGTGGGAATAAACAAGCCCCCCTTGACATATAACAAATCCTGTGCCTTTTGTCCGTTATGCATATGAGCAATAGCTTCTGCGTCTTTGGATTGTTGTGCCTGTACCACTGCATGAGTGAATTGTTCTTCTGAATATATAGCCCCTTGTATCCGATCACCTGGATGTTTGTTTGGTGTTTCAGGTATCTCATACCCCAAATGTGAGAAATCATCGTCTTTCCTATGTTGTCGACTGGATTGGAACTGGATTACAAAATCAAAATCGTTAAAGAACTGTGTCCAACGTAAACTGTCTACTCAGCAAGGCACGTGCAGACTTCAAGAACTTCAAATTCCTGTGATCAGTCAAGACGGTATCTGTATGGAGAGCACCTAACAAGCAATGAAGACACTCATCAAAGGCCTTTTTTATAGACAACAATTCCCTATCTCAAACTGAGTAATTAATTTCTTCGGAACTCAATTTATGGGAAAAGAATGCAACAGTGTGTAGATCACCAGACTTTTTATCTCTTTGTGACAACACTCCCCCACTGCTACCTGAGAAGCATCTGCTTCTAAAATGAAAGGTTGGTTTGGGTCTGGATATTGTAGAATTGTGGCGCCAGTGAAAGCTACCTTGAATTGTGGAAAGGCCATTTCTGCTTCCTCTGTCCACTGGAACTTCATCCCTTCATGCAACAAGCGAGTAATGGGAGAAGCTAAGGTAGAAAAATGTTCAAGAAGCGACCATAAAAGTTAGCAAATCCCAGAAAGCTCTGTACTTCTTTCACTGACTGAGAAGATTTCCATTGGGTAACAGCCACAACTTTTTGTGGGTCCATGCTAACGCCCTGAGCTGATAACACATACCCCAAGAAAGAAACAGAAGGGACATGGAACTCGCATTTCTCCAACTTGACAAGCAGCTTATTTTCCTTCAGTCTTTCAAAACTAGCTCAAACATTTTTTTCATGTTCAGAAACAGAAGAGGAGTAGATCAAAATGTCATCGATATAAGCAATGGCACAAATGTCCAGATACTCCTTTAAAACTTCATTTTTAGGTCGAGGCAGCGTGCATGCGCTGTCTGCAAGACCTGCTGTAATCACTCTATTTAGAGTGTAATCCCGCCTTCTGCTTCAATTGGTTCACACCTGCGACGCTTGTGTTTCCTGGCTCCTTATTGGTGGCACTCTCGATACTTCACTTCCATTTTTATAGTTCAGGAGCACCGGCCAACTACAGTTTCCTTACGCTGTAGTTGTTTATGTGTTTCTTTAGAGACTACTTGTTTTACATTTGTGCTAGTGTTACTGTGTGATTGCCCATAACTTGTTTCTATGGGTGCTTAGTCGTCATTCTCCGCTCTCTTCTGGGCAGTCGCCGCTACCTCAGAGCCCTACCAGTGCCACAGCTGCTGGGTATGGCGTGCCATGCATATGCAGTCCGCTGTATGTGCTGCTCCCCACTCTACTCCCGCACAGACACCGCTGCCTCAAAGCCCCGCATGTGCCGCAGCTGCTGGGCATGGCATGCCGTGCAGATTCGGCCAGCCGTACTTTTGTGTTTCTCTGCCCCCCTCCCTGCTCTGCTCCTGGGCAGTCGCCGCTGCCTCAAAACTCCACCAGTGCTGCAGCTGCTGGGCGTGCCATGCAGACTCGGCCCCTGTACTCTCAGCTCCGGCTCTGGGACGCAAAATTGTGCTGACCCAGTAGGAAAGGAGTAATACGTGCATTTGATGACTAGAAATTTTAACGTATAGTACACCTTAAGGCACACTTTGAATGGCTGATCTTGAAAAATGACTAAATCTATGATGACGAATAAAAACATGTTCATTTTATGAGGAGAAAACTATTGTTCTAATATCGCAGGTGATAAGCAATTACGCTTGGTGACTGTGTGTGTCTGGTCTTGTTTATTCCCGCCAGAGTCTCATTAGAAGGTGTTTTAAAACCTGCATGCTCCTCATTCATTTATGTTTTCACACCTTTGAAATGTCACTGTTCTGGTCCACCGTAGAGAAGTTGCCTCTTGCTAAGAGGGTGTCAGTCGCACTGTCGAGCTTGTCTGTTCGGGAACGCTGCCTTGAGCAATGATCTCCCTAATTGCTTCTTAGTTGACAGAGCTGAAACAGTGCGTTCTGATGAAAGGGCAGCCTACTTTAAACTCTGTATGCCTGCTTGTTTGTGCTCTTCCCAGAGGGCTCACGCCTGAATGCCGCACACTGAGCACAGGTTCACACGTTAGGTGCCACATAACATAACACAACACCAAACAGTACAACATAACATAACGTAGCATTTTTTTAATTTTTATTTTATTTATGCATTTTCAGCTACAGAACATTACAACAACCATTGCCAGTAATAACAATGTATGATCACAGTACATTAATCATATCAGCCCATATTGCGCAATCAAGGTAGACAACTTGCTAGGTTTGTACAAGAGACACGTGGAGTCACAACATCTTTACCGTTCGTCCTGCACAGTCAGCAGGTATGTGGTAAAGGGGGACCATACATCCCATAGGGCGAGAAGCTTGGGGGAGCTACTCAGCATAACATTCAAGGTGGACATCACAGTACGCCATGTCTGTTAATCAGTGTTTGTGTTTTTTTTGGCAACTTCTTTTTATCCAAGTGCATGGAAACCCTCCTCTTGCCGATAACAGTGCTATAGCCACCAGTTTGCGATTGAGAGGTTGTAAAGATTTACCCAGGCCCAGCAGGCAGATTTTAGGAGCACACTCTACTGTTTCCATAACCACCTCTGAGAGTGTGCGTGTCACTTGTTCCTAATATACTTGAACCATCGGCATCCCCATGCCAAGTGTATAAAATCGGGGTCAGGCGCTCCACATATAACACAGTTTACTGCCTACTGGAGTCCAAAAGTGCAGAGCTGTATCGGGGTATAGTACATTTGATGTAAATATTTAAAATTGATAATACTAAGGTTATAATTTGGCATTAAATTGCCTGTGAGTATGTCCGTGAGTATGCAGCAATAATTCCAGTCTTGTGCGCTAAACTGGGCAGCAAGTACGTTATTCCATTAGTCAAGTGGTCTCGTTGGGATCGGCTGTCTATCCATTTGGGACATATTGTACAATTGTGTGATTAAATGCCTACGTGTATCAGTCGTAAACAGCAATTGAAGTGCCCCCAACGCTTCCGGCTCTGCAGGGAACTGTGGACATAAATTACGGAGTGCTGCCCGGAGCCTACTGTAGATAAAACTGAGCATGGGGATGCAGCAAAGTCACTTTGTAAATCAGCGGAGGTTATAAAGGTCACTCCGAGTTACACGTCTCCCAGTGTGTTCAGCCCTGGCCAACGATCCAGATTCCCTCAACACCCAGACTGCGGGGTGTTGATCAAGCAGTAAGGCCGGTGCATAAGGAGGCTCAATCTGCGCTCTTTTTCCTAACATTCTCCACGCATGCATGGTACATTGCACTGTGTCTATCTCCCTCTGCGATAAACTAGCACGAGTGTTTGGAATCATTGCTCTGAGTGGCAGAGGATATGCCTCGTCATATCGACTGCTTTGTGTGGGGCTTATTTTGTCGGGCGTTGCCAGTAATGGACAAAGTGCGCTTGCGCACAAAGACAGTTTTGCTGCAAATCTGGGGCTGCAACCTGACTGTATGGCAGTGTCAGTGTGTCCCAACTGATTCTAGGCTGTTTTCCGGCCCATGCCAATCGAATTACGTGAGAGCGTAGAATACGAAAGAGGGTCTGCATTAGAAGTATATGGATATTGTTGAGCAAATACAAATATTTTGGTAACACTATCATTTTCATAAGTGCAGTTTTGTCCGTGAAGGACATTGGGAGTCCGATCCACCTCGATACCTGATTCTCAAGCCGTGAGACTGCTCTACCATAATTATAACCTGTGACCAGATTTGGATCTCTATGCACCCATAACCCCAGATATTTGATAGGGTCATCACACCATTCCAGAGGGTACTCCAATGTATGTGGTACGGCGTCACTTGTCAGGGGGAATATTGTTGACTTCAACCAATTTATACCCAGTCCTGAGTGCCACTCGTATCGTAGATATTCCCGTATGAGGGGTTCCAAGTTTCAACCAGGATCCCTCTCATAGAGCACCATGTCATCAGCTTACAACGATATGGCCAGCGGATGCTGGAGAAAATGCAGTGCTGCATTTGCATGCCGCTGCTGCAGCATACATGCCCAGGGCACCAATGCTATCGCAAACAGGAGTGGAGACAGCGGCACCCCTGGTGTGTACCTTTAAAAATCAGGAAGATCCCTGATGGGTGTCCATTCACTCTCACTCTAGCAACAGGGCCTGTGTATAGTCACTGTATCCAGCGCATAAAGGGCTGAGGGACTCCTATTCACTGTAGTATCCCAAACATGAATCGCCATTGGTTGGAGTCGAAAGCCTTAGCGGTGTCCAGGAGGACCACCGCGGCTGGAAGCGTGGGTTCCAGTTGATGGAGCACCGCGAATAAGGTACACAGATTATGTGTGGTAGACTGCGCTGGCATAAAGCCAGATTGATCCGGAAGGACCATGGTTGGCAGTAGGAGTCGAAGTTGTGTGGCGAGGACTTTGGCGAGTATCTTAGCATCTGTGTTTATGAGGGAAAACGGTCTGTACGATTCACACTTTTCGGGGGGTTTATCAGGTTTTAATAAAGTGACTATAAGAGCTTCCCTGAGTGTCAAAGGGAGACTCTGTTGTTGATATGCTTCCGAATATATGGCATGCAAGTGTGGGGCCAGTAAATGAACATATTCTTTATAAAAACCCGTCGCTCCCAGTTGCCTTGCCATTACGTAGTGTACAGATAGCTTCTTTTATTTCTTCTATTTTAATTGACTACTCCAGGAATTCTCTGTGACCTTGAGAAAGCCATACCAAAGCAATATCCTCAAGATAGGCTTCCGTTTCCGCCGTCACTGACTTGCAGTCTGCATACATGTGTTCATAAAAGCTAACAAAGGCGTTAAGGATGCCTGGTGTGTCATGGCACGATGTGCCGTCTTCAGTTGTCATCTCAACTACATGTGACTGTGCCCAGGGCTCTTTGATTTTGCCAGCTAAGGTGTGGCCTGGCCTACCCCCTTTGCCGTAAACTCTGGCTTTCCACCTTCGTGACATGTGCTGGACTTCCTGTTCTGCCATCTCGTTGTATTCAGTGACCCTTTCCGGTAACTCCGCCAATTTGGCCGAATTTGGATCTACTTCATACATCCTCTCTAGTTCCAATAGCACAGATTCTATGTGCTTGAGTCGGGTATGTATGGACTTGAGGACCCCAGCCTGAAGACCTATACATACACCCCTTATTGTCACCTTAAATGCCTCCTATATAGTTGCGTTACTATGCACTGATCCCACTTTGTTATGTAAATAGTCTACTATTGCCGCCCTCACTCCTTCTTTGAAAACCTGGTCTAATAATGAGGAAGCTTGCAATCTCCACTGAATTTGTGGCAGGGTATGCGAGGAACACTTATCACCAATAGAACCGGGGCATGATCTGACAGTGTTTTAGGTAGGCGCCTAACTACGGTCGTCCATGCATTCACTTTCCTTGTCACCAGCCAAAAGTCCAGTCGGGACCAGGAGTTATGAATGGATGAATGGTACGTGCCTTCTCTGCCCTCGGGGTTCCTCACCCTCCAAATATCAATGAGTCCACCCTCCTGCATTCCTGCACTTATTACCCCCGAAAACACAAGGAGATGATGGAGGGAGCACTGAACTGGGGTGGCGAAGTGAGCTAAAGAACGACGATGGATTCAACCCAGATCTGTGACTGGGGGAGTGTCTGACAAGTTTTAGCACTCCGTCCATCATCTCCTTGTGTTTGCTTTGTTCGCCCTAAGTTGGCAGGGTATGCCCAGACGTGGGTCCCTTGCTCACTTTGCCACGGGTTTCAAGCTAGCCTGGCTGATGAGGGGTGTTACCCCGAAACCGGTCCCAGGATGCTTGTTTCTGGTCCAGGGAAGTTCTGGCTTGGCAGTTCAGGCTGGACTGTTCCCATAAGGAACAGGGTCAAGACTGATTTGCATGTGGCTGGGTCTGAACTGCGGTGGCGAAGTGAGCTGTAGAACGATGATGGATTCAACCCAGATCTGTGACTGGGGGTGAGTGTCTGAAAAGTATCAGGACTCCATCCATCATCTCCTTGTGTTTGCCTTATTACCCCTGCAGCATGCCTACTCGTCCCACCCATCTTGGACCTGTGATCCATGTGTGGGTCTAAAGGAGTGTTGAAATCCCCTCCCCAGATGACTGTAGATGACTGCAGCACCTGCAGCCGGTTCCATTTAGACGTATAAAATTCAGGGTTGTCTATATTAGGCCCATACACATTGACAAAGGTGATCAAAGTTCCATCTATCTATCCCTGCATGATGATATACCGTCCCTGATCATCCGTCTCCGAATGGGTAAGAGTGAAAGGTAATTTTGTTTTTATTAGAATCATTACTCCTCTCGAGTACGATGAGGCAGCTAACCTCACCCCAGCCCTTTTTGTAGCGATGGCATGTTCCGTGTGCCGTGTGAGCTGCGTCTCTTGTAATAGAACAACCTGGATGCCATGCCGGTCCAAGTATGCTAGCACCTGCCTCGTTTTCTTCGGATTGCTAAGGCCCCTAACATTCCACTTGACTCAAGACATACGTCCTATTGGGGACTTTGGTGTGATGGCGGGCCTATATCAATTAACAAGTAGTATAATAGTGTTACTGTGACAATTAAATCTCGTGGCAATCATCTTGTTTCATGGCAGAACAGTTTCGTAACTCAAACTCCCATCCCTCCCACCTTAGCATCCCAATCATGCCATAGAATTTTCCAGGTAAACAGAGTAATTCATAAATAAGTCGTCGAGCTTGCATGCATGCATGTGCAACATAAACCACAAACATTCGGGGTATTCCCTTTAGGGGGCTGCTAGTGGCCGGTGCTCCCCCATGCAGCAGGGGAAGTCGGGGCAATATCTCAAGGACCTCCGCTTCCCATTATGTCCCTGTGGCGCCAATGTAACGGTATCCCCATCCCCTCGAGTACGTCATTCTAAACTATCATTCATAATGAGCAATCTCCAACATTCTGACATAAAAGTCCTTTGGTAGCAAGTGTCACACAGTATTGGTCTCAGAGCACATATGCTTAGAACAGTTCCAGCGATTAACTAGAATTAACAGTCGCACCTCATATCCTTGTTACCTCACCATCTGGCACTCATCAGGTCTCTCAGTTGCAACAGTGTCCTCTGGCTGTATTTCTATACTATGTTATCATCTTTATCAGTATCATGGTGACTCTTGTCTGGGCGCTCCAGCTTTTTGATGAAGGACATCGCTTCCCTGGGGGTCATGAACATTTTTGGCTTGCCCTTGTGCTGAATCCTCATACAGGTAGGGTACAGCATTGCATACTGCATCTCCATGGTCTGCAACTTTTTCTTCACTTGTAGAAACTCCTGCCCCGTCGCTGCTCTGAAGTCTGGGTACAGTGCCACCTCATTCCCTTGATAGGATGTGGCACCCGCTTCGCGAGCCAGCCGAATTACGTATGACGGTCTTGGCAGTTTAGCAGCTTAGCAATTATGGGTCTCTGAGGGGCACCAGGTATCAGCCGGGGCAAAAGACCTATGTGCGCATTCAGCTATTAGTACTGTGGAGAAGTGTTCCGCATCAAACATCTCCTTGAGCATGGTTTCAACATACTGCTCCAGTCAGTCAGTATTTGTGAACTCTGGAATGCCCGTGATACGGAGATTGTTTCTTCGAGATCTCGCTTCCAAGTCCTCATTTTTTGCTTGTATAACTGCCAGAATTTTTTTCATATTCAAACATTTAGTACTCACTGAGCTCAAGCCATCCTCAGCAGTGGAAATACATTGCTCAGCTTACGTGATGCGAGTGCCCTGTTTATCTAGTTTTGCCACCATGTGGTCCATCCAGAGATTTAATGCGTCAATTTTGCCACCAATTGGATTGCAGGCTTTGTTGCATTGCCTGCAGTATGCTCTGCAAGGTCGACCCACCACTGGCTGACAGGTCTTGCTCAGAGTCCAACAGCGCATGTTGTTAAGACTTCGTGGATCTACGAGCTTCAAACATCAGTTTAGATTGTTGTTTATCTGTTTTCCAAATGGCTACGCTGCACAGTTGCACTTTCCATGACCCCGGGGTGCAAATGTGATCTAGGGGGTGTATTAATAACAAAGTTGATCGTCTCCCACTGGGTAGTTCACCCACCTCCGGCATCCTTGGCATGTGTCTCCCCAGTACACCACAACGACTCTGTAGTTTTACCCAGCCAGAATTGCAAAATCCGCCACACTGCAGCAGGAGATGCAAGGCCTCCAATAAGACTATCATCCACAGCACTCAGTCTGCGTGTGAATTTAGTCTGCACGGGGCACAGGAACGATGGGAGGGGCTCACCTCTCACCCACTGCCCGCACCATCCACCAGCCGTGTTGATCATCAGAAGCAGGATCAATATCCCCAGTACAGACAACGATGTGTCCCTTCTCTCCACCGCTGCAACATCAAAGTCAAGCCTCCTCTATCATATAGGTGGCAGTCAATTGAAACATCCACCACGCAGCCGGCCAGCAGGGATTACAATGAGATATGGACCATGCAATGTAGGTCTTGTATAGCGTCCACTTTACTGTCTCGAAGCGCTATGTTGTCTGTATTGATGTTTGTAATGACGCAGTCCCATCCACCAAGACGGACCGCATGAAGCAACTGCTAGTGCCGTCTAGTTATAGGCCGCTGGTTTGCGCCGCCTCCCTCTCTCTTGTGGGTGGAATGCGGACCGCTTAGTAGGCCCGGCTGCACAGATCACGTATTTCTTCCGCCGGACTCTCAGGCTCTGCCGCGGTGCAACGCACACTCGCCCCAGGCCCTCACTCTGCTCTGGGTGGGCCACAGGCCATCCCTCGTCAGGCAATGATAAGGCCCCCATGGTCACCGTTGCTATCGCTGTCTGCCAAGTCGGCTTCACTCACCTCTCCGTGGCTCGCAGGGGCGCTGATCAGGTTTGGCAGCACCAGCCATTGATCCTTTTCACCGGCTCATCTAAAATGGGCAGCTCTCACTATGTCTCCTCGCTTCCTGACGGCCAGGCTGCACGCTCACCTAACTGTCTGTGAGCGGTGCACGGCGGCCGCCATGTTACCTCTGCTGCTCTCATGCTGCAATCCGCATTGCCAGCTGTCTTTCACTGCAACACGCTGTCTTTTGTGCTGTATGTTTGTCGCAGCACTCGCCAGGCTGTGGGCAACCCCTTATGCCTTGAAACAAGGAGCGATGACGGTTCTTGCACAGCGATACCAAAGGGGATGATGGACGGTTCTTGCACAGCATAATGTTTGGATTGTAGCCCCAACCAGCAGAGCTGCACTAAGGTGGGCCATCTTGCTGGGGGCTCTCTAGCACCCCCCCAGCATAACATAACATTACATTCCGACCCAACACCACCTCCCCAAATGTGCTTATTTTTCTCTAAAAACATTTCCCTTTTTGTGTACTATTTTCTGATAAGAAAAACGAAATAATCGCGGGTCAAGTATATGTTCAAGATATCTACCACACATATTTTACTTTCTATTGAACATGGTGCTTCAATCATGGTATGTCGAGGGTAACATTTTGTGGTCGGTTTCTTCACAAGCATGGAGCTGGAGACACGTGAACCTGCTCCTGCCACATATAAGGTCAAAGATCGGTGTGTAATCAGATGCCACACACAACACACACTACACACCTTGGTTCCTCTCAGGCACACCATCTGCTCAGACTATCACATGCATGCCTTGGTGCTAGGGTGATTGTGGCAGGGACCGTTGTATGTGAAATGCACTAAGTATGGAGATCAACCAGTGGGTTATTGTTATTTCTCACTTGTTTAGCGCTCCACAACAATTAGTATGGCAGCGCAGCGCTGCAGCAGACACAAAGGTATCGATGAAATTTCCCTGTAATGTTTCCACGTTATGTTTGTAGTTTTATTATTTGTGAACTTCTGAGATCTTTGGGTTAGCCATCTCTAAGCTTGTCCAGCATTTAGTGCCAGGGGTCGACGCCACTGTCTTTGAGGAGGAAGAATAGTGGTGTCTCCACTTCTAGGCGCCAATAGGAGTCAGGCCCTCCTAGCGAACCTCTCTGGAGGGATACAGTAAATAAAATCCTGACTGTGTCACTGCCGATGACACAGAGCGTACAACTGCGCCAGGCGTTCCATTACATGACACAAGCATGACAATGAGACTAGACATTGATCTGAAATAGGGTTTACAATTGTCAGCATGTTGACGGTTGTAAAAAAAACAAGCATTTGCAATACAATAGGTCTCGCATTACTGAAAGTTTGAGCTAAGGGCATTGATTTATTATTTGCAAAACCTATAGCTCAAACTTTCAGTAATGCGAGACCTATTGCATTGCAAATGCTTGTTAAAGAATTGGAAGGCAGCTGGAGCATTACAGACGCCGAAGTGCATAACCAAGTACTCATATAGCCCACACTTGGTACAAAAGGGGTTTTCCAGTCGTCCCCCTCCTTCACCTGTACCAAGTAGTATGCCCCTCTTAAGTCTAGTTTGGTGACTATCTTGGCACTTTTAACTTGGTCGAAAAGTGAATGTATCAGAGGCAGAGGGTAACAATTTTTTATTGTAATGTTATTGAGGGCACTAAAATCAATGCAAGTGCAAAGACCACCCTCTTTCTTGGGTGCAAAAACCAAAGGCGAAGAGGCTGGATAACGTGGTCTGATAAACCCTATGCTGAGCATTTCGTCAAGATATTTATGGAAATGCACATTTTCTTTCTTTGTCAAGGCATATATCCTACTGCAGGGAATGTGTGCCCCAGGCACCAAGTCGATCCAACAATTATTGGGTCGGTGAGGAGGAAGGGCGGTAGCCTTTGTTTTATCGAATACTTCCGCAAGGTCATGGTAACATGAGGGTAACGTTGGAGTAGTGATTTCCACTGTAGCCATAACTTCCTTTTGTGCCTCATTACTCTGCCTACAAAATTTATTACAAAGATCAGATTGGAAGGTAATGGCGTCTTTGAGCCAATCAGTGTCTGGCTTGTGTTTAGTGAGCCAAGGAATGCGTAGGTTAGCCTGGAACTGAGGAGCTTCACTCAAATCAAACCGCACAGTTTCCTTATTGAAATCTTATATAATCAAACATAGATCTATAGTGGAATGAGTGATAGGACCTGACTTGGTGGTTCTTCCATCAATGGTTTTTACTTCATCTATGATATCTTTAGGCAAAGTAGGAATACCTAAGTGTTTGGCCAACAACAAATCCATAAAATTCCCGGTAGCAGCGGAATCAATAATGATGTGTATGTCTGTAGAATGTTCTTCCCATGATATGTGTGTGTTAATAAAACAAATGGTGAAGAGTTTGCATAGAAGTGCTTTGTGCCAGAGTGTTTGAAACTATGAGATCAGAACCACACAAAACACTCATCTCAATAGGCTTTGGGAACGTTAGTTTCCCGACTCCCCTCTTTTCTTTGGTTGCAATGCACAGTCACATAGGAAACAATCCTTTTTTCCACAATATAATCAAAGTTTCATATCACGATGTCTTTGTCATTCTTCCTCACTTAAGGGTAAACGTACACTACCTATTTGCATAAGTTCTGGTTCATCTTGGGTCTTTTCTGGTTCTGATTTTCTATCCTTGGACATGTACACCCTGGTATCAGAGCGCCCTCTGTCTCTACATCTTTCATTGAGTCTATGATCTAGTTTCACTACTAGATCAATTAAGTCACTGCAGGATTTGGGAGGTTCTACTACTTGGGCCAAAAGGTCCTTCAGTTCATCTCTTAGTCCCCTATAAAACCGAGAACTGCGTTTGGTTTCTGGCCATCCTGCTTCTGCGACTAGTTGGTTGAAATTGGGAATATATGACATAAGATCTTTGCTACCTTGCCGTAAATTCAGTAACTCTGAATCTACTGATTGCATAAGAGAATGGCAATAAAATATTCTCTTTAGTTCAGATTTGAAAGCATTATAATTATACAGGAAAAGATTATAACGTTTCACTAATGGAATGGACCAGGTGGCCGCAGTGCCCCCTAAGTACGCTAATACAAAAGCTATCTTTGACTGCTCTATAGGACAGCATGATGCTTTGCACATGAAAAGCAGTTGACATTGGTTTATGAATGAAGCAAATTTCACTGGATCCCCTGTGAACCTTTTGGGTGGTGCCAAAGGAATCAAACGAGGAGTAGTACCATGTATTACTGGAGCCCCAGCACTAGTCCCAGCCCCTGAAGTAGTGGATGTGAAAAACGTCCCATCCGAGGCCCCCACACTGGTCCCTGGTGCTGGATTGGCGGTTCACATGCTTTGTAATGTGTCTACTCTCTGAGTTAGTGCCAGTGTCTCCTTTTGTAAATTACCAATCATGTGCAAGATCAGCTGAGGTGATATTTTGTGCTTCCATATCGTTCAGGCAGAAACTCAACGTGGGCTTGGTGTCAGAATCTCACCTTATATTCCGCAGAAGCGATAGGAAGCCACAATGCTAGCTCCCAGCTTCACCCTCGACCAATGCAGCCCAACGATAGTCAGGCTAACCCTGATTAATGGGGAAGGGTAAGTAGACATAATATTGAGTTTAAAATATCGTTGTATCATAATATCGAGTTTTTAATGTCGATAGTCAGAAATATCGTAGTTCATTATATCGATGTCAAGAATAATGATTTATTGTGTTGTATAAAATATCGTTGTTAAAAATATCAATTTAGAAAATATTGTTATAAAAAATATCGATTTTGTAAATGTAGTGTATTTTTTTATAGTATTTAATTGTAAATATAATAATAATTTTTAATAAATTGGATATCTTTTATTGAAAAATTGTTTTAGGAGCGGGATGTTGGGTTTATAGGGGATAAGGGTGGGGAGTGTTTTTAAAAAAAAAATGTATTTATACATTTTTAAGTAATATTAAAGAAATTTAAAATTGTTTTTTAGGAGCGGGATGTTGGGTTTATAGGGGATAAGTGTGGGGAGTGTTTTAAAAAAAATATGAAACATTTAAAAAAATTTTTTTAGTAATAATCAAAACATTTAACAATGTTTGTTAGGAGCGGGACGTTGGGTTTATAGGGGGTAAGGGTGAGGAGTTTTAAAAAAAAATAAACATTTAAATCATAAAAAATAAATTAAAAAATGTTTTTTAGGAGTGGGATGTTGGGTTTATAGGGGATGAGGGTGGGGAGCGTTTATAAAAAAAATATAACTAAATAAAAATATTAAGTAATAAACAATTTTTTTAAAAAAAAATTTAGGAGCGGGATATTGTGTTTATAGGGGATAAGGGTGGGGAGTGGTTTTAAAAATATATATATATATTTTTTTTAAAAATCATAAAAAATAATTTACATTTTTTTTCATGAGTGGGATGTTGGGTTTATAAGGGGTGAGGGGGGAGTGTTTTAAAAAAACTATTTTTAAAAATTAAATAAAAAAAATTACAAATATTAATAAAAAAAATATATTAATAGTGTGATTTTGTGGGTATTGCAGATATTTTTGTGGAGTAATTTTAAAATTAAAAAAATTGGACAAAGTAAAAAGTTTAATTAAGATTTTAAAAATAAATTATTATTATTTGTTGTTTTTATATGGGATAAGAGTAGTAAAAAAATAGTAATAAAAAAATTTAGGTAGAGTTGTGTTGTGTTGAGATGGGATTAGTGTGCTATTTTGTTTAAAAAATTGTGCATTAATAGTTTAAAAATGTTAAAATTTTAATAAATTTTTTTTCTACATTCAAAGGATGTTGAATGTTTGGGTTTGTAATTATTAATGTTATTAAAATGAAAAGTAAATTGATTTTGTAATGTTTATTATTATTTTTTTTAATTGTAATTCATTTTTTGGGAAATTTTTACATTTTGTATTATAATATAATTTATAAATAAAAAATAATTAATTTTTTTTAATTAAAAATCTCAAAACTTTGTTCTAGATATGTTTTTAGAAGAGGGAATAGGTTAATATATATGTATAGTGTGTATTATTTTCTATGTGTTTATGTACCTTTTTTGGGGAATATTACATTTTATGAGTTCATTGTTCTGCACCTTCCATGTGTCAATGTTATTTGGAGTTAGAATATAACATTATATATGTTTAGTGGCTAGCACTTTCCCAGTGTTATTGTAGTTTGTAGTTGGAATACTATAATCTAAATGTTTATTCTCCTTCACCTTCGCAGACGTTTTGTAGTTTGGAGTGGGAATAGTATATTTCATATGTTTATTGTCCCGCACTTTCCCTGAGTTAATATAGTTTGGAGTGGGAATAGTAAATTATATATGTTTAGGGGCCGATTCTGATGCGGGTTGGAAAAGCTTCCCGACTGAATCGGTTGGGAAATGGTGTCCGACCCACTCGGATCGGGAAAGTCCGACCGGCGGAGTAGGATGCATCCGGATGCTTCCAGATACGATTTGGTTGAACTCCCATTGACTTCAATGGGAACATTTGTTCCTAACCGCATCAGAATTGGGCCCTCGGTCGGGAAGACACGTTCCCGATCCGATTTGGAAGGAGCAAATGCCGTTAGGAGGCCTTCCTAACCGCATCAGAATCAGGCCCTCGGTCGGGAAGCTTTTCCAACCCGCATCAGAATCGGGCCCTTAGAGTCCAGCACCTTCCCTGACTTTTGGAAGTTTGCAGTGGGTTAGTATATTTTATATGTTTATGATCCAGCACTTTCCCTGAGTTAATATAGTTTGGAGTGGGAATAGTAAATTATATATGTTTAGTGTCCAGCACCTTCCCTGACTTTTTGTACTTTTGAGTGGGAATAGTATATTTTATATGTTTATTGTCCTGCACTTTCCCTGAGATAATATGGGTTGGAGGGGGAATAGTAAATTATATATGTTTAGTGTCCAGCACCTTACCTGAGTTAATACAGTTTGGAGTGGGAATAGTAAATTATATATGTTTAGTGTCCAGCACCTTCCCTGAGTTAACATAGTTTGCAGTGAGAATAGTAAATTATATATGTTTAGTGCCAAGCACTTTCCCTGACTTTTTGTATGTTGGAGTGGGAATAGTAAATTATATATGTTTAGTGTCCAGCACCTTCCCTGACTTAATATAGTTTGTAGTGGGAATAGTAAATTATATATGTTTAGTGTCCAGCACCTTTCCTGACTTTTTAGGTCGAGCGTACAGCGCTTCCGCTGTCGCTTAGTGACCTGTTGTGTATGCTTTAGTAGGTGAACTCCACCCATTACTTGTGATTGCTTTTTATTCGTCTTGGTTAGTGTCATTTAGAAATGCTTGCTTGCCAATGGGCAATCTGCTGTCTTTGTCCCTCCTTCTGGTTTCTTGTTTTCTTCATGCAGCACCGACTAACTATGACATCCTTACTCTTTAGGTGTTTATTTTGTTCGTTTGGGGACTACTTTCCTTCTTCGTGTTTCCATGCCTCAGCGCCGCACATGCTTTACGTCCTTCACGCTTTCCGTTTGTTTTCCTTTAGGTGATGGCTTGTTGAAGGAGCCATCACTTTTCTGTTACTGACGCAGCATTTTTTCCCTTTCTGTCCTTGAACTTACAAGTGGAAAGGTAAAAATAAAAGGAAGGGAATGTCCTTACGGCATGAAGATGCTTTTATTCATCGCCACGGGCTCGCAATAAAACATGCTATTGTTCTCTGTAAAGAGGAAATATTGCTCCTATGATTTAAAATAACCATTTTGTTTAAATAAATGACTCCCGTGGTTTGCAAATACCACATTCTTTGTGGGTTTCAGTAAAAGCAATGTTATTCTTTTCTGAATAGCTGTTTTCACTCAATTAGGAGCTGCCCAGATACTGTATGTATTCCATGCATTAAACCACAGGGGCTGTTTCTTACTGCTGTGTGATTTATTATTGGATATTATCCGCCTCCTCCCTGGCAGTCAGAGATCTCATACAGTGGCGCGTCTCATATCATCTTTTTAAGCTATGCACCTTCCTGTTGCATCACAATATATGGCCGGACGGCACGCGCCTGAGCAAGATCAATCACACGGGAATTATGACATTTCGACATCACACCATTCCCAGTGCTTGGTCAGGGGTTAGTTGTGTGGTATTTGTGGTGGTGTGTGGGTTTGGTGACCTTTTGCCCCTCTTGCCCACTTATTCGTTCTACTGCAGCGCATCCCCCGGGTTTGATCCTAGAAGGAGAGCTATCATGTAAATGATTTGCTAGAGAGGCGGGTCTTTGAAATCTCTGCTATAAATGGTTCATATGAAAATCTGTTTGAAAAACTCTCGTACTTTTGCTGTTTAATTGTACAAGTAAGATATTATTCAATGCTGAGCGTTGACTATACGAACCAATCACAAAATGTAAAATGTTGAATTGTGCAAGTAATTTCGACACTAACCGCACACTCTGCGAGATGATAACGTCGAACAGGAGGAGCCCCTTCCCACACAGGTAACAATGGGAAGGTCACCATTATAAATCACTTCAAATGTAATAGTACTTTTTGTACTGTGAAGGAAATCTCTCAGCGAATCAAATAATATCCCAGCAGGAACTATTGAAGCAAATTATCTCCTAGTTTACCAGCGACTTACTATCACACCAGACATGCGTGGCACCCTCGGCATACATTTTAACAAGCATTTGCAATGCAATAAGTCTCGCATTTGCGAGTGCTTGAGCTATTGGCATTGTAAATGACAATGCCTTTTATTTATGTGTTTTGAAAAGCTGCAAGCGGTGCGTAAACACGCACTTTGTACATTTAGGGGCCGATTCCGATCTCGGCCGAAAGCACACCTAACACCATTCGTCCGGGAAAAAACCAAGCCGAACGCGTTTCCCGACCGATTCGAACATTCGTCCGAACGAGCAAGTACGATGCGCATAACTGCCCAGATCCCGACCCAGCCGTACTTACCCAATCCAGCTCCTGTTCCCCGCCCGAGCCGGATCCGTAAACGCAGAATCGAGTCGCACGGAAGCAAAAATACAGCACCTTCCGGCCGGACTAGTACGATGCGCCTTCCGTACGCGCCTTCCGTCGCTACGTACGGCACGTCAGAGCATCCGGGAGAGGCGCACATAAGCTCCGATTCGCGCCACAAGACGATCCACGGCTACGAGACGAACACGCCAGCCAAGAGTACGAGTCGAAGCAACGAGAAAGCCGAACGAGACAAACCAACCATGAATCCCATCGCGCAGGTCCTACCAATACTCTACATCTATTACTGGAACAGGTCGGACACGTACGGTGCAGAAGGTAAGTCAAACACCCACCACACAAATAAACGACACGTACCCGACAAATAACACACACACATAGGGAAACAGAAATGACTTACACTAGCAACAGCAGAACCATAGGGGCGGGATGGCTATCACCAATGCCATATACACCCATAGGGGCCTGGATGCCAACTACTACCATCACCCCTACTCAGGGGGTGCTAGATGCCTGTCACTACTACCATCCCCACTCATAGGGGGATGGATGCCTACCACTACCACCACCCCTACTCAGGGGGGCCTGGATGCCTGTCACTACTACCATCCCCACTCATAGGGGGATGGATGCCTACCACTACCACCACCCCTACTCAGGGGGGGCTGGATGCCTACCACTACCACCACCCCTACTCAGGGGGTGCTAGATGCCTGTCACTACTACCATCCCCACTCATAGGGGGATGGATGCCTACCACTACCACCACCCCTACTCAGGGGGGCCTGGATGCCTGTCACTACTACCATCCCCACTCATAGGGGGCTGGATGCCTACCACTACCACCACCCCTACTCAGGGGGTGCTAGATGCCTGTCACTACTACCACCCCCACTCATAGGGGGCTGGATGCCTACCACTACCACCACCCCTACTCAGGGGGGGCTGGATGCCTACCACTACCACCACCCCTACTCAGGGGGGCTGGATGCCTACCACTACCACCACCCCTACTCAGGGGGTGCTAGATGCCTGTCACTACTACCATCCCCACTCATAGGGGGATGGATGCCTACCACTACCACCACCCCTACTCAGGGGGGCCTGGATGCCTGTCACTACTACCATCCCCACTCATAGGGGGATGGATGCCTACCACTACCACCACCCCTACTCAGGGGGGGCTGGATGCCTACCACTACCACCACCCCTACTCAGGGGGGGCTGGATGCCTACCACTACCACCACCCCTACTCAGGGGGTGCTAGATGCCTGTCACTACTACCATCCCCACTCATAGGGGGATGGATGCCTACCACTACCACCACCCCTACTCAGGGGGGCCTGGATGCCTGTCACTACTACCATCCCCACTCATAGGGGGATGGATGCCTACCACTACCACCACCCCTACTCAGGGGGCTGGATGCCTACCACTACCACCACCCCTACTCAGGGGTGCTAGATGCCTGTCACTACTACCATCCCCACTCATAGGGGGATGGATGCCTACCACTACCACCACCCCTACTCAGGGGGCCTGGATGCCTGTCACTACTACCATCCCCACTCATAGGGGGCTGGATGCCTACCACTACCACCACCCCTACTCAGGGGTGCTAGATGCCTGTAACTACTACCATCCCCACTCATAGGGGGCTGGATGCCTACCACTACCACCACCCCTACTCAGGGGGGCTGGATGCCTACCACTACCACCACCCCTACTCAGGGGGCTGGATGCCTACCACTACCACCACCCCTACTCAGGGGGGCTGGATGCCAACCACTACCACCACCCCTACTCAGGGGTGCTAGATGCCTGTCACTACTACCATCCCCACTCATAGGGGCTGGATGCCTAGCACTACCACCACCCCTACTCAGGGGTGCTAGATGCCTGTCACTACTACCATCACCACTCATAGGGGGATGGATGCCTACCACCAACACCACCCCTACTCATAGGATGGGTAATGCATGACACAACCAGCATACTCCAACATAAGGAATGTCAGAAAAACACATCCCCCCAAACACCATGACAAGCGTGTGTAGACTGTGTCAAATGCCTACAACACTGAACATGACATTGAACATAGAATGTGACCCCCTATCACATGTGTCACACATAAATGAGTGTGGCCTACACAATGCAAGCAGACCTTGACCACTGTGGCAATGGGGTCTAACCCCCCATCATCACAGTGACCAAAAGGTAAGTGTGGGGTCCCTAGCTGAAGCACATTTTGAACATTGTGGCAATGGGGTCTAACCCCCCATCATCACAGTGACCAAAAGGTAAGTGTGGGGTCCATAGCTGAAGCACATTATGAACATTGTGGCAATGGGGTCTAAACCCCCATCATCACAGTGACCAAAAGGTAAGTGTGGGGTCCATAGCGGAAGCACATTTTGAACATTGTGGCAATGGGGTCTAAGCCCCCATCATCACAGTGACCAAAAGGTAAGTGTGGGGTCCATAGCTGAAGCACATTTTGAACATTGTGGCAATGGGGTCTAAACCCCCATCATCACAGTGACCAAAAGGTAAGTGTGGGGTCCATAGCGGAAGCACATTTTGAACATTGTGGCAATGGGGTCTAACCCCCCATCATCACAGTGACCAAAAGGTAAGTGTGGGGTCCATAGCTGAAGCACATTTTGAACATTGTGGCAATGGGGTCTAAGCCCCCATCATCACAGTGACCAAAAGGTAAGTGTGGGGTCCATAGCTGAAGCACATTTTGAACATTGTGGCAATGGGGTCTAAACCCCCATCATCACAGTGACCAAAATGTAAGTGTCGTCATGGCAAAAGCTGCAAATGCCAAACAGCATGGACTATCCCTGGTCACAGAACAACAAACACATCAGTGACATAGTAGTGCTTGTGTCCCATAGCAACATAGATTGGGTGAGGCAAACAGTGCAGTGCAAATAAGACATACCTTTGGCCATGTGCAGACAAACATCACCCATGGGGGCTGACACTGTCAACATTCATCAATAACACAATGACAGAAGTGACCATCATAATGCAGACCCACATATCTGCACCAATGGGCACACAAATGTAGATATCCTGTGGAGACTGTAGATGTCAGGTGAACAAATACCATACCATGGCAGCAATGGGACATACAAACCATGATCACTGTGCTGACTGATGACCCAGGAGTCCCAGGGACAGCAGGGGAAACCCACCAAACAACATACAGCCAATGGCACACAAAATATATGCCAATGCAGTGGTGCAGATGCACATACACAAACAGACAGCCCCACACTGCATATCAAACACAACAGGTGAGGGGGGGGGGGTGCCAGTGTCCCCAGGCAACCACACAACACATGAGGAGGCCTGAATCCCAATTACACAGATGTGCATCCAGTGCCACACAAAGGTAACTCATGGATCCGAATCCCCTTTGTGGACAATCAGGCATTGTCAGATGAGAGGAAGCCCAAATTACACATGTCACACAAGCTTGTAGGAACAGCAACTAACACAGCAAGACACAGACCCACCACAGCACTACCCCCAGGGACCCCACATTGTGGTGACACCAGCCTGCATGACAATCCCACCGTGATGACAAAGGTAGATGCCGTTCACACTGTGAACCACAGTCATGTGTCCTGAGCAACAGACTACCATCACACCTACACAAGCACAAATCAATCAGCATGGCCTGTCAGCCAAGGCCAAATGGAGGCAGGGGTGTAGCCGTGAAACAACTCTCATCTGCACACACTCAACACCACACACCTTGATCTCCACCAATGTGCAGCAGTGAAGCTCACATGCACTGGTGACATTGCACATGCACCCATGACAATCCCAGGGGTGGTGGTGGGAACTAAGGTGCAGAAACCCATCACACATGGCCAGTCAACAAGACTCGTGAATGTCCGACACACTGCACAGTACGCCGTACATGGGCATGACGTCAATACCACACCAACCAATGGGATCCCGGCCACAGTCACACACCAATGAAGAAGCCAAGGTCACCCACAAAGAACACACATAGACAGCTTCCATCATTGCAGCTCTGACCCTGAGGAGTGGCAGCAGTCACACACACAACGTGTCACAATCACTGAAAGCTAACACAAACTGGAAATTACATGACAGGTGTAACCAACAAGTGCCAAGGGTAATCCTGACTGTGTCTCATCTGCGTTTGCCCACAAACTCAGCCCTGACAGCAAACACACCTATGGGTGACACCCTGATGACCAGTAATGTGCCATGCACCCACATCCCAGAGAAGCCAGGGAGAAGACTTTGGGGGAACATAGGTCAACTCAGCAAGCATCACAAACAGGTACATCACTAGGGATCCCAGCCTGCCTAGCAAAATGGAAGTGAACACACACAGACATGCTCACACAACACACACCTTGTGCTCAGGCAATGTCACAGAATTACACACTGCCATGAGGGGACTCCACTCCTGTGTAAGGAAAGCTGTGCCATACGTTGTCTCAGTAGGGCTCTATCATGTCAGCAGAACACTTGGTCACTCACTCAACAATTAGCACAAAATGAAGGCTCCCGTCATATCAGCCTGGTCATGGGAGTGTCACCGAAATCATCAGCACAGATCCAACACACATGTACAGCAAGTTGCACTGATAACACAGATGAGTCCTTCCCCATTGATGCCCAAACTTGCATGTCCAGTGGAGATGGTCACACGGTCAGGGAAATAGACAAATTGAACAATGGCAAGCACAACAGATGTGCAGGGGTGTAAGCCACAGATGTGAAATAGCAAATATAAGTTGGAAATCCCATTGCCAAATATTGAAAACATGACACCCTCATATTGCTGCAAAGGATGACATGGATACACAACAGGACAGGACACATTCCCCCTGGACCACATGGGGTCCTGCACAGTAACACTTCATTTTCCTGACATCAAAAATCACCATCACTGCAGCAAGGGCATGGTTAGCATCATCAACATCATGTACATCTGAAGCAAAACCACTAGAGAACAGAAAGTAGCTTTATTCAGCATATGTGTGTGAAAAAGTGAAAGTCCAGTAAAATAACAAAGGCCAATGGCCAGTCCATTATCAAAGTCCAAACAGGGTGACAGTGGCAGATGTCACCCTTTGCATGCCTGCAATGCTACACACCAGGGACATACCCCTCGGAGGGGCATACGGGGGGCAGGCCAGGGACCGCAGGGACAGGATTAGGGCTCACCAGAAGGAGGCAGGGAAGGGGTGGTGGGTGCTGGAGAGTAACTGACAACTGCAGTGGAGGTGTCTGACATGGTGTGTGCCGGCACAACTGGGGGGCATGAGACAGAAGGTGTGGGTGCCGGCACGACTGCAGTGGGCTGGGCAGATGGAGTGGACAGGTTCCCCACTGCAGTGCCCAAGTCAGACGGGGTGGTAGTGGACTCCACTGCAGTGCCTATCTCCAGGGGAGTAGAATGGGGTTCAGGTAAGGTGGGCAGGACAGAGGGGGAGGACACGGTCTCCACAACAGTGGTACAAACATCCGCAGCGGGGGTGTGGTGCTGGAAGAGCAAGTGGTAGGGGAGAAGGCCGGATCCTTTTGGGGATGGTGTATCTGTGGGTGGGGGAACCTGGGGCAGGGTGTGGTGGGGGAACCTGTGGAGTGGGGGCCTGAGGGATGGAGGAAGGAGACTTGGTGGTTGAGCTGCAGGGCGGCGGCGGTGTCTTACTCTTCCGGGTCCGGGGGGACTTGCGGATGGGGCCTCAGTCTGTCTGCGCCTGGGGGAGGGTGTCCGGGGGTGAGGGGCACTCCCCTCTGTGTGGGTGGACTTCCTCTTCCCCCTGTATGCTGGATCAGCTGGATTGGAGGGGAAGAGGCCGAGGTCACAGAGGAAGAGCCGCTGTGTAGGTGGGGTTGCAGGTGAGGCAAGGTAAGGGGCCTTGGAGGGAGAGGTATCGGAGGACTGCGGAGTGACTGTGGATGCCTGTGTGTGTGTCTGTACCCCATCCCCTGTGGGTGTGGTATCAGTCCCCTGAGGATGCCTGCGTGCACGTCTTGTTTTTGTAGTGGGTGTGTCTGTGCTGCTCGTGTCTGTGTGTTTGGGTGAATGTGCAGGTGTGCATGTGCTTGGGACAGGTAGGGTGCCAGGAAGTGTGGATGGGGCAGAGGTAGGAGGGGTGAGGGACTGTTGGAGGAGGGACACTGCTGCCGTCAGAGAGGAGTCCATGGACCTATTGCTCCTCTGTAGGGCAGACATGCCCGATGAGATGCCCTCCATAAACGACACCAGCTGAGTCAACAGAGTGGTGTGGGCATGGAGGACACTCAGCATTGCTGTCTGCCCTACATGGAGCTGGCGAAGTAGGTACACAGACTCCTCACTCAGGGCAGCAGGGGACACAGGGGCAGGGGCTGCGGTGCCTGGCAGGAAGGAGACACGCTCCCGAACACGGGAGCCTCCACGGACCTCTGGAATGGGAGCCGATGGGAGGGCGGTGGTGGTGGTGGTGGTGATGGTGGCGGGGACAGCAATACTAGCTGGGGTGTGGTGGCTGCTGACACCCGTCTCCACAAGGGAGTCATCCTCCGAGCTGCTGTGGTCCTCAGCTGAGGTGGATGGTGCTGAGGACTCCTCGGTGTGGCTCCCCTCGCCCTCCGTGGCACTGGGTCCCTCCGACCACTCATCGGCTGCTGACCCAGTCTGGCTCTGCGGCTCCTCCTGGTCCGTGGAGCTGTCCCCTCCTGTGGCCGTGGATGTATCTGCAAACAAATAGGGAAACAGACAAACATCAGTCACCTGCACTTACCGCACACACCACAGTAAGTACAGCACATTACAGAGCAAGTCCTGGCATCCTTAGTTGAACATTGCCAAAAGTGCCCAAACAGAGTAGGAGAAGCCAATTGTCAGTCTGATGGTCAACCATGGCACTCACATCCCTCCTGGCCTTGCACCCATCTGTCTGGTGTCTGTAGGATGGCAATACCCCAGTGTGGACACATGCAGCACCTACACAGTAGTTGGACAGTGCAGAGAACACGGTGAAGTATGTGAACATGCACACATCACAACTCTTGCCACTGAGTCAGTACAGGTGTCCGGATTAAGGGATGGCCAGAGTCTATTTTGAAATGCATGTGATGCATACCAGCACCAGACACCATGATGCACCCATGTCCTGATAGTCAATGCCACAATGGGGTGCATGTAGCACATGTCACTCCCCTGCAGGATCACTCTTAGGAAGTTTAATGCCATGGCACAGGCATGCCTGCAAAGTCATACATCACTGTCTCCAATCACATGGGCAGGGCAGCCAGCCAACAACAGTCTGCACTGTGTCATAATCCTAGGTCATGGGGAATGCAAGTCCTGTAGCTGACAAGTGCACATGTCCCTCCCCCACAAACCACATCATCTGAACTCTTATTTGGCCACGTCATACCAATTGGACATATGGGAGACCTGAAACACAACCCTCGGAACCTGAGCACCTCACAATCTGCTGTGAATGGGAAACAGCTGCCTGAACTTCACATTCGCATACCCCAGTCTGCACAGTCAAGTGATCAAACACCTATATGTCACACAAGTATCGTCTCCTATGGTCACATCTCCGGTGGCATGCTGAGCCCTAACCGATAAACACCCCAGTAGTCCTGACAACGAAGCCACAGCACAATGACACAGAGGCAGACACCTGAGGGAACATTTCACTGAGCACAACGTGTCAGCTGATACACGGGAGTGGGAGTACAGAGTGTATTGTATGGCCTGGAGTAGGCATGACTGTCCTGCTCCACGTGAAAGAGGGATGTGCCCTGGACAGTAGGCAGGTGGCTAAGTATGTGTGACCCACTTGATATACATACTCCTGAGGCCCAAACATTGTTCCCACCCGCAGCATGGGTGTGTGCCAAATACCTCAGGCACATGTGGTGATTCAGATCAGCAATTGGACCACATATCAAAGTAACACGCAGATTACATGTCAGAACTCAGGCATTGTGTAAGCAATGGACCGACCCATGAAGCCCACAACAAAGTAACGGGAACAAATGCAGTCCCCCACCTTGAGCTAAGCAAAATGCAAGGACACAGCACCCAAGTGACACAATTTCCTGACTGAAAGGGCCACACCTGGGTATCAGATGAGGAGTGGGCATGTCACAATTGAGGGACATGGGTCCGGTACCACAAGACTGATGTACTGTGGAAGTTTAACCAGGCCAGAGGAGGGCACATAGCACGTCAGACAAAGTTCACAGTGCAGTCATGGACTCAACCCCTCCTTGCTGCTGTCTGGCCTTCAGCTGCCCATCCAGATCAGGGAAGACCACCGCCAGGATTCTGAGCATGTGGGGGGTCAGGGTCCGGTGTCCGCCCCTCCTGCGAGGAGGCGACAGCTTCAGCTGGACCCTTGCGATCCTCCGGGTCCAGCCCCGAAGGTCCTGCCACCTCTTCTGGCAGTTGCGGATCCGGCGCTTGTAGACCCCCACAGATCTTACTGCCCGGGCGATCTTTAGCCATATTTCCTGCTTCTGGTGGGCATCAACCTGTGAGGATGACAAAGTGTAAAGGCCATTACTACACATGCAACATATCCGTGCATCACACATTTTGATATACATGTCTCAATGACAGGGGCACATGATGTACACAGGCAGTGCAACGATGGCTATGAACAGTTTGCCAGCAGTTACTACATGGTATCATTGCCTGGGAAGTCTAACCTTGTTGAAATGCACTGTTACTGCACTATACCTGTTCAGTGCATGTAACTACACACTATGGGGGTGACAACTACTCAGTGAGCCTGCTAGCCAGTGGCGTGCACACTGTAAGTCTTGCTAGTCAGACAACATGCACATTTAGTAAGGCAGTGGACAGCACACTCACCTGCTCCCCTGGTTTCCCATACAGCTTGCTGTACTGTGGAAGGAGGCTGTCCAGCAGGGCCTGGTTCTCCTCAGTGCTGAAGGCTGGGGCTCTCTCCACAGTACGTGCCATTTCAGGATCCAGAGGATGCATATACAGCAGCAGTGGTGGTGGCAGATGTCGTCCTGGAGCATGTAGTGCAGGCAAGTGAGCTCTCAGGGGAACAGCCAGCATTATATGTGTGCTGCAGAGGCAGATACTGTCCCATGTGTCCAAAGTGAATGGTCCAAGTCGTTTGCATCTTCTGAATCTGGCCAATCCATGGAATTGCACCACTTACACACGCCCACAGCATCCTTCAAAAGTTCAACTTCATGACACCCATGAATTTGCAACATTGTTGTGGATGGCCAACTGAATTCACAGCATCAGACTCGTTGAAGGTTCGAAATCGCGTCCGTTGCCATGCCAGGCCATAGCCAATGCGTGCGCACCGATCGGTCCATTGCTGTACAACGCGTACCCCTTCACATCATATGCAATGGCCAATGCGTGCGCACCGATCGGTCCATTGCTGTACAACGCGTACCCGCTCACATCATATGCAATGGCCAATGCGTGCGCTCCGATCGGTCCATTGCTGTACAACGCGTACCCCTTCACATCATATGCAATGGCGAATGCGTGCGCACCGATCGGTCCATTGCTGTACAACGCGTACCCCTTCACATCATATGCAATGGCCAATGCGTGCGCACCGATCGGTCCATTGCTGTACAACGCGTACCTGCTCACATCATATGCAATGGCCAATGCGTGCGCACCGATCGGTCCATTGCTGTACAACGCGTACCCCTTCACATCATATGCAATGGCCAATGCGTGCGCACCGATCGGTCCATTGCTGTACAACGCGTACCCGCTCACATCATATGCAATGGCCAATGCGTGCGCACCGATCAGTCCATTGCTGTACAACGCATACCCCTTCACATCATATGCAATTTGAATGCGTGCGCACCGATCGGTCCATGGCTGTACAACGCGTACCCCTTCACATCATATGCAATGGCCAATGCGTGCGCACCGATCGGTCCATTGCTGTACAACGCGTACCCCTTCACATCATATGCAATGGCCAATGCGTGCGCACCGATCGGTCCATTGCTGTACAACGGGTACCCCTTCACATCATATGCAATGGCCAATGCGTGCGCACCGATCGGTCCATTGCTGTACAACGCGTATGTCGAGAAACAACGCGTACCCGCTCACATCATATGCAATGGCCAATGCGTGCGCACCGATCGGTCCATTGCTGTACAACGCGTACCCCTTCACATCATATGCAATGGCCAATGCGTGCGCACCGATCGGCCCATTGCTGTACAACGCGTCCCTGTACAAGTCACTCGCATATGTCACCATGCCTGTCACAGGTGAACGTATGCCAGCCACATTTACTTTCCTGGGACTCAGGGGCACACCTACAACACCACAGCCTGTCCACACTGTATCCTAAGGCATGTAAGGCTGCATTACCTTTTCCGTGTATGGGGGTCAACATGTGATTTTTTGGGTGGCACTTGGGGGCAGCCACTCCCAGGCTGTGCACGTGTTCATGGGGACAGAATCCTTGGTGTGTAGTGCACATGACCACTGTGATGTGCAACTGTTCATTTCAGAGCATGTGGCATGGTCACATTTCCAGGTTGTGTATGTGTATGTCATGTCACATACCCTCTGAGTCCCATGTGGGACGGTATGTACGTCACAGGGTGACCCATTGCCACAATAGTGATGGCCCTCCACAGTCTGTGTGCATGTTGTGTTTACAATGTCTCTGATTCCATGTGCACAATGGGAGACAGTCTCCACATCCACGTTGTTTGTGAATGGACTTTGATGTTGTGCGTGTGTGTGTCACAGACGTCCATGTCTGTCCTGCAGAGGCAACAGGGACCACTACCTGTGGGGGTCATGGTTGTTTTGCTGTGGTGTATTCATGATACGCCATGTCATGCCAGTGTCCATGTGGCAATACAGGGTCCCTGGGAATCTACCTGTCAATGAGCTGTGATGCCTGGGGCACATCTGTGCTCACATGTCACTGTGGTGTGTGTTTGGAACGTGACAGCAGTACATGGGTACTGTGACACAGCCTGATGATATCCCATAGCACAACCTGGGACTTGTTGACGACACATGTTGAACTGTGATGTTAGATGTTGGCCATGTAGGTGCCATACATGTCCTTACAGAACGGCACACACATCATGTACTTGTGTCTCGTAATGATGTATCGTGTGATATTGAGTATGGTCTATGCCACATATGTGGGGTGACTGACAATCTTTCTTTCTTCACCTATGCACTGCAGGGCACCAGCTGTCCATAGACCATTTCCTGACCTTGCAACCATGGTGGAACGGGACTGCATCCGACGGTACCGCTTCACCAGGCCGCTGATTGAGGAATTGACGGTGCGGTTGATCCCACATTTGCAACCTGGCCGGACATACCCTACAGCGCTGACCCCCAAGGTGAAGGTGATGGCAGCTCTACACTTCTTTGCCACCGGTACCTTTCAACACACTGTGGCGTCTGCTGGTGGGATGTCACAGACCATGTTCAGCCGTGTGCTACACGATGTTTTGGAGGCTATGTTGAGATACCTGAACCAGTACATCTATTTCCCTAAACGTCAACAACTCACTGACGTCAAGAGTGACTTCTATGCCCTGGGGAGGATGCCGCATGTCATTGGCTCCATTGATGGGACACATGTGGCTTTGGTACCACCACAGGCACATGAGCAGCATACAGGAACCGAAAACATTATCATTCGGTCAATGCTCTGGTGGTATGTCTTGCAGATATGAGCATCACACACGTGTGTGCCCGTTTCCCCGGTTCTGCACACGACGCCTCCGTGATGAGGAGTAGTCGCATCCCGAGGATGATGTCACAGATGCGGAACCAGCGTGCCTGGCTTGTCGGTGTGTACTGACTTTGTACCATTGTGTGTGTTCTGCAATGTGGTATTCCACCCTCTTTTCCAACTCAGCTAATGTGCAATTGTCTGTATGTAGGTGATTTGGGATACCCCAACATGCCGTGGTTGCTGACGCCCCTCAGGAACCCTGTGACACCAGCCCAGATGCGCTACAATGAGGCACATGGTCGGACCAGGAGAGTAATTGAGCGGACATTTGGTCTCCTGAAGAGCCGCTTTCGCTGCCTGGACAAGACAGGAGGGGCCCTGCAAAGGTGTGCAAGATTGTCATCGTCTGCTGCATGCTACACAACCTGGCAGTGCGGAAGGAGTTGCCTCTCATCCTGGATGACGATGACCAACATCCGCCACCTGTGGAGGATCCTGACCTGGGCCACGATGCCAGTGATGGTGATGATGATGAGGGTGATGTCCGCACACAGCTCATCACCAACTTCTTCAGCTGAATGTGAGTATCCAGAGATGTCATGTCAATGATGTGAGTTTACGTGATATGTGTTGGTGGTGCTCTGGTGCTGTTTGAGTGTGTCCATGTTCTACTTGACTGTATGCGTGCAGCGATTTGTCCTTACAGGTAGTCTGTACTCCCCAACAGTGTTGACATGCTAACTTGGTTTTGTGTAGGTATCTTGTGACATGTATTGGGCATGAGTATTGCAGTTCTGTCCTGTTCTTCAGTGCTTTTGACTGTGTGTCATTTCTGTCCTTCACAGGGTACTTTCAGAGTTGTTTGGTCAACTGTGATCCCCCGACACCGTTATTCAACTTCCAGGGTGGAAGCTGTCATTTCCCTACAGGTGATGTGCCCCACACCCCTGGACTTCCTTTCTTCTACACTTGTTGACTGTGTGGCCACTGCCACGTGGGATTACCTTGCATCTGTAGTGGAAACAACATGTTGCAAATGTGTAATAAACCTGTGCTTCACTTTGGGATGTGCGTTGTCTGTGGTCACACATCTGACTGACATTTGCTTACTGCACCAGTGGGCTAGTTAACACAGACTGTGAATAGGTGTTGTGTCTGTGCATTGCACTGTATTTCCTGGCAACATCAGTGTAGGCTATGAGTCAGATGGCCCTGGTGTGTATGTGTTGTGTAGCCCTAGTGGTGTGTCTCCCTCATATGTGTCACGTCTCCATGACTCACATGACGGTGTTGTACTTGCTGTAGCAGTCAGCATGCACAGTGTCATTTAGTAGATCATCATCTCCATGACAGAAACCACGTTGGAATTACAACAGAGGCAAGTATGGTGTATTAGTGTGTTTATTTACATACATGGGTGAGGATAGTGCACAGGATGGTGGGTGCTGTACATTGGGATTGGAATCCAAAGTTCCCAGATGAGTTGGAAGTCTTGGTAGCAGAAATGTCCTGAGTAAAGTCAACAGTCATCTGATACATTGGTCCAACTTAAAGTCCCCATGTCATGTGGGAGAGTTGGGTTGCATTCGACAGGGTGAACAGTTTGCACACAAAGGTGAAATTCCAGAACAGGTGTTGGGTTCCTGGGGATGTACATGGCCATCGGCCTCTCAGTTGTCCTTCCTCGGACAACCCCTCTTCTTTGGGGGGGACCCTCACGTGCAGGCTGCTGCGGTGCAGGGGACTCTCTGCCAGAGTCATCCTCCCTCCCTGTGGCAGTTGCAGTTGTTGCAGCACCAGATGTTGTGGGCACACAGGGAGGTGTGGCCATGTTGGTGCTAATCTGGCGGAGGCATGTCAATATGTCCCCATGCACCGCTGTCAGTTCTTGCAATGTGTCCCACTTGGACTCCATGCCAGCCATGTGTGTCTCCACACGGGACATGTGTGTCTCCACACGGGACATGTGTGAGTCCAAGCGGGCATGATGGGCTGCCTGCTGCTGTTGAATGTCCTTGAGGATCCCCACTACCTGGCTGACCTCTCCGGTGCTATTCTGGTACGCATCAGCAATGCGTGCCAGTTGTGGGTCATCATGCAGTCCAGACCCCTCTGCAAACAGCGACCTCTGCCTACCACCCCTCCCACCACCCCTGGCGACACGTGCGGGACCTGCGGTGGCACGCACAGGTGACCCTAGGCCCCCTTGGGGGTGGTTACTGGGGTTGTTGTCCGTTTCTTCACGTTGGGCCGGGGTCCGTGTGCTGTTGTCATTGGTGGTCCTTGGTCTGTCCGTGTTGGCGGGGGTGGTCTGTGTGTTGGCATTTGTTGGAGGGGTGGGTGCAGGGGGTGCAGATGGTGGTCCTGCTGGTGCTGCATGATGACTCACACCGGAGGGGCCAGGTAGGCCTTCGCCATCCGAGGAGGGCAGAGGCTGTTCCACACCAGTGAGCTCAGTGTCCCCAGGAGCCTGGGACAGGGACTCCTCCTCGTCTGCTGCTGTGTCCCCATCATCACCTGTTTTTGGGAGACACACACAATGTATGTTATGTTTCTGCAGGCATCAATGGTTCACACACCTGACAGTTGTGACTGTACCTCTGGATGCGGGCCTGTACATTGCATTGTCCTGAGTTGTCACAGTCAGGGGTTGATATTGGTGTAGCACATTGTCCTGCAAACTTGAAGCATTTCAATGTGAATGTTGAGGTGTGTACATGGACAGCATTGGTTGTATTTGGTGGACATCCGGCCCTCCTTCTCCCCCCAGCCCAGTTATCCCACCATGAAGCATGCCACCCTTGCAGTGGGTTCAGGTTGACTCTCAGGATGTCAGTCAGTGGTGTCCTGTTGTTTGTTGGTGCCTAGTTCCCAGCATGGCCTTGTGCTCCCCACAACAGAGCACCATTGTCAGCCATCTTTGAAGTGGCTTTTCACTCCCTCTGAGGTGTGCATGCTTCAGTGTGAGCTTGCTGGGCCATGGGGGTGGGGGATGTTGAGCTGTGACTACCACTCCCATCATGCTATTGCCTACGCCCCCCTTCCCAGCATGCCCATACTTCCTTCCTTTTGACTCTGCTTCCCTGTGGGGTAGTGTGCCTGTGCTGAAAGGATGGCTGACAGTGTTGTCCTGGCGTTTGTTTGGCTAAAAGTCCCATGTGTGTCCCTGTGCTTCACACAGCATAACCCAGGGTTGTGGTTCTTTGTGGGATATTTAATTAGAGTGTGAGGCATTGCATTCTCCCAGGTGAGTTGTGTGGAGTTTGTGTTAAGGGGGTGTGTGGGAACAGCTGCTTGTAAATATGGTCAGAGGTGTCAGTCCTCCTTCCCACCCAGCCAAATATCCCACCATGGAACGTGCTTCTATTGCAGGGAGTGCAAGTCGGCTTTCAGGATGTCAGTCAGTGGTGTCCTGCTGTTGTTTGTTGGTGCAGAGTTCCCAGCAGGGCCTTGTGCTCCCCACATCAGTACCCAGTGTCAGCCATCTTGTCAGTTGTTTTCCACTCCCTGTGATGTGAGCATGGTTCAGAGTGGTGTTGATGGGCCAATTGTGAGGGTGAGCAATATCTGTGACTACCACTCCCATCATGCTATTGCCTACACCCCCCTGCCCAGCATGCCCATACTACCTTCCTTTTGAGTGTACTTCACTGTGTGTGTGTGTGACAGCAATGGCAAGATGGCTGACAGTGTGGTCCTGTTGTTTGTTGGTGCACAGTTCCCAGCAGGGCCTTGTGCTCCCCACAGCAGTACCCAGTGTCAGCCATCTTGTCAGTTCTTTTCCACTCCCTGTGAGGTGTGCATGCTTCAGTGTGAGCTTGCTGGGCCATGGGGGTGGGGGATGTTGAGCTGTGACTACCACTCCCATCATGCTATTGCCTACGCCCCCCTTCCCAGCATGCCCATACTTCCTTCCTTTTGAGTGGACTTCACTTGTGTGTGAGTGTGACATTAATGCAAGATGGCTGACAGTGGTGTCCTGTTGTTTGTTGGTGCCCAGTTCCCAGCAGGGCCTTGTGATCCCCACAACAGAGCACCAGTGTCAGCCATCTTTGATGTGGCTTTTCACTCCCTGTGAGGTGTGCATGCTTTAGTGTGAGCTTGCTGGGCCATGCGGGTGGGGGATGTTGAGCTGTGACTACCACTCCCATCATGCTGTTGCCTACACCCCCTTCCCAGCATGCCCATACTTTCTTCCTTTTGACTCTGCTTCCCTGTGGGGTAGTGTGCCTGTGCTGAAAGGATGGCTGACAGTGTTGTCCTGGCGTTTGTTTGGCTACAAGTCCCATGTGTGTCCCTGTGCTTCACACAGCATAACCCAGGGTTGTGGTTCTATGTGGGATATTTAATTGGAGTGTGAGGCATTGCATTCTCCCAGGTGAGTTGTGTGGAGTTTGTGTTAAGGGGGTGTGTGTGAACAGCTGCTTGTAAATATGGTCAGAGGTGTCAGTCCTCCTTCCCACCCAGCCAGATATCCCACCATGGAACGTGCTTCTATTGCAGGGAGTGCAAGTCGGCTTTCAGGATGTCAGTCAGTGGTGTCCTGCTGTTGTTTGTTGGTGCACAATTCCCAGCAGGGCCTTGTGCTCCCCACAGCAGTACCCAGTGTCAGCCATCTTGTCAGTTGTTTTCCACTCCCTGTGATGTGAGCATGGTTCAGAGTGGTGTTGATGGGCCAATTGTGAGGGTGAGCAATATCTGTGACTACCACTCCCATCATGCTATTGCCTACACCCCCTTCCCAGCATGCCCATACTTCCTTTCTTTTGAGTGGACTTCACTGTGTGTGAGTGTGACAGCAATGGCAAGATGGCTGACAGTGTGGTCCTGTTGTTTGTTGGTGCACAGTTCCCAGCAGGGCCTTGTGCTCCCCACAGCAGTACCCAGTGTCAGCCATCTTGTCAGTTGTTTTCCACTCCCTGTGATGTGAGCATGGTTCAGAGTGGTGTTGATGGGCGAATTGTGAGGGTGAGCAATATCTGTGACTACAACTCCCATCATGCTATTGGCTACACTGACTTGACCAGCACACACAGAATTCCTTCCTTTCAGTGATAATAATAATAATAATAATAATAATAATAATAATAATAATAATTACATGTCATGACACAGTTACATATCACTATGTAATGGCATGTATTCTGTTTATCTGACTGACATACACATCTTGGGATGATTATCTTTTGGTTGCTGTGGATTTGCTAAGGGTGCATAAACCATGCACCCTTAGCAAATCCACAGCAACCAAAAGATAATCATCCCAAGATGTGTATGTCAGTCAGATAAACAGAATACATGCCATTACATAGTGATATGTAACTGTGTCATGACATGTAATTATTATTATTATTATTATTATTATTATTATTATTATTATTATCCCCTTGACAGTGATGTGTGTGTATTGTCACACGATATTGGGTATATTGGTTGTGTACTCAGCAGGCTCTGGGATGTTTGATAGTCCATATACGCTCACTGGTGGTAGGATGGCCCGCACCTTCTCCTCCCAGGGCCTGAGGTATACTGGTTTGGCAGGAGGGCCACTGCCGGTGTGTTGGCTCAAGGCGTAATCCTTCTTTAGTAGGTCCTTGACCCTCCTGCGCACATCATACCACCTGTTCTGGATGTCTTCCTTTGTGCGCAGACATGGTGATTGTGCGTTCACCCTGTCGACGATCCTCTCCCACATCTTGGTTTTCTGCGATATGGGGGTCTGTTGGACCAATGTACCAAACAGCTGTGGCTCTTCCCTGAGGATCTCATCTACCAGGACTTCCAATTCACTGTCTAGGAACTTTGGATTCTTCTTTGGGGGCATGGTGATGGGTGGTGGTGGTGATTGATATGTGTGTGTGTGTGCAAGTGAGGGTGTGTGAGTGTAGGTTTTGCTGGGTGTATGTGAGGGTGCTATTTGTTGAGGTGCTGATGGTGTGTGGCTTGTGTGATGGATGAGCTGTGAGTGTGTCTGTGGTTGCTGTCTGATGGTGTTCTGTGCTGGCAGGTCAGTTGAATTTGCAAAGGATCATGGTAGGGATTTGTGGCCTTTATATGGGTGGAGTTATGGGTGTGTCTTTGTTCCATGTTTCCCCCCCCAGTATTTATTGGCTTTGTAATTGCTTGTTTGGCCCTTTTTTTGTATTTCTTCCTTTGTACTTTTTGTGCATGTAGGAGACTTTCTTCTGACCGAGTAGGACGCTGCAGTTGGCTCGTGCGAGCTTGTCCGAGTCGTTCACGCTGTGTTTCTGCTGGGTTTCATGTGCGGCGTACGCGTCGGTCGCGGAGTATTGGGTTGCTTCGGCTCCCTGTTCTGTATGCGTGTCGGTCGTACGGCTTGAGCTCCGTGCGACTCGGTCTGGTTTTCCACGCATTGCATCGTACTGCGCGCGTCGGAGTTTGCGGGTACGTTTCGTTCGGATTCATTCCTGGTGTGTGTCGGTCGGTTCGATTCGCGTGGTTTCCCGGCCGGATAGCTGTTTTCCGTGCGGGTCGGTCGTTCGGCTTGTGTTCCGTACGAGTCGGTCGTGATTCGCATGCATTTCATCGTACTACGCAGGTCGGGCAGCGCCGGTACGTGTCGGTCGGACTAAATTCCCGGACCGAGTCGGTCGGTACGTTTTCCGGCCCGAATCGGAATCGGCCCCATAGTCGTTGCTTACCAAAAGCAAGGCTGACAGTAACTGCGCCTCTTTTACTGCCAGCCTCTAGTAAGCAAGGACTATAAGTACAAAGTGGATGTTTATGCACCGCTTGCTGTTTTTTTTAAACACCAATAAAAGGCATTGTCATTTACAATACCAATAGCTCAAAGTCTCGCAAATGCGAGACCTATTGCATTGCAAATGCTTGTTCTAGTTTGGAGTGGGAATAGTATATTTTATATGTTTATTGTCCAGCATCTTCCCTGAGTTAATAAAGTTTGAAGTGGGAATAGTAAATTATATATGTTTAGTTTCCAGCACCTTTCTTGACTTTTTCTAGTTTGGAGTGGGAATAATATATTTTATATGTTTCTTGTCCAGCACTTTCCCTTAGTTAATGTAGTTTGGAGTGGGAATAGTAATTTATATATGTTTAGTAACCAGCACCTTCCCTGAGTTAATATAATTTGGAGTGGTAATAGTAAATTATATATGTTAAGGGGCCGATTCCGATCTCGGCCGGTAGGGCACCGAATCGGATTCGGCTTTACCGGATCCGATTCGGAGGCCTCTTTTCCGACCGATTCGTGCATGCGTCCGGGCGAGCGAGTACGATGCGAGCGTACGCGAAATCGCCGACCGACTCGTTCGCGGGTCCGAACCGCTCCGACCGACTCGCACGGACACGACTCGCACCGCGCAATGGAGACGTTCCCTACCGAGCCAGTACGATGCGCGCCTCGAGCAGTCCGACCGACTCGCGCCGTCCGGCTCCAAAGAGCAGTCGGAGCCGGACTTCGGGGGTCCGTGTCGGACCCCCCTGCACGCGTAGCCGCGCTAGTTGCACACAGGGGTGACCCATGGGTCCCCCCTACACGTGCATGTACGGCGCGACCCACATCAACGCGAACCCGCTATAGGGGGCGCCCTTGTTCGCGTCGTACCCATTGAGTCAATGGGAGCCCGTGTACGCGTTGTACGACCGGCTCCCATTGACTTCAATGGGAGTCCGGCCGAATCGAGTCCGATAGCATACGTACACATCGTACTCGTTCGGTCGGGCTGCTAGAGTCCGATTCGGTCGGAAATCTCTCCGGGTTCGGCTCGGTCGGAGAGATTTCCTGCCCGAATCGGAATTGGCCCCTTAGTGTCCAGTACCTTCCCTGAGTTAATATAATTTGCAGTGGGAATAGTAAATGATATATGTTTAGTGTCAAGCACTTTCCCTGAGTTATTATAGTTTGGAGTGGGAATAGTAAATTATATATGTTTAGTGTCCAGCACCTTCCCTGACTTTTTGTACTTTGAAGTGGGAATAGTAAATTATATATGTTTAGTGTCCAGCACCTTCCCTGAGTTTATATAGTTTGGAGTGGGAATAGTAAATTATATATGTTTAGTGTTCTGCAACTTCCCTGAGTTTATATAGTTTGGAGTGGGAATAGTAAATTATATATGATTAGTGTCCAGCACCTTCCCTGAGTTTATATAGTTTGGAGTGGGAATAGTAATTATATATGTTTATTGTCCAGCACTTTCCCTGAGTTAATATAGTGTGGAGTGGGAATAGTAAAAAACTAGTTGTTTATTTTGAAGCAAGGTTATTGAAAAAAAGGATGTTTAAGTGGTAATAATATGTTATATATGTGTATTAAAAAAATTGATTTATAACAGCAAGTCAATGTAAGACAATTATTTTATTGCAAATATAGAATAATAACAATATTCTAATAGAATAGAACAATATTTATATTTTATTTATGTCTGTATTTTCATTCAAACACTCAAGGAAGGAAATATTATGCATTTTATTTATAATGTTTGATATATATTGTTATAAACAGAAATAATAATAAATTCTTTATTTTTGGATACATTACATATTTAGTACATATTTAAACATAAACATATACATTTTAAGTATACTCAGTATGAAACATTTTTATGTTTTATATAATGGAGAAATTGGTAAATATGTAAATTTTTTACAAATAAAAGATGCAGTTATCCACTTGTTTAATACATTTTTTTAATACATATTTGTTTTGGTAACAGTTATACAATATTTATTTATATTGTAAATATGCATTACATAATTACATCTAGTGTACATTATTCATAACATACATTTTGTAACATTTTTTCCATTGTATAACTTTTTTATATTATTTGCATAATTCCTAATAAATAATATTATATTTTGTATAATATTATTTAAATTGTAGCTATAAACAATATTATAAAGCTAGGAAAGCATTTTGTAAAAGGAAAATATTTTTTAACATTAATACAGTTTTTCACATTTTTAGCAAGCAGTACAATCTTTTTTCTTATAATGATAAGTTAACCTAATTTTTTTTAATGTATATTAATAAATATTATTTGTGTTCTAATATTTACTATTATTATATTACAATCTTAAATAGAAAAGAAAAACATTTTTCACATTACTAATATTAATAAGTATTTTTGAAAAAACAATTTGTATAACATTTCTAATGTACATTGAGTTTAATGTAGAAAAGTATTTTTCTTATTTCAATTAGGCTGCCATTTTTTAAACTAAAGGGCTGACTGCGATGGCAGATGGCCCGCCACTGCCAGCAGTGCGGTGGCGGGCCCTCCACCATCTGATGACGATTTTCCCCCCGCCATATTACGATGGCGGGGGGAATCCTCAGTGAAGCGTGGCGGTCGCAAAAACCGCCCGCCACTGTTCCGCAAGGCGGTCCTTTTCCGCCCACCTTGCGGAACCAAAACATAGGGATTCATTGCGGCGGTGACTTGCAGGCACCGCCGTAGGGATTACGATATCCCTTTCTGTCAGTCATTTCGCGGCGGTCATCCCGCCACGAAAAGACAAGCGGAAACGGATTCTGGGGCCCGTTGCGGGCCCCCCTTGTGTTGGGGGGATGTCGTGGTGAAATGGGGGGGCTGCATTTCCCTGCACTAAGTGTGGTGCCTGCCACGTAGTGCAGGGAAAGGCACTACTTGCATTTTTACTATTGCGGCAGGTGCTGCAGCCAGCAGCACCCGCCGCAATGGTAAAATGCAAGATGCGACCGCCACTGTGGCGGTCACATCGTAATTGCACTTGCGGGACCGCCGCCATACAGGCGGGCGGTCCCAATCACCACATCGATCCATCATAATGACCCCCTAAGTTCTATTTTCTAGGCTATCTGTGTAGTTTTAGGTCATTTCTGAGGGAGAAGCTCGCGGTTGGAAGCTGCGTCTCATCGGTTAAGGTAAGTTTAATTTAATTGCTTTTAGGCTTAATTTAGGAGTTGGGCGCAGGTAGTTAGGTAGTTTATAGTGTATGTAATGTTTGGATTTTATGTTTGTTGTGAGGTTTAGTTTGTAGTTTAGCGTATGCGAAATGCGGTTAGTGCGTTGACAGGTCGGTGTTAGGGTTTGCTATATATGTTTAAATATATTTAGAGTACCGTGTTATCAGTATGTTTTTGTGTGTTTTTTAATGATTTTACTGTATATTTGTGCGGGAGGGATTGTGTTGTTTTTTCCACAGATATTCGACGTTTCGAAGTTGCCGTTGGGAGAAGGATGTTCTTTTTTTTTAAGGAAATGTGTATTAGTTTCTAGTTTCGGGTTTTCCTGGAGCGTTTCTTTTTTCAACTTTATTTTTTTGGGTTTTCTATGGATTCAACACTATGGATATATTGCCAACGGATTTTATTTTATACAGTTGTATTTTTCAATTTTTTTGGGGACTTTAAAATAAGTATTGGAATACCTCTACGTTTGGATTTTTTTTGGCTGCTTCGATTACATTCTTCAGCTACAGAAACGTAAGTTATTTTAAATTATTTACAATGGGAGGGAAATGTAATTTGTGTAAGTGTTATTGATATTTTTTAAGATATAAAATATATTATGTCAAATAAGTTTTAAAAAAAGTTTAAATTAATTGACATAATATTTATATTTTAGATGTTTGAAAAGAAATGTTTAGTTAAGAACTCAATTTACAATTATGATTTTTCTAGGTTTAAATATTAATGTTTTAAAGTAGGGATTTTGCTATTGTTTCTAAATATTCTAGCCCTTTAGTGTTTGGGAAGAGTCTAACTTTGTATTGTAAGTGCTCGAACATTGTTTTAGTTTGTTTAGTTAGTTTTGGACCCAGCTGTGTTAATGACTGTTCAAGTCTTAGGGCCCGATTCCGATCTCGCTAGGAAACGTGCTCCGGGAGTCCGAACGAGCGAGTACGATGCAGCCGTATGCTTACGGACTTGGTTCGCTCGGACTCCCATTGAATTCTATGGGAGCCGGGGTACAGACACGTACACAGGCTCCCATAGCAAAAAGGGGTGGGTGGGGAAAAGCGTACACCCTGTGGCGGGCACCCCATGGTGCCCACCACACTGTGCATGCCTGGATCGGGTGGACCCATCGGCACGCCCCGTGACAGATTCGGAGGGCCCCGGGTGAAGGGGGGCCTGCTACGGCCCCCTGAAGTACGATTCTGACAGCCGTTTCATCTTGCTGAGATCGAGGCGAAGCGGCTGTCCGAATCGTGCATCGTACTCGCTCGGTCGGAATTTGGCTCAATTGCGCGGCACGATTTGGCTACGAACAAGTCATACGGACAGGTTCAAGTCCCGGTAACGATTCGGTTGACGCGTACGCGATCTTCGCATCGCACTTGGTCGTTTGGACCTGTGTACGATTCGGTCGGAAACAAGGGCTACGAATCGGATCCGGGAAAGCCAAATCCGATTTGGAGGCCTTCCGAACGACATCGGAATCGGGCCCCTAGTTGTTGGTAGCTTTGTTCTTTTTGTATTGATTCTAATAATTTATGTAGGGTTGGTTGGGTCCTGCCTGTTGTGGCTTGGAAAGCATTATGCCATCCTTCCACAGCGTTATTAGTTTTTGCTTCTTTGTTTAGGGTACTTTTATATACATTCCACCATGGAAGGTGGAATTTGGGCTGTCTTCTGTGTCCAGATCTGTGTAGCCTTCCCACCCAGGTATCCTTGAAATAGTCGAGTAGGGGACTTAGTTTATGTTCATTTGTTTGGTAGTAGGGGCTTTCTATTAATACATTGTAGTGTTCTGCTACATCAGTTATTGGGACGTATGCTAGTGCAATTAGCTTTTTAATTTCATATGCAAAATTGCTATTAGTTGCATATTCTACACTTAGGGGTCAATTCCGATCTCGCTCGGACAGCCCTACGAGAGCTGTCCGTAGCCTTACCTTGCGACCGACTCGTTCCGGGAGCCGGTCCGTCCGGGCGATGAAGTACGATGCGCAAATGTGTAAAAATCCCGATCGGCACGTACGCACCCATTCCAGCAACATTTCCCGTACGAGCCGGGTCAGTAAATGCCGATTCGAGTCGCACGGAAGTATTTTCACAGCAGTTTCCGGCCGGACAAGTACGATGCGTACTTCCTACACGCCGAACGGGTCGCCACTTCCAGCACGTCACAGCATCCGGGAGAGCTGTATTTCAGGTCCGATTCACGCCACTACACGATCCACGGCTACGAGACGGACCAACTATCAACGTGTACGAGACGGAGCAACAATCAGCAAGTACGAGACGAACCAATGATGAATCCCATCGCGCAGGTCATCCCAGTACTGTATATCTATGACAGGATCAGGAACAGACGCGTACGTCGCAGACGGTAAGTCAGATACCCACCACACAAACAAACGTCACGAACCCGCGAAATGCTACACACACATAGGGGGTGGATATCCCTTCCACCAGCAACAGCCAAACGATAGGGGTTGCATGGTTATCACTACCAGCAGTCCCCACTCATAGGGGGGGCACATCACTACCCAGCAGTACCTACTCATAGGGGGCTGGATGCCCATCACTACCAGTATCCCCTACTCATAGGGGGCTGGATGCCCATCACAACCAGTATCCCCTACTCATAGGGGGCTGGATGCCCCTCACTACCAGTATCCCCTACTCATAGGGGGCTGGATGCCCATCCCTACCAGTATCCCCAACTCATAGGGGGCTGGATGCCCATCACTACCAGTACCCCCTACTCATAGGGGGCTGGATGCCCATCCCTACCAGTATCCCCTACTCATAGGGGGCTGGATGCCCATCCCTACCAGTATCCCCTACTCATAGGGGGCTGGATGCCTAGCACTACCAGCATTCACACACATAGGGTGTCTAAGCCAAACCCCCCACCATCTTGGCAAGATTGTTTTTTGTGTGTCAAATGCTTACAACACAGATTCTGACAGTGAACATACAATGTGACTCCCATCACATGTGTGCCCAAAAAGTTATTGTGGGCTTCAAAATCCAGCATTTTTGGATCATTGTGGTAATGGGGTCTAAACCCCCATCACTACAGTGACCAAAAGGTGATTGTGGGGTTCAAAACACCAGCATATCAGGAACAATGTGGTAATGGGGTCTAAACCACACATCACTACAGTGACCAGAAGGTGAGTGTGGACATAATAATAGCAGCATCTTCAAACCAGCATGTTTGATTCCTGGTCCCAACACCACAAGCAATGTTGTCGCAATGAAGTGGTTGTGTCCCATACAAACATGGATTTGCTGAGACAAAGATTGCTGTGTATCACAAGAACACCCTCTGCCATGTGCAGACAAGCATCGGCCATGATCCCTGACAATGCCTCCAGTGTCCAATTAGACTATGTGAAAAGTGAGCATCATGATGCATACACACATATCTTTACGAACAGACACACAAACTAAGGAATCCTGTGGAGACTGCAGATGTTAGGTGACCAAGTCCCATACCATGGCAGCAATGGAACATACCAAACATGATGAATGTGCAGGCTGATGAGCTAGGAGACCGAGGGACACTAGGGAAAAACCTCCAAACAACATCCAGCCAGTGGACCGCAAAAGCCATACCAATGCAGTGGTGCAGATGCACAAACACAGACAGGCAGCCCCACACTGCATATCAAACACAACATGTGTGTGTGTCTCACTGTCCCCAGGCTAGTACACAACACATGATGGTGGGCTGAACTCCAATGACACAGATGTGTACACAGTGCCATACAAAAGTAACTCATGAACTGTGCACCCCTTTGTGGGCAAGCAGGCATTGCCAGATGAGTCGGATCCCAACGGATTCATGTGACACAAGCTGGGCGGAACAGCAACCAACACAGCAAGAGACAGACCCACTACAGCACTACCCTCAGGGACCCTACATTGGGGTGTCAGTAGCCTGTATGATAATCCCACTGTGATGACAAAGGTAGATGTTGCCCATACTGTGGAGCACAGTCACCTGTGCGCACTGGGTCATGTGTCCTGACCAACAAACTTCCATCACACCTACACAAACACAAATCACTGGCCATGGCCTGTAATCAATGGGCAAAATGTAGGTAGGGGCCTAGCCATGAGACAACTCACATTTGGCCACTCTCAACACCACACACCTTGAACTGCACCAATGTGCATCAGCTAAGCACACATGGACTGGTGACATTGCTCATGCACCCATGACAATCCCAGGGGTGGTGTGGGGATCCAAGGTACCCAAAAATCATCACACATGGCCAGTCAACAACCCTTGTGAATGTCTGCCACACTGCACTGTATGCGGTACATGGGCATGACGTGAAATCTACCAGAATCATTGGGACCCCTGCCACACTCCCACACCAATGAGGAACCAAAGGAGACCCACAAAGAACACATGTCGACACCTTCCAACATTGCAGCTCTGACCCTGATGAGTGGGAGTAGTCACACACACACATACAAGTGACCCACTCACTGACAGATACCACATAGGGAAAACAACATGATGTTGGTAACACAGAAGTGCCAAGGGGAATCCTGAATGTGTCCCACGTGCGTTTGACAACATCCCCGGACCTTACAACTAAAACACCTAGGGATGACACCCTAATGACCAGTAGTTTGCCATGCACCTACATCCCAGGAAACCCAGGGCAAAGATGTTGGATGAACACAGGACAACTCAGCAAGCGCCACAAACAGGAACATCTGTAGGGAACACAGGCTATGTAGAAAAAGGGAAGGGAACACACACAGACATGCTCACACAACACACACCATGGGCTCAGGAAATGTCACGGAATGACACACTGCCATGAGGGGACTCCACTCCTGGGGAAGGTCAGCTGTGCAAAACGTAGTCTGTGCAGGGCTCTGCCATGTCAGCATAACACTTGCTCAGTGAGCCAACAATTACAACACAATGAAAGCTCTGGTCACATCAGCCTGTGTATGGGAGTGTCCCTTAAGTCATCTGCACATACGCAATACACATGTATAGCAAGTTGCACTGATGACACAGATGACTTGTGTACCATTGATGCACAAACCTGCCTGTCCAGTGGAGATGGGCCCAGTCAGGGAATCTTACAATGTGCACAAATGTAAGCCCAACATATGTGCAACAGTGTATGCCAAAGATGTGAAGTAGCAAACAAAAGGAGAAAATCCTGATCCCAAATTCTTGCTATCACTACACCCTGAAATTGCAGCAAAGGATGACATGGATACATACCAGAATAGTACACATATCCCATGGACCACATGGAGTCCATCACATCAGCAAATCGATCTCTTATTCCTTCAAAACACCATTACAACAGCAAGTTCATGATACTCATCATCAAAATCATGTACATTAGATGCAACACCACTGGATAACAACAATTGGCTTTATTCAGCACATAAATCCTTGTAACTGTTAAGTCCACAATGTCAAAAGGCCAATGGCCAGTCCATATCAAGAGTCCTACCAGGGTGACATGTGACAAGTTGTCACCCATTGCTTGCCTGCACTGCTACGGCCAGGGGACATCTCCCCTTGGAGGGGCATACATAGGGGCAGGCCAGGCACCGCAGGGACAGGATCAGGGGATAGCAGAATGGGGCAGGGGAGGGGTGGTGGGTGCAGGAGTGTCACTGGCAACTGCAGTGGAGGTGTCTGACACAGTGGGCACCGTCACCCCTGCAGGGCTCAAGTCAGATGGGGTGGTTGCTGGCACCACTGCAGTGGTCAGGTCAGATGGTGTGGACGGGGTCTCCACTGCAGTGCCCAAGTCAGACGGGGTGGATGTGCTCTCTACTGCAGTGCCAATGTCCAAAGGAGTGTAATGGGGTTCAGATGAGGTGGGCAGGATAGAGGGGGGACACAGTCTCCACACCAGTGGCAGGAACAGGCTGAGCGTGTGAGGTGGGGGTGGAAGTGCATGTGGTAGGGGGAGGGCCTAAGCATTTTGGGGATGCGGTATCGGTGTGTGGGGGAACCTGGGGCAGGGTGTGGCGGGGGGACCTGTGGAGTGGTGGCCTGGGGGCTGGAGGACGGAGACTCTGTGGTGGAAGAGCGGGATTGTGGTGGGGTCTTGCCCTTCCTGGTCCGGGGGATTTGCGGATGGGGGCCTCAGTGTTCCTGCGCCTGGGGAGGGTGTCCGTGTGGCAGGGGAACTCCCCTCTGTGTGTGGTGACTTCCTCTTCCCCTTGTAAGTTGGATCAGATGGATCGGTGGGGAAGAGGCCAAGGTCACAGAGGAAGAGCTGCTGGGAAGGGGGGGTTGCAGGTGAGGCAAGGGTAGGGGTTTTGGAGGGAGAGGCATCTGAGGACTGCGGAGTGCTCGTGGATGGCTGTTTGTGTGTCTGTAACCCATCCCCTGTGTGTGTGCCATCAGTCCCGGGAGTGTGCGTGCTTGTGCATCTGGATTTTGTCTGCTGCTTGTGTCTGTTGTGGTGCGTGCCTGTGCCGGTGTGTGTGTGCCTTGGACAGGTAGGGTAGTGGGGATTGTGGATGGGGCAGAGGTAGGAGGGGTGAGGGACTGTTGGAGAAGTGACACTGTTGCCGACTGTGAGGAGGCCATGGACTGAATGGTCCGCAGTAGGGCAGACATGTTTGATGAAATGCCCTCCATGAAGGACACCAGTTGTGTCAACAGACTGGTGTGAGAATGGAGGACACTCAGCATCGCTGTCTGCCCTACATGGATCTGCTTAAGTAAGTCCACAGCCTCCACACTCAGGGCAGCAGGGGAGACAGAGGCAGGGGGTGCGGTGCCTGGCACGAAGGAGACATGCTTCCTTACACAGGAGGCTCCACGGACATCTGGGATGGGAGCAGATGGGAGGGTGGAGATGGTGGTGGTGGCGGGGAAAGACTCACTAAGCGTTGTTTGGGGTCTGCTGACACCCGCCTCCACAAGAGAGTCATCACTCGAGCTGCTGTGTTCCTCAGCCGAGGTGGTTGTAGCTGAGGTCTCCTCAGTGTGGCTCCCCTCACCCTCCGTGCCACTGGGTCCCTCCGACTCCTCTGCAGCGGACCCAGTCTGGCTCTGCGGCTCCTCTTGGTCCGTGGAGCTGTCTCCTCCAGTAGCCGTAGATGTATCTGCAAACAAACAGGATAAACAGATCCACATCAGCCACCTGTATTGACCTGACACATCACAGTCAGTGCAGCACATTACAGAGCACGCCTTGGCTTCATTTGCAAAATATTGCAAAAAGAGCTGACACATATTTGAACAAGATACTTGTCAGTCTGCCAGTCAACCATGCCCCTCATATCCTTCCCGTCCATGGACCCATCTGTCTGGTGCATGTAGTATGCCATTTCTCATATGTGCACACATGCACCACATAGACAGTTGTCTGAACTGCAGGATTTGTGATTGAAATGTGTCAGTACACACATATCCCATCTCCTGCCACTGACTCAGTACATGTGTCAGGATAAGGGTTGGCCAAAGTCATTGTCAGCAATATGGATATGCTTCTTTCACCAGACACCATGATGTGCTCATGTATTGATGGTCAATGCCACAATTGAGTGCATGCAGGACAACTGACATTAATGCAGGATACACATTTGCAAGTGGTATACCATGCTACAGGCCAGTCTGGCTAATCAGTCATTACTGGCTTCAGTCACAGGGGCAGTGCATCCAAAAACAAACAGTCTGCACTGTGTCACAATCATGTTTTTGAAGGGAATGTAAGCTCTGCAGCTGTCAAGTGCACATGTCCACCCACTGCTACCCACATCTTAAGGCATCTGATGATCCCACGTAATACAAATGCTACAGTTGAGTGACTGCAAGCACAAATCTGTAAACATGATCACATCACAGTCTGATGAGAACGAATTAAAGCTGCCTGCACTTTAATGTAGAATACACCATTAGGCACAGTCAAGTGATTACACACCTATATTTCACCCCATTGTGCTGATCCAACAGCCACATCTCAGCTGGCTTCCCACCCCAAACTGTTTAACACCCCAGGAGTCTAAAAAGCTAGGCCACTCCACAATGACACAGAGGCAGACACCTGATTGCACATTTCACAATGCACAAAATGTAGGCTGTCACACAGGAGTAGGAGAACAGAGTGTACTTTCATGTCCGGAGTAGGCATACCTGTCCTGGTCCATTTGCAACATGGGATAACCCTGAACACTAGGCATGTGTCTATGCATGTGTGACACACATGATGCACATTCTTCTGAGGCCCCAACATTGTCTCACCTACTGCATGGGTGTGTGGTAAATACCCCAGACACATATGGTGAGCCAGAGCAGCAATTAGTACACATATTAATGGCCCACACAGAGTACATGTCAGCTTTCTGGCAATGTGCAGACACATGTCAATCAATTGCCTCACTCATGAAGTCCAAAACAATGCACCGGTAGCAGATGCTGTTTCAAACCTTATCCTTGGACAACAGCAGGGACACACAACCCAAGTGACACAAGTCACAGATGAGGATGGGCCATCACCTAATTTAGGCACATGACTCTTGTTCAAGCAGACAGACGAACTGTGGGAGTGTAACCAGGCTGAAGGAGTGCAAATAGCATGTGAGACATAGTTCACAGAAAAGGCATGCACGTACCCCCTCCTTGCTGCTGTCTGGCCTTTAACTGCCCATCCAGGTCAGGGAAGACCACCGTCAGAATCCAGAGCATGTGGGGGGTCAGGATCCGTCGTCCGCCCCTTCTGCGAGGAGGCGACAGCTTCAGCTGGACTCTTGCGATCCTCCGGGTCCAGCCACGAAGGTCCTGCCAACTCTTCTGGCAGTTGCGGATGCGGCGCTTGTAGACCCCCACAGATCGAACTGCCCGGACGATGGTCTTCCAGATCTCCTGTTTCTGATGGGCATCAACCTGTGAGGATGACAAAGTTAAAAGACCATTACTACACATGCAACATGTTTGTGCATCACACAGTTGGATATACATGTCGTTATCGCAAGGGCATATGATGTACACAGGTAGTGCAACTATGGTAATGGACAGTTGTCCTGCATTAACAACACGGAAACATTGCCTGGGTCTTATGACCGTGTAAAAATGCACTTTTTCAGCACAGTACCTGTTCCCTACAGGTACCTACACACTTTGGGGGTTACAACTACTCAGTGAGCATGCTAGCCACTGGTGTACACAATGCCATTAGTGCTAGACAGACAACATGCACAATGAGAAAGGACGTGGACTGCACACTCACCTGCTCCCCTGGTTTCCCATACAGCTTGCTGTACTGTGGAAGGAGGCTGTCCAGCAGGGCCTGGTTCTCCTCCTCTGTGAAGGCTGGGGCCCTCTCCACAGTACGTGCCATTCTTGAAGCCAGAGGATGCAGAGACAGCAGCAGTGGTAGCAGAGATGTCAATCTGGAGCATGTAGTGCAGGCAAGTGAGCTCTCAGGGGAACAGACAGCCTTATATCTGTGCTGCAGAGGCAGATTATGAACCATGCGTCCAAAGCGATAGGTCCGACACGTTTGCATCCTATGAATCTGGCCAATCCATCGCATTGCACGCCTCGTACACGCCTTCTGCATCGTTTAAAAAGTTCAACTTCATGACACCAATGAGTTTCATACATTGTTGTAGGGAGCCAATGGATCTTTCAGCACACAAATCGTACAAGTTTCAAATCTGCGTCAGACTCCATGGCAGTCAATAGCCAATGCGTGCGCACGCCTTGGTCCCTAGGTGTCCGACGCGTCTTTTGAAAACCCACCCGCGTATGTCAATGCAGTCAATGGGCAAAAGGATGCCACCCACCATAGCTTGCCAGGGACCCATGTGCACATCTACAACAATACAGCCTGTGACACAGTATTTCAAGAGGCATGTCAGGCAGCATTACCTGTGTGTGTATGTGGGTCAACATGTGATTTAGTATGTGGCACTTAGTGGCACCCACTCCCAGGCTGTGCAAGGTGTCATGGGGACAGATACCTTTGTGTGTTGTGCACTTGACCACTGTGATTGACAACTGTACAGTTCAGAGCACAAGGCATGAACACAGTTCCAGGGATACATTGTGTATGACATGTGACATACACCCTGACTCTTAGGTGGAATGGTATGTGTGTCACAGGGTGTCCCAGTGCCACAAATGTGATGTTCATCCACAGTATGTGTGCATTTTGCAACGCAAATGACTCTGATTTCATGTGCTCAATGTCAAACGGTCACCACATCCATGTGTTTTGTCAAAGTGAGTTGATGTTGCGTCTGTGTGTCACAAACATCCATGTCTGACCTGCAAACAAATCAGGTGGCACTTCATGTGGGTGTCATGTGTGCGTTGTGGCGTGTACATGAGATGCTACATCATGATAGTGTCCTTGTGGCAATACAAGGTCCCTGTGTGTGTGTCTGTCAAAAACCTGTGATGTGGGGAAGACATCTGTCCTCACTAGTCACTGTGGTGTGTGTTAGGTATGTGACACTCGTACTGATGTACTGTGACAGAGCCCATAGATTTGTCACAGCACAACATGGACCTTGTTGTGTAGACATGTAGAGCAGAGATGTCAGATGATGGGCATGTAGCTGACATATGTGCCCCTACCCAACAGCACACACATCAGGTACTTGGGTCCTGTTGTGATGTTTCATGTGCTATTTAGCGTGGACACTGGCACATAGATAGGGGAACTGACAACCTTTATTTGCTCATCTATGTACTGCAGGAGACCAGCTGTCCACAGACCGTTCCCTGACCTTGCAACCATGGTTGAACGTGACTGCATCCGACGGTACCGCTTCACTAGCCCGCTGATTGAGGATTTGGCGGAGCAGTTGGCCCCACACTTGCAACCTGGCCGGCCATACCCTACAGTGCTGACCCCCAAGGTGAAGGTGATGGCAGCCCTACACTTCTTTGCCACCGGTACCTTCCAATACACTGTGGCTTCTGCTGGTGGAATGTCACAGACCATGTTCAGCCGTGTGCTCCGAGATGTGTTGGAGGTGATGTTGCATTTCCTCAACCACTACATCCATTTCCCAACCCCACAACAACTCACTGACATCAAGAGTGACTTCTATGCACTGGGAAGGATGCCACATGTCATTGGCTCCATTGATGGGACACATGTGGCTTTGGTACCACCACAGGCACATGAGCAGACATACCGAAACAGGAAACATTTCCACTCAATCAATGCTCTGGTGGTATGTCTGGCGGACATGACCATTTCACATGTGTGTGCACGTTTCCCAGGTTCAGCGCACGACGCTTACATCATGAGGAGTAGTCGCATCCCGACGATGATGTCACAGATGCCGAACCAGCGTGCCTGGCTTGTCGGTGTGTACTGACTGTTTACCATTGTGTGTGTTTGGTAATGTTGTTTTCCACCCTGTTTTCAAACTCATCTAATGTGCAATTGTCTGTATGTAGGTGACTCCGGATACCCCAACATGCCGTGGTTGCTGACACCCCTCAGGAACCCTGTGACACCTGCGGAGATCCGCTACAATGAGGCACATGGTCGGACCAGGAGAGTGATCGAGCAAACATTTAGTCTCCTGAAAAGCAGATTCCGCTGCCTGGACAAGACAGGAGGGGCCCTCCCATATGCACCAGCTAAGGTGTGCAAAATCATCATAGTGTGCTGCATGCTACACAACCTGGCAGTGAGGAAGGAGTTGCCTCTCATCCAAGATGACGCTGACCAACATCCGCCAGCCATGGAGGATCCTGCCCTGGGGCATGATGCCAGTGATGATGAGGGTGAGGGTGATGTTCGGACCCAGCTGATCCACAACCTCTTCACATGAATGTCAGTATACAGTGATGTGTTGTCAAAGTATTGTGTTTGCCTGATATATGTTGGTGGTGCACTGGTGCTGCTTGAGTGTGGCTGTGTGCTACTTGACAGAATGCTTGCAGTGATGTGTCCTTTCAGGTAGTCTGTACTCCCAAACAGTGTTTACCTGTTTACTGGGTTGTGTTTACGTAGCTTGGGATTTGTTTTGGGCATGTATATTGTAGTTGTATGCTGTAAATCTGTGTATTTGATTGTGTTTTCTGTCTGTCCTTCACAGGGTACTTTGGCTGCTGTATGGTGAGGTCTGAACCCCTACACCCAGATTCCTGTTCCAGAGTGCAAGTAGTCGTTGTCCCAACCAATGATGTGCCACACACCCCTGGACTTTCATTGTTTACCACTTGGTTACTTTTTGATCACTGTCACGTGAGGTTACCTTGCATCAGTTGTGGAATCCTCAGGTTGTAAATCTTTAATAAACCTGTGCTTCACTTTGGGATGTGCTTCGTCTGTATCCACACATCCAACAGTCATTTGCATTCTGTACCTGTGGGCTGATTGCCACTGACTCAGGATGGTGTGGTGTATGTGCATTCCACTGTATTTCCTGTCAACATCAGTGTAGGCGATGAGTTAGATGGCCATGGTGAGTATGTGTTGTGTTGCCCTAGTGGTGTGTCTCCCTCATATGTGTCACATTACCATGACTCACATAACGGTGTTTACATTGCTGTAGTAGTTTGCATGCACAGTGTTCTTTAGCAGATCATCATCTCCATGACACAAACCCAGTTTAAATAACAACAGAGGCAAGTATTGTGTAATTGTCATTTTATTTACAAACATGTGTGAGGATAGTGAACGTAATTGGAAGTGCGGTACAGTGTGCTGGTAATCCAAAGTTCACAGGTGAGTTGGTAGTGTTGGAAGATGAAATGTTCAGAGTAAAGTCCACAGTAATTTGATGCATTGTTCCAACTTAGACCCTCCATGTCAAGTGGGTGAGTTGGGTGTCAGTCAACAAGGTTAAATGGTTTGCACACAAAGGTCGATATCAAGGACAGGTGTTGAGTTCCTGGGGGATGTGCATGGCCATCAGCGTCTCACTTGCCCTTCTTCGGATGACCCCTCTTCTTTCTCGGGGGACCCTCAAGTGAAGGCTGCTGGGGTGCCGAGGACTCTCCGCCAGAGTCCTCCTCCCTCCCTGTGGCAGTTGCGGATGTTGTGGCAACAGATGTCGTGGGCACATGTTGCCGCTGATCTGGCGGAGGCATGTCAGTATGTCCCTATGCACCGCTGTTAGATTATCCAATTTGTCCCACTTGGACTCCATGCGGGACATGTGTGTCTCCACCCGGGACATGTGGGAGTCCAAGAGGGCATGATGGGCAGCCTGCTGTTGTTTGAGGTCCTTGAGGATCCCCACTACCTGGCCAAAACCTCCGGTGCTTTCATGGTACGTCCCAGGTGTGGCTCATCATGCAGTCCAGCCCCCTCTGCAGGCCGTGTCCTCTGCCTGCCCCCCCTCCCACCGCCCATACCCACACGGGCAGGACCTGCCGTGGCTGTCACAGGCAACACTGGACCCCCTTGGGTGTTGGCGCTGGTGGTGTGGTCCGTTGCTTCCAGGATGCCCTGTGTACCTGTGCCGTCGGTGTTCTGTGGCCTTGGTCTGTCCGTGTCGGCAGGGGTACTCTGTCTGTTGTCAGATGTGGCAGGAGTGGTTGCAGGGGGTGCTGATGTTCCTACTGCTGGTGCTGCACGATGACTCACACCGGAGGTGCCAGGTCGTTCATGGTCGTCGTCCGAGGAGGACAGAGACTGATCCACACCGGAGAGATCAGGGTCCGCCAGAGTCTGGGACTGGGACTCTGACTCTTCTTCAGTTCCTGCTGTGTCCCCAGCATCCCCTGTGGTTGGAAGAGACACACAATGTATATTATGGTTCTACACACATCAACGTTTCACACACATGACAGTTGCCACTGGACATCATTATGAGAGTCTGTACATTGCATTGTGACAGACAGAGGTTGATATTGTTGAGGCAGTTTGTCATGGCAACCTGAGGCATTTCAATGTGCACGTTAAGCTGTGTGCATGACCAGCTCATGTATTGATCAATTGTCTGTACATGGCCATTGCTACTCAAGTGCCATCACATGCCTGACACAGCTGTGTCATCCCTGTCCACATTTGTGCTTTGACGATGACATACGTACAATTCCACTTAGGGTATGTTGCAAGCTTGGGGCATGTGTGGTGGCAGTTTTTGCTTGTCTTTGTGCGTCACATTGGTGTGTCTGAACAACATGGTCACAGTCCGGTATGCCTGAGATCTAATGGGAGATACTATTTGGTTGTCTGTGTTCCCTAGTTCACATCTCATTTCATACAAGTCATGTTGTTACCGTAGCTGATGATGTTGGTGCTGAGTTTTGTACGTGCTAACGTCATTTGTCTTGTCAATTTCCTCCATGGTGAGAGGGATTGAGCACAGCAGCTCTCTTGCTTTTCCATGCTCATGACAGTGATGGCCAGGGGTGTGTGTGTTGCAGTTCTGCTGCTGTGAGTTGCATGCCTCCTCCAATGCAGTCCAGGTTAGTCATTGTGTTTGGAGTGTCTATGACAGTGAGTGATGTGTTGTGTGAATGATGCATACAACGCAGAACGATGTGGGATTGAAATGCAGCTCACAACTGCACCTTTTGGGAATGACACCATGCTACAATGTCAGCTATATGGGTGTGTCCATTCTAGTCACTGTCAGGTGTCCTCTGTCAATAATGTATAGGTGACATTGTGTGTGCTTGGTGCTATGTACTATGTCTGCATCTCCCCAATTGTCATTTACGAGACACACCTTCACAGCCAGGTCAGGGAGCACCCCTGGGACACTGCATCCCCAGACAGGGAGAGGATACCTACAGTTCCAATGGCTGTGAGTGTAAATGTGTTTGAGTTGGCCAGTGCGTAGGTGTGACTTGCAGCCAATTCATACATCAGGACCATGTGTCAGCCATCTTGCCAGGGCATTCACTTTCGGAGTGACTGGTCCCAAGGGTGCTATTTGTTCTGGCTGAGAAGGTGTGTTTTGAGCCGGCCTTGGTAGCATTTGGAGTCATTGCAGGACCTCCTTCACCCACAAAGGCCAGGTAATCCCCCATGTGGCATGCTTCCATTGCAGGGAGTCACAGTTTACGTTCAGGATGTCAGGCAGTGGTGTCCTGTTGTTAGTTTGAGCCCAAGTCCCAGCAGGGCCTTGTGCTCCCCACAGCAGGGCCTAGTGTCAGCCATCTTGTCAGTACTTTTGCACTCCCTGTGAGGTGAGCATGGTTCAGGGTGGGCTTGATGGGCCATGTGGGAGGATGACTTTTGGCTGTGACTACAACTCCCATCATACTTTTGGCTACACCCCCCTTCCCAGCATACCCAACCTTCCTTCCTTTTGACTCTGCTTCCCTGTGAGGTACTGTAACGGTGCTACCAAGATGGCTGACAGTGGTGTCCTGTTGTTTGTTTGAGCACAAGTCCCAGCAGGGCCTTATTCTCCCCAGAGCAGAGCGCCATTGTCAGACATCTTGGAAGTGGCTTTTCACTCACTCTCTTGTGGAGCATGGTCCCAGGTGTGTATTTTGGTGTTGGTGGGAGGGGTGTGTGTGACGGGGGCTGCTGGTAGATGTAGTCAGAGCTAGCAGTCCTCCTCCCCCCCCAGGCCAGGTATCCCGCATGAAGCATGCTTCCATTGCAGGGAGTGCAAGTTACCTTTCAGGCTGTCAGGCATTGGGGTCCTGTTGTTTGTTTGAGCACAGGTCCCAGCAGGGCCTCGTGCTCCCCACAGCAGAACCCAGTGTCAGCCATCTTGTCAGTACATTTCCACTCCCTGTGAGGTGTGCATGGTTCAGTGTGAGCTTGCTGGGACATGTGGGTGGGGGATATTTAGCTGTGACTGCAACTCCCATCATGCTTTTGGCTACACCCACCTTCCCACAATACCTGACCTTCCTTCCTGGGATTCATTTTCCCTGTGTGGTGGTGTGCCTGTGCTGACAAGATGGCAGACAGTGGTGTCCTGGTGTTTGTTTGAGCACAAGTCCCAGCAGGGCCTTATGCTCCCCACAGCAGAACACAGTGTCAGCCATCTTATCAGTACATTTCCACTGCCTGTGAGGTGTGCATGGTTCAGTGTGAGCTTGATGGTCCATGTGGGATGTGGACTATTGGATGTGACAACCACTCCCATCATGCTATCGGATACACCTACCTTCCCAGATACCAAAGCATCCTTCCTGTGAATCTGTTTCCCTGTGAGGTAGTGTGACAGTGGTGGCAAAATGGCTGACAGTGTTTGTTGGTGATTTATGCCACTGCCTTGCTTTATTTGTTGTTAGGTTTGTACATGTTATGTCATGGTTCCATATTACTATGAGATGTCAGGTATTGTGTTTGTCTGACTGGCATACACGTCACAGGATACTTGCCTTTCGGTTGCTATGGCTTTGCTGACAGTACTTGGTTTCACTGTCCCCTTGACAGTGATATATGTGTATTGCCGCACAATATTGCTTATATTGGTTGTGTACTCACCAGGCTCTGGTATTCCTGTTAATCCATGGATGCTCTCCGGTGGTAGGATGGCCCGCACCTTCTCCTCCCAGGACCTGAAGTGTGTTGGTTTGGCAGGAGGGCCACCGCCAGTCTGCTTGCTCAAAGCGTGATCCCTGTCGATGAGCTTCTTGACCCTTCTGCGCACATCATAGTACCTGTTCTGAATATCGTCCTTTGTGCGCAGACAAGGTGCTTGTGCGTTGACTTTGTCGACGATTCTCTCCCACATCTTGGTTTTCTGTGACATGGGGGTCTGTTGGACCAATGTGCCAAACAACTGTGGCTCTACTCTGAGTATTTCATCAATCATGACTTTCAACTCACTATCTGTGAACTTTGGATTCTTCTTGGGGGGCATGGTGCTGGGTGGTTGTGGGTATTGATGTGTGTGTGAGGGTGTAAGTGAGTGTGGTGGGTGTGAGTTTCTCTGTGAATGTGTGATTGATTTTTTGAGAGGTGCAACTGGTGTAGATGTTGTGTGGTGTGTGAGTTGTGGTGTGTCTCTGCAGTGTGGTAGTGTTGTCTGCTGTCCTAAGTCTGTAGTTTGCAAAGGATCATGGTAGGGATTTCTGGCCTTTATGTAGGTGGAGTTGTGGGTGTGTCTTTGTTCCATTTTTTATTTTTTTTATTTATTGGCTTTGTCATTGTTTGTTTGGTCCTTTTTTTGTCTTTTTTCCTTTGGTTTTGTTGAGCATGATGGAGACGTTCATTTGACCGGGTCGGACGCTGCCAGTGGCTCTTGCGGGGTAATCCGAGTCTGTCACACTGACATTGTGCTGTGTTTCATAGTTGGCGTACGCGTCGGTCGCAAAGGAGTATATTGTTTGCTAGTCACTGTTTTCTGTACGTCTCGGTCTTCCGGATTGTGCTCCGTGCGAGTCGGTCTCGTTTCACATGCATTGCATCGTACTACACGGGTCGTACAGCACGGGTACGTGTCGGTCGGGTCCACTCCTGATGAGCGTCGGTCAGTACGTTTCCCGGTCCGTTTACGAGCGAATCACTGTTTTCCATACGGGTTGATTGTGCGGCTTGTGTTCCGTACGAGTCGGTTGTAATTCACATCGTATTGCGCAGGTCGTAAGGCGCCGGTACGTGTCGGTCGGTCTACATTCCCGGTCCGTGTCGGTCGGTACGGTTTCCAACCGGAATCGGCCCCTAAGCGTAGATTTTTGAAGGTGTCTCCATATGCATTGATTAAAGTGGTAATAGCAACCTTGTATTGCTGTGTAAGGGTAGTTTTTCAGGATGGCTTGTATCATTGACTGTTCAAAGTCTATGATAATTTTTTGAGGGTAGTAATTGTTAGTTTCTTGCGTTACTTTTGTTAAGAGTTCTACATAGGTAGTGGTTTGTCTGTTTGGTAACAGGGCATATGTAAAGGGGATGTTGCTATTGTGATACTGTCCATGGATTGTGTATAATTGGTAAAATGGTTTGGGACATATTTTAAATGTTCCATCCTTCATCCATGTCTCACAATTCTGTAGTTTAAGTAAGTTTGTGGGAGTTGCAAATATTATAATCCTTTTTTCGTTAGATTTATTGTCATAAAGAAAAAATTGCTCTTCATTATGAGTTACAGTGAGTTCAGGTGGTATTTGAACTTCACTTAAAGATTTAGGGGCAGGTGGGGTGGTCATAGTTGATTTTTTTGTTCTAGCTATTAGCCTTTTTAATGTTGAGATGTAGGGGAATTGGCCAGTTACATGTTCTGGAACTCGGGGAGTACGTCTTTTAGTATTTCAGTAGTAGGTTTTTGAGAGCTAGTGCTAGCTTCTTTCAGAGTCTCTTAAGCGTCTCTCACTTCTATTTCAGCTATGTTAGGGGGGTGGTTATGTTCCTTAACATTTAATACAGTAGTTTCTTTTGTTGTAGCCCTCCAATAACATGCATTTGCATAATATTTGCTGCATTTCCAATTAATTTTGTCTCCTGCCTGTTTTTCTTGGGTGTAGACATTTCCCATATAGCATAATAAAAGTTTTCCTTTCTGGGAAGTAATGAATTTTGCACCTTCAGTCATTCTGATGTTTCAAATGCTATGAGAAATTTATATAAAAATTATTAAATATATTGTAATTGTTTTTATTATAATACAGACTTTCATATACAAAATTATACTTACATGCTTTAATATGTTGAACTTTTTTGATGATGAGATGTTTCTGTTGGTGCTTGGCTTTAGTGTTTCCTTTTATTTTCTGCAGAAAAAAAATAATAATTTAAATAAATTTGTTTAACAGCATTTTCTGTATTTTGGGGTTTGTGTGGTTAGTGGGCGCTTTGGGTTGGGATTTGTAGTTCTTACATTAGTATAATTGTACTTCATACTTACTTTTTTTGCAAGGTGGTTTTTTGATTATGTTTGTAGTTAGTTGAGTGTCTTTCGGAGTTTCTGTAGAGGAGATATAATTAAAATAAATATTACATTAATTATTTAATTATTGTAAAAAGTACTTTACTTATATTTTATACAGTTGTAACATTAAATTGATCTTTTACTTACTTTGTAAAGTTGAAATCAGAGTTTTCTATGAGGAAGTCCAATGTTGTAGAAGCAATCGGCAGAGATTCCCCTTATTCTTGTGTTTGTCGTTGTAGGATAAAATAATGTTCATTTTTCTTTAGTTTATATAGTGTTTGTTTAATTGTTCTTTAAATCTTATTGGGTTATTTAAGTTGTAGGTGTTTTTCATTTGCTGTTACTAATGTTTGTCATTTATTTTTGTAGTTGTTTCCTTATTTGGGAAATGCTAATTAATGTTCAGTTAACCTTTTTTTTATTCTTTATTTATTTAAAAGTATATAAGTTGTGATTTATAATATATTGGAGGTATAAACATAATTATTTATTATATATTCTGTTTGTAAAGAGTAATTAATTTGGTCGATTTACTTATGTTAAAGTAATTTTTTTTATTTATAATGTATTTAATTTTTAATCTATGTATTTAATATGTTGTATGTGTTTGTGATATTGTTTCTATTTTATTTGTTATGTATTGTGTTCTTTGAAATATTTTTAAGGTGTCGATATTTTGTTTTTGATGATAATTGTGTGGTCTATATTTTTGTTTTCGATATTTGTGTTATTTTGTATGTTTATTTAATGTTAACGATATTAGTTATAACAATATTATTTAATTCGATATTAGTGATATCGATGTTAATGTTTGACGATATTTTTGTGTCGATATGTGTGTATTGTTTTAACTAAGTATAGCATATCGATATTTATGTTATCGATATTTGTGTGTCGATAATTTTGTAGGACGATATTATGAGTATCGATGTTATGTCAGTGATCCATGGGGAAGAGGGGAAGGGAAGAGAAAGAACAAGTGTCCCACGAAGACGGAGCTGTGGTGCGAATGTCTTCCCTGAGCTTATTCAAGACTCCTCCTAATACGAAACAATAGAAGAGAAAAAGGAAGTCAGCGACATCGCTAGTGTGTGTGAATATCAATATACATATGGCTCTTTGCGTGTAGCTATATACCTATATGATTCCCTCTTCCAAATATCAGTAGAGAAGTAAGTGGCAGCTAAATGATGCTTTGTGCATCTAAAGAAAGAGAGTACACGTATGTATATATAGATATAAAAAGAGCAACAGATGCGATTAGAACATGTACTTTATATAGAAAGGCATACCTCAGATAATACTGTTCTGGTCATAAGAAGGCTCATACTACTGACTCGAAATTTAGACAAAAGAAAGAAATGAAGAAAAAGGAAAATGCATATATTCCTACATGTATTTCTTTTCTGGTCAGAAACCCATAGTCAAAAATACCAAAAATATAGAGCCTTAAAAATAGTGCACAGGGGGGCTTGGTCAAGATGGCGACGGAGTGAGTCGCCTTTCTCCTCCGCAAGGTCCGGCCAAGCCCAGAACTTCCTCACGCCCAGTCTTTAGCTCAAGCTCGATGCAGCCTGAGGTCTAGAAAGGAGAGCACAGTCGAGTGCCATTGAAATTGCAGACGTCGATTCGCCTTTCGCCGGCCGGAGCTCACGAAATAGAGTCGGGGACGGGGCGTGGTGGAAGGCCCCGGTCCTGGGAGGCGCAGAACCCGGCTGGTGAGTGGGGGCAGCGAGGCAGCGTGCTGCTGGACAACAACATCAGGGAAGCAGGAAAGCATCGGAGGCACCAGAGGGGACTGGGCCGTGGAGTGGCGGATGCGGCCTTGAGCCCTGGACCACCAGGAACACACGGACTCTACATTGGGGCCTTGAGGTGCCGCAGAGAGAGGCCCACGCCCGCCCCTAACAGACAGGGACGCTGGTGCCGGAGTCGGAATCGGGATGAGATAGCGGCGAAGGCCCTGAACAGCGAAGACCCCGACAGCGAACGGGGATAGAGAAGACGAGCGCGGCCGGAGTCGGGTGTGCCCCACAGGGCGACCACGCCTGGGTTGCAGAGAAGCTCCGGAGGCGGCGGTGAAGGCCGGCCTGGGTGCAACAGATCCGACCCACCAGATTCAGGCAGCCGTGCAGACAAGACCCCCGAGACGAGGCAGCTCGAATGGAAGAGGCTGTGCCCCAACAGGGGACTGCACCCCAGGCATAAGACAGCACGGAAGACAAGACACGGAGAGAGAGCAACAGTGCGGTAAGCCCGGCCCCGGGATCCGAGCCACAGGAGGTACGCAGTTGTGTTGCCGGGTCCCTCGGGTCCAGAGAAAGTTTCGCGCTCAGCCCCATTCCCCCCCTCCACCTCAGAAGGACTGTTTGGGACAAGCGGATAATACAGGGGGAGCCCCGAGCAGGCGGAAGCGTGAACATAGGTTGGTGGCAGCAGACAAGCGCAATACAGCCTGCCCTGAAGGCACGAGACAGGAGCCAGCGTGGGGCAAGATGGCGTCTGGTAGGGGGAAAAAAGGAGGCTCTATAAAAGACTTGTTTGCCAAATCAGGAGGTCCACAGGACAGTGAGACTAAAGGAGAGCAAAGTAGAGCTTCCTCCCCATCGCATGAAGACCCGGAGGGTCTCGTCACCCGGTCATACCTGAAAGCCCTATTTATGGGGCTCAAGGAAGACCTACAAGCAGTTAAACAGGATCTAGCCAGTGAGTTACAAGTGGTCCGCAAGGAAGTCACAGACATCGGTCAGAGAGTAGATGACCTAGAGGAACAGGGCACTTCGCGGGATGAGGAGATCCAACAATTACAGCAAGAAGTTATCAGACTTTCAGAGCAATAATTGGACCATCAAGCCCACGCGGAAGATTTGGAAAATCGCTCCCGAAGGAATAACATCCGCATTAGGGGAGCCCCCAGGAATGCAGAGGGAGAGGATATAGAGTCATATGTGATTGAACTGTTCACGCATGTTCTGGGAGACGCCCCAACACCATCCATCCGACTGGACAGAACGCACAGGGTGGGGAGCTGGAATTCGGGGAAAGCGCGAACCTTAGACATACTCACATGTGTACACAATTTTGAACTTAAGGAAACAATCCTGAAAAAGGCCCGTAAGCAAACTGACATTCAATTTAAAGGGCATACTATTCACCTGTACCAGGACTTAGCAGTCTTGACACTCCTAAAGCGAAGGGAGTTTCGGCCAATCACTAGCTTCTTGTGAGACCAGAAAGTGCCCTATTCCTGGGGCCATCCCTTCCGTCTAATCTCCAAATGGCAAGGCCAACTCCAGCAAATTCGATCTCTTACTGAGGCAGCTGAGCTTCTTTGAATCGACCTGCAAGAGAGTTCCCGGACGGGGCCTCGTCTCGAACTCCGGAGGCGCAATACTAAGAGCGGTGGAGGAGGGTGCTCGGAGGCAGCAGAGGATCTGGGCCGGTCCCGGCAACGATGGCAACAGAACGGAAGGCTCTCCTGGAAAAGTTGTCTGAAGATGCAAGCAGTAACGACCCGGCGTGAGGCGAACAAGCAAACAGGGTAATGGGCGGGGGGGCCGGGGAAGAGCGGAGGACTTCAAGAGGTACTACACTGTCCCCAAGTTATAGACTTTTCTGCTGGGAAGAGATGGCGATCTGGACACTGTTCCCAACCCAGAGACTTTGGTTTGGTATGGGTTTCGTTTTGGGGTTTAGTTTCGGGTGCCTGCCAGTTACATCACTTCAACGCTTCCATGTTAGCCTGACTACACATTCTGGAGGAAGGGAGGTAAATCTGGGAGGCTCGGCCGATGGGGCTTGGACTGTTTTGCAATCTACATACATACAATGATAGAACCACAAACCCTACGGGTCGTAACATTAAAAGTTAAAGGATTAAATAACCCCACAAAGAGGAAGGCGATCCTTTCCTATCTGGAAAATACCAAAGCAGATATATGCCTTTTGCAGGAAACGCATCTACTGCGAGGGGACTGGCATAGACTCAAAAGTAGAGCCTTCCCTCAACAGTTTTTTTCCTCCCTAACTCAGAAAGCCGCAGGGGTGGCCATATTGTTTTCCTTGTCCTTTCAGGGTAAGGTAGGAACTGAGATAGTAGAGGTAAAGAGCCGTCTTTTAGGATACCACATTCACATAGGCACTGACACCTTACTTATAGGGTCAATATATGCTCCCAATGAAGGGCAGGAACGTTTCATACAGGAGGCAGTGAGGGAGGTTCTGGAAGTTCGAAGTAATTGGATCTTGATTGGAGGGGATCTGAATGTTGTATTTGATAATGCCATTGATCGTTCGACGCAGAGGCAGGAAGTGATTGGGTCAATCAGCGAGGGAGGGGCCCAATGGCTGAAAGAAATGGGCATTCGGGATCTGTGGCGAGAGTTTCACCCCATATCGAGAGATTATACATTTTATTCGCACGCACACAAATCATACGCGAGACTCAATCACTTTTTAGGCACTAGAGAGATACAGCAAGCCGTGCGAGCAATAGATATAGAGCCAAGAACATTATCGGATCACTCAGCAGTGCAGGTGGACTTGGTCCTCCCACCCATGCAGAAACCGGCCGGGATTTGGCGATTGAGAGAGTCCTTGCTTCGCCGCCCAGAGACAGTTCAGCAGGTGGGGAAAGCGATCTCAGAATACTTAGAGTTTAATGACCACCCTGAAATGATCCCTTCTGTTGTATGGGATGCTCTGAAGGCAGTTATCAGAGGGGTTCTCATAGCTATTTCACCTGCGGATAATAGGGTCAGGGAGGAGAAACGCGACGAATTGCAGTCCAGAGTACGGGAATTAAAGTGCATACATCATCGCACTGCAGCGCCTCGGGTCTGGAGACAATTAGAGGTAGCGACAAAGCAATTGGCGGGGTTGGATCTAGACTATGCAGAATAGTCGCTCTTGCGGCTTAGGCACACTTATTACCTGGGGGGGAACAAATGTGGGAGGCTACTGGCTTCCAGACTAAGGGGAAAAAGGCAAGCTAACACTGTCGAAGAGCTAAGAACGGAAGTGGGAGGGAAAATAACTAAAGATGAGGAAATTGCGCACAGATTCAGTAGCTTCCATAGGGATTTGTACATGGCCCAAGACATTCCTCCCCAAATGATAGACTCCTATTTGGGAACTGTTACAGCAACCAAATTAACAGCCGAGCAAGCAACTACATTGGATCGCACTATACACGTGGAAGAGGTAATAACCGCCATATCGAAGCTGAAACTCAATAAGTCCTTGGGCCAGGATGGGTTCTCAGCCTTATTTTATAAGACGCACTGCACAGTCCTGGCCCCTCTCCTGACCAAAGTTTTTAATGCAGTCGTGAGCGCGACCACACTTCCACCTTCAATGCTTCAGGCCTCCATCACTGTTATACCGAAGCCGGGTAAGGATAAAACAGCTTGTGGGTCATATATCACTCCTGAATGTTGACACTAAGATACTCACCGGGATACTGGCGGCCCGTTTAGCCCCACATATGCCAGGATTCATTGCACCAGATCAGTCGGGCTTTGTCCCTAATAGGCAATGTTCAGACAATACCAAACGCCTCCTCCACTTGATTGATAAAGCTCCACCTACACAACAGGAATTGATGTTACTAGCGATTGATGCCGAGAAGTCTTTTGATAGAGTGCACTGGCCATACCTAAAAGCAGTGCTTAGACATTTCGGGCTAGGGGATAGATTCTGTACGATGGTGCTAAGCGGCTATGAACTCTCCACAGCCTCGGTTAGGGTGAATGGTAGGACATCAATCAACTTCCCCATTCGGAGAGGAACACAACAGGGGTGTCCTCTCTCCCCATTGCTGTTTGCCGTATACATGGAACCGTTCGCCCAGCGCGTCCGGGACAACCCGTGGTGAGGGGCGTGCGCTTTGGGGGGAGAGGACCATAGTATCACCTTGTACTCAGATGATGTTATTGCCTCTTTAGACAACCCGAAGGCGACCCTTCCATTCTTTTTAGCAAAAATCGAACAGTTTGGTATGGTGTCCGGCTTTCGCATAAACATCTCTAAATCACAGGCGCTGAGCTTATCAGTTACTCCAGAGACACAGACTCACCTATCTCAAACATTTTTAATTACATGTCAGCCGGATATTTCATATCTGGGGATTCGTTTAGCCCCAACTATACAAGAAACCAAAAAGATTAATTATAAAACGTTAGTGAGCCGCATAAAGGCAGATTTATCCAGATGGCATCCTTATGCGTTATAATGGTTGGGACGAATCGCAGCCTTAAAAGGTACTGCCCTACCAAAGATATTATATATATTTTTAACTTTGCCACTCTTGCCGCCACCTGGTGCACTACAGGAGTTACAGCGAGGGTTTCACTCCTTTGTGTGGGTGAATAAAAAGCCTCGAATGCGAAGGGAGCTTAGTATCAGAGACCCCGGAGAGGGAGGCCTGTGAATCTCATCTATAGTCACTTATTTTCAGGCAGCACAGCTGAGATTCCTAGTTGAGTGGTCCCGACCGGAATCAGAGAAAACGTGGTTTTTTATGGATAAGGCCCTAGCGGGTTCACCACTGTGAAAAGTCCCCTTCTTAGGCAAAGCTAGCCACGCGCCTAGCCTTTATCTGTCAGCCATTACAGCTCCCACTCTCAGGGTCTGAGACACGGTGGGAGTAAAGAAAGGGCTCACAACACAACCGTCTCCCCTGACTCCTATATTGGGTAATCCAGCTTTTTCACAGGGAATGAAGCAAAGGGAATTCGAGGTTTGGCAGAGGGAGGGATGTAGATCAATAGGCCACCTATTCGATGTAGACGGCCCCATCCCGTTTAGCTCCCTGAGAACAGAAGGGATACTATCAGAGGAGGAAAGATTTCGATATACTCAAGTCAGACATTGGGTTTTGAGTCAGGGAAATAGAGAAGACGCACAACGACACCTCACTGCATATGAGAAGTGGCTCCTTATCAGAGCCTCCGATAGACGACTGGTGTCGGATCTGTACAAAATGTTAATAGGCCCCAAGACGGGGATTAGATCTGTGGCTCAACAGAGATGGGAGAGGGAGCTGGGTAGAAAGTTAACCTGGAAGGAGTGGAGAGGCATCTATCACAGGGCTAGGCATTGAAACCCCTAATTCCACAAGCACTGATACAGCAGTGAAAATAGTCACTTACTGGTACTTAACTCCAGCTCGCCTACACCAAATAGATCCTGCACGAGAGGGTAAATGCTGGAGATGCCCCACGGAGGACGGCACACTTACACACATACTGTGGGATTGCCTGAAGCTGTCACAATTATGGGAGGACATCCTTACAGAAATCGACACGCACTTCTCCACCCAGTTGCCTAGATTCCCTTCATACATCGTTCTGGGGCTCCCGAATCCTCTTACTTACCCGCTTAGGTCACAACGAGGCAGACAAATCACGTTAGCACTTCACGCAGCGCATCAAGCTATTTTGGCATGTTGGGGCACTGATAGAATACCGAATCGGCTACACAGGATCTGGGGCCTATTGGGTATGGAGCACCTTTCCTCAGTAACAAATTCAGGAGACGATACATTCTGGGAAATATGGAGTCCATTCCTTGCTCTACTTTCACAGGAATTCACCGAACTGACATGCCCCAGATACCTTAGAGTGCTGCGATTGACCGGAGCACCCAATCCAGCGGACGCCTCTGGCGCACAGGCAGTTGAAGACGATACCTAGGCAATTTTGATTCTGGGTTAAGCAGGCACCTGGGGGGGGGAGAGTGAGAGGGAGGTGGGAGTTGGGTAGGGTGGGTGGGTTTAGTTTTCTTTGTATTCGTTTGACTTTGGTTACTTGAAAATGTTGCAATATAACTGATGAGGTGGAATGTTGACGCCTAGTCAGAGCTATATATCGACATGTCATTACAGCAAAAATAAAACAATGTAAACCTGAAAATAGTGCACAGAAAACAGTGTTAAACTTATTTCTATCCCTTAGAAACAAGCAAATCCATTCATTATGCTTTTTGTCCACATGTTTAGTCATCAGAAGCTAGAGTTCATCATATAGAATCCACTTTCAGATAAGTACATAACAATGTCACTTTTAAAATAAGATATTGCGCAGGGCGCGTTACCCCCAACTGGTTTTTACTGAGCGTTAATACTTTAATGGTGTTTCTCCTCTTCATGTTTTACAGATGTCCAGTGCTGAGTGGGGACGCTGTTCAGGTTTTAACAGCGCAATTTCAATAAACGGTACAGATGTCCAAAGAATGAAGAAACGAGGGTAGCCATGGAAGACTCTGACGAAAAACACAAAAGAGGATTCTAAATGCAAGAAGACCCGGAGGGAAGCAGCTGAGGATGCCAAAACAACGTGATGGAACCCAGAAGCAAAGGTGAGTGAACCCGACGGCAGGAAGCTGCAGGCTAGAACGACTGGATCGCCAAGCAGCTTTCTGTCCGTCGGCACCCGTCTTTATGCGGCGTGCTTTGCTCCTGCGGCCTGCTCGGCTCCTGTGGCCTGCTCAGCTCCTGCTGAATGCTCAGCTCCTGTGGCATGCTCGGCTCCTGCCGCGATCGGCAGGCAAGACACATAACCAACCCCGCTGGGAAATGAGCGGGCCTGCCAAATTGGATCCATGCTTCACACACAAAAGAGTGAGATTTGCAGAGGAAGAGGTGGGACCAACATCTACTAGTTTTTTGAGTCCAGCTCCATTCAAAGTTTCCAAAGCATCAGAATAGGACGGAGACCTGAGTGTTTGTAGCAACACTAATCTGAACCACAGCCAGAACAGGACTTGAGTGGAATTACAGAGTATCTTGCGGAAAATAAAAATTGAGAATCAAGATTGAGACTCCGCACCTCTCGAGATTCCGCTGAATCCTCGAGAACTGAGACAGATCAAGCAGGTACAATTACACCACTGCCCAACCATGGTGCAGGAGAAGCAGTAGCCTGAATTGACAAGTACCTCAAAGAAAAGAGTGCATCATGGAGACAAATGGACAAGATCTGAAATCAAGCAAAGTCAAAGAAGCTAGAGACTATTAGAGAGGTTAGAGATCTAGAAGAACAAGAAGACAAAGAACAAGGAGAGTTTAGCGACAATGACTTGGATCAACCTCGAGCCAAGAGATCAAAGACACTGAGGAAACCAAACCAAACCAAAAGTACTCTGGTCCTGACTGGACTTTTCTTAAGGAGTGACGCTGACTCTAGTGATTTTGCGACTGAAGTTGACGAGCCTCCATGAACCCAGTGACAGTGGCTGATGAGAAACAAAGACATGAGAAACTAACAGAACATTGGTGAAGAAAAATGTTCTGAACAATATACCTTTAGAGGACCACAAAGCACATAGGTATCCAATTGATGTAGTTGACTATCACTGTAGATTTTGAGATAGGGTAGATACAGTAGGGTATGAAGGAGATAACTAAAAAGAGCTAAACTGAAGCAAATGACTGATATTCTTTTCTGCGGTGATCTGAAATTAGATTAACATGGTGCAGACATGCTGCAAAATTGCCCTAGTTGTTTTGGTTATTGCCATCGTGGTTTCCGTAATTGGCTTGTTGTTGTATTTCTGTCTATTTGGGGAGATGCTTCACCTAATCATAGTAGAGTGAATCAAATGGTAGTGATCAACCAAGAAAAGCTAGTACGGAGAATTTCACATGGTTTGAATTCTGAAATTATTTTGGGATATAGTGTTTATTTTTAGATGCTTGCTGAATATGTGATATTGATCTACGTGGAAAACTGGTTTGTCTGTTTGTATCTTCCTACCTCTACAGTTCAAGTTTCGAGCTAGTATCATCTTTCTGTGTCTTATGACTTTTTTTGCAGTGTGTTCTTGAATCTGTTTTATCAAGACTCAAATAAACTGTATTATTCTGATTATAAGTTGCCTTTAGAGAATGTACCTGTTACCATTCCTTTGAGTATGTACGTATGGATGAGAAGTCACATTTCCCAATTTTCGAACTTCCCTAAGCGAGTAAACCACAACATATGGTGAAAAATGTCTTGCCTCTTGCACGTTCTAAGTTAACTAACCCAGGTGCACATGAGCCTTCATGCAAAATGAACCGAGCAGACAGAACTTTTGTAGATGAGTTTATCAAAATGATAAGAAAATAAAAAGAACTAGCAGTAGAGGGAGTCAAGGAAGAATCACATGAAGAAAAGGAGAAAGGTGGAAAGAAATATTTACATTCAAAGTTAAATCTGGATTTGGTTAAGAGAGGGAGACAATGCATTTTTCGAGAACAAGAGGGAAAAAAGACAATAGAAATGGTAGTTTGAAGCGAATGTATCCAGAAATATTTATTGAAGGATAATGTATTGGGAGAAAGTGAAGTAAGTATAAGGGGAATATATTATGTGTGTGGCAAACCTGCTTATTTCCAGTTGCCACATAATTGTGTGGAAAGCTGTTATGCTGCCTTGGTATTTCCAAGGATATATCATACTAACAATCTAGGAGCGAGGAATGACACATACCTGAGAAGAAGCAGACATAGTTTTTCACACATTTTGGGTGATATATTTGACACATTAATACCTTCAGTTGGAGTAGGTTTAAAAAATGTAAAGTTTAGAAAGCTGTCAACCATGATAGACAGATACGCCACCCATACGAATGAACTAAAACAGCCTGAAAAAACTGGTGCTTGGAAAGGAGTAGCTTCTCTTTTGCTCATTTCTGATTGGTTAAGAATTTGTAAACCATGTACTACTGTAGTGAACGTATGAAATGTTTTGTTGAGAGCCATATATAAGCGCATGATTTCTTGATGTGAGACAGACCCTTTCCTCTTACCTTGGAAGGCCAATCTATGCTGGAACTCTTCCCCATTTTATACTCTGTATTCTGCTCATCTGAGACCTACTGAGTTCATGAGTAACTCTGTACTTTAACTGGGCTTTGTGCTCTGATTTATTGACTAACTGATTTTAACTACATTCAATGTATTCCTATATGACTGAAGTTCTTAGAATAAATCCTTAACGGTTAAGACTTCATTGGCTGTCATTCTCGTAGAACAAAATGTGCTCTGCATTTCTGTCATCTGATATTGCTTCCTTTAACTTCTTAAAATAAGGTCCAGTTCCCTATCCATTAAGGCTTGCCTTTGAAAAGATTTGATGGGTTTTGTGCACTATCAGATGGCCCAGTGCTTAATTTGACCTGATGGTTTCCGGTGCCTAGCACCGGCACTTAATCATCAACACCTGCGCTTTTCATGAACACCAGTACATTTATGGTAGGTACGGGGAGATTAAGTAATTTGCCCTGAATCACAGGATGTTATGCCAACGCTGAGACTCGAACCTGGTTCCCCAGCTCCGAAGTCGGCAGCTCTGGCCATTACGCCACATCCTTACCCCACTTTCATGGTTAGTAGATGGATCTGTTTTAGGCGGCGCTAACAGGAGAAATGGGTTGTACAAGCTACCTCCTGACAAGAGAGCCCCAGCACATATTTTTTTTACAAATTAACCACTGACATCGTCCCTCCAATACTGCCCTAGTTATGGTCTGGCTTGACTGTGCGGCTATTCAAAGCAAACACAAGGAAATGATGGACGGAGCGCTGAAACTTTTCAGACACTCACCCCCAGTCACAGATCTGGGTTGAATCCATCATCGTTCTTTAGCTCACTTCGCAACCCCAGTTCAGACAAAGCTATATGCAAATCAGTCTTGACCCTGTGCCTCATGGGAACAGTCCAGCCTGAACTGCCAAGCCATGTCTTCCCTGGACCAGAAACAAGCATTCTGGGACCGGTTTCGGGGTAACACCCCTCATCAGCCAGACTAGCTTGAATCCAGTGACAAAGTGAGAAAGGGACCCACGTCCGGAGCGCTGAAACTTTTCAGACACTCACTCCCAGTCACAGATCTGGGTTGAATCCATCATCGTTCTTTAGCTCACTTCGCCACCCCAGTTCAGACAAAGCTATATGCAAATCAGTCTTGACCCTGTGCGTCATGGGAACAGTCAAACCCGAACTGCCAAGCCATGTCTTCCCTGAACCGGAAACAAGCATTCTGGGACCGGTTTCAGGGTAACACCCCTCATCAGCCAGACTAGCTTGAATCCAGTGGCAAAGTGAGCAAGGGACCCACGTCTGGGCATACCCTGCCAACTTAGGGCAAACAAAGCAAACACAAGGAGATGATGTACAGAGCGCTGAAACTTTTCAGACACTCACCCCCAGTCACAGATCTGGGTTGAATCCATCATCGTTCTTTAGCTCACTTCGCCACCCCAGTTCAGACAAAGCTATATGCAAATCAGTCTTGACCCTGTGCCTCATGGGAACAGTCCAGCCCGAACTGCCAAGCCATGCCTTCCCTGGACCGGAAACAAGCATTCTGGGACTAGTTTCGGGGTAACACCCCTCATCAGCGAGACTAGCTTGAATCCAGTTGCAAAGTGAGCAAGGGACCCACACCAGTGTTGTCGCTCAAATCTGTATTTCCTGGACTTACTCTATGCTTGCCAATGGTTCGGACTGGGAACGGTGTAGTCCCTATATGGACTTTAGTGCTCCCTGATTGAACCCGTCTCTAATGCATTTAAGCTTCACATGTAAACAGTACTATAGCATTCTGAATATGAATGACAGACACTGGTCAAAGTTTCAAGGCTTTTTTTAAAGCATGATTAGGCAAATTACAAGAAACTGCATAGATCAGGTTAGCAGCAACGTACAGATCATGAGTACAAAGAACGCAGTGAAGTTCAATATTAAATACAGCATAGATTCGCCTTCTAAGAGTGGAAGAATGGGGGTTCCATTGGAGTGTGAAACGCATGTCCTTTTATAGGACTTTAGACAAAGGATTTCACACATTAGTACACACCAAAAGGTTTATTTACCAGGTCAAAATGGCAGTTCAAATGTACCCACAGGCTCCAATTGCAGGTCTGAGGCATGTTTAAAGTGCTACTTAAATGGGTGGCGCTATCAGTGCTGCAGGCCCAATAGTAGCATTTAATTTACAGGCCCTGAGCACAGGTAGTGCTATTTTACAGGGACTTACAGGTAACTTTAATGTGCCAATTGGTTATAAGCCAATTTTGCCATGTTTTAATCAGCGAGCACAAGCACTTTCAGCACTGGTTAGCAGTGGTAAAGTGTGCAGAGTCGTAAAACTAGCAAAAACGAAGTCAGCAAACAGGAGGGTTGAAGACAAAAAGTTAGGGGAAAAATCACACCAAGGATACCAGTTCTGACACTCTCCCTTTTGAGTTGCTTTGAAGCCGTTAGGTCTGAACACTAACCCTCAAGATCTGATTACTCTGGAAGTTCCATCTCCTCTAACTCACTAACGTCTCATATGGGTTCTGGTAGTTTTGTCACTGGTAACAGTCTCTTTCAGCTAGTCTTGGTCTTTGGCCACCCTTCCTTATTTGATTCATGATCCTTGGAGGTGCTTGTGTTCTCTGGTTCGTATGAAACTGATTCACCTTCAGGCGTGGAACTTTCTCAGCTGATTATGTTGTCTAACCACTGCAAACCTGGCTCAGGCAGACTTAATTCAGCTCTCCATGAGTTTTCTCGATCTATCTGAATGCATATTCTTAACCTGGTGCTTGGTGTCACAGTCATCGCTGGGATGGCAGCACTGTCGCCTTGCTCTCACTCTTGTTGATAGTTTGCTGTGCAAGACTGTGAGCTCTCAGACTGGTCTTCCTCTTCTTCAGAAACTTCATGCCTTGGGTAGAGTCGAGGAATTAGTGGATGTTGGCTCTGCTTCTTTTTCTTCTTGTTTCACCCTCTTGGTATGGGATGCATGGATCCAGTTTGCAGACCACCACACTTCACAGCAGTGTTGGTGACCAGGATTACCTGATTCAGGCATTTCCAACACTCTTCCAGGGACAATTTGCGAATGTGCTTCTTCATGTGAACACGATTACCGGGTTCGACATCATGGCCTGTAGACTCTCACCCAGCTGGAGTAGCAGCGTCAACCTGATGAGAGATGGAATGCACCACATCAGCTAATACCTTGCTTTATTCAAGAACTAGATGATCTGTGATATTCACAAGGGCAGCAGCTAGCACGGAAGGGATTTACATGGCTCTACCCATTAACTCCTCATGAGGAGACAATCGTATCCATCTACAGGACACGCTTCGAATGCTCATCAATATCAGAGTCATTTATTTAAGAGATGTGGACGCACAGGCTTTGGTTGATAGTCCCATTCTGTCTCTCTACGATGCTCAAGCCTCTGGTCTGTAATTGCAGTGGAATCTCTGGTCTATCCCAAAAGCTGTGCATGGCAACTGCATTAGCTAATTCTTAAAGTGTCTTCCTTGGCCTAATTCAAAATGAACTTGCATCTCGAAGCATGGGATTAATTCCTACAATAGCAGTTTAGTGACTGTCAGACTGTCACATCTCCTGGTGGGATATGCCTCCACAAAGCAGGAAAATAAGCATACAATCACAAGGATGTACCTAAGCATCTCCACAAAATCAATCTGGAGACAGTTGAAGTAACCATTAGATTTTCCTATATGGCTCATGGTCACTGTAGTATCGTGTGAGTTTGTAATGACGGAACCCTTGTGGCTTCTGATGGACGCTGTAGAACTGTGACATAAGCATCAGAGCGTAGTGAAGTGAGTGCAGGTTTAGAATGGTGAGCTTGCAGTTAAACACAGAAGAATAAAGACGTGTTATACTAAGCTCCGTGTATGGCGTAGTCATTGGTGAGTACCCGGGCTGGGGAGGATGCTACAACTGGCCACATGATAGGGGATGAGTAACCCGAAGATCGGCAGTGCTCTCCCAGAGAGTTTGCGTGGTCCAGCAAACTGCTCATGCGTGCCACGTGTGCATCCATCGAAGTACGGAACCGACTTTTGGCGTATGTGGAGTCAAAGTGCAGCCCCAGTTCCATGTAAAGCATTTGAAGTTAATGAAAGCTTCACAGGGGCGTCTACACATCGGTGGGTGAGACCCTGCTGGGAAGGTCACAAAGAGAGGTACTACGCTACTACCCAACTCAAAGCCGAACATTCATGCAAAGTGATAACGTTGTAGGCAGATGCAAATAGGTTTTGAAAGAGCAGAAAATTGCAAGATAACACTGCAAACAGAAGCACTGCGAGGCCAAGATCAACCAGGTGTCAGACAGCACAAAGAGACCCCTAAAGGTAAAGTGATACAAGAAACAGTCATCTGCTTACCAGTACTGATTAAAGAGAGTCATCATGCCACAGCACTGGAGGGAGTGACCCCACAGGAAGCACCCCGGGTTGTGGTTGCGGAGCCACCCATACCCGATGCAGCACCCAACCAAAGCTGCTGAGTGGGTGTAGTATCCTCATGCAATGTTGATATGTTCCCTTTCACCCTGCTCTTTGCTGCTCAGCCAGTGTGAGTGTTCCGTGTAGAATGTTAGTGTGAGTGGAATGCCTGGGTGCTTGTGTGGATGGTTGAATGACAGTTGAAGATGGGCTGAGCAGCAGAGAGGCTGCTCCTGGTGGGGCTTGTTGTAACTACTTCTAAGAACTTAATAAACTTCATCTACTTCTACCTGGACACGTCTACAGCGTCTACTTGTACCCCCTTCGCGCATGGGACAAGCTCACTACATTTTTGGCGACGATCTTGATGGGATTTTTCTTCAACTCAACGTGCCAAGTAAGAATAGTTAAGCTGAAGCATAAAGAAGTAACAAGTAAGGAACGAGGAACAAGGTACAACAAACTTAAGACTAAGGAAGCAGGACCTGGACAAGCACGCCTTTTAGCCCCACCAGTGTCCAATACACCGGACTGCCACAGCTCAGGCGTGCTGTGTTTCCATCTTTGTGTCCACAACACCGGTAAATACGCTTTCAAGCCTGCTTACACCTTGCAGAATAACCTACGCCACAAGAAAAGTCTACAGCGCCTGAAGTGATATCTGTGGTTTCATGAGTTTTCACCTCCAGTGCGGAGTGTAATGCTGTTGTTTTGCGTGAGGTTGTCTTTCTGCAAGTTCATCTTTTGTGACTGTGCACATGATCTGTTGTGTATTGATTTCGGCAATTTCAACATTAACATATACACGCTGTGCAGAGAAGTACAAGACGCTGTGCAGAGAGGTACAAATTATACTTATGGCTGCCAGTTAACTCCCTATACACTGGATCAAGTACTGGCATTTCCCTGGAAGCAAGTAAGAAGCATGGTAACCTGTTGCAGATTATGTTGCTGCATCCAGTGTGGAGAGGAGTTTGTTTGTTTTAACAACGTCAGTAAGCTGTTTGTGATATAGAATGACATTCATCCTAGTGAGTGAGTCGTCTACTCATCACCACTTTCACATGCAGTTATCGTCTTGCAAGTGAGTCTAAACGAGCTTTGCTGTGTGCGCTGTGGTATGCGCACGCAACTTCATGGTGCCATTTCTTTGGTGTTATAAATGCATGGCATTAAGCGGGATCATCAGCCAAGAATACAACTTAAAAGGTAATTTGTCTGCAAGATGAGTGAAACTTTTCGTGAGTCTATATTTCATTTTACAAAATTAAATTTCAGTTTAACTTCTATCTGAAATTGACAATGTTGTGGTCATCTGTACCTGTGACGGTTAAACGGCTATGCAGCAAATTCAAAACGCGAGCACGAGACATCTCGCGCAGCGTTACCTTTTTCTCTTGGAGTTGTTCAGATTTCTATTGTTCTGCAATGACGTCTTCTAACTCTGCTGCGGGACTCTTTGCTTCATGGGAGTGCCGTGAGCCTTCCGGCACCAGCGTGACTCAGCGTGCCGCCATCTTGGGATTGTCATGCTCCTGCATACACAATCCTATTACTGGTTCAAGTTTGCTTTGCCAACCACGTTGTATGCAATGAATAAAGTTTTTACGAAGCCAGTGCCAGCGTCGAAATTTGAGGATTGTCATGAGCGCAACCGTCGTTTGTAGCGGACTTGTCTTTCAGGTCTTTTCATTGTACGGTGTTTCGAGTTGCTTGGGCATGAACACTTCTGGGACTGGTGGTGAGTTCTAATTTTTAATGTGACTTGGTGTTCTTCAGTTTTCACTGCGTGCCTTCTCTTCACTATTCCACCTTGTACCGCCTCAAATGTGCCGCTTCAAGTTTTGTGTGCTGCATTGTAGTACACTTTCGCAATTTGGACCACTTGTCCCACAACATCGCGGTGACAGGCACACCTTTGGTTTAAAAAAAAAAAAAGAATACAAGTTTGTTGAGCTTGTCTAAAAAGTTTTAATGCAAATCTGTCTTCATTTACAGGGAAAAGAGACTTGAATTTTGAGTGACTTGTGATTGCTATATGCCTACATTGTTGTTTGAAATTTAACATGTACGTGTTATGTTGGCATTAGATCTCTGATGTTTTTCTTTATGACATTGTTATCCCTGCCCAAGGGTTAGGGGTGGGTTTCAGTCCCATGTCCCTGTACTTCAGACATTGTTATCCCTACTTAAGGGATAGGAGTGGGTCCTAGTCCCATTTCTCTTTTTCACGTATGTTTGGTTTACAAATGTAGAATCCCGACCAAGGGGATGGGAGTGGGTCTTAGTCCCATGTCTCAGGTTCACGCATTGTCTTATGTTTTATCCCTGTCTTTGGGATGGGAGTGGGTTCATGTCCCATTTCTCTTCTTTACGTATTGGTTACTTGTGGTATGGGTTTTAGTCCCATTTCTCTTCTTTACGTATTTGTTACTAGTGGTATGGGTTTTAGTCCCATTTCCTTGTGTGCGTGTGCCACACTGTACTGCATTTGTATTTAATGATGCTGTACATGTCCTTGGGTATTAGTCCCATGTGACACTAGTTGTTACGCCCATGTTTTTCGAGTTATGTCATTCCTTACAGTGGGTTTGATGTACATCCTTTCGTCTGGATGTCTGTGTTTGGGTGTCAGTCCCAGTTACACCTTTGTACGTCTTGTTATGTTTGTGGTGTATAAGTCGCCCTGCGCTTCCCTCTGTGCATTTGCGTCGTTTCTGTTGTGTCGACGTATTGTGTGCGTTTGTCACACTGTGCTGCTTTCTGCTGCACAAAGTTCTTGGGTGCCAGTCCCATGCAACGTTACACGTACATTTTGGGGGTCAGTCCCATGCAACGTCATATGTTACATTTTGGGTGTCAGTCCCACGTGCTGCTTTCTGCTGCACAAAGTTCTTGGGTGTAAGTCCCATGCAACGTCATTTGTTACATTTTGGGTGTCAGTCCCATGCTATTTTTGTTTTTCACTTTACTCGTTACATGTCTTGCTCACTTGTGTGTGTGTGAGCTCTTATTATGCTATATACTTTTTATTTGTTTACTATTAAAGGAAGAGGATGGGTATAGTGCATGTGCATTTCTATTCTTCCATTCTTCTTTCTTTCTATGTACTTCCGTTTTCCCTCTCGTGATGTGTCATTTCTTGCATCCCTGGGTTAATGGATGGTTTACTTCTTGTGTACATTATTGTGTATAGTTGTTTTCAATTTTAGTTTGGTTCTTTTTATTGTTCAGTATAAAAGGGATAGGATATGTAGTATCCTCATGCAATGTTGATATGTTCCCTTTCACCCTGCTCTTTGCTGCTCAGCCAGTGTGAGTGTTCCGTGTAGAATGTTAGTGTGAGTGGAATGCCTGGGTGCTTGTGTGGATGGTTGAATGACAGTTGAAGATGGGCTGAGCAGCAGAGAGGCTGCTCCTGGTGAGGCTTGTTGTAACTACTTCTAAGAACTTAATAAACTTAATCTACTTCTACCTGGACACGTCTACAGCGTCTACTTGTACCCCCTTCGCGCATGGGACTAGCTCACTACAGTGGGGCTCAGAACAACTCCAAAGGTCTCTGAAGTTCAGAAAGCAGAGAGTGCTGATCGGAATCATGAAAGTTTGATTTTCCAATGGAGACCAAGAAAGGAGTCACGTTTCCTGTCAGTATCAAAGATGATCCAGAGGCCACATTGCAAGGCCTCAGAGATGGTTTGCATAAACATGATCATCAAGCAGCGTTGGAGGTAACTCCACTCTCTACGTCAGTAAGTTCCACCAATGGTTACAGTGCTGCTGCTTTCTTGAAACCACCACCGCCATTAGATACCACCAAAAAGCTGAATATTGGTGAAAGATGGACTGCCTGGACAGAAACATTTGAAGACTTCATTGATGTTATTGAAGAATCAGATAACAACAAGATTATCAGTTACCTTAAGAATCTTGCTGGTGAAGGTGAAAAAGAAGTCATAAAGAAAATGCTGTGAGCTGACGAAATTACATACAGTCAAATCAAAGCAGCCTTGAATCTCAAGTTCAATCCAACACCAAATGTAGATTACGAAAGGTACATCTTCAGTCAAGAATGACAGAAAGCTCATGAGGCCACCTACAAATTTGTTGAGAGACTGGATACAGTCATCAAACACTGTAAGTTCAATGAATTTAATGATGAGGAAGCTATACGCCTCAGAGTGATTGACAAATGCTTGTCAGATTTGTTCAGACGACAAATGCTGAGAGGAACTCTTAGTCTGGAGTGAGTCCTTATGGCTGCCAGAGCTGAAGAGCATGCTGATCGACAAGCTGCTGACATAGAGGCCGGAGGTGCCCAGAGTGAGTCAGTCATGAATGTGAAAAGTAAGCCAAAGCACAAGGCTGAGGGATGCAGAGTGAATTCTCCACAGAAAAAGAAGTTGTGCTTCAGGTGTAGATTTTTGTTTCTACACGAAGGTAAATGACCCTCCCATTAGGCAAACCTGAAAAGGCATATGGTAACGGTTTGCAAGGTGAAGGAAAAAGTAAGTATGTCACGGCACAAAGACAAAATGGACGCCCGAACATTCCTGAAGCGATATTCGAAGCACGCCCATAACCACATCAGCGGAGGCAAATTGACACGAAACAAAGTCGATCAACATCTAAATCTTCATCAAACAGTTCATCCATACCAAAGTCAAGTGAAAGTGAAGAAGGTGGTTGTGCCATGTTGATGTTTACCTCTGAGAAACGTGAGCATGTTGGACTGGCTGCCTGTGAGGAAAAATACCAGTCCAAGAGAAGTTTACATGACAAAGCACCAAAGTCAATCAAACAACGTCTGAAAATCACACTAAACATCAATGGTTGTTCGATACCTTTCATTATCGATAGTGGTGTGTCAATAAATATTATGCCTGAGGAGAAATATAATGAACTGTCTCCATTGCCCCGACTTACGCCACCAAAAACTAAAGTGTGTACGTGGGCTGCATCAACGCCACTACAAAGTCAAGGTTCATTTGTAGCAACGATGGAGCATAAGAAAGCAGAAGTACCAGCACCTGTTCATGTTCTTCATGTTATGGCGTCAAGCATCTGTTCACTATAGTAAGTCAATTCCCTTTGTTGTTTCATGGGTTGGGAAAACTCAAACCTATGAAAGTCCTATTACACATTAATGAGGATGCCCATCCTATTCCGCAAACACTCAGATTACCTTTTACTTACAGTAAGCTGTTGAAAAAGAACTTGAATACTTACTCAAACACAATATCATTAAGCGTTCCACTGGTCCAACTCCATGGGTTTCTCCCATAGTGGTAGTACCCAAAAAGGATAGTGAAGGAGCTGTACGCATCTGGGTGGATATGCATCAAGTGAACATGGCAATTGAAAGAGAATGACACCCAGGTCCGCACATTGCTGACATGGTAACACAATTAAATGGCGCAAAGCTATTCTCTCGCCTTGATCTGAATAAAAGATATGATCAGTTGGAATTCGAGGAGAACTGCAGGTACAGTACAACCTTTTCTACACATGTTGGTATGTTCCATTACAAAAGACTGAAGGCCTGATTTAGATCTTGGCGATCTTACCGCCGTCCCACCACGGCGGCGATGTCAAGTACTCCATCAAGCTGACGGCGGACCGCCAGCTGTATTGAGATGGTACAGCTACAGACAGGAGACTGCCGCTGTGGCGGTCTTTCGGCTGGCTCATAGCACTCCGCTGCCGCCAGGCTGGCGGTCTTGCCCCGAGCAGATTTAGATGTTCCCGTTGTGCTGGCGTTATCCAAGCAGCGGTGTGTTGAAGGAGGGAGGCTAAGGGGGTGCGAAGACAGGTAAGTACTAATTGTTTTTCACATTTGTAAACATATATGTTGTGTATTCGTACATGTGTATGTATGTAATGTATACTGACCATATTTCTTATACTACTGCTTTGCACAGCAACAACATACGCACACATACACACACCATGTAATTTACACCTGCTCACACCACAAACACCTACCTTCCATTTTGGCGACCACGAGGTGGTGGAGCGGCGTGTCAAGTTGCAGCAGGACAGGGAGCAGACCTGAACAATGGCGGTGAAGTCGGAATAGCTGCAGAAAACCCCCTTTCCCTACCATTCTGCCGCCTTGAAGTAGGAGAGATTCTTGCCGGATTTCTTATGGAAAGAAGGCACATCCAACTTTGGAGGGTTGGAATCCTGGCTGGACTCCCGCCATCAGCTGCTGCATCCTCTGCAGCTGACGGGGTGGGTACAGAAATGATGGAGGAGTCGGCCTGACCTGTGCGGTCTTTTCTCCCATTGCCAGACAACATCTAAATCGGGCGGGTTAGCCACCTAGCAGGCAGGCGGGAAGACCACCAAAAGCCCAACGGCGGGACCAGTCTTGCCAAGATCTAAATCAGGCCCTAAGATTTGGTGTGTCATCAGATGCAGAGCTATTCCAAGATGTCATTCGACGTATCATACAGCCTGTCATGAATGCTTTCTATTATAGTGATGACATATTGGTTTTCGGAGCTACACAAAAGGAGCACCACAAGGCTCTCATGCAAGTGTGTCAGTTACTCGCTGATGCTGGTTTAACTTTGAATGCGAGAAATGTGAGTTCCATAAGACAAAATTTAAATTCTTTGGTCATATCTTTTTTGATGGGGGCATGACACCAGATCCAGCTAAAGTGCAGGCGCTGTCAACTACCAGTTCCCCACAAGACTTATACGGACTTTGTTGCTCCCAGATTCGACCTGTCTCTAATACATTTAAGCGTCAGCATTTAATCAGAGCTATAGCATTCTCAATAAGAATGAAAGACATGGGTCAAAGTTTCAAGGTTTTATATAAAGCATTTTTAGGTAAGTTACAGGAAACAGCATAGGTTAAATTAGCAGCAAAGCACACAACATAAGTACAAAGAACTCAGTAAAGCTCAATAATAAATCCAGCAAAGATTTGCCTTCTAAAGGTGGGAGAATGGGGGTTCCGTCAGCGTGGGACACGAGGGTCCATTTATAGGACTTTTGAAAAAGGATTCACACATTATTACACAAATACGCAGTCCTAGGATATGCACCAATGAGGTACAAGCAACAAGAACTTTTTACTACAAGATTAGAGTTGCCACCTTTCCAAGAAAAAATACCACCCATTTGATGTTGTTTTAAGAGCCTGTAAAAGCCAGAACATGATACTAAATAGGACTTTAAAGCAAATTGTATGTATTCATTTGTAAGATGAATTTCTGACCTTGTTTGCTTTAATTATTAGTCAGGGATTGTTATTGCAGCTCCAGAAAATGTTAAAAAGCACTTTCTATTTATATTTGCTGTTTTTAGCATGTACAGATAAGGGCTAAAAATACAGATCTGTAAATATAATGCAATAGCAGTGTGGGCCATAAAACGTTGCACTAGTTTAAAATTGCATTGCAGTATATTCTATCTATGTTCAACTTTTCGTAACCCCACTGTCCTGCAGTCACAAAACAATCAAATGCTAACAAACATAAATGTTTGCAGACTGTTTTGCTCGTGACTTGGAACTGGGACTCAGACGAAGGAGATTGACCAGGGGGTTCTACACTGCCCATCTTATTACCTTGACTTTTTACTGGATTTCTACTTCAATCAGTGCAACTTTGCGATTATACGAAATACTTAACTATGATTAAGTCCGCATGAACTAAATGCGTTAGCTGGGCTGAAGTGCAATTGTGATAATGAATAAACTTCAATATAACTTCAATAAAGTGGATTAAAACTGACATACAAGACTCCTGAGCAATTTGATTGGACATTAACAGCGAACATATGTGGATATAAAAGTGCATGGAATTTATTGTAATGTTATGAATTGAGCTAAAGTGATTATATAATCGTATGCTAAAAATACAGACTTTAGGTTATTTGGCTGCTTTTTATACCGGCTGAGACATTAAAATACCAGTGGTGCTGGTAGAAAACCTGCAAAGTGGCAACTCTATACAGAGTACATTACAAGATTCTCTCATAATACTATTACATTGAATTCAGAGGTTCCCATAGTCTATTAAGGTGACAAGAATTATAACATTGAATACGGGCGGTCCAGCACAGCAAGATTGCCCTTGGTAGGGTACATCTTATTCCCAAAGCCTAAGGTCACAATTCTTTATTAGAGCAAAGGCAATAACAACAATGATCACGTGGTGTAGTGTGGCACCATTTCAAAACAGAAGACAGTAAATTTTTTGGTTATGGTGGCGCAACCTCGATTTCTAAAACCTTGGAAGCTTAGAAAACAACTTCAATTATGCGACCATCACTAGTAGAGAAGAGCTTTTGCTCTGCCCGCATCGGGCAGAAGTTGTGTACTTCTACAAAAAAGTGCTTGCCCTCTGCACAGTTGTGATCGTTTTGTTTATTTATGTCTTGAAATGTTGACAGTCAGGTCTGATCTTTGTTATGTGACGAAATATGAAACTAAAAAACGATCACAAATGTTGCTTATCATTTTTCCTATGTAAAACGGCTAATTGTTTTGGCACTTATGGCTTGGGTACTTCGTAGTTTTAAAAGTAATGGGTGTATGTATAATAATTAATGCCTTCTGCGCTCCGTGTAGGATTAGTCTTCATGTTCGATGGAGAACTGTCATTGTCCAGCTACGGGCATGGTCGCTGCAAAAGTACAGCCCTACTTCTGTGTCTATTGTCTATCCCACATTTTTTTTGTTCTGAAAAATTAACTGATCGGCTTCCACGGAGGCCACAATAAACCCACTAGATTTCTCGGTCACAATAAACCCTCTAGATTTCGTTGCTCTCGCCACAATAAATGTGGATGTCTCCAATTCAAAGATTGACCATTATCAACTACGGATAGCAAAGCGTCCAACTTTGGTTGAAGTTATTGCCCATGACCCATCTTCTCGTGCAGCGCAGGAGCCAATTAAGAGGAAGGCGGGTCGAGAATGATAAAAAAATACTTTTATTTATTATAATTGAAAATTTAAAAATCGGCACCTCACCCAAGATGGCGGCCTGAGTATGTCATTTTGCGACGTAGACTAGTTTGGATGCGACGGCCTGATTTTACGACAACTCTTGCCGACAGCATGCAGGAACCGAGAGCATTGAAAGGCAGAAAGATTCCTTAAGTTTACAGCCCGTGCCCTTCTCCATTGAGGTGCAGTGGCCACATAAGGGCAGAGCCATGATGCTGCTGGGCGTCAGGAGTCTGTTGCGAGGGGCGGTCAGGCACCCCAGGCTGCGCAGGGGGGTCAGCACCAGTTGGTCTCCTGTGGGGGCAGCCTTCAATGTCAGGCAGCAGCGGCTATTTGAGCTATCGGGCAGGAGCACGGTGAGCAAATCGCCGAGTAGCCTGGTTGAAAATAAGGTTCCGCATGTATGTCTAATGATTGGCTGTCCCTGCCAAGATGTCAGTGAAATTCGGACAGCAAATCGTGTGCAGACTGTTCATCAGTGTGAGGCTCACAGCAAGTTCTGTGTGGCAGTCTGTTTTATTTTTGGGCATTGTGGACACATTGGCAACCATATATACGTTTAGAAAGTCATACCAAATACTTCCATAAGTCGTTTCGATGCAATACTCATGGTAGATTATGCCATACATCCGTTCAGTTCAACACTTAAGTGTACATGCACACAAATGATAATAGTTTTTCAGATTAGGTGGCATGGTCATTTCGCTAAGTCGTTCAATGCTGCCTTTTCGTTTGATCTTAACAGTCAATTTACGCAGGATCTTACATGTCCATTACAACAATACAACCTATTGCTGATTTGATATGTATGTTGTAGTATATAAGGGGATACATAAAAATACATCAGTTTATCTCTGAAGAATGTTTTCAGACTAATATATTCAGGTCTGTTAAATTTAAAGTGGCCATCCATTGTAGAGAAAAAGAACAGTTTACTTTGCCCACCTCTGAGTCTTTAACAATCGCCAACGATAAGCATTCTAGAATGTTGCTTTGTTTAATGACGTCTTATTGGGTTTTGATATATATTGTGACGTCTTTCACTGGATGGCCCCTTTAATGCACTGTGTGTTTTGGATAGACCTCAGTTGATCTGTCCATGTTGTGGTCACTCAGTCAGTATATAGTGTATTTATGTCTGTCTTGCGATATGTAGCTTTTTAAATTGTGTTGTTCTAGTAGTGTTACCCGGTAGTAAATTATGTTTTGGTATGTTAGGGCTTTTTCTGATCGCTGGGAAAACCCTCCTCCAGTCTCTGTTTTTTAATGTTGTGATTCAGTGAGGTATCTGGGCTGCCAAAGGCCCTAATGCAAACTCAGAAGTTCCTACGGGCTTCCATGTGCAAATTGTTTTGTCAGATATGTTATTGGTATTTCTGTAGCGCAGTGTGCCATTAGTATGAAATTGTAGTCCAATTTGTTGGTTGGATGCTCTCCAAGCCATTCTAACTGTACAGTCACCGAGTAGAATTTGAAAGTTTCTGTGACGATAGGTTCAGCATGTTTCAGTCATTTTCTCTGTATTAGACATTTCTGTGCTTTCAGTCACAGGTTCCTTTCAATCATTTGTACCTCTCCAAATATGTGATATCAAACAAAGAAAGCCTTGCCACAATGCAGGTTCCCACAAATAGGTGGCTGGAGTCTGTGACTCTCAATTCTGAGGATATTGTTAGTAATGTCCTGGAACCATATTCCATGGGTAGGACCTTCCTTTCTAATTTAAAAGCGGTGCTATGTGACGTTGTAATATTACAAGAGCAAGGACAATTAGTTTACTTATTTATTCTTCGGGCATAGATTTAGGAAACATTCGCAACAAACGCAAGTTGTGTGACACTGAACTGGCCTCACTTTTCTAGAGTGTATATTTAAAACTTCACAACTTGTCCAGTTCAAGTAACTCCGGGGTTAAATACAAAATGAATCTCATCTTCGACAGCAACTTATCTGTGTGGATGTAGCTTGGAGGTGCAAGGGTGTCAAATCCTCATGTGTAATGTAATGCAAGGTAGATTTATAGAGCGCTGCTTGTCATCTGTGAGAGTATCCAGGCCCTGAGTAGGTGAGTGTAGGCTGGGTCTGAGTATGGGCAGCTTGTTGGTCCAGCAACAAGACTAATTAAAAAACAGGTCTTCTGCTTCTTGCAGAATTCAAGAAGTGAGGAGGCAGCCCTGATGTGTTGGGGGAGGTCGTTACAGGATTTGGCTGCTTGGTAGGAGGACGATTGATCTAACGTTATGCTTCTATGGATGCAGAGTGTGTATGTGAGTGAGAGTGATGCTGAGCGAAGTTCTCCGGTGGGTTGGTGGAAGTGAAGCCAGTGATTGAGCTATGCGGGTCTCTTGTTGTATAGTGACTTGAATACGTGTGTGAGAAGTTTGAACTGTCAGCGCTTCTGGATGGGGAGCCAGTGGAGCCCTCTAAGGAGTGGTGTGCTGAGGGCTCGGCGTGGTAGATCGAGGACGAGTCTGGCGGCAGCATTTCGGATGGTTTGAAGTCTGTGAAGAAGATGGGTTGGAATGCTTTCGTAGAGTGCGTTGCCATTGATTAGGGCCTGCGTGATGGTATTCCTGGTGTCCAGTGGGAGCCACTTGAAGATTTTACGTAAAATGCGGAGGATGTGGAAGCATGAGGAGCTAACAGTGTTGACCTCAGACTTCATGGTGAGGTTGGTGTCCAGGATGAGGCCTACGTTTCTAGCGAGGTCGATTGTGGTGGGTGTGGGTTCAAGTTCAGCGGGCCACCAGGTGTAGTCCCAAGGTGAGCTCTTAAAACTGAAGAGCTGATCTTCGGGAATGTCGATGTTGAGCTTGAGGCAGTTTTCTTTCAGCCAATTGGGAACGCTGGTCATGCATTGTTTGAAGTTTGCCTTGGCTGTGATGGTGATGGTGTCGTCTGAGGGGGAAAAAATGAGCTGGGTGTTGTCAGCGTAGGAGATGTTGTTGGTTCCGTGGGATCTTATGATGTTAGCCAGAGGAGTCATGTACATGTTGAAAAGTGGGGTTGAATGATGATCCCTGTGGGACTCCGCAGATGAGGTCCTTGAGTTCTGATGTGAACGACGGGAGCCTGCCTCATTATGTCCTTCGAGAGAGGAAGTAAGCTATCCATTTGAGTTCTGGTCCTTGTGTTCCCGCTGTGTGTAGTCTGGTGGTGAGTGTGTGATGGGAGACGGTGTTGAAAGCGTCCGATAGGTCAAGGAGGATGAGGGCTGCGGTCTGTCCACGGTCGAGGATGGTGCGTTTGTCGTCTATGACAGCGATGAGGGCTGTTTCGGTGCTGTCTTTGTTTCAGAATACTGATTGCGAATTGTCCAGGAGTTTGTGGCGTTCTAGGTGGTCAGAGAGTTGTCTATTGATGGTCTTCTCAGTGACTTTGTCTAGAAAGGGGAGCAGCGAGATGGGTCGGTAATTGCTGAGTACTTCGTGGTCGGCTGAGGGTTTTTTGAGGAGGGCGGTGACTTCAGCGTGTTTCCAGCTATCTGGGAAGGTGGCTGTCTTGAGGGAGAAGTTGATGATGGAAGTGAGTGCAGCGCTGATAGTGGGTCTTCCCAGGTTGTAGATATGGTGGGGGCAGGGGTCTGTGGGTACCCCGGAGTGGACTGTCTTCATTATTGCTGCAGTGTCCTTGATGGATAGAGGGTTCCATGCTGTCAGTTGGTAGTCTTTGGTTGATGAGTTTAGCAGGCTGGGAAAGTTGATGGGGAGGTGACTGGGGTTCAAAGTTGCTGTAGTTCTTGGTGATTTTTTTCATGGAAGAAGTCAGAGTGGTTGTTGCAGAGTTCTTTTGTAGGGGTGATGGTTGCGGCTGTTGTTTGGTAAGTTCTTGCAGTTGTTGGAGCTAGATTTGATTCTCAGGATCAGGGCCTTTTTCTTTGTCTCTTTCACTTCATGGTTAAAGTGTCTAAGTGCGGCTTTGTAGGTGTTTCTTATGGTGTGCTACATGGATATTGGTAAAATAGTGTTATCAATCCAGACAGTTCTTTCCCCTCACCTAGGTGCACAGTAACATTGTTCAATAGCCAGGCAAGCAAGCAAACTTCTCTCTCCCTTGTCGCCCGTTTTTTTTTTTTTTTAGACCAGTTCAGGGCATTTAATCATACCTAAATCTTGGAGCACAACAAGCCCTTCAGATGGCAAAGTACATTTATTAGGGTTATATAGGAAAAGTAGGTGGAATAACTGTTTTAATCATATCCACCCTACCATTTATTGTCAAATGCAGCTTCTTCTAGAATGTTATTTTCTTCTTTTTTGATTGAAGTTAATTTTAATTTGTGCATTTTGTCTCATATAGTTCTCATTCATATACTCAGATACCACCTACTGAAGTGGCAGATCTAATGCCTCCTTAGAGGACAAACTCCAATATATACATGAATTAATTTACAATTTTCCATACAATTTTGAATGTGTGGGGAATGGATTGAAGGGTTTATTTTCATGATTAGTGTCCTATAAAATAACTTAATCTGCACACAAATAGCCACATTGTCCATTAGACTTATGGTAATTCCTGATTCAGCATGCCATGTAACAATAGTAGAGAGAGGTTCTACAGCTAAGACAAATCGCATGTGGAAAAGCAGGCAACCCTGTCTGGTGCCTCAGTTAATGCAAAATGGTGGGAGATGATCCTATTACATACCATAAATAATATTTCTTTGTATAAAAGATTTAGCCAATGTGGCAGCTCAGTCCATGGACCTTTAGTAAATTAGTGGCCACAACTAAGTAGTATAAGTTTGTTTAACTTTTTCTTTCAGCATCCAAAATGGTTGCTGCTGCTAAACCATACTTTTTGTCTAAGGGGATGTTGGACAGTGTATAGATGCATAAGATTACATAGCGAGGAGTGTCCAGGCACAAAAAAAATTCAATTGTCATTCACAGGAGAGGAATTATTGAGTGAAGACTGCTAGCTCGCACGTTGGCAAGGGAATCACTTTCTATATGAATTAGTGATATTGGCTGGTATGATAATGTGATTCCAGCATTATGCAGAGAAGCCTCCTAATTTGTATGACCCTGCATTAACTGCCTAGTAAATTCTGCACCAATTACATCGCTGCCAAGGATTTACGTGTGTTAAGTGGATTAACAACTGAATGATGTTGCTTATCTCTCAGTTGGAGTACGACGCATTGTAATAGCAATGCTTTAATTTGTGCAATATCATCTATACCATGAATACTAGAGAGTTGCAGTATGGTCTGCATGGTTGTCTACCTATGTCCTCTTGATCTATGTCTGTAAATCAGTTCTTGGAAAAATATAGTTTGATACTGTATATAAGAGTAAGCTGTTAGTAGTGTGACGTGATCCTTGATCCTACTTTAGCTACCCAATTATATTTTAACCTTGTCTTCTGCCTTCTTGATATTATTTTTTATATTTAATTCTGAAACTGCCATTTAATTGCTAATACACTTTTTATGCAATGTCCTCTCCTTTTCTTGTTTCTTAAGAAAATTTAAATTTTTTTACACAACACTCAACTAATCCAGTCATTAGGCTGGTGGAAGACTGTCACACCCCAAATTACCTAAGCATATGCACGCCTCACATGTGCCATTTAAATGTGTTCTGCAGGCGTAAAGGGACAACTTCACAGTGTTATTTAAATTAAGACTTGCTTTCCATCTCTAGTTCATCCCTAAATACTGTGTCTGACAAAGCCTTTGAAGGGAAGGTTCGTATCGCAAGACAATTTACCATTTAGTCCAAGGAAGCCAAAATCCCTCTGACTCTAAAAAATATTCTACTGTGGAGCTGTTTAATTTTGTATTTGTATGTCTTATCACTACTGTATTATGTTATGTTTGTATACATTATCACTTCCTCTTGCTTAGCTTCTTAGCTGCTCCCTTTGTAGGGTGCTTGATTTGCGGCATTTCCTTGCTTGGGATCTTGCTTTATAACATTTCTATGTTGGAGTGACAGTTCTAGGAGTGAGTGTTAGCCAGAATGTCAGGTTTGCTCGTAAAGGTCTGTCATGGAATATTTTCTTATTAGGAGCGCATTGGTGCCTTGTTGGATATTGTGACAGGTTCTCAGATTATGTTGTTTTCAGTGGAAATAGGGTAGATTTCCATGTGTTCAAGGAGAAAAGGAGATGATGTGTGTTTGCAACATTTTTTTGCCTTCAAGCTTGTTTTGTAGCATTTTCTCTTCCTTGAGATGCTTTAGTAATGCTTCATTGCGACCCAGCTTGTTTTGTGATGATTTTGTGCACAGGCCCACATTTTATGGCATTTCTTTGTCTTGGCATTTGTTGGTTAATGTTATCATATTCAGGTACTTCCCCCTATGAGTGCTTGTGGGCAGGGGTGAGAATCAGGTTGGAGGGAATGTGTGCTGAGAGATTTTGAGGTGAAAGTGATGCTCAGATCGGAGAGGTTTAATTCTCTGAGAAATACTTGGGTCCAGTTGAAGGTACCTGGTCTTGACAGGGAAGAACTTAAAGATAATTAATTCTCTGGCAGGTCAGCGGTGAGAAAGAACAGATTATTTTGGCCCAGTCTGTTGGAAATGTTCAAGTGACAGAGTATTCCACAGACCTTGTGGTGTACCAAGGACTAATCCGGTGCCCATCCATTGGGAAGACAAGGCAAGGAATGCCGGCGGCACTAAGGATATTCAGTCCTAGGTGATAGTATTGAAGCCCAGACAATGGTATCTCCTGTGTGCCTTAGAGCCTCTGGTGCAGTGGACCCTGTTCCTAAGTCAGTGGGCCATGTGGGAATCCCTTTGAAGGAGGCCGTTTGCTACAGATTGGAATTTCTTTATTGTCCGTTATTAGTTTATGGTGCTTTTGCATCATCCAGTTTTTGCTTGTTTGTAGACATGTTTCCAGATTTGCAGCTTTTGAGGATGCATGCCATAACCGCTTTAGAAGGTTTGGAGGATTTGGGTATTATCTACATAATTCTAGCAGGTTGGGCCTTAGGGTTGTATCTCAGGAGAATGTGGACTGAGGTATAAATTGAAGAGGAGCCAGGAGAGCCCAGTGTCACTTAGAAGGTGGTATAGTAAGATGAGGAGACCAGAGATGGGAGGTGGAAGATAAGGTCTTCTTTTGTGAGAAACAACAAGATGCAATGTTACGCTTCCTGATACTTCTAGCTCCGTGAGTTGGTAGATGACGGTAAAGTGATGCACACTGTCGAGGTGATCAATGAGTTCCAGCAGAAATGGAGCAGGTGCTCCATTGTTTTTTAGAGTGTCCCGAGTGGCATTTAAGGTTGTTTTTATGCATCTCTGAAGTGCATGCCTGGCTGGATGTTACGTGTTTACTTCTGTGAATTCTGCTAGGTCTTGGCCTTCTGCTCACTCCACCAGGAAGGTGATTGTTGGTGATGGCAAGGTCTTTTGGGTACAGTCTCGGCTTCTTCAATAACGTCTTAAAGAACACTCTCTTCAGATGTCTTGGAAATAGTGCTGATTCTAAAGATGGGTTAAGGATTGTGCTTTCCGAGGTGTCAGCAAAGGTCAAACAAATAATTGTCTTATAGTAGCAGAAATCTTGGTGGCTGGTGATTGCATATTTTTTCAAGAAACCTCTGAGCAAATTTATACAAAGTGCAAGATGGCTCTCTTGGTGACGTGTTGATTGGTTTTGGGGCATGTGTTATAATTGGTCTGTAAGGAACTTGTTGAGATTTGTTACCTTCTCTCTGCTGTGGCTGCTTGGGGCTTTCTGACTTTCTGTTATTGTAACTGAACAATTAAAGGTGGCAATCTGCTTTTTGAATTCTGTGATCTTGGAGAGTTCTATTGCGGGACAGCAAGAGAGTAGTGTTGTTGGTCTTTTGGATAGTGTGTGAGTTGGAGCCTTTAGCCCGGTTTGTTGTTTACTCAATTTTCGTTTTAAGATCCTTCTAAATGCTTCGAATATAATGAGCAACCTTGTCAACCACCAAACTGCTCTTTATAACCTTTAAAGAGTAATGGTGTATGATGGGGCCTGGCAGTAAGGAACTTCACAGCGGCAGTTTATTGAAGGTGAATATTGATGTGGGCAGGATGGTAAAGATTTCTGGTGGAAAAGTTGCAGCTCGATGTGTCTTATCTATGGTAGGCAGGTTGATGTTGTTCAAGGACCTAGTCTGAATCCAGATGACGTTATTAGGGAAGGGAAGTGTGCTTTAAGGGTAGTTACACAAGTGCAGTGCAACGTGGATCTAGGGTTGGCCCACAGAGTGAGCTGGTCCGGTTACAAGCTGGTGCATGAGTACTTTCAGGTTTCTGGTGAGAGTTCTTTCAGAGGTGTGGTTGAATTTGTCGAATCAGGTCTTTACGTGTATGACCATATTCAGATGGCTTAGTAGCATGTCAACAACTTAATCGCAGATTTCTGCAACAGTGGAATTGGACTGCAGAGATCTCCTGGCGAAGAGTAAAGGTTCAGAGTTCTCCAGCTACCCTGCCCACATATCACAGTGAAGTGTCTTTATTTTGCACGTTACCTCTTCATTCAAAACGATGTAATATTGCCCCTCTCGTGCAACAGTTCATTTTTATAGAGGCCATAGAAATATAAAAAATATATATATAGTTTAGAAAATAAATCAGACTGGTCCGCAAGCTACACTGAAGAGGGCTGAAGCTAATTTCACATGACTCATTTAGTGAATATATGTGGCTAATATTTGATAATTTGGAGCAAAATTACACCTTTCATTTCCTGGCACCAACTGTATGAATATGCGTGGGTCACTGGTGTAATATATGGTGTTATGTCAATAGTAAGGGAGGGATTGACGTTGATTACTCGCTGAAGGCTTCCCTTGTGAGCTTTGGCTAAACCCCCCCCCCCCCCATCCCCCCAATGAAAAATATGCGTATCTGCCTATTTCATCAACCACTGTATGCTACATCTGTTGTGTATATGATTATGAACAACTTAGTGTGTCCTTCTGCTTCTTTACTTGTTTTCTGTGATTTGCTTCTTTTTCTTGTATTTCAGGGTCTGTTTGGGGTTCCTGAATTAAGCTCCCCTGAAGGATTTCACCTAGCTCAAGAAAAAGCCCTCAAAGAAACCGAATTCCTTGTTGAAAGGGCGTGCACAACACCACCAGGACCACAAACAGTTGGCATATTTGACCAACTTTCCGATGCGTTATGCAGAGTGGCAGACTTGGTAAAAAAAAATCACTTTTATATTTCACAAGAACTATTTTTTTTGCTACTATGGTGCTTACTTTTCATGTAGTTTTTTTGCAAATCACTCCAGTGCTTATACTAACATTTTCGTTTTTCCAGTTGCAGCATGGCCTATACTTCGATTCAAAGAATTTAAGGCAAATAGCAGTTCTTATTCTCATTCGCTAAGTCAGAATAAAAACCCTTTGGGATATTTATATAGCATACCCATTCATCAAACATCCATACTGACCAACCTTTTATTCATCACACCATGGACAAGCAATCTAATATAGAAATGTTTATTCAGTATAAAATGCGCGCAATTCTAAAAACCATTTAAAAATATGTATACAATCAACAGGAATACCAAAACACAATTTACAAAATCCTCATTTCATTATTATTCTAAAAAACACTCTACACTAAGTCAATTTTAATACAGTAATCATAAATCATCATACATAATTCATATTCATCAACCACATTATAAAATCCACAAAAAACTCATTTATGTACACTTCATATAGGTTATAAAATCAACAGATATGACAAAATAAAACATTCATAAATATATCCCACATGTATATTAAAAAAGGAGAACAAACAAGCGTCGCGTTTTGGTGGTATAAGCAGGTAAACCACCTTCTTCAGGCTTTAAAAAGAGAAGATGCTCCTTTTCTCCCCAAACATTTGTATCACAATCTGGGCCTCAAGACACTCTTGATGGAGAAGAAATCTTTTCGTAGTCCAAACACGAGGAGCTGTTAGCTTCTCACCATGCCTTATGAGTTGGAATTACATAGGGGTCCCAATAATATATTCTTGGACTGCTGATGGCCAATCTTCATAAAGAAATCTATATCCAACATACGGGGTGTATTCCTCCAGTTTAAAAATCAACATTAATCATAACCCCTTAGGGTTTAACCATTTGTCCCTGCCACCACTAGGACTTCTCCCACTTACTCGACCAGCAGGGCCTTCTCCGAAGTCCCTGACTGACTGGCGTTTGTTGTGGTAGTACTGGTGGTCTGTGAACCACGTGTGTAGACACAACCTCCGTGAGTCCTCCGACTCCCTCAGGTCGCCTTATTCTCATTCGGCCAGCTCAAAACCAAGCATGCTGTGTTGCATAAAGTCCCATATTTTAGTACTAATACACAACACTTGTTATGGTAGGGATCAGGACATATTTACTGTGGAATTTACCTTTCTACCTTAGTGTGTGAATGATATTGGTGTTGTTGCTAAGTGCCTCACTGAAGGGTGCAGGAGTGGAGACTCACTGGACTGAGTAGTTGCACTGCAATGAAAGGGTAGTTTGAAGGGGCGAGGCAGAGGGACTTAAAAGCAGGAAACTGTCAGGAGCTGTAGAGGTTTGAGAATCATCCAGAACGCAGCAACCTAGTAATAAGAGTCTGTCTGGCTGCAACTCATTCACCAAAGTACTGATAGGGCCCCCAGAAAGAAAGCACAGAATCAGTCTGCCAAGCACAAAAGGGAAACACAACAAATGCATTCTACCAGGAGTCAAGCTAAAGCAACATGAAGATATAAGACTGACTGATATCACTAGAAGGGACTGAAGGTCAATGTTTGTGCCATGCTGGGACAAGAATGTGGCAAAGTAAATCCTGCTGATAGTGAGATGGAGAGACAGAAGGGTTTTATGACACAATGTTGTGGTCCTGAAAATTGGCCACCACTTGAATGATGTCACAGTAGTTCTCAAAACTCAAGCAGCCGAGGGGTGTGCTAAATTCGTGTAATTTGCATTCGTGTAATTATGTGAAATGCAAATCCATCATTTGATGCTATATTTTACAGTGAAATGCGTTCTCACATTAATTTTTTACACAAAGACACATTTCGCGCTAAAAAGAGTGTAAAAACAGATCAACGCGAACAATAGCTGCTCACGTTCTGTTGTTCAAACGCTTTTTAGTACATTTTGGCTGTGAACGGCGCATAATTAAGCGACATGGCATAATGGTGTATTTTCTGGGATTTTGCGTAACGTGAAATTCCAGAAAGTATTCAAATTATTCTTGCGTAATTTAAACTTCTCCCAGGTCTAAAGCAGACCTCCTTAAACAAAGGAAATTGTAAAATGCTCATTGTAGGAGATTGTTAGTGACAAATGACTGGGTAAATAGAACATTTTTTCTCCTTCTCTGGAGGTACCTTTTAACATCGACCATCAATAATACGCAGTGCACTACATTGACCTGCCGCTTGCATTGTAAGCTAAGTATATACTTACTATTCCTAACTCCTCTCATACTTACTGTGAGGGATAAATATAGGTAAAATTAAGAATTGCAATTATTTACTTGCCTTACAATGAGGTGATAGGCCGATAATATACCAACTGACAGGAACTCTGGCATTTTCCCCCTCCTCCATTGTTTTACTGTTTTCTGACTCCGTTGTGCAAAACGTTGCTCAATTGTAAGTGAGTTCATTTGTGGTCCTACAGCACTACATCTGTATTTAACTTACGATGCACCAGAATGTGTATAATAGGTCTCCCGTGGGGTCACCACAGCGCAGGTAACTTCCCAAATCAATCAGCCCCATTCTGAACACCTTGTGAGGTATGTGTGGTGCAGCAGTTCGAGTTGAATCAAATTGAACGGAGAGGCTATCGCTGGCTCTTTAGGTGCAGCTACCGATTCAGTCCAGACTTCGTCCTCCACGGTCCCAAGTCCTGTGTCCACGCCTCCCTCACCCCAGCCATGGAATCTGGCTGATTGCGCAATAACCTCTGGCAGAGGATGGATAATTTGTGCTCTTTGATGTCAGTGAGCAGGATTTTTACCTCTAGGGAACAGTATTCAGGAATAACCACGTTCTTCAGCAATTATGGTGTGAGTGCGTGTCAGAGCTGAAAGTAACAAAAAAAACTGGGTGCGGTGCATGTGATACTCTATCTGCAGTGCCTGAAAGGACTTGAGGGACCCATTATGGAGCACGTCTCCCAGGGTCGATACGCCGATAGTGTCCCACTGGGCGAAACCGCGAAGTGCTGTGACCTGTGGGAGTCTAGTCCTCCTTCAAAGCGCAGTCTCCAACGTGAGCCTGCCCGCCCATCTCATGGCCTTTGTTGCAGCTGCCCAAATAGATAGCGCCACTGGTGTGGATGAGGGCAATGAATGTGGGGCTTCTCCACCGTATAGTAAGTGCAAGAGATTGCTTTGGTCCATAACCCATCCCTCTACTGCATACGCCGGATCTCGAAACCCCCCAAGCCACCAGTCATTATTCACCAAGAGGTGGCCTGCCCTGTAGCACAACAGTAGATGTGGGGTTGCTATACCACCCTCAAAGATAGGCCTTCAGCCCTTCTAAAGGGCAATCCAGGGGATCCCCCGCCCTACAAAAGATCTCGTATCAGAGCATTGGCTCTAGTGAAGATTACACACCCATTTGGGAAGGGGTGATTCTGGAGCTGGTATAAAAGCCGCAGAAGGGAAACCATCTTCAATATGGCCAAGCGTCTGAGTAAGGAAAGCGGGAGGGAGGACCAGAACTTCGCGTTTTTTGCCAGGAACACCAGTTGATATTGGAGGTTAGCCTCGTAAGCCAGAGACCGGTTTTCCATAACAAATACCCCTAGGTATTTGAATCCTGAGGGGAGCCCTTGTAACTCCGGTACCCATGGCATGGCCTTTGTACACTGGGCAATGAGGTAAATGGATGACTTGGCCCTGTTCATGTGGAGTCTGGAGTAGGTCTCAAATATTTGAAGGATTTGAAGGGCCTGGGGGCCTGTTGTGGCAGGTTCATCCAAAAACAATAAAACATCATCTACGTATAGGGATATTCTGTCGCTGATTGTCGGAGACCCTTGAAAGCCATGAAACAGAGTGTTCCCCCTCTTCCAAACTGCCCGGGGTTCAATTACCAAAGTAGATAGGAAGGAAGCGGGCGTCCCTGATGGGTGCCCCTCTCTGTGCTGAGGCAGTTTGATGTAACCCCGACGACTCGCATGGAGACCCATGTATAACAGGCGCATGTAGCAAATAAATTTGGGTCCAGACTGGAGACGGGCCAATAAAGCAAACAGGTAGTCCCAGTCCACCGAGTCGAACGCCTTCTGAAAGTCCAACAATAGCAGATCTTGGTGATTGGGTAGAATGGCGCTCCTCTCAATGGCATTGATATGGGTAGAATGACACTCCTCTCAATGGCATTGATAACCCTCTGTAGGTTGTGTTGCGTAGCCCGTTGGGCCATGAACCTGGACTGATCAGGGTGAACAAGGTGGGCAATCACACCTGATAGTCGATTAGCTAGCACCTTGACCCACAACTTGACTTCTGTATTTAGCAGAGATATTGATCTGTATTTCTCGCAGCGGGTTCCACCCGGTTTCGGGAGCACCACAGTGTCCGCTGGCCGAAGGTCCTTGGGCAGCTCGCCTCTCGTCAGGGATTTAATAAAGGTCTGCAGCAAAAGCCTACCTGCCTGAGGCCATATGAAACTCTGACAGGAAGCCATAGAGCGCCAGCGCACTACCCGCCTGCAGCTGCGTGACAGCCATGCTCAACTCCTCTCAGGTGACCTCTGCCTCCAAAGAGTCGCGGTCCACTGTCGTCTGACTCGATGTAGGCTTTAGGAGCACCGGTGGTGCGAGGGTACACAACAAGTGCAGCCTTTTGCTTGCCTTGTCCCCCCATTAATAGACACAGCTGTGTGTAGCCATCCAGCCCTCTTGCATAAGTTCCTGCCGAAGTAGTGCTTGAGTGTGCAAGGAGCCGGGCAGGATTGAGTCCTCCGTCGTAGCTTTGTAGTGCTGTTCAAGCTCAAGGACCCGAGACTTGAAGTCCCCCACCTTTTGCTGGGCTCAGCCCCGTTGTCCCTTATTATAGCTGATAATTTCACCACACACAGTGACCTTGAGGGCTTCCCAGAGTATGCCCAGGGAGTCTACTGACCCACAGTTTTGTTTGAGGAATCGCTGACTCGTATGTCGGCAGGCCTCGCGAAACTCCTCGCTTTTGAGGATCCAGCGGTTCAGGCGCCACCCAGCTGCGGGCGGTCTCGGCCCCAAGGCAAGGTCCAGCAGTATTGGAGAGTACCCCCTTCGAGCTAGGAAGGGGCAGTGTCTACCCATAAGGTGCGTCTCCTGGAGCATTGAGATATCCGGGTTAAATTTGTGGGCTGCCTTCAAGACAGCACCTCTCTTAAACTTCTCTAACATACCGTTAAATTCCAGAAGAGGATGCTAAGCCTCCCCAGAAGAGTCTGTGTCTGTGAGTCAGTCATTTGCCCGAGGTGAGAGCGGCTCAAGTGATGATCCGTGTGTTTTAAGTGCATGTCTACTGTGTGACTGCTGAGGACATGTGTCTAGGCGTACCAATGACGGGTCGAAACAAAACCCCCCTGTGAGAAGTTGTCCTGGTATATGCTGTCCACTAATTAAAGTGGGCAACTTGCACCAGTCCAAACAACCCTTATGGTGATTTAAGAGGTCAAAGATAACCTTAGAAAGCTATCCAATTGGTAGCTGTGGAGAGCAGCCTTCAGGCTTAGTCTTGAAGGAATGTTAAGCAGCTTGCTTTACCAGAATGCAACCTTATAGTATTGGTTAAATGAAAGGAGAACCGCACAGTTGTTATAAAAATATGTATTTATTAATATAACACTCTGTAGTACAACACAGTATCTCCTACACGGAGATAATCACAAAGCACACAATACTTAAGCACAGAAATGACAGACAATAGCACTAATCCACAGTGGGCCCCAGGGGGGAACCACACCATATACTAAAATAGTGGTATAAGAACCACAACTCGAGTCAAGACAGTGTCGAGAAGACGTAGAATCGTTGGGACTCCAAGGAACCACCTAAGGTGAGTAAGTAGGGACCCCACGGAGGACGGGTGCAGTGTGGGAACACAACCGCGTGCTCCGTACAATTCTATGGGAAAGTCGCGGTTGAAGTTTTAGAGTTTAAGGACCCAAGTTACCTATCCCAGGGAAGCCGGGTGCATAGGTCTGAAGTGGCGTCGGAAACCGCCGTCGAACCCAATGAAGGACTTCGAAGAAGAGCCGCTGCTGGAAGGAAGAAAAGTGTTCGTTGGATTCCAAAGGTGGATTCTTGTCGAGAAGAACCGGAAAGCAGATGGGACAGAGTCTGGGTCACTCAGGAGTGACAAGGGGCTCGGTAGACGAATGCCCACCGATGTCGGGTGCTTCAGGTGTGTTGATGGAGTTCTTGACTCTGCAGCTACGGGGACCAGGAGACGTCGAGGACGACCAGGAGCCGGATACGAGCTGTCCCACGAAGGATGTAGAGTACTGAGGGGTCAGTGTCCGGCTGGAGCACCAACACGCCTTGGCAACGGCAACCCACGCAGAAGGTCAAGGATGTGTATGGTTCGGACCAGCAAGGTCCAGGAGACTCACCACAGGAAGGGCCTAGAGCAACCAGGGGAGCCCAAGAAAAGCAAGAAAAGCAAAGTTGACCCTCAAGTGGACCCACAGGCCGCAGGCACAGGAGTCGCAAGAGGACCTTGAGTGATTTCACCAAACAGCCCACGGAGCACTCAGTGCGAAGAGGCCGGAGTTCTTGGTAGGAAATGGTGCCAGAGGTTGGGGCTACTCGGAGCCCAATGCACTTGTTCGGGAAACGCCAACAAGCATATGCACTTGCAAATGTACGTGGTGCACAGGGGTATGGGTATTGCAGCCCCCATGAGGGATTCTGACCTCAAACCTGATGAGAGGGCAGCTCGGACCTCGAGGGACGTAGAAACCCACCACCTGTGTTGCTGAAGCTTTTGGAGTCCGTAGGAGCTCAGGGTCAGCAGACCAGACAGCAGTGTTGCGGTGCCTGTGAATGCAGGGGAGTGACTCCTTCACTCCAGGGGAGATGTCTTCGGTTGTCCTTGATGCTCCACAGGTCCTGCACGGATCCTGTATGGTGCACGGGCACAGAAAATGCTTCAGACTAAGAGGGAGACGAAGTTTGGCCCAAGCGAAGTCCAGAGTGCTCAGACGGTCGAAGTTCAGTGGTTTCTGGTTCATAATCTTGTCCATGTCAAATCTAGGGTCCTACAGCCAGGTAAGCCCTTAAGTACCCACGGAAGGGGGTTGGCAAGATTCAGGGAACACTCCCAGGGGAGGGTCTGGACAGTGGGGAGGTTTCTCCCCTGTCCTTTGTCCAGTTTCGCACCAGAGCGGGAGCCAACGGCTCCCAGGATTGGTTTGAACTGGACTATGCACAGGGACACCAAATGTGCCCCTCATGCAGACTTTCGGTCTCTGACAAGTGCACCCACCCTGCCCTAATACACTAAATCCTGTCTGGGAGGTGGTCACACCACCCTATGACAGGATGCCTATTGTTCTGCTTTCCCCTGCTCGAGCTTGGCTCAGCAGCAGGAGGGCAGAAATGTGTCTCTGGTCGGCCGCAACCATTTTGTGCTGCTCGGGACTAGAAGGCTGGTACCGGGAACACCAGGGACCCAACGAAGCTCGCTTCTGAGGGGTGGAATCATACCTCCCACACCGGTTACCGGTGTGGGGGTATGATTCCAACATCTTTGACATCAAACACGATAGGGTTAGTTTCAGTCATTTTAGAGTTGGTCATCACGCGGTCGCATAATGCCACTCTATATGTTGTAAACGGCTGCCTCACTGACAACCCGGGAGAATGGACTCCGTAGGCTGCAGGGGTGTTCTGCTCATGCAGTGGCACCCTCTCCCTTAGAACCAAGCACTCTGCCCTCAGGATTGTAAAGGCCTGCTAGAGGGGTGACTTATAGGTTTTAAGTGCAGTGACCCTTAGATATAGTAAACTTATATCTTAAGTAAGTGGTGCATGCACCAACTTACACAGGCTGCAATGGCAGGCCTGTAGGTTCCATTTTGCATGGCCTCTCATGGGTGGCCTAATACATGCTTCAGCCCATGGGAGGCTTCCGTGGTACCTATGCCCTGGGTACATGGGTACCATATACTAGGGAATGACAAGGGTACCCCAGTATCCAATCTGGAATATACCTAAGTACATGTCATAACAGTTTAGGGAGAAAGCAGATAGACTGGGGTCCTGATTAGCAGGATCCCAGTCAGACTAGCCAAAACAGTATTACATTTAGCAGAAAGTGGGGGTAACCATAAGAAGCAGATCCTACTTTCCTACACCCCCTTCCCCACCTACACGTGGCAAATCCCACCCCATACTTCGCCAACTAGAAGTTCCTGTCGTGGTACAACTAGGCACAGTAGCCAAATGGGCTTACCTGAGATGTGTATCTCCCCTGATGTGCAACCCCCCCCCCACCCAAATCACCCCAGAAACCCCCTTCACCGACCCTAAAAAATGCAAAACCATAAAATAAAACTGTTTGAGGCTTGTATTACCAGCCATCCCGAGCCACACCACACCTTCCCAACAACATGTACAGGCACCTGCCAAGTCTATGCAAAACCAGTTTAGATGAGGGTACCTGCGAGGGAAGCAGCAAGCCAGAGTCCATTCCCTTCTGCGAAAGTGTCATATCTGCTGTTCCGGGCACTCAACCCGAGCGAGCCCTGCGCTCGTGACGGCGAGTTCCACACCGGGGAGATGCATGTCACTTGCCTGAAGGGACCCCTCCTATCCCGCCCATCTCTCCCCCTCCCTCCCCTCAGCAAGATGGAGCCACCTCTAAGTAGGTTGGGTCGCTTCTCCCCCCAGTCCCAGGCTGCTTACTGTGTACTGAAAAACAAGGTCTTATCTTGGAATATAACCTTCAAGCAGGCCGGGGAGAGGATCATGTATTGAATGTTTATGGCTATAAGTTTTTGTTTCACTTCCTGGAGGGACCTTGTCTGTTGTTAAACCTTCAGGGTGTAGTCCAGGAAGATCATTACCGGGGAGGATTGGAACACCAAGGACTCAGTCCAACGTGCCGCCCGGAGGATGGCGTCTCCTTCAGCATAATTACGAATCTGGGCTATGAAGGGACGAGGTGGGGTGCCCACCAAAGTTTTTGCAGTTAGTGCTCTGTGTTCCCTCTCTACGGCGAAGCAGGCTGAGACCTCCAAAGGCAAAAGAAACAATTGATGGACGGAATGCTGAACAATGCAAACATTCACCCCCAGTCACAAGGATCTGGGTTAAATCCATCATTCTTTTGCTCACCACACCACCCCAGTTTGGACTCAGCCATATGCAAATCAGTCTTGACCCTGTTCCTTGTGGGAATAGTCCAGCCCGAACTGCCAAGCAAGGTCCTCCCTGGACTGAAAACAAGCATCCTGGGACCGGTTTCTGGGCATCACCCTTCATCAGCCAGGCTAGCTTGAATCCAGTGGTGTAGTGAGTACGGGACCCACGTCTGGGCATACCCTTCCCACTTAGGGCGACATATGCAAAAGAAACAATTGATGGACGGAATGCTGAACAATGCAAACATTCACCCCCATTTACAAGGATCTGGGTTAAATCCATCATTCTTTTGCTCACCACACCACCCCAGTTTGGACCCAGCCATATGCAAATCAGTCTTGACCTTGTTCCTTGTGGGAACAGTCCAGCCCCAACTGCCAAGCAAGGTCCTCCCTGGACCGGAAACAAGCATCCTGGGACCGGTTTCTGGGCAAGGCGGCACCCAGCTCCTGAGCCAGTCGGAGATGAACAAGGTCAGCGTTGTCCCCTCCGTCCCCCGCCGGGATGCAAACAATGCGCTTGTTATTGCATTGCAATCGTCCTTCTGCATCCTAAACGCGGACCTCCAGATGACTGACTAAGCGTGATAGGGAGAAGAGTTTGGATTCATGCAACTTGATTGTATCCTCTGTTTCAGAGACTCTGCCCTCCACCTCCATGACACTGTCCACTGTATCCTGTAGGTCTTGTCGGATATGAGACAGGTCTACTTTCAGTTCCCCTATTTTTCCCTCCATTGTTTTCTTGGGGTCTTGGATCACCTGCAGAATAGAGGACGTCTGCAGCCCCTTCGAGCGTGTGTCTCCTCCACCCGCCGCACCAGCATCCTCCCCCAGCGCTGCCTATTTAGTGTACTTGTCAATTTTCTGTTGCACTGTGGAGATGGTGGGCTTGTCTCTCGCCATGATGGGGTGGGCCACAATTTTTTCATCCAGCACCAGGGGGCAAGAATTGCAGTCCACGCCTCGCACCTCCGGGATGGCCGCGTCCCTAGCTGGACGCAGTGGCGGGCTACAGGGGAATCCAGGGGCAACCCTCGCTACAAGGCCGTCTCCTCCCCGGCCCTCATCCACTCAAGACCTCCCTCCACCACCAGGATCGCCTCCGGGGCAACCGTGCAGGGCCTGCCACAGATCGCACCCTTTTCCAGTTGTGCCCAGGTGGGCAACGATGGCACCTAAAGCTCCCTCCCGGCATGCTGCACTGGGTTTGGTCTCCACACTGGTCGGACCGCGGGCCCCCATGGAGCCACCCACCAAACGTGGCTGGCTTCATGGGGGCAACTTGGCCTCCAAGTCGGTGGAGGGGGGAGGGGGGAGGGGAGCATCCAGAGCGCAGGAGGGGGGGCACTGAGATATGGGCCAGCGACTCAGCCCCAGTTCCGGGACTGATGGACTGGCGCTCCGGATCACAGTGGGAGGGGGGGAAGAGAGGAAACCAAACCAGAGTTGGTCACCTGGGCATCCAGGGATCACCCCCTGGCTATCTGTGGCAGCGCCGATGGACGCGGCAGACAATGGCTGTTAGAAATGTGGGTCTTTATTTTGCAGTGGTTTCCACCCTATCCAAGTAGGTACCCTGTCTTCTAGTCAGGATAAGGGAGTTACACACCTAGATAACCCCTGCTCCTCCCCCCCCCCCCCCTTGGTAGCTGGGCACGAGCAGAAAGACTTATCGCCGAGGCAATGTGTAAAGCATTTGTACAAAACCATACTCAGTAAAACAGTGAAAACACTACAAATTGACACCACACTAGTTTGGAAAAATAATGTATCTTTATCTAAACCAAATAAGACCAAAACGACAAAAATCCAACATACACAACTCAAAATATGACTTTTAAAGTGTTTAGCAATTCTGTCCATAGAAATCTATGGATGCATGATTTGTACACAAAGTACCTCAAATGAGTCAAAATCCACAAGGCAAACCAGCCGCAGAGGAGGGAAGCATCGAAAAACACAGCGATGCTTCGAATCCGCACTGTAGGGGGAAGTGATGTGTCGATTTCTCAGGCCGTTCTGGTCGGCGGGTGTTGCGTCGGAAAAACTTGCCGCATAGGTGGGATGCGTGAGAAAATTTGGGCGCTACGGGTGCTGCGTGGTTTTCCATAGCGGCTGTCGGTGATGCGTCGATTCTTTTAGCTGCACAGTGTGTACTGCGTTGGAGTTGGTGTGCAGTGGTTTCTCGGGCCATGGGCAGGCGCTGCATCGCTTTCTTCAGCCGCACGGGGCTGTACGTCAGGAAAATTCAGCTTCAAAAAGAGTGAAGTGTCGATTTTGTAGATTTCTTCAGTTCTTCACAGATTTCTGTAGCCGGAACAACCTCCAGGGGCCCAGAACGTGAATAGGCACCCCCAGGCAGGTCAGAACTCCCAGCAGTGGAGTTCAATAAGGCTGTAGGTGAAGTCTTTGTGCTCCTGAGACTTCAGAACAGGAGGCAAGTGCACACACATGGCCTTGGAGACTCTTCTCAAGCACGTTTCACAGCAAAGTCCAGTCTTTGTCTTCGCCTTGGCAGAAGTAGCTACTGCAGGCCAACCCAGCAAAGCAAAAAACAGCAGTCTCCTCCTCACAGCTCTTCAGCTCTTCTCCTTGACAGAGGTTCCTCTTGATTCCAGAAGTAATCTAAAGTTCTGGGATTTTAGGTCCAATACTTATACCCCTTTTTCCCTATGAAGACTCTTTCAGAAAGTCTCTCTTGCTCAGTAAAAATAGTTTTGACCTCCCTAGTCCAGTTTCACTACAGGAGATGGAGTCAGCATTGTGCAGAGCAGACTATTCAGGTGTCAGTGACAACTCCTCTCACCACTCTAGCCCAGGATGGCCCATCGGCATATGCAGGGCTCACCTTAGCTCCCTTCGTGTTAGTGTCTGGAGAGAATGCACAAACAGCCCCTGTCAGTCTAAAACCAGATGGTGAATCCACAAGCAGGCAGAGGCACACATGATGGTTAAACAAGAAAATGGACACTTTCTAAAAGTTATTAACAACAATAGGGGTTAAGCCCAAAGGACCGGGGCCAGGTAGGGCTATTCAAAATTCAAAACACAACATGAACACCTGGCTCCGTACTAACCTACACTCCTACTATTTATGGAGTAACGGGCAGACTATTCTTTTATCTGTCCAAGTAATTTTTTTTAATTAAATAGTCTTTAAATTGATTCAAAACAATTTTTTCAAAAGACTGAAAAAGAAATGCATTTTCAAGAGGCATTTTGAGAGGCATTTAGTTAAATCTAAATGTGTTGAGTGTCGGATGTATTAAAGATTAATTCATTATTTCCAACACTTTTGTGATATTCTTGCTGAAACAATAAGTTTAGTCCATGAAATTGGACATTTTTCGCAATCACCGTTGTGTTTTTTCACAGATGATGCAAGCTTTAAATGTTTTTTGCAATTCATTTATGTTTGTTTTCATTTAGTGATCTTGTCGCTTGTTGTAATTTGTTGCAAATAATTTTCACTTTGGTGTATGTCCAAATTGTTTTTGATTGTGCATTGTGTTATTTATATGTGAAGGTTTCTGTGTCAATTTGAGAAATATGTGTTTCTTTTTCAGTCTTTTGAAAAAATTGTTTTGAGGTGAAGGTTTCTGTGTCAATTTGAGAAATATGTGTTTCTTTTTCAGACTTTTGAAAAAATTGTTTTGAATCAATTTAAAGACTATTTAATAATTTTTTTTTTTTACTTGGACAGATAAAAGAATAGTCTGCCCATTAATCCATAAATAGGAGTGTAGGTTAGTACGGAGCCAGGTGTTCACTTTCTAAAAGTGGCATTTTCAAACACACAATTTAAAAACCACCTTTACTAAAAGGTGTGTTATTGAATTCTGAGTTCAGAGAGCCTAAACCCCAAATCTCTAGCTTTTCCCAATGGAAAGTTACACTTGTAAAATGTTGCAAAGCAGCTCCAATGATAGCCCATGGGAGACCTAGTCCTTGCAATAGTGAAAAACAAAATACACAGTATTTCACTATCAGGACATGTAAAACACACCAATACATGCCCTACCTTTAACATACACTGCACCCTGCCCATGGGGGTACCTTGGGCCTACCTTAAGGGTGACTTACATGTAAGAAAAGGGAAGGTTAGGGTCAGGCAAGAGGGTGCACTTGCCAGGTCGACTTGGCAGTTACAAACTGCATGTGCATACACTGCTATGGCAGGTCTGAGACACATTTGAAAGGCTACTGATGTGGGTGGCACAATCAGTGCTGTAGGCCCACTAGTAGCATTTGATTTACAGGCCCCGGGCACACACAGTGCACATTACTAAGGACTTACCAGTAAAACAAATATGACAATTATGGATAACCAATCAGAATTACAATTTACATAGGGAGCACTTGCACTTTGGTACTGATCAGCAGTGGCAAAGTGCCCTGAGTGCCTAAACCAGCAAAAACGAAATTCAGCACACAGTCATAAATGCAGGAGGTTGAGGCAAAAAGTCAGGGGAAACCACGCCAAGGATGCCAGGTCTAACACTGGCCAATGCAGGGCCCCTCGCCTCTCCCCCGAGGAGGACACCCGCGGTCCTGCTGGTACCCCTCTGGCCTAGTACCTCTCCTCTGGGTGCGTCCCTGCCTCAAGGAGTCGGGCCAGTAGCTGTTGGGACCCACTCCAGTGTGGGTCTGCATAACAGCTACAGCCTTCAGGTCCCAGGCCACGGCAAAGAGGGCCTCAAGTCCAGCAGCTCGGGCCTGGGTGCAGTATCAGGCCCACAGCCTCTGCCTACGCTCCCAGGGGATCCTCACCGCCCCAGGTGATGGCACCATTGGCGATGGTGTCGCGGCATAGTCTCAGCCTCCAGCCAGCAAGACATGCCCCTCTGGACGCGGCTCTGGCAAGCGTGGCTCATCTCGCGGTGCACCTTGCGGCCCACCCGACAATCAGTCGGCGTCTGCATAACAGCTACAGCCTTAAGGGCCCAGGCCGCGGCAAAGAGGGCCTCGTGTCCAGCAGCGCGGGCCTGGGTGCAGTATCGGGCCCACCTCCTCTTCCTCTGCTCCCAGGGGATCCTCACCGCCCCAGGTGATAGCACCATTGGCGATGGTGTGGCGGCGTAGTCCTGGCCTCCAGCCAACAAGGCGTGCCCCTCTGGGCGCGGCTCCGGCAATCGTGGCTCATCTTGAGGTGCACCTTGCGGCCCACCCGAAAGTCCGCGTCTGCGCCTGGGTCTTGGCAGTAACGGGCAGGTGCCTCTTTAATGACGTGGACAAAGGAACAACCCGGGCTTGATTGACCAGAGGATTGGGGGCCAAGGTCAGATCATTTGCTTGGTGTGGCAGAACTCTCTTACAGAGCATCCGCCATTGCCAGCATCCGAGCCAATCACTCACCCACCCCTCCCGCACCCCCAGCGTTTGGTTTCCTACTATGCTCGATATAGTGGCGTCTCTGTTCCACTTCTTGTTTGCCACTTCGTTTGTCAAAGGCAACCCTGAATAGTTTAGTTTTCAGGCCTGTTCAAAATTAAGAAGTTTGGACTCTGCTCTCAGTCCAACTGAGAGTATTTCATAGTGCAAGTTGATGGTTGGCCTTGAGCAAAATGGCCACTTTGACTTCGTAATTCCAATGTGATTTGGCTCTCTGGAGTAATGTTATAGCAGCAACCTTGATGTTTAGTACATTGAGGCCGTTCGTGATGCACTGAGGCACATGTTAGGCCACAGGTGGCTGAGACTTGGCTAGTAAGAAAGCACACCACTGTGTGTTGACTGGCTTATGCTGTGAAGAAGGGCCTGCTGGTTTGATCCGCACTGTCGGCTCTCTCCCCATACCTTGGAGAGCTGGTCACCCAACCACCCAACGGCGTAGGCCGATGCCCTGGATTTATTATCTTGTTCGGCATCATACATTGACATTCTCCTTCTATGAACCAGAGGGGTTCATTTGCCCATCAGGTGGGCCACATGCAATGAGAGGAGGCACCCCTAAATAGTGATATGAGCGAAATCCACATCAGCCTGTCCCTTTGTGTGTCTCTATCCTCAGACCAGCACCTGTAACAACTGTAAGGAGACTATTGGCCAAAGTCTAAAATCGATTGTACCAATATGGCCTCACTACAGAGTCATGGACTGGGCTATGGTGGGGTCAGAAATGACCCTGTTGGTGCTTATACTGACAGCATGAGCAGCTGCGCATCTGTGTACTAGTCGGACCTTGAGTTTCCACATGCAGCAGTTCTTTTTTTCATGCACTTTTTGTTTTTTAACCGTTAAATTTGTTTGCAGACCAACAACACAAAGGTTATCTTCTAGTCTTATGGACTTCATTACTATTGCTGTTCCATCTACTGTAGCTCGACCATCTTAGAAGAGCCTAGGATAAATATATATACCCTCTTTCTTAGGCTCCAGTTTAGTGTTTCTTATTGTTTGAAACTTGAGGACTCTGTGGTGCTACTGTTATTGGTTTCCCCAACATCTGAACCTAATCTTATTTGCTGTTCCCAGCATCTTCATTTCCTTCGCCTCAGTGCCATGGTTGGGCCATCAACATTTGCTTTCTACCTCTATGTGACTGCTGTTGCATTAACTAGAAGCACTACTTGTCTTTTAAACATTATGCTGCAGACTCATCTTTCTTGTGTACTCTGATGTACTGCTCCAGTGGTTATAAAGATTTGGGAGATTGAACACTCACCACTGTGACTTTGATCACTGAGTCTGCATCCGCACAATGCCTGCATTGTTCTTTGCACAGTGGGAACCCTTGCTTTTGTTATATTTAAGTGTAAATGACCCTAGCCCACATTATTAAATCCTAGAAGATTTTCTATTGTCTAGCTGCCAGGACACCCAGCATCACCATTATTCAAGAAAAAAACATCTATCACCTTTGGAATCGGACAAACTAAAGAGCGACTGGGAGGGGAAGTTATCACCGGTAATCGTTCTACCTCCGACCCACGTAAACCTTCAGCGGCATAATCCAGTTATAAGAAATACAGCATAGCGCATCTTTTCAAGAAATTCCTACCGATGAAAATACTTAAGATCTTTGCCAAGTTTAGCTCTGTAGGTTGGATATACACATTGAACAGTTCCAACATCATTATCTTATACACCTTCTCTAGACTGTTCATAGTTTGACAGGGCCCGAGTTGTTGTAGGGGGCTTTAGACGCCTTTCATGACAAGTCTGATGCTCCAGGTGAGACAACTCTGCAAACAGAGCTCTGCTGCAGGATGTTAGGGATAGTTGAAATGTGCTTTGTCTTTGGAGAATGGCTCATCTCACAGAAAGGTGTCATGTAAAAGCACCAAACGTATTCTTCTAACAGCATCTTCTACCAGATACCCCCCAATACCCCATCATCAAGGGTGACATATTGGTCTCTGCACAAACAATATTGAGGCTAGAATTGGGTCACGCAGCGCCTCTCAAGTGGAAGTGAAAATAATCTGAAGAGAACCTCTACCTTAGGGCTCACTTTGAGAGGATTCATGACCAGAACAAAGATTTGAGATTCTATGACCAGACTCTGTGATTAGCCAGTCAGAAGAAAGCCCAATGTGAAACAAACATTGCTTGAAGGTATGATTATGAAAGTAACATTGCAGCATAAAAAGTACTGGACTGAAGAATTGCTACATGACTTTGAGACGAGCAAAACTTTCAAATTCCCTCAGCGGTCTGAAATTGCACTCACTTGCATGAATAGGTATCACCATGAACACAATGAAAAAGTGGTTCAACTAACAACAATTCCAGCAAAGATACCAACTATCTATGACGAAGAAGGCTCTAATCCACTGGAAATCATGAATACTTTTGCTAGTTTTTACCATTGATTGTGCCGTTGAGACCATGGAAAAACCCTAGTGGCGGGACATTCGTTTTTAAGTCAAGTTAATCTCCTTAGATTTACGGTAGAGGCCAGCTTTTTTCTGGATTTAGAAATTACACAGAAGGAATTATCTGACTTCTGGAAAGGCCTGGGAGAATACGGTTCCTGATTAAATTGTATTAAATCAACAAGCCTGAGCTCCCTTCTTTTCTGCTTAAGGTCTTTAAAGAGGCCCAAGAAACAGACAGGCTTCATCAGGACTTTAACAGAGCTACGATATCACTTACTTCAAAGACCAGAAACACGAGTGCCCCTGCACAAGTTTTCACTTGATATCTTTGATAAACTCTATTGTTAAAATACACTATTGTTAAAAAACATCCGGGCCATTAAGGTGTGCACGACCCTCGTTCATGAATAAGTTCCTTTTGCATATGTTGTGGTAAATCAGTAATGACCTAGAAGAGAAGGTGGTTCTCACTCGACATTGAAAAAGCATTTGATCGTGATTACCTGTTTTAGACTTGATCGTGTCAGTTTGGGCCCAACCTTTACTTCAGAATCAAATGGCTTATTTCTCAGTTCAATTGTGGCAGACTCCTGTCTGACACCTTTGAGGCCAAGATGGAAACCAGGTAAGCTTGTGCTCTTTTGTAATTATTCTTTCTGTTGGGGTTGGAAATATTGGCAGCATACACCCATCAATCTACTGACATCAAATGCAAAACAACGAGTGCTGGTGAACTGAAAGCAATGCTAAAGACTGATCATCTACTTCTCACAATTATAGAACCCAGAACTTGAGGGCCAAATCTGAAGACATTTATGGAGAGGTCTGCAGCCGTTTCGGGGTATAGAATAAATGAGGGTAAATGTGACATTCCCCCAATGTCTAGATTGACAGTGAACACAGATGTGGCAGATTACCAATTCATTCGCATGGGTGCCTCAGAACCTGAAATTCTGAGACTTCTGGTAAACCAAGGACTCCTTCAAAAATAACTTGGTGGAAGACCAACTCAATTCCCTGCTAGATGAAAGTGCAGCTGGTTTTGGCAGGTGATCCACAATACAGCTGTCACCCTGGGAAAGATTCCAGGTGTTTACAATAGTAGCCGCTAGTTCCAGGCCTGCGTATGACAGCCGTTATATTCCTTGTTAAGGTTTTTTTGCTTTGAGAGCATAGATAAAGGTTTCTCAAAGAATAGTCTATTTGGTATCTTATGAGCCTTTGGAGGTGTTCTAAAGAGCTGAGCAGAAGTTCAAGAACTTTTTATCTTGATGGATACTTATACCTCCCTGATGAGGACATATTCTACACCTTCCTTGGTAATATGCAAGACATGACAAATAGGGTGGGCCAGGGTCCACTAGCAAACTGCATTGAACAAGATTTAAAGAAGTAATGCAAAGATGGTAGGAAGTAGTGAACAGCCAGAAGCTGACCGACAGACCCACTCTGTCACACCCACGTTCCTGCCTCTTTTTCATTGTCCTTGGATAACTACTGCTCTCTCAGGCAACATCCATCAAATCACTGTGAGGATGAAGACCTCACCCAGCTTTTCCTACTCTGACAAACACATCACGTATCCTCCGTGTAGATACTCCTGCTGTCCTTGACATTCATCCACAAACTTTATGTGAAAGATGGTTTACAACCTTGTTTTTCTAAATTCTATGTCTGACTTGGCGCGAGCGGCAAGTTGTGACTTTGGCTCTGCTCATTGTTTGGCTTTGGATCGCTCAGATTGCCCAAATGAGATCTATTGACCCACTTCCCTGATTTCTCGTCTCTGATTATGAGATTGTCATTGATATGTTTTCTTTGTATAGGGTGCCTTATTTCTTCTGTTAGTTTGCTTTGATTGGTGGTCTCCCGTCTATGAATTTTTGCTCCAGGCATTCAGCTGTTGGGGTTGAAACGTCATTAACAAGTTTAGTGACAGATTGTACTGAAAATCGTGAAATTGGATGTACAAGGCTGTCTCTGCATGTTGTGTATCAGTACTTAGGAGTTTGTTAAACCATGTACATTTATTTTATTTTCTGCCTAATTAAACCATGTATTTGAGGTTTACATCTGAAACCATTTTTTCTATTTAAACTAAAGGCATTTTGAATTTTGTGTTGGCCATGTCTTATATTGGATCTGGTGCTGTGCACTCTTCCATAAGTACCACTTATGAACCATTTCCGAGGAGACCAAGTTTTATTATTTCCATCCACAGATGTTACATATGCAGTATGTGTTTAACAGCCTATAACTAAGTTGATGGCCTAAGTGTCTATCTGGTAAAGCTCACTTATTGTCATTGAAAAGTGTTGGCGCTACACCCCTGTGCCCTGATGTACCAGTTATCAGTTACCAGTTATGGACCTAACCATAGATATTCAAATGTATAAGATACTTTTTAATTTGTGGCCACACCTATTGTGACCTGCTATTAATCTATTCCCTTTACCCTGACAGTAAGTTTGCACACAGTACCAGTACAAATACATTTGTTCCAATAAACCATTTCATCCCAAGAAGGGACTTTTTGACTCCTTCATTCTATTTTTTATTTTTTTTATTTACATATATGCACCTTTGTACACAGGCTCTTAAATGACCTAAATCTATCCACCATATTGACACCACTCTTTACAACTTGCTTGGTTAGAGATGCTTAATAATCCCTAGCTTGGTATCGCTGACCCGTTTTTTTGTCATTTTAAGCTTTATTAGTGTTCCTTGGAACGTGTGAGAGTCACTTCAGTTCTTATCTGAATTCCAGCCCCCCCCCCCCCAACACCCCCCGCCCCTCCCACTGAGAGAGACACTCGAATTGCTGACTTAAATTATTGGACATTAGTTTCAGACCTCCACCATGCTTGGTCCGGATCCGGCCTCTGTTGGCATTTTCTCACTAGCACATTGAGTTTCTGCATCTATAACTAAAAGGAATACATTTTTTTCTGTCCTTTTCCTAGGCTGATTTTATAAAAGCAGCACACCCGGACCCTGCTTTCAGAGAAGCAGCTGAAGATGCGTGCAGAAGCATAGGCACTATGGTTGAGAAGTATGTCTTGATTTTTCTTTGACTATTAGTGGATATCATTGTTAAAACATGACTGCATTTTTCTCTGCCAGCACCTTAAATGGAGGGGGAAAGCTTGGTCTTGTCTGTATGTATTTTGCAAAGCAGCAGAGTTGATTCTGTTGACAGTTGACCTGCTTTTCTTGGTTCTGCCGATCATCTTTGAACTGAAATGAAACTATACATTTCTTTGTGAAAAATTTTATGGTATAGGTACTGATGTGAGCAGTTTGTAACTGAGAAGGCAAGAGTCTGTTCTTTTTAAATACAAAATTCTCTTCTAATACAATAGATGGTGTGTCGAACTTTCCATTTATTCTCAAAAGCAAATTTTGTCCTTAGGTTTTTGAAAGACTAGTTTGAGTAGAGCATAGAAGTCTTAAAAAGTCCAGATACTGTGGCAGGTGCTTCATCAGATTATATTCATGGATGATGTTAGATTACTTAAAGATCTGGAATATGGTTGATTGACCTGTACTAAAATCCACCTAGAGTAAGCCGAGGGTCTACTGCCCTCCAAGTAGTCTTCGATATATATGAGTATCCACTAGCAACCGATCATTGTCTCTCTGGCTCATTAGCCCCCTTATTTTACTTGATATGTTGGCTTTTTTTGTTTTGAAAGGCGGAGCGCAACACTACTGACTATGAGGTGTGATATTAGTATAGTAATTCCTGGAAACTGAATACTGTGAGTGCCCTGCACTTGTTTTGGCAAAAGGATATGGTTTAAACACCAAGTTACCATAATCTTCATGAAATGCCAGATTTTCATCATTCACAAGTTGCATAATAAACACGTATCTATGGTTGGCAGGACCAATGAGGCATGGTTACAAAAAAACATATGGACCCAGTCAGCTCATTGACTTTGTCTCCTCAAAATCTTTCGCTTGCAGTTCGAGAATTGTCTAAATTTATACAGTTTGCTGCAGATTCTAATGTTGTCTTTTTTGTCCTGTGGTCCTTTGTCTTAGGGTTCATGCTTTAGATTGTGAATCCTAACTGTAATCACGCTCTTTATGTTTCACAATTTTCATTAAACAAGACAATTTAATTTATTTCTTTTTCTCCACCTGCCGTCTTCAGTTTCTTTTGCCAAGTTCCGAGCTTGTAGCTAACTCCTGGGAAGCGGAATTGCATAACACCTTCAGCGATGACTGATATTGGTTTCGTCTGGGCTGTAATTCCATTAATCCTGTGTTCATTTTACTAGTTTTCTTATTAATTTTCCTCTATTTAGGCAGCCCATCGCACCAGCAGACTTTAATATATCAAAGATTTTCCAGCCTCTGTGTAGGTTGCCAATGGGAGCGAGATTGTCCTCCTGTTTATCCATCGCTTCAGTATGCAAGGAATTCTGTTAGCTCAGTTGGCACACACTTCCGTCAAAAAGTAATCATTTGCGCTATTTGCATATGTAGCATTGTGTACTGGTATTCCTTTGTCAACTTTAAAATGAGTAAGCTGTAAATATAGGACTCTGATGCATTACGTTTTAGACACTATCCTGTGAAAGGTAGGTTAAATTTGCAATTACAAAGACTTTTTTTTTTTTCTCCATCTCTGAGATGCTTTCTCATCAATCTGATTTGCTCATCCATTCCCTCATTGTGGCTTCAAATTAAGCACAAAATACCAAGGACAGTTGTCTGTGTGAGTGGTGACTATGTTACTTTCTGCACTGTATGTACTTGAGCTCTATCACTATCCTTGTCTTAGCAGAGATGGCTGTGTATTTCTCTTTTAATAAACTTGAGTTTCTATATTTGGTCATCGTTGCTTTCTCAATTTTCAATCTTTTAGTTGGTCTCTGCATTGCAGGAACCTTGGACACTTCCAGAACGTTTACTTCATTCATTTAGTGAAATTGAGATGGCCCATAATCTCTTAGGGTGCTGGTGTTTGTACTTCTTGTAGTGCTAGATTTTCATAAATTGGGGGAAAAGAAACCAAATATTATGTTTTTGTTGCTTTGTACATCGTTACAATCCTCTACAAAGTCCACAGGAGGTGTTGGCTCCTTACGTATTACATTTAGTTGGGCTGAGCCTCCATTAGTGTTGATTCAATGCATTTACTGTGTACAGAAAGTCTCTCAAACGGCAAATGTTTTTTAAAGTCCCTGTTTTCCTTGAGTTTCAATAGAGCTTGAAAAGGAAAACACGGTTTCCACCTGTCTCGAACCCATCCCACTCATGTAAGCTCACTGTAGTTGTTTTAAAAATGATGGGCTTCTTTTTTTCAGCATATAGTTCAGGGGCCATTAGCATTTATAGTTAAAAACGCTAGTATGCCATAGAAACGTTTCCACAACAGACCCTCTACTGTGGATAAGGTGCTTTATTTAATATTAGAATGATCAAATTATCACTACTTCTGCTCTTCCAGTACCAACTATTTTATGTTTCTTGATCTCTGCTTATCTATATTTCGTATGTAACTAGCCTGCTAAATGTAATTATATTTAATTGAATTGATCATCGTTTTAATTTTGTTGTTTTGTGTTTTAGGTTAAACACCAATGTGGAACTATGCCAAAGTTTAAAAAGGTTATTGGCAGATACAAAAATTATGGATTCATTAGACCCAGAAACAAGGTATGTAATTTATATTTCTGATTCGTACTAGGCTTTCCCTATAGCTGGTTTCTTCAATGCTGGTTTAACTGGTTTTATATGGCCCACGCCAGAATCTGAGAGCAATATTGATTTGTTTAAGGACATTATCACTGATAGAAAAATATGTTAATCCGACCAGAATGCTCTGTAAAAATACCTTTCACCCCCACTCCCTCCTTTGTATTTATAGAAACTACCGTTTGAAGGAAGCTATAGTGGATGTGTCCAAACTTATTTGCATGTATAACAATATATACATTCATGTTTTTTTCAACATGAGACTGCTCCTTTTGCTGGCGTTGTGTTATGATTTAATCTTCTGACTTAATAAATTGGTAAATACAAAATTATTTTAATTTGACATGGCTAAATTCTGCAAATTGATGTAACACGAGAGTAAGTGATACAGGGAGGCATTTGTTGCTATAGTATTTTGAGTCTGAATGCAAAGAGTAATCACAAGACGACCAGTTGATATAGTAAGGGATGAATGATCACTGGAGAAGAAAAATAAGATCAGTAGCGGAGTTCTGAAGTAATTCTTTGCAAAGACAGTTTTAATTAAAAGCTTGAATGAGCATACTGGGTGATTTTTGGAATGTTGAAGCTCCAACTAAATTCTATAACAATATCTCAATGTAGATTGGCGAAAAGGTCTGTGTACCAAAGATTTTGACTGTTAGGATATCGATGACCATTTGTTTTTCTTTTCCAGTGAGAACTATAAAAATGTATTCGACAATTCACATCTTAAAGTGATTTCCTAAATGCATGTAACTCTTAATGCTAATAAAGCCTACATGGGTAAATGTCTATTCTTAGTGCTCAAATACGTCCGTAATGCACCTATACGTAAAAATATTCTATTCATGCATAAGTAAAAATCTGCAGCTCATTAGACATTCTACTATAAATGCATGCACATATAAACATCATTCAAGATACATGAGAAGAAAAGAGTGGAAGAATGATTTCATGTGGATGGGTATATGTAAGAAATTGCAGTATTAGTTGAGGAAGAGAAGAGCCCACTTCAGTTAATCACAATCCTTGTCTGGGTGAACTACTAAAGTCACTAAATAAACCAGTGCTCAACCCTCTGGTAGCTTGGCATAAAGCAGTCCGGCTTAACTTGGAGGGAATGTGTAAAGTATTAATACAATACTCAAACAGTAATAAAATGAAAACATAACACAAGAAAAACCACAAACCGATTTACAAAATAGAGAATATTTTAATGAATAAAATGACACCAAAATGACAAAACTCCAATAAGTAGAACTGGGGATATGAATTTTTGAAAGTTTAAATTAAAAAATAGCATCAGAAAGCACAAAGCATCAACTGAGGTTATCTAAACCAGGTTAAAGTCAAAAGGTAAAGCCGACTGTAATACATCGCCAGTCGGATACAGGGATCAGGTTTGCCCTGGTGGAAAGTTTACCTTCAGACTTAGCAACTATTATGAAGGAAAAGTGGTCGCCCAAAAGTTGTCGGTGTGGCAAGCTGGATCTTAATGGGGCTTGATGATGACCAGGTGCTGAAGAGCAGGGTCCCAGTGTTGTTGTCAACTAAGACAGAAAACCTACAAGTAGGCAAAGTTAAAACTCTGTGCCTGTGCCAAGGAAGGCTTCAACATCAGTTGGATGCTGCTCGATGTCTGTCCCAATGAAGCCCTCTATGTTCAGACTTTGAAAATGTTGTGGAAGTCAGATTTCCTGCAGAGGTGCATACTGGCAAGTTATAGCCAACCGGCAATTCGATGGATTCAGCTTCGACAGCGATCCCGTTCTTTTGCCCTCTCTTCAGGTAAAAGTTGGCAAAAAGGTTCTAAGTCCCAGTGCTTTGCACTGTGAGGGGCAGGAGGAGTACACTCTAACACAAGCCAGGTCCAGGATTGGGGGTTAGGAATCACTACAATAGAGTACGGGGCTCGTCCAGTTAGAACTGGGCAGCTTGGCAGTTGCAGTAAAAATGTCTCCGGAAACTTGTTGTTTCCTGTAGCCCAAATAAGAGGTCAGTTAACTGACCCTTGTGGTCACTTTTGGGATCCTGGTGTCAAGGCAAGCAAGTCCAGTGTTACTTCAGGTTCTTCAGATGGCGAGACAGTCGTCCTTCTGATTCGTCACAGGCCCAGGAGTGTTTTGAGGAGAGTTCTGGGGTGTCACTTTTATGCCCAGTGCCACCATGTAGGTGGGGGGTGGGCAAACCTTTGTCCACCCTCTAAATCAGTTCTGGGCAGCTCCCATGACCTCTTTGCCCCCCCCCCCTCCACTGGTTTTGAAGCCAGACCGACTACAAGAAAAACGAAGAGGCAGGACTAGGTGAGAGCTTCATCTACCAATTACAAGACAAGCATCCTTTGACACTCAGGAAGGGACTGGGCAATGCCCCTCCAGGCCATACTGTCAAGGAGGGAAGCTCGTTCCCCACACCCATGGCCCTTTGTCCACTGTCTAGGAGCAATACACATCTCACCACATGGCAGCCATCAGTAGTCCGGTCGCAGTTGGATACTGGCAGAAACACCTTTTTGGTGTTAGGCAGAAAAGAGATCTTTCTAAAAGTGTCTTTTCCTTACTGTAGGAGAGTAGGATCTGCCTCTTATGTTGCCCCCACTTTTTTTCTGATGTTTACACTGGTTTCTGGCTATAGTCTGGCTGGGCCCCTGTTAATCAGGGCCCCAGCCTCTCTGTTCTCTCTAAACGATTTGGAGTGCACCCTAGGTGCACTAGTGATTGGATACTGTGGCACCTTATGAGTCCCTAGTATATGGTACCTTAGGTACCAAGGGCATAGGTACTTCACAGGCCTACCAGGGGCTGCAGCACGTTTTATGCCACCCCTGGGAAGCAGACTAAATCTGACACCACAGGCCTGCTACTGCAGCCTGAGTGAGGAAGTGCTAGCACCCCTCACTGAGATATAGGTTCCCTATATCTCTCATACACACACATATAACCCTAAGGCAGGCCCTATCAATCCTGAGGGCAGGGTGCTTGGCTTCTATGTGAGGGGGTGCCTCTGCCTGAGCAGGGCCCCTCTGCAGCTCTCAGAGTCCATTCTCTGGTGCTGTTTGTGGATGCGGTTAAACCATATACTTTTAAGTACATTATATCCTCGCGGTAAAATGCTAACTTTGGAATGGCTGCATCGAAACATGTCGTGTTTGGTGTCAAACACCTTGGAATACTACCCCCCGCCAGTCCTGGCGGCGGGGGTAGCATTCCACCCTTCTAGAGGGATAGACATGTACCTACTGTGGAAACGCGGTAGAATCCTGCAGAGCCCTGGCATCACAAAATGGATGCCACCAGTCACAGACACTGGGCTGCCCTCCTGCTGATGACTAACACTCGCAGTGGAGGAAGCCCAACAATAGATATCCTGTCCCAAGGGGTGTGACCACCTTCCAGACAGGGTTTAGTGTATTGGGGCTGGGTGGGTGCACTCTTAGAGTGCTTTGAAGTCCTGCACTGGGGGAGCAGAAGGCTCCTCTGTGCATATGCCAGTTCAAACCGGCTCAGGGGCTACCTGTCCCTGCTCTGGCGCGAAACTGGACAAAGGGAAGTGGGTGTAGCCACCCACTCCCCTGACCCTCCCATAGGTAGGGTCATAGAGCTAGTCCCTCCCCTTCTTTTAGTATAGGAGGGGGAACCTGTGCATTGCACCCTAGATTTCCCTGGACGACGCTCTACAAGAAGAATCCCGGACCTTCGACGTTCCACTACCTTTGGAAGACTGAAGAATCTCCCTTGGAGTCAAGGAGTGACTCCCCTGCTTGGCAGGCACCAAAAACTACAAACGACGGTCGCAAACTACGCCGCTCCCGCCGGAGTCCGAAGTCCCTGCAGCCCAAGAAGTGGATTTCCTGACTTCTCAAAGGCCATCGTGAGTCCCCAGCGCAGCTGAGGCCAGTGGACCCCAAGAGTAACGAGGAACCGCGACCCCTGGGTACCGTGCACTATTGTCGAGTGCAACCCCTTCACAACGTTCCACGAACTTGTGCTTTGGACCACGTGTGGTCCCAGCCTCCAGCAGGAATCCCTCCTAAGATCAGAGGCCTACCACGTCCCGAGTGACCGTGGGCCCCTGTGAGAGAATCCTCCCGAGGCGTCTTCGCGATCCCTTGCCAGCCGGCTTGTGGGTCCCCAGAAGACTTTCTAAAGAAACCAAAGGGCTCCCTTGGTTGCTCCAGGCCTGCCCTGACTTACCCTCGCTGGGTGAGTCCCCCAGACCTTGCTGGTCTGCGCCATTGCCTCTTCACACTTTCCCCGAGACTTGCTGTTACCAAGGCTTGTTGGCTCCGATCGAGTTGCCGACACCGCAGTAAGCTGCAGACATCGTGGGACACGCCGAATCCAGCTCCTGGTCGTCGTCGACGCCTCCTGGACCTCGTGGCTGAAGAGTCAAGGCAACCGCGAACGACCTGAATCTTGCGACGACGGTGGGCATCCATCTTCCTTGCCCCGAGTCACTGCCAAGTGACTTTGAACACTGTCCCCTCTGCTTTCAGGTCTTCCATCTTCCGAATCCAGGCTTGGATTCCTCCGGACACTTCTCCTGTCGCCGCAAGCAGCAAGTCTTCACTGGCTCCCATTGAAAACGACGCCGCGACCCGACACCAAAGAACACCTATGCACCCGGCTCCCCTGGGTGAGGTAACTGCAGCACTACGGTGCTCCTGTGGGTGTGGGCCCTACAACTATATACCCTGTAAGTGACTTGCTTGTAGCTTCCCTCGAAGTGTCCTAAAACTCTAACTTTCCAAGTGCGACTATCGCACTGACTCGTACATGGTTCGCGTCTGTGTTAGACACACCGCGTCCAACTCCCTTGCAATTCCATCTGTAACCGCGTCCTTCGACTCGTACAAGGACCGATCGGTGTGTTCGCCTCGAACACGCAAGGGACCTTTAACATTGATATCTCAATCGCGTCTGAGTGCATAGACTCGTACAGGATTCGCATCAGTGCCAGGTCACCGCGTCCGTCCCCTGTGGGTCTCCTACAACTACCTGGGGTGGTTCTTGGGGGTCCCTCGATTCTAGATGCCCTAGACCTAGGTCTAGCAAACTAAGATTGTAATATTCAATTGTGCTAAACTTATCCTGATAATATTTGACTTGTACATATGTTCCTGACTTCTAATCTCATAAAGAGATTAGTAGAGAGTTGTTTATTAATAAATACATATATATTTGATATATATACCTGTGTGGTGTCTTTTCATTTGGTGATTCAAGAGATTGTGTGGTAAAACAAGCTGCTTTACATTCCTTCAAGACTTAGCCTGAAGGCTGCTCTCCACAGCTACCACTAGGATAGCTTTCTATAAAGGTTCTCTTAAACCTATCTACCATAAGAGTCGAATTGTTCTGGTGCAAGGTGTCCACTTTAAGTAGTGAACAGCATATGCCAGGCCAACTTCTCACACTTACTAGTTATATAAAATCAGTCTAAGATGGATTTTAAATTGTAGTTAAAATTAGTACTTAAATAATTTTCCTAGCTGCTCCCCTAAGCATTATAGGTTGTTTTAATGTAACCTGTGTTTCCTATGGGAGAGCCAGCCCTGCCAAAGTGAAAAACAACTTTGGGGGAGGGGGGTTTAATTCCGTACATGTAAAACATTAATTTCTACATACCATGCACCCTGCCTTATTGGCCAATTAAGACTGCCTTAGGGGTGACTTATAGATATTAAAAAGGAAGGTGTATCAATCAATCAATCAGGGGTTTGTTAAAGCGCGACTACTCACCCGTAAGGGTCTCAAGGCGCTAGTGGTGGGGGGAGGGCGTGCAGGTTCCATTCCATCAAGGAGGGGGTCTGTCGAAGAGCCAGGTTTTGAGGTTTCTTGCGAAGATGGGGAGCGATGTTGTTTGTCTGAGGTGGAGCGGAAGGGCGTTCCATGCTTTGGCCGCGAGGAAGGAGAAGGAGCGGCCTCCCGATCTGGTCTTTCTGGTGCGGGGGACCACGGCGTAGGAGAGCTGGGCTGATCGTAGGGTCCTTTGGGGTGCGTGGAATTTGAGTCGGCTGTTCAGGTATGTTGGTCCGGTGCCGTGGAGGGCCTTGTGTGCGTGGGTGAGCATCTTGAAGGTGATTCTCGCCTCGACGGGGAGCCAGTGGAGTGTGCGCAGGTGCTGGGAGATGTGGCAGTGCTTTGGCAGGTTGAGGACCAGTCTTGCGGCGGCGTTTTGGATGTTCTGTAGCTTGCGGGTGAGGTTTTTGTTTATTCCGGCGTAGAGTGTGTTGCCGTAGTCGAGTCTTCTGGTGACCAGGGCGTGAGTGACGGTCTTTCGGTGTTCGAGTGGGATCCATTTGAAGGTCTTTACGAAGGAGGCGGAGGGTGTGGAAGCAGGAAGACGAGACAGAGTTGATCTGGCGGTCCATTTTGAGCTCGGAGTCTAGGATGATTCCCAGGTTGCGTGCGTGGTCTGTGGGGGTTGGCGGGTTTCCGAGGGCGGGGGGCCACCAGGTGTCGCTCCAGGCGTCTGGGTTTGGGCCCATGATGAGTACTTCTGTTTTGTTGGTGTTTAGTTGTAGGCAGCTGTTTTTCATCCATTTGGCGACGGCTTCCATGCCTTCTCGAAAGTTGCGTCTGGCGGTGTTGGGCTCGTTGGATAGGGAGAGGATGAGCTGGGTGTTGTCTGCCTATGACACGATGTTGAGTCCGTAGGTTTCTGACGATGGGGGCAAGTGGAGCCATGTAGACGTTGAAGAGCGTCGGGCTGAGGGAGGAGCCCTGGGGGACTCCGCAGGTGGTAGGTGTGGGGTCCAAGAGGAAAGGGGGGAGTCTGACCCGCTGCGTCCTGCCGGAGAGGAAGGAGCGGATCCAGTCGAGGGCCTTGTCCTGGATTCCTGCGTCGTAGAGTCTGCGTATTGGGGTGCGGTGGGAGACTGTGTCGAACGCCGCTGATAGGTCGAGGAGGATGAGGGCTACTGTTTCTCCTTTGTCCAGTAGGGTGCGGATGTCGTCTGTTGCGGCGAGGAGGGCGGTTTCCGTACTGTGGTTTTTTCTGAAGCCGGATTGGGAGGAGTCGAGGATGTTGTGTTCTTCAATGAATGTGGCGAGTTGGCTGTTGATGGCTTTCTCGATAACTTTTGCTGGGAACGGGAGCAGGGAGATGGGTCTGTAGTTTTTGAGGTCGGTGGGGTCTGCTGAGGGTTTCTTTAGGAGGAGGTTGACCTCGGCGTGTTTCCAGTCGTCGGGGAACGAGACGGTCGCCAGGGAGCGGTTGATGGTGTGGCGGAGCATGGGTGCGATGGTGTCGGCGGCTCTGTTGAAGATGTGGTGGGGGCAGGGGTCCGTGGGGGCCCGTGAGTGGATTGACTTCATTGTCTTCAGTGTGTCTTCGGTGGTGAGGGCTGTCCAGTCGTCAATCGCTGGTTTCCGGGTGTCGGGGGTGGTTGGTGAGGGTTCAGTGTGTTGGTTGTCTTCGTCGAAGTTGTCGTAGATGCGCTTGATTTTGTGGTGGAAAAAGGTGCTGAGTTTGTCGCAGAGGTCTTGTGAGGGAGGGATGTCGGTAGACTCGCTGGTGGGTTGGGCGAACTCCTTGATGATGCTGAAGAGTTCCTTGCTGTTGTGCGCGTGGGTGGAGATTCTGTCTTCAATCGCTTTTTCCTCGTTTCTCTGATGAGTTGATGGTGGGCGTTGGTGGCGGCTCTGAAGTTGTTGTGGGCTTCTGTGGATTTGGTGTTCCTCCAGGCCTTTTCGAGGCGGCGGCATGTGCGTCTGGACTCTCGAAGTTCGGTGGTAAACCAACTTTCTTGGCGCGGGTATTGTTGTTTTTCTTGAGGGGGACTATGGTGTTGGTGCTGTCCGAGATCCATCTATGCAGGGTTCGGGCTGCGGTGTTGGGGTCGTCGTCTTCCGCGATGGTTGGGGTGGAGTTGTTGAGTGAGGAGGTGAGCTGGTCTTCGGTGATTTTGGTCCAGTTTCTTCGTGGAAGCAGGTGCTGGTGTCTGTGGATGGTGGGTGTTCTGAAGGTGAAGTGGACGCAACGATGGTCGGTCCATGGGAGTTCGGTGGTGTGGCTGAAGGTGATGGAGTTTCCTGTAGTGAAGAGGGGATCGAGGGTGTGTCCTGCTGAGTGCGTGGGCTCGGTCACGATCTGGCGGAGTCCAATGTTGTGGAGGTTGTCCAGGAGGGATGTGGTGTTGGGGTCCAGTTGGTTGTCGAGGTGGAAGTTGAGGTCTCCCAGCAGGGTGTAGTTGGTGGATGCGATGGCCTGCGGGGAGATAATGTCCGTGATGGAGTTGGCAATGGGTCCGCAGGGTCCAGGGGGTCGGTAAATGAGGGTTCCTCGGAGGGTGGCGCTGGGGCTGGCCAGTATCTTGAAGTGAAGGTGTTCCATCAGTTCTGTGGGCTCGTCGGGGAGTGTGCTCAGGCGGAGGCTGGATTTGTGGACGATGGCGATTCCTCCTCCTGGGCGGGTTGGGCAGTCCTTCCTGGAGATCTTGTATCCTTGGGGGATGGCGATGGCGATGTCCGGTCCCGAGGTGGTGTTGGTCCAGGTTTCGGTGAAGAACGCTACGTCCGGGGTGGGGCTGTCGAGGAGGTCCCAGATTTCTGTGGCGTGTTTGTGGAGGGATCGGACGTTGAGGAGGATGCATTGCAGGGTCTTCGGTTCGGTTGTGTTCTTGTGGGAGGGTTGTGCTGGATCCGTGTTCTTGGCGGTGCTGCAGGTGTGCCGGCAGCGGTGACAGCTGAAGGGTCCGTGGGTGTCGGCTGGTGATGCTATCTTGCAGTTGTTGTTGCGGCCTGGGTTGAGTGTGTGGAATGCTGCTGGGTCGTAGCGTTGGCGGGGCGGAGGTCCAGGGTTCCTGGCGCTGGTCGCGGACGGGCGCAGACGGGCTTGCCTTTGACGCGCCTTCGGTGCACCAGCTGGGAGGCGGGAGCGGGGCGGGGAGCTGGATTGGGCCGGTCGCGCTGGGGGGGAGGGGCCGCGGGGGCAGCAGCGGCGGGGAAAGGTAAAGGGAGGAAATAAGGGATAAAGAAAAAAGGGAAAATGAGCAGAAATAAGGCACAAAAGAGCAGAGATGCAGAAAGGTGAAAGATAAAAGAGGGTAGAAAAACGAGTGAAAGAGCAGAGCGAGAGGAAGGGAAAATGAGCAGAAATAAGGCACAAAAGAGCAGAGATGCAGAAAAGTGCAGAAAGGTGAAAGATAAAAAAGGGTAGAAAAACGAGTGAAAACGAGAGAGCAGAGTGAGAGGAAGGAGACAGAGGTCCACTGGACCACCAGGGATGAGGCGCAGGGAAACCTGCGGGTGGAGGAGGGCCTCGATCACCAACACTCGAGAGTGCAGGGGCAGGCCTCACTTAATGGTGGAGCTGCGAGGGTGGGAGAGCAATTTCACTGACAATGAGTCAGTGGTCTTGCTCGCCTGTCCCCGCAGTGGCCGCCATTAAGTAGGGGTCGGGGAGGGCTGGACAGCTGGGAGGCGGGAGCGGGGAGGGTAGCTAGATTGGGCCGGTCACGCTGGGGGGGGGGAGGGGCCGCGGGGGCAGCAGCGACGGGGAAAGGTAAAGGGAGGAAATAAGGGATAAAGAAAAAAGGGAAAATAAGCAGAAATAAGGCACAAAAGAGCAGAGATGCAGAAAAGTGCAGAAAGATAAAAGAGGGTAGAAAAACGAGTGAAAGAGCAGAGCGAGAGGAAGGGAAAATGAGCAGAAATAAGGCACAAAAGAGCAGAGATGCAGAAAAGTGCAGAAAGGTGAAAGATAAAAAAGGGTAGAAAAACGAGTGAAAGAGCAGAGTGAGAGGAAGGAGACAGAGGTCCACTGGACCACCAGGGATGAGGCGTAGGGAAACCTGCGGGTGGAGGAGGGCCTCGATCACCAACACTCGAGAGTGCAGGGGCAGGCCTCACTTAATGGTGGAGCTGCGAGGGTGGGAGAGCAATTTCACTGACAATGAGTGTAGGCTAGTAGCACTTAATTTCCTGGCTCCGTGTACAGGTAGTACCATATACTAGGGACACATAGGTAAATTAAATGGGTGAATTGGGTGTATGCTAATTTGACCAGGTTTAAAAAGGAGGGCACAAGCACTTTAGCACTGGTTAGCTGGGGTAAAGTGCACAGAGTCCTATGGCCAACAAAAACGAGTTCAGCAGAATTCGGCAAAAATCTGAGGGAATAACACTAAAAAGATGATAATTTCAAACATAAAAAATGAAATGTTTCATTAGAAAATCCGGGTTATATGCCTGCACTTTATAAAAGTGCATGGGTATGTGTTTGAACTACTGTTTCTCAGGATCACATCACCAGGGGCTGTTCTTTTGTCACATTTACTCCTAATACTTAAGAGTGGTGTTCTATTTCTTTAGGTCTTCATTACAACTTTTAATAGTAGATATTTATTTTTGGTGATGCAAAAAAACTGTATATTTTGTGTTGTGAGTTAGACTTTTTTGTGTTTCATATTAACCTTTTCCTTTCTCACTGTAGGTTGGTACCCCTCAACTCTAGTACATTAACTGGCAGATCACAGTGTGAGGAAAGTTTGAATGTTCACAGTTGCACAAATTGATCACATCTAGAGTGTACTATTGAGAATGTGCAGAGAAGTGGTAGGATAATTCTAAATTTGCACAGGCTAAGAAAAACTCAGTTCAGCGTTAAGAAATGATGATTAGATGTAATCCTGTTGGTTTATATTAGAATTTATTTCTTCTTGGACACTGCTTAACCTTTAGATATTCAAAAAGGGCACATTGAAGAGTCAAATCTTTTGAGCTTCTGAAGAGTGAACGAGGGGCTGAATCCGAATTTGAACTGGAGGGATTGTTGAATTGAAATGGACTTGCAAATGCAATTTTGTGGGTAGCTCAAAGTGAAGCGAGAGACGTATGATTTGATGTCTCTTTGTGTTTATTGTGAAGGTTGATTTTTCAAACGGTAATTAAATAATTATTACAAACATGTTCTGAGGCAGTTAAATCATTAAAACCAGTTATGCAGGCTTATTATTGGCATTTAACACAAAGGGCCTAATTACGATGCAGGTCGGACCGCAACCGATGGCTCGACGGTTATGGTCCGACTGGCATTACTGCTGCAGTCCAACCGGCGCATTAAGATGTGTGCGGTCGGAGGTAGCAGTTGGAGGGACCGACCGTCGCTTTCCGACGGCCTCCATTGGTCGGAAACTCACCATAATTCCTTAAGGATGGCATTTCCACCTTCAGGATTATGATGTTGGTTTCCGAGAGCCATTCCATGTCGGCCTTTCCGACATGGAAAGGCTGTCGGAAAGCGGCATTGGGGCCCCTAGCAGGGCCTCCGCGGCCTCTGCATTTGGGCCCCTGGACATCCCTGCACTGTGTGGCAGGCACCATGAGGTGCTGGGATGTTCACAAACTTCCATTTCTCAATGGGAGCTTGTGCTGGGGCGGTTTCCTCCTTCCGCACAAGCTCCCATAGAGAAATGGAAGTTTCCGACCGCACTATGTGCGGTCGCATAGTAATTAGGTGTTCGGAACCGCCGACCTATGGTTGGGTGGTTCGCTCACCGAAACGGTGTCGGTAGGAGCTGGGCCAGTGAAAATCACATCTCATAGCCTTACTGCAGGCCTAAAAAAATCCTAAAAATGTTACCAGTCGTGCAGGTCTAGTGACTTGAATAATCTACTTGACCTAACGGTAATACTCTTGACTTATAGACTGGTCTCAAATTGTGTGATCCTGAGCAAATATTTTATTTCACTGAGCCGCCTTATCACGTATGAGGCACCTTCAAGTATGTGAGCTCAGCATGTTTACTTCGCAAAAAACTCTGTTTGATTTAATGGACTAATCTTTTTCTCCGTGTATAATGTGAAACTAGCCAACATATAGGGTACACATAACCCCTGACTTGCCTCTTAGTTCACTAACAGCATTATCATGAGGACCTTGGCAGGAATGTTTCTCAGTTCATATTTAAAAAAATCTCACTTTTAATAAATATATTCATAAAGCATGATGTGCTAGCACACTGCCCTTTACAGTCAGCACATTTTCTATTGAAATGTTTTGGAATCATGTTTCTGAAAATATTTATCATTTGTACATCACCAAATTAAGTGTTGTGATTTGTTTTGATCGTATAACAATCTTTATTTACATCACACTTCTGCATTTGAAAAAATTTGTTTTCCTATTTGAATTGCTGATATATTTTGAAATAATTGTACTGTTCATTTAAAAGCGGTTTAAATATGTTGTTAGAAAAACTGATATCTTACAATCTTTTGTTTCGCAAAATTGTCAGTTCACTTAACAAAATCCTCTAACATTGCAGTCAGAGAAAGAAAAGTAACACCTATCTCCAAGATAAAATAAGCAGCAATTTGTAAGAAGACAGAAGCTGACATTTGACCTCTGTTGTTGAATGCAGTGAATGTGACAAGATAAACACAAGATGTAAAAGTATCTGTATTGCTCATTCACTTTCTGAATGAACAGAACACCTGTTCTTTACCAGCTTGTGCTCTCACTAGTACGTATCACCAGGCCCTGAAAATGGCTTGTCATGGTAAAATCGTTTTTGGAGGCCTATACTAGGATGGGATGGTTACTGCCCTGGGTGATTACCAGTTGCACTGGGAGCGAATCTCCGCCTGATGTTTCGGTGTACAGATCAGTGCCATCTTAAAGATTTTGTGTGCTCTAGGCAAGTCCTATTTTAGGGGCACTGGAACATACAAAATTTAATTTGACCCATTTCCAGCTGTTTCAATCCTTCATGATGACATACTATACTAAATGATATGTTAAACTTTAACAGTGTCACACAAAGTAAGTCTTGCCCGGGGCCCCAAAAAGTCTTAATATGACACTAGGTAGAGAGCAGTGAAAAAGGTGGGTATGAGAGGGAGAAACGTTTAGATAGACAAATAAAATCGACATAGGGCAGATACAGAGCAAGATCACTTTCCTAATAGGGCACCATCTGTGTGTTTGAAATACAGTTCTGGGTCATTGGTGTATTGATGAATTTTGATGTTTCCATCTGTGAGTAGAGCCCGAAGGGGCTCGATGTAAAGGTTCACAATGACAGAGGACATGATTGAACCCTGGGGAAATCCATAGGTGATTGGGTTCTTCTGGGGCCTGGACCTGCCCCTGGGAGCAAACTTGTTATGGGCTGAATAGATAGGAGGCGAACCAGTGAAGGATGTTTTCCATGATTCCCATACGAGACTTCAGGATGTGGATGAGAGTGGGGATGGCCAACCTCGTTAAAGCCAGCTTAGATCCCTAGTAATATCAGGAGCCATTTTTAATTGTGGTGAGGAGGGCATTGTCTATGATTTGGTACATTACTGTTTCTGTTCTGCAGTGTGATGTGAGAGTGGAGTCGTGTAGATGGTTGGTGTTGATGTGATTATGAAGCTGTGTATAGTCTGCTTTTTTGATGATCTTACCGATGAAGGTTAGATGAGTGATGGGCTGATAGTTTGCAAGGTTGTCAGAGTCTAGTGTGGATTTCTTCAAGAGTGGGAGGACGTGGGTCCCTTGCTCACTTTGCCACTGCATTCAAGCTAGCCTGGCTGATGAGGGCTGTTAGCCCGAAACCGGTCTCAGGATGCTTGTTTCCGGTCCAGGGAAGACATGGCTTGGCAGTTCGGGCTGGACTGTTCCCATGAGGCACAGGGTCAAGTCTGATTTGCATATAGCTATGTCTGAACTGGGGTGGCGGAGTGAGCTAAAGAACGATGATGGATTCAACCCAGATCTGTGACTGGGGGTGAGTGTCTGAAAAGTTTCAGCGCTCCGTCCTTCATCTCCTTGTGTTTGCTTTGTTTGCCCCAAGTTGGCAGGGTATGCCCAGACGTGGGTCCCTTGCTCACTTTGCCACTGGATTCAAGCTAGCCTGGCTGATGAGGGCTGTTAGCCCGAAACCGGTCCCAGGATGCTTGTTTCCGGTCCAGGGAAGACATGGCTTGGCAGTTCGGGCTGGACTGTTCCCATGAGGCACAGGGTCAAGTCTGATTTGCATATAGCTATGTCTGAACTGGGGTGGCGGAGTGAGCTAAAGAACGATGATGGATTCAACCCAGATCTGTGACTGGGGGTGAGTGTCTGATAAGTTTCAGCGCTTCGTCCATCATCTCCTTGTGTTTGCTGTATTTCATTAACATTCAGAACTGTTTCACCTTAGTACATCAGATTATATTAGAGCATTGAGAAATTGTATTTGAAAGTGATAGTTATCAAACATTAATTTAGAAACATTATCCCCCCCCCATGCTGACAACAATGGCAATAGTGAACTAAGATGCAAGTCAGTTGTTATGTGCGTTCTTTGAGTGGCCTGGGCTCCTATTGTACATGAACAACATTATAGTTTACTAAACGAAACACAGGAGAAAGTTTTGTTGCATGCACATCCTGAAGCCATGTATTTCGAGGTCCACTTACGTGATAATAAAGAAAAATTAGGTAAAGTGAAATAAAGCAATTGCCTAAGATCGCACAATTTGGTAAAGTGGGAAACCTAGGATTAATCCAAGGTTTTCTGGTTTCACGTTGTTTAATTGCCACTAGATGTGTAGATGTATATGCTTTGCTGCCCCTACACCCACCTTACTGCCAACCCCCTCACCCTGCACCCCCACTCCTCTCCTTCCCCCACCTCCACCATGCTGGTATCAGTGTGGCCTTCAGTCACAAACCAAACTTTATGGCCCCTGGGAAAATATTTGTGAGTACCCATGGTCTAGTATGTGAGGTAAGCCCTGTGACTGTGATGAAGAATGTATCAACGTTTTGATAGGTGATGAGGTCTGCATTGTCTGAACCATGGAGTACATTGGAGCGTGCATTGATGAGCAGGAGATGGGAGATGGGAGTGTGCATTTGGTAGTTGGATGGTATGTGGTGGTTTGTGGGATGTTAATGAGGCTTGGTCTGTGTTGTGAGTATACTGTTTGAGATTTAGGTCTAGGTCTGGGTTTGAATGTTGGTAATGGTAGTGAGGTGTGCTGGGTAAGGCACATGATTATCTCTTACCTTGTAGGGTGCATTGGAGCAGGGGTCTTGCCCAAGACCCTTCCTGATCCTAACAGGCCTAAACAGGAAATTCCCATGTCTGTCTCTGCCGTTTGCTGTGGAATCTCGAGGGGTAGGATGGCCTGGGTAGTGATTTGAATTAGTGACAAGGGAGGAAGTGATGCCACTACTTGTAGGCATACATGACTGGAACTGTAATGCTGTCACCTCCTTTGGAGATGGATGTTTGGGAATGAAGCCCGCTTGTCATCTCTGCCCTCATCGTATTTATTATGATGATCCGCGTTAACACCTTTTCTGGCAAAGTTAACATTTGTACCTGGCGAATTCTGTTACTTGAGGTAAAATTATGTCCCAGGATGATACGACTGATCAGTTGGTGGACACCTTGGAGACATTCACACTTTTGTATGTTGCCAGATCAACCGAGGTCGCTCAGCTGTGATCTAAGATACCTTCTGTACTTGAGTGATTATCACATTCTGCACCCCCTTGCAAGCACTATCTTCTGAAATGTGCCTTAGAGGCTAATTATCAGTTTGCCATATGTAGAACATCTGAAGAATGCAGGACCACAAGCACAGTTGGGAGAGACTAGAAGGGGGGATGACACAATGAGGTACTGCACCTTTTAGAATATTTCTATAGTTTATCATAAAAGCTGAAGATTGCACACAATGTGGCGGCTTTGTAAATAGCAAAGGTACACCTGCAGACTTGACCATCAGAATTGTAAGTGGTTGTAGTTCCTACAGCAATCAAGTGTAAGATGGTTGCGATCTCTAAGTTGTTCTAAACACTACCTAATCACCGTGCCATCTGTTAAAATGTGACGTAATGTGTTCAAGACTACTTCCACATTTCCTGAAGTGTGGTTTGTCCGGAAAAATGTTTGAAATGCTTTTGAAAAATTTACAGATTTGTGTACAACCTCGAAAATTCAACCAAAGCAGTGAGAGAGAAAAATGATTGCCTATATTAAGGATTCTTTCTGAAAAGCATTACTTTTGAAATGGTTGCAGACTTTCTTTTTCTGACCGAGTTAATGTTCTATTTGTGAAGAAGGAATAGGTTGTACCTGAGCAGAAAAGACATCTTAAAACATTGTTCATTTTATTTTTTCAATACTAGACGAGTGGCAGAGCTCTTCATGTTTGACTTTGAAATCAGTGGAATTCACTTGGATGAAGAAAAGGTAAATGTTTACTTTGGTCTTGAACGTGAGATTACTAAAATAGCTGAGGATTTGGGATGGGCATAAACCATACAGTTCTTAACATGGCATCATCAACTATTGCATTTTATATGAGCAAAGCTTTGGATTTTTGGGGGAAATTATAGTGTACAGGACTTGTGGTATGTGTGTGTATGTATATATATATATATATATATATATTTCTAGTTAGTACCTGCTTACCATAGGAACAGCGTTTGTCGTTTTGCTAATAACTTTGGCACCGTTTGATGATCTTCACAACATTTTCAAAACTGGTGCGCCAGTCACTTCAGCTGCTGTCTGGAAAGTGTCGGGGTGATTTGTCAGGCGAAGGCCTAGAAAAAGGGGTGGGTCCCGAAACTTATTTTCCCCATTCAATTTCCCATTGGGATTTTGAAAACGACTAAAGCCCAAACCGCTGAACGGAATTATTCAAAACTTGCAGAAAGCTAGATCTTGGTCCAGAAAGATCTCTTTCTGTAATTTGGTGTGAATCTGTCCTGTAGTTTTGGAGTTATTAAAGAAAAATATTTATGTGTATCTAGGGACGCAAATCCTCCGCGGATCCAACAGATCTCATGGTGAGATCTAATTCGAATGCCAACACTTCAACCAGGAAGTGTTGGCAGCCATCCTCAGACTCAGGTCTCGGCCTGAGTCCCAAGAAAAATGTAACAGACACAAGGGGCAGAGTATGAATACTCTGAGCCCCTAAGCTTGGTGGTGGAGTCCCACAGATACCCCCGTCAGGGGCCAAAAATGTTTTTTTTTTCTTTTCTTTTTTTCCCTGTGAATCCAAGGAGGATCGGGCTAATTAAAAAAAAGCCGACTGCTTCCTGAACATGTTTTTACTAATCCTCCGGGCGGGCCAACTCCCGGGGGATTAATTATTAAATATTTTAAATATTTATTAAATAATTTGTGGCCCCCCCTCGCTGGGCCATCTTTGACTCGGGGGACCCCATCCCCTGGGGTCTGCCCTCCAGGGCTGATTTCGGCCCCAGGGACCAAGGGCCTGGCCGTGAAAAATGTGGGGGATGCCAAAAAAGGGTAGAGGCAGTGCGGCCCCCTGGCCCCCTCCCGGGCCGTTTTCATCCCTGGTGACCCCAAACCTAGGGGCCCAGCTGTGCAGAGACATGGGCCCCCATCCTGGAGCCATTACTGGCCCTGGGGACCCCATCCCCCAGGGCTGGCACCAACTATGTCCCAGGGTTCCCACCCCCGGTACATAGAAGTATCCCTGCCCACACTGGCTCGGGAAGGGTAACCTGTGTTTGCTTTTGCTTGGCGGGACAATTTTAAGGCTCCCGCCACGCGAGAGCAAACACTAAGTCCACTCCCAGCTGGCGAGGGCTTGAAAAATGCTCCTGCTAGCTGCGAGCGGACTTCATCTGTTTTCCTGCCCGCTCTGAAGCAGGCAGGGAAACAGATGAAAAAAATGCTCCCGCCCGCACTGTACGACACAGCACTCCACTCAACTGTATAAGGCGCCACTCCAATTTATTACAGTTTCCTCGACTCTATTCTACACTACTTCAGTGTATGCCACCCCACTCTACGCTAATCCACTGTACCCTACTCCACTCTACGCCACTCCACTCTACGCCACTCCACTCTACACCACTCCACTGTACACCACTCCAATCTACGCTATTCCACGCTATTCCACTCTATGCCACTCCACTCTTCTACAATCCACTGTACAGTATTCCACTGTATGCTATTCCACTGAATGCTACTCCACTTTATGGTAATTCACTCTACGCCACTACAGTGTATGCCACTCCACTCTACGTTGCTCCATTGTATGATACTCTCCTCCACTCTATGTAACTCTACTCTATAAAAGTGTACTACACTTCATGGCACTCTACAACATTCTACTCCACTCTATCCCCATACAATCCACTGTCCAACTTTATACTCCACTGTTTGCCTGCACACTCCAATGTACAACACTCAATTCCACTATACGCCACTTTTCTATGCGACACAGCACTCCACTCAACTGTACGATACCCCACTCCAATTTATCACAGTTTACTACCTACGAAACGCTAGTACACTCCACTCCATGCCACTCTACGACACACAAATACACTCTATTGTACTTTACTTCACACCACCTTACACCACCCGACTCTACTCGACTGTACGAGACTTAACCTCACTCTACGCTACTATACAACAATCCACTTTACGCAGCTCCACTGTTTCACACACTACTGTACTCTTTGCAACTCCACTCTACAACACTCTACTACACCGTATGCCACTCTCCGACACTTTACTCCTGTCTATACCCATCACTCCACTTTACTATATTGTATGCCACTGTACAACACTCTACTCCACTCTACAATACTTTAGTCTACTATGCAACACTGTACACAGCTCTTTCTATGCCACTGCTCCCCACTTTACTTCACTCTACTCTGTCACAATACTCCACTGTACGCCATGCCTCTCTACGCCACTCAATGCCATTGTACTCTATAACATTGTATGCCAATCCACTCTACCGCACTATACAACACTGTACTATACAACACTCCACTGTACAAAAATCAACTAGACTGTATGTCACGCTTCTCAACTGTACTCTTCATCACTTTCCAATACTGTACGACACCCCACTACACTCTGCTGTACAACATGGTACTCCAATTTAGGACACTTTACTCGATTGTGTGCTACGCCACTCTACTCTACTGCACTTCACGCCACTATAGTCTACGACATGCCACTACACTCTGACACTTTACTCCACTCATATTCCACTCCAGTGTACTCCACTCCACTATACTCCACTGTACTACACTTTATCACACCCTACACCACTGTACTATACTTCGCACTATGCCGCTCCACTCTCCGACTCTCTACTTCAGTGTATGCAACTCCACTCTACAAGATTGTACTGCACTCTGACACTATACTCGACTCTATGCCCATTCCACTCTACGCCACTGTACTACATTGTATGACACTCAACGATACGCCACGCAACTTCTCTATACGATAGGGCACTTCACTATATGACACAGCACTCCACTGTATGACACAGCACTCCACTGTAGTCTACAGAACTCCACTTGGCGATATTCTGCTCTATGACACGCTATTTCACCCTACTCCATTCTAAAACTCTCTACTCCACTCTGACAGTCTACGACACCCTACTCTGCTGTTCGGCATGCCATTCCTCTGTACAACTCGCTGTTCCAGTCTACGATATGTGACTCCACTATATGAAACACCATGCCACTACATTATATAACACTTTACTACACTGTACGCTATGCTACTACACTTTACTCCACTCAGTTTCAATCTACAATACTCCAGTCTTGCAATAGACTTTACAACACTCTCCTTCACTGTACTGTACAACACTCCACAAAACGACTCTCCACTCGCGACTCTACGATTTGAAGCACATTTTTATTAAAATTATTTAAAAAAAATTATATTCAGTGAAAAAAACAGATGTTAAAGCTTAGTTATAGTTAGGAAAACTTATTTTCCCTATACAAACCAAGTTAAGCTACACAAACTTTAAAAATTCTAAAGCTATAGTTATAACTTTCATTCATAATTTATCCACCACCATCAAATTATTATAAGTAGCGGACCTTGTTACACACACTTTTCAGCTCGCTGACCAGACCACAATAACTATAAGTTTGTGTAGTTTAAATTATAACTAAGCTTTAACCTTATGTTTTTTTTCAGGAACAAATATATAAAACAAAGGTTAAAGTAATGTTATAGTTAGGTAAATATGTCAGTGTCAACAATAACGTTTTGAAATTAAAAAAAACAGACATTCACCAGTTATACTTCACAGAGCTAGCTACAACTTGCGCCCCGCCGCGCACTGCTTATGACCTCACATGTTACATCACTCATTGCCATGGTGCCTCGCATCAAGAAGACCAGAACCGGAGGACGGTCCTTCTCAAGGCATGGAACACCATCCTGCTCCACCTCAGACAAACGCCAACACTCTCCAAGTTCACGAAGGACCTCAAGACCTGGCTCTTCAACGGATCTCCTTGAACATCCTGGACCTGCGCTCCCCCCAATCCCCCCTCCCACAGCCCCCCCCAGCGCCTTAAGACCCTCTCGGGTGAGTGATTGATCACTCATGAGATGTTCTATGGGATCACTCATGACATCATCCAAACTTTTTTGTACACATTGCTCTATAAACTGGTACAGCATTAGAGCTATGAAAGTAAGTGCAAAATAGCTCAGAATAATATGAAGCCTCAGTATTGCTATCATAAATGCAACCCCCATAGGTAAAGCAAGCTTGCGTTATGTGCAACATTGACCCTATACCATACACTTCATGGGTAGTCGAGTTCATGTTGACTTTGAACCACAGAGGAAAGGGTAACCTATCCTGCACACTGTGTTCAGTCTATATACAACTTTTCAGGGCAAACCAAGTTCCTCCAGATGCTCAAGCCCTGTTACATAACTAATGCCCTACTATGGACAGTCTTTACCTGTATCAAACCCCTGTCAGTCACTAAACCTACATTGAGAAATGAAGCGGATATGAGTAGAAAAGTGGGTACTGTTAACACTGTTTACTCTATGGAGAAGGTTTACTCTGTACCACACTGTTTGCAGACAGTAAAGCTCTCATGAGAAATACACCACAGTGTATTAAAAAGTATCTACCAAGAATAGGGTACACTCTAAAGAACGCTTGTCAAAAAAGACACTATTCACTTAAAATAACCAAAGGCAGAAGGTGCTAAAGATCATACTACTTTCAGCCTTCATACTGTGGTGAAAACTTTACAGATAGCTCATCTTTTGAAGCAAAAGAAGTGCATGTACATAGGTTAGTACCTGGTGCGCAGTCTTCTACGTTATGTAGAAATTGTCATGCTGAGACAATTCTGTCTAATGACTCAAGCCGGCTTAAAATAGTTAATGTTTTATGTACAATCTTTGACCTGGTGGAAACTTTTTCTGTTGAGCAAGAAATGTCATGTGGAACATGCTGAGCACAATTCGTCAACTGTCACCTGCACACAGAGTTAGTGTTCAGTTCAAAGATTTATAACTTGTTCAATGCCTCTACACATCTAAGATGCATTAGGAGCACATATGTTTTGTAAACATTTAGACCATCTAGCTGGACACATATTATACAAAATTAGGATGAAAATTGATATGGTAGCTACCTGCCACTATGTAAATCATAAAAAACAAAACAAAAACAAACTAGCACACTCATTGGATGATGTCATCAGTGATGTCATCAATGATGTAATTTGAGATGTCATCAATGATGTTATAGAACATGCCATAAGTTATGTAATTTGTGAGGTCATAAGCAGTGCACGGTGGGGTCGCAAGTTACAGTTAGCTGTGCTAACTATAACTGGTGAATTTCTGTGTTTTTTTTAGTTCAAAACTTTAATGTTGTCACTGACCTATTTATGTAACATAACGTTACTTTAACCTTTGCTTTTTTTAGTGAATTTCTACGTTATTTAAAAAAAAAAAGCTTATCACACCTAAATTTAACGTTACTTTAACCTTTGGGTTTTTTTTTCTGTTAATTTGTAGTTTTTTTTAACGTAAAGTAATATTTTACCCCCCCCCCCCAGGCCTTCTGTTTTTAAAGGGGAGGGTGGGGGGGGGAAGTGACCCCAACCCCTTCCTGAGCCTTATTCGGCCCTTGGGACCCCATTCCCCTGGGCCTTTATTATTTTAAGGCGTGGCTCCCCTCCCTGAGCCTTATTAGGCCCTGGGAATCCCATTCCCCAGGGCCTTATGTTTTTTTTAAATGGGGAGGACCAAGTGGCCCCTCCTCGATCCTTTAAAGGGCCCAAGAGACCCCTGGTTTTTTTTTTTAAGGGAGGTGGCTGCATGCCCCCCCTCCTGGGCCTCATTAGGCCATAGGGACCCAATCCCCCCAGGGCCCTATGTATTTTCAAAGGGAGAGGGCCCAGTGGCCCACCTCCCTGAGCCCTATTGGGCCCTGGAAGACTGCGTCCCACAAATCCGTTAAAAATTTTTTTTTTCAATAAAAGGGAGAGTACCGCATGGCCCCCCTCCCTGAGCCTATTTTGGCCCTGTGTACTCCAGGGCCCAATGTGATAATTAAGGGGAGGGGGGGCATGCAGCCCTGGGGACCCCATCCCTCAGGGATGTGTTTTTTTAAAGGGGAGACGGGCTGTGTGCCCCCTCTCCCCGAGGCTTCTCTGGCCCCGCGGACCCCATCCCTGTGGCCCGCATTAATTAAAGGTGGGTGCCTGGTGCCCAACCAGGGCACCCCCCATACACTCGTTGGGGGTTGCAGGGAGGCCAATGCCCCCTGTAACCCCAGCCGACTCCCCGCATGCTATGGGAGCCATCATTACTCCAGCTTGCAGGGAGCAGCTATTTCTGCTGCTCCATCCAGGCAGGAGCAATCTGTTGATCTGTTTCCCTGTCTGCATCAGTGCAAGCAGGGAACAGATCAAAAGTCTGCTCCCAGCTGGCGGGAGCATTTTCAAAGCTACCGCTCGCTGGAAGCAGACTTTGGGCCTTATTGCGATCTTGGTGGATGGGATACTCCATCACAAACGTGACGGATATACCGTCCACCTTATTACAAGTTCCATAGCAAATAATGGAATTGTAATTTAGCGTACGGGATATCCATCACGTTTGTGACGGAGTAACCCTTTCTTCCAAGATCGTAATCAAGCCCTTTGTGTTTGCTCCCGTTTGGCAGGAGTTTTAAAAATGCTCCCGCCAGGCGGGAGCACACCCAGGTTTCCCTGCCCATGCCGGTGCGGACAGGGAAACTGCTGTGTCCTGGGAGTGGGCTCCCTGGGACAAAGCTAGTGAGCCGGCACAGGGGAATGGGGTCCCCGGGGCCAAGAAGGCTCGGGGAGGGGGACAGTGCGGCTCCCTTCCCCTTAAAATGTAAATAGCGGCCCGGGGTATGGTCTCCAGGGTTTTTTAAAGGCTCGGGGAGGAAAACCGCGCCCCCCCCCCCCCTTAAATAACCAATGCAGCTCTGGGAGTGGGCTCCCCGGGGGGCCTTTAATTGGAGCTTAAGGCCCTGTCCACCATTTTTTTTTTTTTCGATCCTGCAGGATTGTGGCAGAAACTGCCAATTTCTTTTATTTAATTTGATTTAATTTTAATTTTAGTCTGGGTCCCCCTTAAGGGGGCAGGGTATCCCTACCCTGCCCCCTCATATTTTATTATTTACTACTTCAGGACAGGGGACTAAGTCCCGAGTCCTGTAATGGCTGCCAGCAAAATTTTTCTGATGTTGCTGGCAGCCATTCAATGAATTGGCCTGAGGGAAATACAGCTCCCTGGGCCAATCAGAATGCTCCATTTTTAAATTGGCGCTCCTGCAAGAATAAAAATAAAATATCTATCTATCTATATCTATCACTGGGTTTTAAGGACAGTTTCCGTGATCGGAAAATATGTTGTTCTGACCACAATGCTCTGCTACGCTACTCACTTGCATTAGTTGGATGCTGTGGTCATTTTATTATGTTATTATGCTTTAATGTGTTTTGAATCTGTAATACATCTTATTGCTAGTATTACTTATTAAGTATTGGTCATTGTAGAACACACTTTACCCTCTTTGTTTACCGGCCTTTGGAGCACAGATGACTGCCGCAGTGTTGATATGGTTAGGACTTTATTCGCCCAAAAACAAATAACTCAAACTGGAATAAATGGTATCTGCATAATGGTAGATTGGAACGAAATAGTAGGGGTTTCTTTAAAAGCAATCACAACTGGAACCTCCAGTAGGCAAGGATTTTGAGTAATGCCTCGATGGCAATGACTGGTTTAATTATATTTTACAACACTAAAGTACACAGTGAATCATGACACATTACATTATTTTATTTACATTAATAGTGTACTGAAAGCAATCATTTTATTGTGTTTTATTTCGATTTAGCAGGCAGTACAAGTACAGCACATGCAGCAGCTGTGTAAGCTTTTCCCACACAGTCATCCGCCAACCCATCTGTGGAAGTTTGTTACTCTATTATGTAGAGCATCAGACATGGGTGTCGCTGACTGTGAAGCCAGCTCAGGACCTTTGGAGGGCAAAGCGTGAGTGCTTACCTGTGACCCCAGACAGTGGCCCTCGGCAAAAGTTGTAGTGGCCACAGACACTTGCAAATTAAGATACATGTAGAGTTTTTCATTTAAGGAGGACTCTGTCATTTCATCTGTACATAGCCATGTGGTGTTATATTCAGGCTATTTTAGATAGGTGCCTCCAGGTTCCACCACAAATCACTGATGCCAAGCTGCAGTAAAAGGCCTATATATGCCTTGTTGCTAGTGAAAAATGGTGACCAAATGGCAAAATATGATTTACTTTAAGACTCTGAAAATCCTTGTTAATGTTGGGACACATAACATCGACAAATCCAATTGGTCTGGCTTAAATGCTTAGACACAGATGGCATTTGTGCATTCCTCCTTTTGATGTACGCAAAATATAGCCAGGCCTGTTGGCTTTTCCAGTGATTGTTTACACGTGTATTACTTTTATTGAGTGAACTGTTTTTAGACTTCTTTCTTTTCCTGTCTATTGTATATTTGTATATGGTTTATATACATTTTGTGGCTCCGTAAATGGACATTGAATCACCTATGATACTTCCATGAAGTGTTAATTGTGCTGACAGGATTATATATAGACACTTAATTACGAAGTTGTCGAGAGGAGGAAAAGGACTCCAAAATATAATTTTTGCTTACAAATAAATACATGTTTATTTGTGGAAATAGTTTATTTTAAGATGAAGTGGTAGTAAATTGCTTATGTTCTATGTGTAATTGAAACCAGGAATATTGAGGAAAAACCACATACTTTTTGTGGTACTTCTTGTATATCTTACCATGACAGTTACCTTATGCATGATATTCCCTTTAACCTGCTAAATATCAGGCTACTGGTGCGCATATAAACTGTGTTTAAGCTTGATCAGAATTGCCATTTTATGGGGTATTGTCTAATTTTTATATATGTCACATTTTTGTGAAGCAATCTTTTTTCTGAGAGCAGTTGCTTTTCCTATTTACAGCTGAAAAGTGTAATACATATTATTTTGATGTTCAACCATATATTGTTACTTTTATGCCTTTAATTTTATTAATAAATATAACACCCTCTATGTTGTGGCTACTAAGAAACTCATATCTTCCTTTTTGATTTATTCCATTTTAGCGTAAAAAGGCGGTTAACCTCAATGTCACCATTTTGGACTTGAGCAGTGAATTCATCACAGGAACACATCTTCCCAACAAGATTGAGAAGAAAGTGTTGCCACCTCACATCCAGCATAACTTTGCTTTGGATGGGAAATACATACAGATTGGAAGTTTATATGCAGACTCGCCAGATGATCTGGTATGTGTACAGTCGAAAAAAGTATGGATTTTAAATACGCCGCTTAACTCATGCAGATGGGAGTAAGTGTTAATACGTAAAGTAAGCGACCAGTTGTCATCGATGCACCTTGCTAGAGTGGAGTTGTTGCTAGTAGTAAGTGATCCTATTCTGTTTCTTTAATTAAATATTGGCTTTTTATATAGCTAAATACAATATTTACACTTTAATTTGCATTTGACATACCTTAGGCACCTGAAATCAATGACTTGCTACTAGACCTAGAGGTCGATTAACTTAATAAAGTTATTAGACCCTCAAGGACTCTGTTAGACCTTATTTTCATTAATGTAGGATTTAAATATATATATTTTATATACAGATTTTGAATTTAGCAAACATAGTGCATAAGGCTGAGAATTTATCTCACTGGATTAATGTTTTGACTGGCGTGATCTTTGTTTGACCGCATGGTCACAGTTGAAATACCGATGGGCCCACACAGCTTTTATATTCCCAAGGTTGATAAAATGAGTACCAATGAGATCAGTAATGTTAGACCTATCAGCCTTCGGGTGGTCTTCCACCACACTTTTTGTCTTCCTCCTCCATTTTTGATGACCTTGTTTTCGCTGGCCTAAGGACTTTGCTAACCAGTGCTAAAGTTGCATGGCTCACTCCTTAAAACATGGTAACATTTGCTTATCCCCGATTGGCATATTTAAGTTACTTATAAGTCCTTAGTAAAGTGGTACTACATGTACCCAGGGCCTCTAAATTAAACTCTACTTGTGGGACTGTAGTACTGATCGTGTCACCCATTTAAGTAGCCCTTTAAGCATGTCTCAGGCCTGCCACTGCAGCCTGTGTGTACAGTTTTAAACTGCCATTTTGGCCTGGACCAGGCCCAAACCTTCCTTTTTGATGCATATAAGTCAACCCTAAGGTAAGCCCTGGACAGCCCAGAGGGCAAGGTGCAGTGTATTTAAAACGTTGAACGTGTACCTTTCAGTTTAACATGTACTGGTAGTGAAAAACTGTTTCATTCATTTTTCACTACTGCAAGGTCTGCCTCTCCCAAAGGGTAACTTTGGGGTTACCTTATTCCATTTAATAAGCTGTAATTTCCAAATGGGAACAGGTAACCAGTTCAAGTTTTGTGTTTTTGGATTGTAATGAAAAATCCTAACTTATGGTAAAGTTGGATTTTAAGTTACAATTCTGAGAATGGCATTTTTAGAAAGTTTTTTTATATGTAAATTGTATTTATTGGCATTTAAAGTTATCGACATTACAAAGTATGTATTAAAGAAACAAGGGGACCCTGATATGTGAACCTGGGGTGCATAAATATTTTAGAGAACAGTGGTTCTGAAATGGCCCAAGAAGGTCCAAGGTAAGTAGTCTCCGTTAAGGGGACAAGGTACCACAGTCGTAATTGATAATCAATATCTCAGGGAGCAATAAGTAGTATGCACAGGGACATAAGAGTCAAAATAACGTATGTTATTTATTTTATAAGGATTATTCAAAGAAACAGGAGCTCACATAAGTAAGTGACAAAGAGCGTGAGGTGAAAAAGTGAGGGTGACTTTAAAACATAAACATCGCATTGACAACATCTATGAGAACTCCTCAATAATTTTATACAGAGTGTAAGGAGTTGTTGTTGTAGGGGGTCGACGGCGTTTCGATCTCAGTTACTCGAGATCATCTTCAGGACATAGAAATAGTGAGCAAGCTTAATTTAAGGCTGGGTAGAGCTGGATAAGATTTCAGAATTTGAGGTAAATCCGCCACAGGGGGCTACAGCTGAATCCAAGTAGTTGTCAACTTAGATAGAGCCAGTTTGAAAGGGCCTGATTGACCCAATTAAGGGGGACCCGTGCGAGCTAGGGCCACTGGGTCTGGCGAGATCTGAACAGCGCACCGTGTTGCAGCTGGTTGGGGCTGAACCTGTATAGAAGATATATGCTGAGTCAGGAATTCATTAAATGTGCCTGAAGGCGAAGATGCTGCGTGTCCAGCTAATTGGAAGGAAGTGCTGGGCCGATTGTCTTATTGAAGCTGCAAGGCCGGTATTTGCTAATTCAGGATGAGGAGATTGATGAAGAGATAGAGAAACTTGGGCAGTCGTCCCGTCAATGACAAAGGAAGTCTGTTCCATGTTGGGATTTTCTCCTCAAGCCAGGATAGGGTTCTCCCATAGTTAACTCACCATAATTCCTCTACATCTCGACTTCGCCATATACCGAGATAGTGCACCGGCGCCATCGCCCATCCCAATGGAAACTATGACTCAACTTGAGTCATGCTGTCAGTGAGTGGGAAAAGTATAGATTTGGCCCAGTTTATATGGATGCCGGAGTGGCCGCCGAATTGTATGGCCTCTCGGATGACCGGATCAAGGTTCTCCTGTGGGTCTCGAAAATAAAGTAGAATTTCATCTGCGTATATCAAGATTAGTATTTTGCGCGGCATAGAATTGAGCCTGCTCTGGGCATGGTGTTGACTCAGTCGGGCTGCCAGCGGGGCCATTGCAATAGCAAAAAGGAGAGGGGTCAGTGGACATCGCTGGTGAGTGCCACACGTTATTGGGAACGGTTCCGATATCCCATTTAATACAAGTCGGGCCAGTGGAAAGGTATGTAGCAGTTGGATAAGGCACACAAACTTTGGGCTAAGATCCAGGCGAGTGAGAAAGAAGAATAAGTATGGCCATTACAGCGAGTCAAATTCTTTTGTGGCATCTAATAAAACACCAATGGCGACCAAGTTGGGGGTCGTGCTATGAAACACAGCAAATAACATGCATAGATTGTGGGCAGTGGACTGTCCCAACACGAATCCCGACTGGTCTGGGCGTATAATAGGTAGGAGCGCGAGGAAGCAGTTGGATTATGTTTGGTGCGTATTTTGTTATTGACGTTTATCATTGAGAGCGGCCGGTACGACTCGCATTGGTTCGCCGGTTTGTCTGGTTTGAGTATGGTTACAATGACTGCCTCTTGAAGCAATGGGGGTAGTTCTCCAGAGGGCAGAGAGGTCTCGAACATGGCTTGTAAATGTGGAATCAGTAGGGTGGCGTATTCTTTATAGAAAGAGGTCGTAAGCCCATCGAGACCCAGTGCTTTATCACACAGGAGGCTTTTTATTACTTGTAGTATTTCCTTGTCCGTGAAGGGGTAGTCTAGAAATGATTGATGAGAATTGTCAAGCCAGATTAACTGTATCGTGTCCAGGTAAGGTGTGAGCTCCTCCTGCCCCGGGGTTCCCTCAGCTTGAGGGAGACGGGCGTAGAAGGAGGTCATTGTGTGTACCAGATCAGTACGGGTGGATTGCCGTCTTAGTTGGTCATCAAATAGTTCTACAACATAATCTGAGGCCCATGGCCTGTGGAGCATGTTAGCCAGCGTTTTGCTGGGTAGGTCGCCCTCTCCATATCGGCGCGCCACTGCTTCACGAGTGAGAAAGCTCAGCTCTTGTTCTGCCTCCTCATTATATTTGGTGTTTCCCTAAATGTCGCCATGGTGATAGATTTAGTGGCATAATACTCTAGCTCCAACGCCTGAAGTTGGCATTCTAGCGCTGCTAGGAGCTCAACAGTCGCCTTAAGGACGCCAGCCTGTTTTGCAATGCACACTCCACTGATCACAGCTTTAAAGGCTTCCCATAGTATTGATGGAGAGGAGACCGAGCCTTGATTAAAGTTAAAATAATATATTATAGCAAGTCTAACCTCACCTCGAAAGACCGAGTCCGAAGGGCTCCGGATGGCAGTCGCCATGTAAATGCTTGTGGAGTGGCCAGTGGTGAGGAGAACTCCAGGAGCACTGGTGCATGGTCTGAGAGTGTTCGAGGTAGGTGGGAGACGTCAGTGGTTCACGTGAGGACATCTCGGGTAGTAAGCCAGTAGTCTATACATGACCATGTGCCGTGTGTCAATGTAACGCATGTACCCTCCTCACACTGCCCAAGGAAGCTTCTCCAGACATCAGCCAGACAGTAGTAATTTATTATAGTGTGAAGCTGTGTGGCCGCGCCGGGTTGGGGTCGTCCGGGGCACCCAAGCGAGCATCACGTTAAATTTCCCCCCCATATCACCACACATCGGCCCCATATTAGCGATTTTGCGCCACAGATCGGCAAAGAATTCTGGGTAGTCAGTATCTGGACCATAAACGGAAACAAATATAACCGGATGTCTGTGTAGTGTGCCAGCTAGAATGACAAATCTATCCTCTGTGTCGCTGTCTATCTGAGTTGGGGACCATGGTAAGCCCTTGCGTATGAGTATGCCTGTCCCACATGCTTAATTGGAGTAGAGAGGCACGTGCGTTTCGGCACACCATCCCGCTCTGAGTCGGGAGGATGTCGATGGGGTGAGGTGAAGTTCCTGAAGGAAACCTATATCGATGCGTTGTCTGACTATATAGGCATGCACTAACCTGGCCTTGCGCCGGTCATTGAGACCCCTCATATTTCAGATTAGCCATCTAATTGTGGTCGTCATGTTGTCGGGGGAGTTTAAGATAAGACTGGATAGGCTGGCCCGCGTTGGCCCGCTGTAGAGAAACCCCGGAGAGCACCAATTCGAAATTTGTCAGTAAGTATGAAGAGGGATATAATAAGAATGCAACAAGAGGTCAGTTTGGGAACTAGTGTATCGTCATGTGTTGTGTGTAAGGCCTGCCACAGGGAGGGACTAAAACAGCAAACAAAAAAAGTGAAGTAACTTCCCACCCCACCCACTTCAGCCCCCAAACATGGCAGAAAGTAAATGCCCACCGACCACCCCAAACCCATTCCCAGCTTGCGATAGTGGTAGGTGTATCAACTGTCAAGATAGCAATGCTTGGTCGTATTGTCGATTCTTTGAGACACTTGTTCATTGTCTCTTTATATGTGGGGAATTCTGCACCCCGGCGGAGAGCCAACGAGTCTGTGTAGTCAATTGTTGTCATCCATGACATTTTCTCTCTCGTTCCGCGGGGACACCTGGGGCGATTTCGCATCTACTGTGATGCCTTTGGCAAATTTAAGGGTCAGTAAAGTAGTAAGGCTTCCCCATGTATGCTCTGCGTATCTTGGGGGGGATAAGGAAGTGTGTAAGTAATATACGCTTTTTGCAGGATCGTCTTGGCAGGCATGAACTCAGTTTGTGCTGCCTGTACCGTGGGGGTGAAATCCGGGTAGAAGGTGAGTGTGTTTCCCTGATGTTGTACCTCTCGACGTTCAAGAACTTGGCAAAGGACCGTGTGTTGGTCCTTATAGTTGAGCAGCCGGGCAACTATTGGGTGAGGTGAGGTGCTTATCTGCGGCTGTGGCGCCAGTGTGCGGTGGGCTCACTCCACAATGAATACCGTGGACAGGGCCTCCCCAAAGAGTTCTCAGGTCATGGTTTCAACGTAGTCTTGTATTTTGTCTGTTTGTGGATTCAGGGACTCCTGTTATTCACAGAATGTTGCGCTGTGACCTTCTTTTTTTGCTTTGATAAGTTCAAGGGCCTTGTCCGTTTTCTGGTTGTAGCATGTGCGTCATCCACATCGGATACTCTGGCTTCGAACTGGTCTATCCTTTCATCATGTTTGTCTACCCTTTCTTTCATGCGGTCCAGACGGCTGGCCATAAGATCTAGCTTAGCTTCTATCGCTCGTAGGCTAGTCTTGACGTGCACTAGGATTTCTTTAAGGTCTTCATCATGCCTAGCGGCCCCTCTGGATGTGTCAGATTGTTCCTCTTGTAAATGGTCCTGATGAACTTGACTGGTATGCCGTTTGCTTTCAAACGAGAGCTTCTTTCGATTAGCTTGTGTCTTGGTTGCCCATTATGATGTCAGGCAGGGCACAGGTTTCTGTTCATTAGAAACAGTAAAGGCTGGAGTTCAATCTTATTGCACAGTTTTAGCTGGTCTGGGAGCTTCAGGCGATGCAATGCAGTGGGGGCCGGCTTGGGGCTGAGGTCCTTTAGCAGGAGTCTCGTTCACCTGGGTCCCGCCACAGTGGGCACGAGCAGACTCCGGGTCAGGATGATGCACTGCAGAGGTTCAATCCCGTGGGGCCCAGTCGATGCACAGGCCATCAGCAGGGCCTAGGGCCACTCCGAACATAAGGTTCAAGAGCTCCCTGCCCGGCACTCGCGCCCAGGCCAGCGGGCACCCCCCACACCAGCGGCGCTCCTTGCACATGGGACCCAAGGAAGACCAAACCAATGCAATGGGTCAGGCCAGATAACCAGTGAGGGGTCTGATATTGCAGTTCTTATAAATGGCCCCTCCACTCCCCGGACCGGTAATCGGGATCCCGGGGCCACAAGCAGGCCACGCAGCACCTCTCAGCACCTCATGGGAAGACAGAATGAGCCAGAAAGTAGGCACAGTCAATAGCGGGTCTAAGGCCAGTAGGCAGCATCTAGGGCAGGCACCGGAGTAGGGAGGTCCCCTGTTGGTGGCAAAAGGAATCCACTTCAGTGCCAAGGCGCTTCACTCTGTGGCTATAGAAGCCAGGTCAAGGCCTACTTCCAGCAATAAGGCTCAGGGTACTGGCGGTAAGTGGTTCAGGCAGCTCAACGTAGTGCAATGTCCCCTTGTAACAGACAGCATTGTTCTGGCAGCGCCGCCGCCGAGTGCACTCCGGCTGCAATAACAGGCGGGCTCGGCCCGCGTTGCCAGCGATCTTGGCCTCCACTGTGGAAATGTACCCAAAAGTGAGCACACTGGTGCAGGGTCACCCTCTCGTCCACGGGTCCAAAGACTAACAAAAAGAGATCGGAACTGGAGTTGAAGTAAAACAACAAGTTTATTAATCACTCATGAGCGGGACCACGTCCACACAACACTCAAGTATTGTAGGAGGAGGTACACTGAATTCGCAAACCATCGTCCTTATATACAATTTTGCTGCAATGCAAGCATATGGACAGAAATGGAAAGAGCGAGTTTAGACAGAGAAAATAGCTATCAGCAAACAAGGGCAGATGGATGACCACTTGGTCAGCAAATAAGAAAGGGGAGCAGGAATGTTTATGGCAGCAGTAAACGGTCAATAGATAGCCTCTAAGACCAGGTGCACCGGCAGCTACAAACCCCCCAGCACGTACATTGCTTAGCCATGTCGAAAGAGGTCAACTAAAGTTGATGACACAAGCAGGGTGAAAAGGCGAACAGCAGAGGACGAAAGAATTACGAAGGAAGCAAAATGGACACCAGAGCCAAAAATGGCTGTCGCTTATGCTAACGTAAAATATTACACGTTTCCACAGACGACCCTTTTAGCATAAGCTAAGATATTTTCTTGTCCCTTCTAAGGGGTATGATATACATCGTGAATATCAATTAACATCATTTCACAAATTTCTCGTTCCATTGCTAAACAGGCACTTGCATTTTGAACATTCGTTTTAGATGGTGCACAAGTAGTACAAGTGGAAATACAGAGGGAAGAGAGCATTGGTCCACATTGTATGCATCAAGAGAACAAGAGAACATACAACAAGAGAAGATAATTGCAATAATTATGAATAGGGCCGACAATACTTTCAGACCCCATACAGAAAATAAGTTCCAGAACCATCCAGTCCAAGTCCATGTTCCTGGGTCTTGATGTATCTCAGTGGCTATTTTATGCAGTTTGGAAATGACATCATAAACAGAAGGGGCGTGGTCAGGGATAAACACACAACAGCTACTCCCGATAATGCGACATGCTCCACCACGATCAGCTAATATTACATCTAAAACCATTCTATATTGCAAAGTCACAATTCTCGTAATTTGGAGTTCTTCTGTAATATTTCCAAGAGCCATCGCTGTTTGATTAGACACTGCCTCTACCACTCGGGTCAAGCGTCTTATTTTTCTACTATTCAAGGCTGCACCAACAAAGAAAAAGAGTCCCAAATTAAAGTCAACATATTGCTGTAATGCAGTGTCAGTTTGATCCACTTCATCATTATTTATAGTTCTTTTGAACCGGTTCAAGGAAATGTCATTAAACAATTTTTGATCTTTATGATAAGATGCAGGTGCTAAGAACACAGGGGGAAGCAAGAAGGACACATAGCATATTGCAGACCATCCAATTGGTAGATAATAGTAACCTTTATTTCCACAAATGAAATAAGTGTTATGTGAGGATAGAAAACTGCTATTGTTCGTTCCAGTGATATTTAATACTGTAGTACAGTCACTTTTTCCCACAGGGATACTGCCAAAACTGCTCACACAAAGATTTGCTTGGGCTCTAGTAACAGCGATAACAGGAGGCCCGTTACACTGTGGGTCCCCTTCCTCATCGGGGTAACAAACTTTATTTAGTTATGCATTAAGTCCTCCTACATCAGCTAGAGCAATGTTACTAATTTCAGAGGCCCACAACAGTGCGAACCAGGCTCTACAAGAGCCATTATGTGAAAATGGCAGGGGAATGAGAGGCGTTCCTCCCTTCTTCTGATGGGCTGGCATCATTCCACATACCCAGCAGTTGGTAGTATTCGTAGCATTATGAGTATGATGCAACATTTGTATGAAAGTGTTATTGAGATATGACATTCGATGCTTCTTTTCATGATAGGGAAGAGTGAAGTAGTAATGTTCTGTGGGGACAGGAGTAGTAGCAGGCAGTAAGTTTCGAGCCGGAGTTACTTCCTCCACAACCCACATTATCGTAGCAATTATGACAGCAATCAAAGTCAATCCAGTAATAAACATTGTGCAGCCGCTACAAATCTTTGCAGCATTTGATTTCTTCTCCTCAGGCATGTTCATCTCGTCGACAAACAACAAAATAGATGATGCCCTAAGGTCCTGAGCAGGCGTTGGTTTCTTCACTAACGTTGAGACGAGTAGTCACTAAAAGGCTACCCCCCTTTGTAGTCAGTCTTTAACCACCCAGGACAGTGGCTCAAACAGTCTCTTTTTGCGATGAAGTGTCTTTCTTCCTGGATCGAAGCAGATATCTAGATGCACCAGGGATCGTATGGTCCGGGAAGACTTCCTCAGGCCCTTCAGGTGACGCAGCTCGTCCTCTCTCGGTGACCAAAATATCACGATGATCTGTCAGCACAGCAGGGCTCACAAAGGTATGCAGAATCTTTCAGCAGTGGCTGGCGTGTACCCAGTTCTTCCTGTTGGTCACTCAAACTGCAGTTCTGGTAGCAAGGAGGACCTGCTCTGGGCCACGCCAACGAGGTGCCAGGGAACTTGTCCGTTGAAACGATTTCGTAAGCACATAGTCACCAGGCCGCAGATCGTGACTATCGCCCTGCGACCTGTCTGGAAGAGCTTCCCATACCTGCTGATAAATAGAAGACAAGCTGTCAGTTAACTGAGACAAATAGCCATTCATCAACATGTGGGGAACATCATGTATAGGGCGAGGCTTAGGGACCCCCCAAATATTCATGGGCCTCCCAAAGACAATCTCATGTGGCGTAAGGCCAGATCGTGTATGTGGTATCGATCTGATAGAAAGCAAGGCTAGGGGCAGTGCATCAGGCCATTTCAAAGACGTGGAAGCCTGTATTTGAGCCAATTTCAGTTTCAGGGTGGAGTTGTAACGCTCCACCAGGCCTGCTGACTGTGGGTGAAAAGCAGCATGAAATTTCTGCTTAATCCCCAACCCTTTCATGACATATTCTACAACTTGCCCAATAATTATTACAGCGCTCAAACTGAATGTAGTCCATTTGCAGGACCTCAAAAGGTGCAGATGGTGTCGCAAACCCTCCTGTTGGAGTTCGCGTTCCCTTTCCAGGATTATACTGTAGACAGACCAGACAAGACTGGACTATCTTTTTAGCAGTGCCGGCAATATCAGGATGATCCCAAACTTGCATGAGTTGTTTTGCCATTGAGGATGCACCAACATGTGCCGGCCCATGTGCCATGTGAATCAAGGGTTATAAGTATGCTGTGGGTAACCTCCATTTGGTCATATCTTTATTTCTCCAGCAGCCCTCATCATCCAGTGTTCCCTCCTTAGACCATTGGTCTAGTTCGTCAGCAGAGGCAGATTGTTGCATGTCCAGCACTTCCTGCCTGGCATCATGCCAACGTTCAGCTTGTGACATAACCACATACATAGATGTGGTGCTTCGCTGCATTGCGGTCTCCCGGGCTGTGTGATCCGCAAAGGCATTACCTGCTCCTATTTTATCAGTCACTACACTTAGTCTGGAGTTCCTAATACTGGTGCAGAGCAAAGAGCTTGGCGTAACTGTTGGAAGGCATTCTGACATTCAGCAGTCCATGGGAGGGGCATCGGAGTGTTTTTAGTCAAAAGGGCCAACAAAGGTTTAATAATGTGCGAAAAACTGGGGATCTACTGCCTACAAAAAGAAGTAAGGCCAATCAGTGCACGGACATCATTCTGAGTACGGGACACAGGAGTATCTAAAATGGTCTGAATGCGATCTGGTGTGAGTGCACGTCCCTCCTTAGACAGGAGGTGACCTAAATAGGTAACCTGCTGTCCACAATATTGCAATTTCTTTCGCGAGACTTTGTGATTATGGGAGGCAAGAAATGATAAAAAATAACAGTGTTCCTTCTTCACACTGCTCAGGGGTATCTCCAGCTAACAAGATGTCGACGTACTGGATAAGGGCCACCCCTTTTGGTACAGGAAAGGAATCAAGCTGTCTTTTTAATGCCTGACTGTAAATGCTAGGACTCTCTGTATAGCCCTGTGGAGCTCTGCAGAACCGGAAGGATCTATTTTTCAATGTGAATCCAAACAGATAACGGCTTTCAGGGTGAGTGGGTATTGAGAAAAATGCGTTTTTCAAGTCGATCACCGAAAATGTAGTGGCAGTGGGAGGGACCATAGTGAGAAGGGTTGTGAAACTACCGGATATTGGGGCACTACAATTTTATTAACCTCCCGCAAATCAATAATGAATCTGTAAATTTTAGTGTCAGTGTCTTTTTTAGGTCGAGCCTCGAGTAGCGCGCAAGCGCTGCTTAGAGGCGAAGACTTTTAGTAAGCGAGTTTGGAAAGCAGTCCAAAAAACACTCGTGCGTCGTGGCTGGCCTTTTTGAGATGGGTACGCGCGGCAAACATGTGTTTCCAATTATCGTGCCCTACTAGATACTACACTCCTCAATAGAGGGAGCGTCTTCCAGACATTAATCTTCCTTTAATATGTGAAGTACATTTACGGAGGACATGAAAAAAGATAATCGGTGTTATGTATCGTTTTCTGCAAGTATTTACGGGCGCGATAATTGTAAACACATGCCGGCAAAAGGCCATGACGCACGAGCGTCTGGTCAGCTGAGCATGCTGCCGCGCTCCCTCCTCCCCCCCTCCGCTCCCTCTGTGGTGCGCGCGCACCACTGTTTATTTTTTTTTAAACCGCGCGGCCGCCATTTTTTTTTTTAACGATTGCCAGCTAAATCCTGTCTGCAGAAGGCGGGCGGGGGCGCGCGCCGTCCCTCCCCCCCCATCCGAGGAAGGGTGATTGGCTGTGGTCATTTAAGGACAACTGCAAGTCCCACCTCTGCTCTGAGCTACTTAAACAGTGTAGATGTGGTAATCAAATGTTCACATAGGAGTTAAGTTTAGCGTTTCGCCTAGCCCGTACTTCAAACACAGGTGCGCCACGCAGCGTGCTCGCTCTCACGGCATAGACGCTCGTCACACATATACCTCGCTCAGAATCTTTAGGTCCTCTCACTGACAACCACACACAGGTCTTAGCATGGCCAACCAGCTCTTCTCCAAGGCTCTGGTCTCGGCCAAGTGGCTGGCGGAGGCCATCGGGGCCCGACGGGTGGGGCCCGGCCTGCGGGTTCTGGACGCCTCCTGGTACCCACCAGGGGAGCGCTACGCCCGCCAGGAGTACTTGGAGCGCCACATCCCGGGCGCCTCGTTCTTCGACATCGAGGTGTGCAAGGACCAGGCCTCGCCATACGAGGTGATGCTGCCCGGCGAGCAGGTGTTCGGCGACTACGTGGGCAGCCTGGGCGTGGGCAACACCACGCACGTGGTGGTCTACGACGGCGACTACGTGGGCTCCTTCTTCGCCCCGCGGGCCTGGTGGATGTTCCGGGCCTTCGGGCACCGGCAGGTGTCGGTGCTCAACGGCGGCTTCCGGAACTGGGTGCAGGAGGGCCACCCCGTGACTGCGGAGGCCAGCAGGCCCGAGCCCGCCCAGTTCAAAGCCACGCTGGACGGGCGGCTGGTGAAGAGCTTCGAGGAGATGCTGGACAACCTGCAGACCAACAGGTTCCAGGTGGTGGACTCCAGGTCCGACGGTCGGTACCGCGGCACCGAGCCGGAGCCTGGGCAAGGTGAGAGTAGGACCGGGGTCAGCAGGAAGCACTGCCGGGGAAGTGGGCAGTGAATTACTCACCTAGACTATCGTAGAGTTGCATACAAACATCTTCACTATGATGATTACCCATCCATCCACACGCTCGCAGGACTGTACAATTAGCCATCCGTTTATACGTACCTTCTAACGTGCCGGTATACACGCACTATCTACCAGGCCAAGGCATGCATTGAGAATTAACAACCACACACCCAGAATATTAAACACTCGTATTTTCTATTTTGGAATTTCTGTATCTCTCTGACCACGTCTTTCGTGGCAGGAGAGCGCTTTACAAAGAAGGTATAGATACATATAAACCTCATAACGGCCTTGCATAATACCAGTCAGACAGATTATTAATAGACAGACACGTGACAGTATTTAAGTAAAAGTATAAAAACAACCGTACAGATTAATAAGGAGACCGTAAATACTTGCAGAAAACGATACATAACACCGATTATCTTTTTTCATGTCCTCCGTAAATGTACTTCACATATTAAAGGAAGATTAATGTCTGGAAGACGCTCCCTCTATTGAGGAGTGTAGTATCTAGTAGGGCTTCTTAGAGGCCATGTACGAGGTTGTTCTTAGCGCCGATGGGACGGCGTTCCACATTTTTGGTGTCACCCCGAAACTACTGGTTAAGAATTGTTTGTCTTTTGTATCTGGATATTTATAGAGACCTAATTTATTTATTCCTGGAATTTCAGCTTTTTCCTCTAATTGTACATTTCTCAGCTCGAATGGCATGTTATGATGAAGGGCCTTGTGTGCCATACAATAGTTCTCAGAAAGCACCTGTTAGCCACTGGGTGCCAGTTAAGAGATGCACACACACTGAGGTCTGTACATCTAGAGAAACGCACACTGTGGGGGTTCCATGCCCAACCATTACTTCTGGTTGAACTCCCTGATGTAAGTGCACGTGGCCTGGTTTGTAGATACATCTACACAGACATTGAGTGCCATAGGTTGCCAAGACGTAAACAAGCCAATAATTGATGTAATGGCTAAGTGGGAATTTATATGGGGACTGACTGACAATTTAGATGGCGCCAAGAGACCCAGTCAGCTCATAAGAACTCACTCGTTAGCCAAGCAGACCGGTCTTCATTTTTTTCATAAAGAGAGATCGAGGCAGAGATGAGCAGGAGAACTTTCGCACCATCAATCGGGCACTCGCCTTACTCCGTAGGAAGTGACGTTGTATTCAGGGATGTACACTTGAAGACCAATAACCAGGGCCACTGGAATTATGAGAGAGTGGAGCACCAAATGATGCGGAACCTGGGTTGACTAAATTATGTGGCAAGTAAAGGACAATTATGCAGCATAATGCAGCTTTTTTGATAGTTTTACGTCATTATTTTGTAATTTTTATATGGTAATACAGTTTCAAACATTTCAAGTCATTAGTACCACTGCTCACAAACACATGTGGCCACGTTTTTATTAACTTTGGATCCATTTAAGCTAAAAACGTTTTTATTTGTTAAAAACCTGCAGATTATGGCGCAGATGGATTATGTGGCAAATCCATAATTATGCGAAATAAGCCCCGGCACAGAATCTCATAATTACAGTGGGCCTGCAAATAACAATAACATAATATACAAACATTGGCATAGCCAATAGGTCTCGCCTTTGGGACCTTATAAGTGTTTAGCCATGCAACAGTTGTTGCACCAAGGATATTGTGCTGCATAACTAAATACTTATAAGGTCCCAAAAGCGAGACCTATTGGCTATGCCAATGCTTGTTTAGGAAGGATAGGGCTATTGCAAGTATTATAGGGGACTTCTTCCACTACCCCCACTTTGATCAAATCCTGGACAATGTTTGCTAATGCTTCTTCACCTTCTCGGGATATTTTGTATTGGGGCAGTCGAGGCAATGAAACACCTTCCCTTACTTGAATTTGCACTGGTGGAATAACCATTTGACCCACATCAGTATCTGATCTAGCCCACAAGGTACAAGGTAGGGACTCCAGAGCGGCATCCTCATTGATAAGACAGGATCTCTCAACCATTGGATAATTGTCATTCAAAATAACACGCACACCTTCCGGAGAACAACGTATTGTAGCACGAAAATATTTAAGCATATTAATACCCACAATGTTGTCCGGCGTGTTAGGGGAAAGCAAAAATGGACATGCTGCAGTGAATTTGTCAAGTCCGAATTCAAGTGGCTGTGAAAGCGGGCTAGGTGTAGGTGTTCCATCGAACCCTATTGATGTTATCATTTTGCCGGACAGGGGAGCCCTAGGAACCAATCTATTAGACAGAGCACTACGGGTAGCCCCTGTATCAACCAGAAACCGATCAGTAGATCCCAAGACATTTGGGTCAACATAAGGACCCATTTGATCTACTGGCACCTCAACCGGTCCCTTACCCCATCCTAGGCATCCCTATGCGTAATCGGAATCTGCAAGTGCATCAGCAGAATAATCCGACATTTGGTATTGATTTTGTCTATCAAAAGTATTAGAGTAATTTGGTCCTTGTTCAACTGCCTCAAACCTGGGACGAGCTCCTACACCTCCCCTGTTTCCTGAATTCCCTGGGCGTCCTCTCATACTTCCCCTTCCCCGCTGGTACTGCTGACCTCGCAAAAGAGGGCACTCAGAACGCCAATGCCCAGTCTCTCTACATCTGATAGAGACTACTAGCCGCAGATTCCTTAACGTAGAATTATCCCCAGGCGTGAGACTGGACCCGGAAAACTTTCTTTGCCCCAGCATCCCTGCGCGCCGGGGGGGGGCGGTACCACGCGACTCCACCCTTACGTCGTCCGCGGGCGTGACGTCAGCGAGGTCACATAAGCCCCGCTGACATCAGTTTCCTTCTTTTCCGCGTGCAACGCTGATCCGGAATCGTGTCCCTGGCCTGTTTTCAGGCCTTCTTTTACGCTTTGCGTTGTGGAACAGTGTGCGAATGCCTTCGGGCTTCAAGTCGTGTACTTCCTGTGCGCGTCAGATGTCGGCGACGGACCCTCACCCTATTTGCATGTGGTGTCTGGGCGAGCACCATGACTCTACGGACTGCGACGCTTGCCAGCATCTGAAGCCGAAGTCCCGGCGGGAGCGCCGGATGAAGCTCCTGTCGGCCCGCTTGTCCGTCCCCCGCGGAAGGGACCAGGAATCGCCGCTTCCACCTCAGACATCGTCCTTCACCGAGGCCCCAGGGGCGTCGCTCGCCCGCCGGTAAGTCTTATGGCTTGTCCCCGAGGCCTGGTCCCCGTTCTGCGGAGGGCGCGGGTTCTCCTGGGGACATGCGGCCTTGTTCGTCGCCACCCTACCCGCCGTTTCCCGGCGTCGGGGGGGACAAGGGCCCAAATGGGGGCCTATGCTGCGGCTTTGCAGGCTTCCTTGGCCCCTCCTCCTCCTCTTCCTGAGACGTCCGCGGATTCCTTGCCACGTGAGGGGCCTTCCGCGGAGTCGCCGACGGGTTCGGCTCCAGGTTTTGGGGGTGTGGTGTCGTCGAGGTGCGGCCCTACGGGGTTCCCCTCTTCGGCCCACGGCGCCTCTGCCTCGCCGCAAACCCCCACGGGGGTCCCTGTGGTGTCACAGGAGGTCGCTGGGACTCGCGGTTCGTCCCCGAGTCCCCCTCGGTCCTCTGGGCAGGCGGTGGCCTTGCTGGAGGCCGAGCCAACGCCGCTCCGGCGCCGACGGCTGGCGGCCCTGGCGGCGCCGCGGGTGCTGGCTAGGGGCCGGGATTTTTCCCCGGGTCCCTCTCAGCCCTCCGTGCAGGCGGCTGCCTCGTCGGAGGTCGGGTCGGCGCCTTTTCGGGGCCGTTCCTTAGCCACCCTGGCTCCGACCCCGCCCCATTCTCCTGGGGCGCAAGTGCTGGTAAGGGTCGACTCAGCGTCCCCGGTGTCAGCACCGGCGCCGGTCGACGTCGCACGGGCACCTGTGGCGGACTCCACGGCGCCATGCCGGCATCGGGTAGTCGACTCGTCTCCAGAGGTCCCCTCCTCTCCGGAGGTTTGTCACCTTTTGGTCTCCTCTTCCCCGGAGACGGGACGCCGCGTCGTTGCTTTTTCTCCGGCGTTTTCCATGGAGGGCTCTTCGCCGTCCCCGCGATCTCGGCCTTCCCCGGAGGCGCCTCAGGCCCCCCACTCATCCGTGGGTCCTCCATTCAGGGGCTGGCCGTTTTTTCTTCCAGCTGGACTCGGGGATGGCCGGCTTAGTTTACAGCCATCGCCCACGGAGGAATTGCTCTCTCCCCCACAACGCCCTACGGAGGCGGGTGCGGCTTTTGTCCGGGCCATTTCTACGGCCGCTGGCATTTTGCGCATGGGCGACCCCGGCACCCCATTCCCTACGGACCATTTGTTAGAGGTTCTCCATCAGGGTTCTGGTGGACGGGAGCTGCTTCTTCCATTCGAAGCTTCGCTCCATACTTCTTTTCTGGGGGCGCCCTGCCACGGGTGATCCCGTGCCTCAGCCGCTCCTACATCGCCATCGCCCTGCTCTGCACGATCCGGTCTGCCTTTCTTTCCACCCTTCTACACAGGGCCCTCTTCTGCAGACTGCTTTTCCTTCCTTGCCCTTGGTGTTGTTTCCTCCGTCACGGGAGGCACGGAGCTTGGATCCATGGGGGCGTCACATCTTCGCTTCTTCTAGTGCTGCTTTGCGAGCGCTCAACACCCTTTGTGTGTTGGCCAGGGCTACTTCCACTCTGTGGGATTCCGTGGAGTCCCTTCTGTCTGGTGCCTCCCCCGAAGGTGTCCGCGCTGATCTGCGGACCCAGGTGTTGGATGGCCGGGTGTTGGCCGAGTTTATTCTTCGTTCGGCCTTAGATGTTTCTGATGCTCTCGGCCGCGCCATGGCAACTTCAGTAGCTCTCCGTCGCCATGCTTGGTTGGGGGATAGCGCTTTTCCAGAAAATATTAGGGAGCGTCTGGTTGACCTGCCTTTTGATGGGGTTCTTTTGTTTAACACCCATGCGGACTCCGCCATTCAACGGCTTCTTGCGGGGCTCCGAACTCCTCCCCCTCGGTAAGCTTTGTCGGTCCTCTGGTGCCTTATGGGAGGCGTTATCCCACCCTTTTTTCGGGGGTCTAGTGCTTCGCTTGGCCCGATTGTGTGTTTTGTGTGGTTTGGCGTGCCTTCAGGGTCCTTAGGTTGGCCCCTCTGTACTGTTGGCTGCTGGTACAGCCCCCTTTTGGCTTCTGTGTCTTTTTTGGCTGATTGACAAGCCGTCTGTGGTTTTACCCGCAGGTCCTTTATGTTCTTGTCCTCTGCGGCGGAATTGTTTCCTAAGAGGTGTTCCCATGTTTTCCTTGGGACGTATCATGCCCTAAGTGGGGTACTTGTAGCTATTACATAGCTCTGTCCTACGCTGGGGAGGTGTGGATGCCCCTTTTCGGGTTCATTGCCTTTCCTGGCATCACTGTACGCCGCTGGTGCGGTTTCTTTTTTGCCTTTGTCTTGGTGCAGCTTACGCTGCTCCCACGTCTGTCATTCTCAGTGATCGCTAGGCCGGCCTGGCATGCCGTCTACGGCATCGTGCTGTGGCGTTTCCGCCTTCCTGTCCGGCATTTCGGCCTGGTCCTCTGTCTGGTGTTCCAGGGGGGGCTACGTTTCTTCTGGCTTTCCTGTGCTCTGGTTGCCGGCTGGTCCGTCCTCCGTGTCTCTCCTCTTCTCTTCTGCCTGGTCCCACTTCTTTTGTGGGCCGGTGTGTGTCTCTGGCACGGCCCCCCTTTGGGGATTGTTCTGGATTTCCCTGGCCGCTGTCCTCGGCTTGCGCCTGGCTTGTTCCGGGTGCACTGCTCCATGGTGTTGCCGGCTGCGCATGCCTGCTCGTTATGGTCCACCGCCGTGGCTCTTGGTGTGTTCCCTTGTGCCCCTGCCTCTTGTTCTGTTGGGGCTTTGCGCGCCTGGACCTTTCTTCTTCACCTGCGCCTTTTGGCTGTGAAGCCGCTCCTGCCTTGTCCGCTGCCTTGAGGCGGATGCCTGTTCAGCTGCCCCCCTCTCGCTGTGTCTGTGTTTTCCTACGGCAGGCTCTGCCTCCGGTTCTACCACTTCTCCTTGGAGTTTTGGGTGGTTCTTTTCTTCCTTGGTGCTCCTCTGGTGCTGTCTGCCCCTACGGGGTTTTCTGGCGGTTGTACCTTGGATGGGCTTGGGTTTTCCTAGCCTTCCCTTCGCCTCGTTCTTGCTTGCTTGGAGAGGGCTGGGTCGCCCTTCTTCTCCCTGTGACACATCCCTTGCTGGGGCCCTGTGTTCTTCCAAGCTGGTGAGCTTCTCTCGCAGACCCTCCTCCCCTCTGGGTATGGCTAGGGTATCTATTCTACGTTAAGGAATCTGCGGCTAGTAGTCTCTATCAGATGTACAAGTTACTTACCTTCGGTAACGATGTATCTGGTAGAGACGATTCTAGCCGCAGATTCCTTCACGACCCGCCCTTCCTCCCCGTTCTGCGAGGATCTTTTGTTGGTCTTCTGCACTCGCCTCCCTCCGGGTGGCTTGTCTTCTGTGGGGGTATGCTTCGCCTCCTCCCGGATAGGATGCTTCGTTCTGCTTGATTGTTCCACCCCTTCCTTTCTGGTCTGAGGTCGGTTGGTTCATGGGTGCTTCTGCCTCCCTCCACTCGGTTTTTTCTCCAAGTGTAGGGGCCTCCTTGACTCTTCTCCTTTTTACTGGCTTGGGGTTTCTGATTCCTTTGCAGTTCTCTGTGTTGAGGGTTTTTTGCTTGTACCCCGGCCCTTTCGCTCCTTTCAGGGGATACAGCCCTCCTTGATGGTGTCGTCTGGGGGTGAATTGCTGTTACTCCTCTGTTTCGGGCTTGTTGTCCCTTCACTGTTGTGGATTGTGATGGCAGATTCTCTCTCTCTCTTCTGCTATAGCGTTTTTCACATGTGTTCTGCCTTCAAAGGGGATGTCGCCTTGGCTTGCAAGGTTGCTCCTCGGGGCGGCGCTCTGCTCTTTCCCTGCTGTGGCTTTCGCTGCTATGGCTTTTTTGGTACCTTAGTGCTTGGCACTTTTCCAATTGGTGCTGTTCATCACCTTTCGTTTCTCTCTTTTCTTTTTCACTGATTTTTCGCACACTGTTCCCATACTCTCCACAGTTTTGTTTGTGATGGCTCCGCGTTGTGGCCCGGAAAAGTTCTCAGAAGAAAATTGATGTCAGTGCGCCGGGGCAGGGCTTATGTGACCTCGCTGACGTCACGCCCACGGACGACGTAAGGGTGGAGTCGCGTGGTACCGCCCCCCCCCGGCGCGCAGGGATGCTGGGGCAAAGAAAGTTTTCCGGGTCCAGTCTCACGCCTAGGGATAATTCTACGTTAAGGAATATGCGGCTAGAATCGACTCTACCAGATACATCGTTACCGAAGGTAAGTAACTTGTACAATAGGCACACTGATCAGGAGACACATTTTCTCGAGGAAGAGGGAGCGCTCCGGGTGTATACATTGCACCTCCGCATCTTCCACCTCCCCTATATGGTGGACCATATACTTGAGCCATCATAACTTTTGTCTTTAAGTCTTTAACCTTCTTATCCTCCCTGCCTTTCGCTTCCTGTTCCTGTCGCTCATAATATTGGGCCATGGTCAAAAGGGAAACTGGGGAAGACGTGGTCCAAGAACTCTCACTGGCCTTAAGGCGACTAGCTATTTCCGGTAACATATTAGTGACAAATTTGTCGACAAACAAATGTTTACCCGTGTCATCGGCCAGTGACTGGCCACTAAAATCATGGAATGTCTCCTCAAATCTAGAAAAGAAATCAGAAACCGACTCATCCTTTTTCTGTTTACAGGACGCTAACGTAGTCCAATCTATTTTCTTAGGGGGTATGAGAGTCTTCAACTTAGTCACAATAGCTTTAGGAAGATCTAATCTCCTTCTGAGATTTCTGCGCAGGCTCCCTTTCAGCATCTATTTCTTCTAAATGTTCCCAGGTATCACCAAATGCCACATTGTCATCTATTTTACGTATTGTTCTCCACATATCAGGGGGCAAAATAAGCCTGAAGAACATATCGATATCTTGCAAGGTCATAGTGCAGGAGCTGATGGCTCCTTCCACCTCCTTATAGAAGGCGGCGGGATTTTCCGGGGGTCGGGCAGCGCAGCCTTAAGAGCCATAACATCTGCTCTACTCCAAGGAGTGTAAACCTAATTATATATAAAATATCCCTTTGCATCATCCGAAGTTTTATCATCATTTGTTCCTGCACCTTCGGGGGAACATATAGGGGTACGGCTTCACGCATTGGTTTCATAGTCACTTTATTACTGCCGGAATTGCCTTCTTTTACCGGAACATCTGTTTTCTCTGCCTGGGATTGAACTGCTTCTACTACTTTACTCTTTCTAGCTAATTCTTGCTCCTTACGTAAATGTAATGTTTCATTTCGTAATTTAACTATTCGTCTAATCGTATCCGGTATATCTGAAAAAAGGTAAGTCCCATCTCCTAACCGCTTATAATCAACGTTCAGATCAGCTGGTTCTGTTTCGTCCGAAATATGCCGCCAACCATATATTACCTCCCAACAGAATTTTTCTACGAAATATAAGTGGTCTATATCTTTCCAAGGTTGAACCATATTTATGAGGATCGTCGCTGTAGTAGTCCGACGAGCTTCCTCTTTAGCAGTGCTTTTTAATGTATCTTTTTCTGCTTTAGTCAAAGTAGAGCGAGTCTGTCGCCCAACTTGCTTGTCTTTATCTTTATCCTCTGGGGAAGAGAGCTCCTCATCAGCAGCCTCATCCTCAGGGGCACTTGGAGCGGGAAATTTATACGGGGGTGGGGGTCGTTCTAATAGGATGCAATCATCCTGAGGCGTATTAAGTAGTGGATAGATAGGGCGCCTAATAGGATACTGGCCATTTATCGCTAATCGACGTTCTCTATCTTCCTTTTCTATTCTTTCCTTCATTTCTTTGTTTTTTAATTCCACCCCTTTTTGATATATCCTCTTTCGATGATCTTTCTCTGCTATAGCTTCCGCTCTCTTTGCTCTTTCTCGCACTTCTTTATCCCACATACGTACACAATCAAACATATCCTGTCTACTCTTTCTTTTAAATGAACACTGTTCTACATACTGAACTTTTTTAGAATCGAATGACCCATTCACTGGCCATTGTAAATCGGACTCTTTCTTTGTGTATTTGTTCCACAATGAACCGTACATTATGGGACAAATACCATATTTAATATACATCTCTCTATTTGGCGTCCCTTCTGGAGGAGCCGGCTGACTTTGTTCTGAAGCATTCTTGGTACCACAAGAGCAGCAACACCACTCACGGTGTGTGCTGAGAACAGGCACGTTTTCACAAGTATATGTAAAATATTACTACTCCAAACAAATATTCCAAAAGGAGAAAAATCTCCACATTACCTGCCTTCAGTCTTTGCAAAGAATGAATACCAAAACCAAACCAAAAAACCAAACCAAGCAAATCAAGAGTGCCGCTTCAGCGACCTTACCAAACAGAAGTCTTCAACTCCCACCTGTCGATCTCTGGTCGACCTAATGGTCACTGCAGAATACGCCAAAGAAAGCCCCAGTCGAGACCGGCCACCACCCGGAGGGTCAAATCGGGAAAACCGGAAAAGTCACGTCGGCCTGCAAAGACAAGGGTCTCCGCATGCAGTGGGCATCCTCAGTAATATTTCGATCCTCCGTCGAGACCACTTCTTCGGATGGCCGCGTCTCCGATGGGGCCCCACGTGCTGGGCGCCAGCTGTGGAAATGTACCCAAAAGTGAGCACACTGGTGCAGGGTCACCCTCTCGTCCACGGGTCCAAAGACTAACAAAAAGAGATCGGCACTGGAGTTGAAGTAAAACAACAACTTTATTAATCACTCATGAGCGGGACCACGTCCACACAACACTCTCAAGTATTGTAGGAGGAGGTACACTGAATTCACAAACCATCGTCCTTATATACAATTTTGCTGCAATGCAAGCATATGGACAGAAATGGAAAGAGCGAGTTTAGACACAGAAAATAGCTATCAGCAAACAAGGGCAGATGGATGACCACTTGGTCAGCAAATAAGAAAGGGGAGCAGGAATGTTTATGGCAGCAGTAAACGGTCAATAGATGGCCTCTAAGACCAGGTGCACCGGCAGCTACAAACCCCCCAGCACGTACATTGCTTAGCCATGTCGAAAGAGGTCAACTAAAGTTGATGACACAAGCAGGGTGAAAAGGCGAACAGCAGAGGACGAAAGAATTACGAAGGAAGCGAAATGGACACCACAGCCAAAAATGGCTGTCGCTTATGCTAACGTAAAATATTACACGTTTCCACACCACGAGCGGCAAGCCATCAGTCCAGCCCCCACCTCTGCCGATAATAACAAGGGCAATGACTCACCGCCACAGAGCCAGGTTCAACCCCTCTAGGCAATCCTGCCCTTTGCACGTTTCCACAGGTGTCGGAAGGGGCTGGGCAGTCTCTCCCACGCTGCGGCAAGCAGGCCTCACGATCCAGCCTGCACCGTGGCTCTTCTCAGAAGTCTGCCGCCGCCTGAGGTATTGGCCGCAGACTCTTCTTTCCCAGCTCCTCTCCCCATCGAGGGTGGGCCCCAGCCAGAGTTAGCCCCGCAGCACAGCTGCAAGAAGGTATGGCCAAGCCACAGCGGGCCAGTTGTCTCAAGTGCAGCACAGACTGCAACGAGGCCAGGTGCCTCACAGCGGCTCCCGGCACCACAGAGCCCACAAACACCACATAAGGGCCCTCCACAATCTTAGCCAGCCAGATGGGGAGTGTAGTAACTCTATGAGCCCATAGGTGAAGGATAATTGCCGGATATTTATTTCGGCCGGCAGAGCCTCTTTGCAGAGCGGCCATCTTGCTGCCTGGTTAGGCTCTACCCCCCACTTTTACAAAGTTGCCATTTTCCTGCCTTAGCCATTAAGTGCCTGTAGCCTGTCTTTGGTGACATGACTGGGTGTAGCTGACAGTTGATCTTTTTGTATTCCTCTTAGACAGCCACACACAAAAGAGAGCATAGGTGTGCCTGGATGGGCCATCATTGGCAAGATGGGAGGGAAGAACTGGGCACAGCCCCACTTACACCTGTGTCCTGCCTCCACACAAAGGGCTGCATATCCCCTGTAGTTAGTCTGGAACCAGGGCAGGGAAGGCAGGAAGGACTTCAAAGGGAAACCACTAGACGCTTCTCTCATTTCAAAGGAAGGCCCAGGTATAAATATTGGACCTCAGACACCAACTCTTCAGTACACTTCTGGACCTGTGGAGACTCTACCAGGGAGAAGGACTGCTGTGCTGCTGAAAGGACGTCCATTCTGCTGGACGGCTATACTGCTGGACTACTGCTTTGCAGGACTACTGTCTTGCTGGATTGCTGCCTTGCTGCCCTTCTGCCTGTGTCAGAAAGATTTGGATCTGCACCTGAACCCAGGAATCCCAGAGTGACTACAAGCAGCCACACCAATAGTCGCCCTGACTTGTCTCACTCCCTGTGTAGCCGCTGTCTGTAAATTGAAACTTTGAAAAATGGCAGTTCCATGCTTTGATCCCAGGACTGATTTAACTCCTTCTCAGCACATATAGGAAATCAGAACCATGTCAATGGCAAGTGCCTTTTAAAGGTCCAGGCCTGCAGTGGTTCTGCAAGTTCAAGGATGCACTGACTGGAAGGTTAATTTACTTAACTTCTGGGTCCAGTAAAGAGGTTAAGTAACTTGACTTCATTGCCAGTGTATGAGGAGATATTTTGAGGCATGTACTTTCATTAAACTGCTGTTTGAGAATTGCATTAGAAATTTGCTTGCGTGCTTGTTTGTGTAAAGAGTATGACTTTTTTCCTCTTCATTCTACATACGGTTTTTAAAACACATTTCTCATTGAGCTCTATTGTAATAGTTGGATCCAGAACACATAGAAACTGTGTTTTCCATCCTCTTCCCACTGTCACTCTCCAATAATTATCATTTGACGCCATTAGGAAGTACCAGGCCAAAGAGGGAGCATGTAACACACAATGCCTATGGCAAGCTTGATTGGACTGGGAAGGGTCAGCCATTATTCTAGCCACAAAATAAATTAATCCTGATAAGAATGAAAAACCCCCTTCGAGCAAACACAGGTCCCGAAAAATTCATAATTCCTTCGTAGGCGCTAGTGGAGGGATTTGATCCTATTAAGACTCATACTGACCTATTTGTTATGCCATGTTTTTGAGTAAATGTACTTGAATATGTGGATACTTCTTGCTGCCATTCAGCACATTAAAGCTTATCACTGAATTGGTGATATGGATATTTCATATCTTGGAAGGGAGGAAAACTCAGCTCATGATGCCAGATTTGCTCAGTTCATCAGGGATATTCTGGTTTTCACATTAGGTTTACTGAGGACACTGAAAGCTGACATTCAGATACTTGAAATCATAGTTTGAACACCCTAGTTTCTGATGGATTTGTGATAATCCGGATGGATATGATATTCATTAGGAGGAAGGAGTATCACCTTTATGTTTGACGTTTGCCATAAACACTTTTTAAGACAATGCGCATTTTGAGGGAGTGGAACACCTCTTGTTTGTCAGTTTGCACCACTTATCAACTTGTAATGCATAGTTGTTAGACCTGGCATCTTTTGGCGTGTTTCCCCTGTCTTTTTGCTTTCTGATCTCCTGGTTTTGACTTTGTTTTTGCTGGTTTAGTGTCTCTGCACACATTCTCTCTGCTATCCAGTGTTAAAGTTCAAATGCTATTATTGTAAATTGTATTATGGATTGGTGTTTCCTTGATTGGCATTTTTGATTTACTGGTAAGTCCCTGGTAAAGTACACTGAGAGTGCCAGGGCCTGTAAATCAAATGCTGCTAGTGGGCCTGCAGCACTGATGGTGCCACCCACATGAGCAACCTTTCAAAGGGTCCTCAGACCTGCCACTGCAGTGTCTGCGTGTCGTTTTTACTGCCATGTTGACTTGGCAAGTGCACCCACTTGCCAAGCCCTAACCTTCCCTTTTATTACATGTGAGTCACCCCTAAGGTAGACCCAAGGTACCCCTGTGGGCAGGGTGTGGTGTATTTGAAAGGTAGGACATGTACTGGTGTGTGTGACATGTCCTGATAGTGAAAGACAGTATATTTCGTTTTTCACTACTGAAAGGCTATCTGTCCTATAGGATAGAATGGGAAGTACTGGGTGACATTTTACAAATATATCTTCCCATTGGGACAAGATAGAGAATGGAATTTAGTATGCCTGAACTCAATGTAGAAATGCATCTTTTAGAAAAGATGATTTTTATGTTCTGTGTTTGAAAATACCACTTTTTAGAAAGTGGGTATTTTCTTGCTTAGCCATCCTGTGCCCCTCTGCTGGGTTGTGGATTGACTGTCTGGCTTTGGAGTGACAGGGGCTGGGGATGTGCATTCTCTTCAGACAGCCACTGGGGGGGTCGAGGTGTGTCCTGCCTTTCCTGGATGAGTCAGGGCTGAGCTGAATAGACCTGGGCTGCTTTTAGAGTATTGGGAGGAGATTCCCTTGCACCTGAATGGGCCTGGTCTGCCTTGGACAATGCTGTCTCCACCTCCTGCCAGGAAGCTGGGCCAGAGAGGACCAAACTGGTTTGGACTGAGCCCAGACACTCTCTGCCCAAGAGACAAAGAGGAACTGAGTATAAATATTGGGGCCCAGACCCCAGAACTTTAGAACTCAGATCAAGGAGCCTGCCAAGAAGAAGAGCTGAAAGAACTGCTGGGGGGAGTACTGCCCCTTTGCTGTGTTGTCGCTTTGCTGGGTTGGCCTGCAGTCGCTGCTTCTGCCTTGGGCAGTGAAGGGTCTGGACTGAACTTTCTTCACTTGCCGCTGAGTATCTCCAAGGGTTTGAAACGGAGCTTGCCTCCTGTTCACGATGTCTCAGGGACAGCAAAGACTTCACTTACCTCTGGGTACTGCCTTTGGAACCGTGGGTTTCAGTTGCCACAGAGGGGGAAAGCAGCCAACACCGCTGCTGGCTTCGTGTCCTGAAGGCACCGCAGAAGGCACCGCCGCACTTCACACTGCAACCCTGGTCTCACCAACGACCACCGCCGCCATCGAGCCTTTGCTTGCACCGTGACCTGTGGGCACCCCACTCCGCACCGCCTCACTTCACTCCGCCGCCCTGGATTCACCAACAATGTCGCTGCGCACTGACCTCGACACCCGTGACTGCACCGTGGTTTGGGGGCACCGCTTGTAAGTCGTACGACGCACCTCCCCGTCCCACACCGCAGTCTGGGCCGACCAACGCCAGCTCCCATCAACCAGCACTGCCGCTTGCACCGTGATCTGTCAGCACCGCAATGAGCTCCGCCCCGCTTCGCACCGCAGCCCTGGTCTCACCGATGCCGCTGGACGACCGCCACCGAGCCATTGCCTGCACCGCAACTTGAGGGCACCGCACGCCGCACTGCGACGGTTGCCGTGACCGGCCCGCACTGACTCGGTCGGCTGGAGCTGTTGGATTCTGTTGTTTTCAGCACCGGCTTTAAGGAACCCACATTTTAAAATCATTCTTGCAAAGTGCATATTTTTGATTACTGTACGTTGGTCTTTTATCGTTTTGGTCTTGTTTGCACAGATAAATATTGTTTATTTTTCTTAAACTGGTGTGGTGTCCTTTTGCAGTGTTTTCACTGTATTATTGTGTGTTATGTGCAAATGCTGTACACATTGCCTCTGAGATAAGCCTGACTGCTCGTGCCAAGCTACCAAGTTAGTGAGCAGGGGTTATTTAGAAGTGTATCCCCCTTATCTTGACTAGAAGGAAGGGTCCCTATTTGGACAAAGGTGCAAACCATTGCCAACTAGAGACCCCCCATTTCTAACAATAGTGATACACCGACCCCCGAGACGCAGTGCTTCGCTGCAAGAAAACCTTTTTGATTTCCTTTTGTTATTATCAGCTGATGAAGAACTAACCATCACAGCAGGCAGCTTTAATTTTCACACTGATTCCAACAATGCGGAACAGACTAAGCTGCATGGCCTCCCTGTTGGAGTTTCAACAAATGTCCGAAGGACCTACACGTGTTGAGGACATACTTTGGAGAATATTTTCATCGAAAAACAGTGCTGCCATCTACAATCTCAAGGCCTAGTCTCTTACTTACATGGTCAGATCAACTTGCCCTGCTATGTTTTATCCCTCCAGTTTGTCTTAAGGCCTCTTAGGGTCCCATTAGAATGGAGGGAGAGGGGACCAGCTTGCAGGTCTTCACTCTACCACTATCCTCAAACTAAATCCAAATATAAAATCACTATGTTGTGATACCCAGTTTAGTGAAATTTCACAAATATACAAGAAATATTTAGCCTGGCTGTCTGCTGGTTAAGTTATTAAGTAGCAATTGCATCAAAACAACTGGTTCTCCTGAGAGCTGAAACAATCAAAACAAGACATGTGCCCTAGAAAGAAAATGGAAGAGACATTATTTCTAAAACAAATTTCGAATATATTGTGATGTTGTTAACACTACGAAACGGACCTCATTGTGAGAAAAAATACTGGATAGAGACGATTCCAGAACACGATTGTACCAATCAGTATAAATATGTCCTGAACTCCCAAGCACCTACTCACACTAGAGCTAACTTGCAGGTCCGATCAACCATCACTTTCAGGAGAAAGCCAACCAAAGTCATGCATATAAGACACAAGCCTCAGTTGACTGATGAGCCAGAAGGAGGTCCAAAATACTATACAAGTAAGAATTTTTGATTTCCAACTTTTTCCTTGGAAGATATTGGTATGGTAATGAAGAAAATAAAAGGAAAAATACTTGCCAATTGATCTCGCACCAGAATCCTGAATTATTTGCTCCTGGGTTCATGTCCATCATAATGCATTGTTACAGGAAGGAGTAGTTCTGGGTACATTGACGCAAGCCATCTTTAGGCTGTTGTTGAAAAAAATCTACCTTGTATCCAGGAGACCCTAGCACAGACCGTCTGCCCATTCTAAGTAAAATAATGAACAAAACTTTCACAAAACTTCTTTAATCACATTTAAAACTGTATTGGGATCTATATAGGTTTAGGGGTAAATATGGAACAGACTGTGTTGATAGATGTAGTTTACAATTTGCTAAAAATCACTGGTCAAGGAGACTTTGTCTTGTTTATATTGCTGGAACTTTCTGTGACTTTTGACCGGTGGACCATGAGATCTCGGTCCAGCAGTTGACAAAAATCGCAGTTGTGAGCACCCATGCCACAAATTGATTTACTCCGTCCTTCAAGGGATAGGGCAGATCGTACAATCAGATCTTTTAATTCTTCTGCTTCTGTCCTCTCACCTGGGGTCCCTCTGTGTTCACTATCATCACTATGCTAGTTTATATCTATCTGAAACCCTTAAAGAATTTTTTAAGAAATGCACATTGGAATGCCAAATGTAGGCTGATGGTGCAGGAATCCTGGAAAGGCTTGTAGAAAAACCAATCTAGATATGCTCTCCCTGGTGTTGATAAGAAATCAATTTGTGGATAAAGCGGAGCTCCATGCAACTCAAGTAGACCGGAACTGAGGTCTTGTTAGTCAGAAATTCAGAATTTCTAATTTGGGCACACTGTCTTCCCACCTCTATTTGCTTTCTTCAGTTATTAAGATAATTATTCTAACTAAAAGGAAATAAAGAAAAAGCTTTACCTATTGATTATATGAAAACTCCAGGCTGAATACACTACAAAAAATAATCATACAAAATGCTTAGAATCACCTTCAAGATCCTCACCCACGCACACAAGGCCCTCCACGACACCGGACCAGCATACCTGAACAGCCGACTAAAATTCCTTGCACCTCAAAGGACCCTACGATCAGCCCAGCTCTCCTACGCCGTAGTCCCCCGCACCAGAAAGACCAGATCGGGAGGCCGCTCCTTCTCCTTCCTCGCGGCCAGAGCCTGGAACGCCCTTCCGCTCCACCTCAGACAGACAACATCGCTCCCCATCTTCGCGAGAAACCTCAAGACCTGGCTCTTCGACAGACCCCCTCCTTGATGGACTGGAACCTGCACCCCCCCCCCCCACCCCCCGGGCCTTGAGACCCTCGCGGGTGAGTAGTCACGCTTAACAAACACCTGATTGATTGATTGAATTTGAGCAGGTGGTGCTTGCCGGAACTCATGTTTGGGGACCGTCACTTATGTTTTCAGCTCAGACTTAGACCCAGATAAATAAAAAGAAAACACAAAAGGGGAGAGGATGAAGAGAGAGGCTGATAAACAGTGACAAAGAAGGAAAGCAAGAGTGAAAAGAAACCTGAAAGAGTGAGAATATGTGGTAGGAAGTGTCATTTGGTGGATGATCGAGGCATGAGGTGGAATCACCACTATACGGCCTTGGTATTTGACACCCCTGACATTCGATAGTGCTGGCCATGGCCTTCTGCTCAAAACTTTGGCACTTATTCTTTTATAAATGTAGCACTGATCACACCGTATACGACATCTAAGTTACATAGGGATTTTGATCCGATCAGTGGTAATCCTTGATTGAACTATGGCAACTCCTTATATTTTGGGATTTCCAAAGATAAACCTGCAATCCTCCAAAAAGGCCAGAGCATAACACCCCCTGAATGTCGTTATAACAGTTTTGCTAACGATGATGATGAAATGAAGGAAAATCTTTTTCATAGTATATATGGGTAGGTTGTCCTACAGGATGTACCGCCTGCTTCTGCGTCTTGCCTTTATACCTTCCATAATTCCTTTATCACTGTTATCAGGCACTGTAATTGCTTCTGAAGATACTTTTTAAATTTATTTAAAAGAAGTGTTTCTTCCCTCGTCGTGGGCTACCACAGAATTTCATAAGTAACTACCTTATCCTTGGGCACCGGTGGCTTGCTAAGCAATGCTGTGTGCCTGAAATCCTTGTATCATCTTACTCTACATGAATATATGTGTTCATTTTGCAGAAACCATACTTCACAGGTCTTTAAACCTCTGACCCTAGAATATGTGTGTTTGCCTGTCAATGCCTCGGATAATTTTGATATGTGCAGTAATTTCTGTTTCTGAACAAATCTGATTTCTGTGTACTGCGATGAACACCGCATTTCCATCATAGTCCCTAGGTACATTTCGGCAGGCCACATTCTCAATATTTACCTGGGAAAAAGGCCGGGTAAATACTGGGGCATACAGAGTTTGGTGCAGTAAGCACTAAAATCCGCATATGGTGCTCTATTTATGAGGGCAAAACTCAGAATCAGCAATTATTGCCACACCCGGTAACACCTCACTGCTGGATTTTATCGGGTGCGATAATTATTGCGCAGGACACCAGGGCACTCATAATTGAGGCCATAGGACATACAGTTGAATGCAGCTCCAGTCAGTCAACTTTATTTGGGTGACCGATGATTGAAATGGAAGGGGCATTTTACAAGACTCACTGCTGCACAGGCATGTATAACTCGATTCATGGTGCCTGCCTTTTCATGCTCATTTTATTATGCGCATACTGATTCTAGAACTGGGTTCAGCAAAGTTTATTTTTTATAGGTTCAGCTCAAAACTACACTTTTTAATTTTTTTACAATTTTTTCATTAAAGCTTTAATTTGTAGTTGAAGTGGACTTAGGTAGGACAGTGATTGATTTCATTAGAGTTGTGCAATCAATCCAGCTCGGTTCCCTAGGCCTGCTTTCTAAATGGCTATGTTATGGTTTGATGTGCTGTTTTTATGCCTTTCATCTTGGAGACCTCGTTAAAAACACATCCTTGATATTGAAAATGGAAGCAGCCCAGAGTTTTTTATGGTCTGGCTTGACAGCACAGTTGTTTCCAGACAATTATGTGAGCAGCACCAGGAGAGGGGCTATGGCTCCGCCCACATGTTGGGAGCCAGCAGTACATGTTTTCATTGGACAGAAGTTGTGTTCTCCCACAAAAAGTGCTTGCCCTCCACGCAGCTGTGATCATTCTGTTTATCTATCCAGCTACCTGAGCTTTGAGGGGCCGATACATGCCATTGTAATGCCATTAAAGTTTCTTAGATAATTAGATAATTTATGGTGTTTTTCTCTGGCAGAGGGCAGTGAGCAATGTACATGGATTTTCGGATTAGCTTGAAAGTGCATTTATAAGTCAGACTTCTTGGCATTGCCAATGCTTGTTTAGAATGGTGGCTGCTACATAAACTAGTGAAAGCGCAAATGGAAGGAGCAGAAAGATAATGCAATTGTAACATTAGGGGGGCGGTTAAAAGGACACCGGATTACCAGAGCGCATTATGAAAATGATTTATGTGATACAGCTTTAACCCAGCTGCTATCAGATCCGGTGTTTCCCAGTTGTTCTTCATTTTCCCCTGGAATTGAGCTGCTTGAAATTTTGATTAATTTACACGTGAGTTTGGTCATGATTTTCTTTAGTAGTTTATTGGTAATGATTACACCCCGAGGTGTCCCTTGCCCTATCTTGCTAGCAAAAAGCTAGCGAAATTTATTGTTTGGTGAAAAAGCATAATTAATATGCGGAATTTGGTGCTGTAAACATCTGCATGTTCTGCCTCTTTCCACCTTGAAAAATCGAAAAAAAGAAGTAATCAATGGAACTAGTAAATGCCCGACCCGGTGTAAAGCTCTTAACTGGATGCAATTAATACTACTGTTCCGTGCATCTCGGTACCGGGGCCTAGAGGTACATCCCATCTGTGCGAATGTTTGCAAACCTGCATCACTGTTTTTAAAGAACCTTTACGTAAAATGCGCAGCCTTGAGTGAGGTTGACTTTGTTTTATGTCCTCAGGTGCGAGAAGCAGCGTACAAGATTTTCCTTTACCCTAATGCCACCCAGCTCAAGTGCCTGGAGGACCTGCTCGGCAGCCGGCATCTTTTGGCGCAGCTGGTTGGCTATCCCACCTTCGGGCACAGGGCCTTGCAAGGGACAATGGCTAAAACCCCAGGTAAAATGGTCAAGACTTATAAGCGTTGATGAGATGATAATTATCTCATAACTATACTTGGACGTACCATATTGTTTGATTCCAGCTCACCATGATACTTGCACTCAAAAGATAAAAACTTCACAATAAAGAAAATACTTGCAGAAACATTTACCCTTGACTCAACAGGTATTTCAACTTCCAGCTTAAAAATTCGCAACAAAGTACTATGTTAATTCAATTCCATAAGAGAAGAGCATGCACATTTATCAGCAAACGTAATTGTGGCACCTCATTCGGTGGGTGGATATACTTTGAAAGGATCTTCACTGCATTTCTCGAAACCATTCCTATATTTTTTATTCTTTATTCTACGGTAAGGAGGCTCACGCAAGAAACTGTTGCAAAAACATCGTATAAGGGAGGTTTATTCTTGAGCTAGAGCTCTTCTCTTTGTCTGATTTGCAATGAGGTACAAATTGATCATGAATCCTTTCTTCACATAAAACTCCAAATGCTCCACAACTTACATCTTCCTACTGCACACGTCTACCAAACTGAAATCTTTCAAAAATTGTGCTAACTCTAGGTGGATAATGATAGTCCAATTTCTTCAAGACTATTTCATGCACATTAAGTCCCTGAGCATCTCCACCCATGATGTTTTTTTTCAACACATCCTGGACTTCTGCCCCTAAAAATGAGTCGAAAGTGCAAACTTCCTCTCGCCACCAAGACTAGTGCCACAAACACGAGCATAGTTCATGAAATCTTTTTTCTATTTGCCCTAACTTAATCCAGGTTCAACAGGATGAGGTAAGAAAAACGGTGGCGGAATAACCTTTAACATGTTGAATATCAGGTAAAACCAAGAAAGCCACTTCTTTTACAGACACAGCAGTGTGGCGAAATTTGTAGAACTAGCCCCACAGTGATGTTGCACATCTGTTGATTAGAAGGAGGGAACAAACCATAAAAAAGAGTTTCCCAAAAATGACGTGTCCCACCATACACAAATGCTGAGATTCAGTTACGGGCTTTTTCTTTCACAGAGAGCATATAAGAAACCCACAAAATAAGCAGTAGACACTCACCACTGTACTGTTGCTGTGCGGTCTAAACACATTGCACCTACTAAGATCAAATGCACAAACCGCACTGAGTCAATTCAAGAGTGCATGTATACCATACCCAAGAACCTTTGTTTTCAAGTCAATTTGTGGCCAGAAAAGTCGACCACTCGAACCTGACCATTATTGTTGTTCTATGGCTTTAGGCAACTTGAAGTACATTAGCATGCTATAGGTGGAGCGGAACAGAAGAGTATCAAAGCCTTGCCTGAACCTAATTGTAGAGGTGTCAGGAGTGAATTTCAGAGGATCAAGGTAGGTGCATTTATTGCCGAGGTGGGATTATTTCCCCCAAAACATTCCAATTACAGAGGATGCAGGTGCAGTTTGTTTTGAGATGCTGATCTTGGATTTTGGATTGATTGTTTTATTCAGAACAGTGTGGTCAGGTAACCAGAGTATGGCCTCATAATAGTTTCCGCATGAAGCAGTGTGCTTTGATGTTTAATCATCCCTGATTGAGAGCCAATGCAATGCAGTCATGGAAGTGGTAATGTGTTATGATCCTTTTGGGCAGAAGATGCATTTAAAAAAAAAAAAAACTTACACCTCCCTCCCCACCAATACGCCCACAAATCTGTTAGAGGAACAACTGTATATCAGCCCTTGAAAGCTCAAAATTCTGAGTCTATGGCCGCCGTCGGCCGTGGTCTGGGGTCGAGAATGATACCCCTGTAATTGGTCCATGACCTCCAAATTTTGCTATGCTTATTGGGGCAACCCCTGGTTATGCACACAGGGATTTTTGTTGGATCGGTGATTGCAAGCGCGAAGTCAAACCACTCGCTAAGTGCAAGTGAGTGGGGAAAAGTCTCTTGGTCAATGCCGGCACCATATCATTGGAAAACACTTAGTGCCGCCTGGTTTGAAATGCAACGCATGTGTCTCATGGAAGGGGCGGCATGGACTGATGTGATTCCTACGACAGTGCTAAGAAGGGAATGCAGTGCATGCGTTCCATGTCAACAAGCATCAGAAGTGTTGACGTGTGCGCCACATAAAAATAGGACACGCAGCAACAATGAGGATGTCTTGACCATGTCGGTTGTATGAGGAGCCTCACAGTGTGCGCACAGGCTGCAGCGGATTCATGCAGTAATAAAGTTTGAGAGCCTTGGGTAGGGTATATATGCATTCTTGAATTGACTCAGTGCAGGTTGTGCATTTGATCTTAGTAGGTGCAGTGTGTTTAGACCACACAGCAACTGTACAGTGGTGAGTGTCTACTGCTTATTTTGTGGTTTTCTTATATGCTCTGAGGGAAAGAAAAAGCCCGTAATGGAATCTCAGCATTTGTGTATGGTGGGACTGTTTTTATAGTTTGTTCCCTCCTTCTAATCAACAGATTTGCAACATCACTGTGGGGCTAGTTCTACAAATTTCGCCACACTGCTGTGTCTGTAAAAGAAGTGACTTTCTCGGTTTTACCTGACATTCAACATGCAAAAGGTTATCCCGTCGCCGTTTTTCTTACCGCATCCTGTTAACCCTAACTTACCACACCTCCCCTATCCCTCCACTCTATACTTCCAGGCCAGCCCCAACCGGTCACTGACCCCACACCACAAAAAAAAAACCCCATCCCAACAGTTAAACACTAGCAGCCAATTCCTCCAAGGGAGCCCCAAACGTTGAAGCCCCGGTAGGCCTCAGGCACTGGAAGGGGGGACGCGTGCTCACCTCGAGGCATCCTCGCACTCCGCTCATAAGTCAAGGAGTTGTTGATCAGCTATCTGGATGCGGAGTCAAACCAAGGAGCCACATCTGGGGTCCCCAGGGGGTTCATCAGGTAATCCTGGGGTAGTCTTGTTGGAATCGTCGCACAAGCTGGTAACAGTGATGGCAAATCCCGGGTGTCGGGAACTCTGTGGTTCTGTCCCCACAGGTCATCCATATTCCCCTTTCTTTGTCTCCAGGAGGAGCAGGAGCGGTTCCTGGCACCACCACAGCTGTGGAGGCACCTCTGGGGAGTGCGCCGCTCTGAATCCCTGGGTCCCGACATCCCAAATATCGGTGGCGTGCGGACTGGACGTTGATGGTTTAGTCTGCCCAGTGAGAGACAGCCTCCGGTGACTCAAACAAGTCCTGTCTTGAATCATCACTTTGAGTCTAGCTGGGTAAAGGTGCATGTAACGGAGATTAAGGTCGCATAGCCTCCTCTTGGCCTCCAGGAAGGATTTACGCTGCTGTTGCTAAGTTTGGTGTAGCCCAGAAAGATCATTATTTTGTGGGACTGGTACTGTATAGTGTTTTGGATGCGGGCGTAGTGTAGGATGGCATCCCTATCATGATAATTCAGGATGTGAATAATTATGGGCCTAGCTGAAGTTCCCGGGGGCGGCCTCTGGGCCAGAGCACAGTGCTCTCGCTCCACAGCAAAGCAAGGGGACAGAGCCTCAGGAGGCTCAATGGAACACAACCAACGTCCATGAAGGCCTCCTGGGAGGAGTCCTCAAACTCCTCCGGGAAGCCGATGAGGCTGGTATTGTTTCACCTGGCTCTCCCCTCTGCATCCTCGACCAATGTTGCCAATTCTTTGGTGACAGCAGTGAGCTTTGATAAAGACTGCTGCAGTGTAGCAATAATAGTCTTGACTCCAGACTCTCTGTTTTCGATGTCCGTTAGCAGGAGCAGGGCAAGTCGCCTCAGTTGCCTGTTGTGCCTCCACCCATCACAGTTCTGGGGGGAGGGGGACGTGGTGGGCACAGTCAAGATACTCAAATGCAGCACGACCCTACAATGACACCCTGGGGCCTGCAGGGGTCAGCAACACTCACCGCCTCGCATGTGGGGTCCCCCCGGAGCTGTCTCAAAGCAGGGTCTGAGGCCCTGCCAGTAAGGGCAGTCGATCAGCTCAGTTCCGGGGCCGTGCACCAATCCAGGCTGTGCGGGCCAAGTTGCGGCTATCCACCAGGCCGGGGGCCTCACACCACACCCGAGGGGTCCAAGCATCACAGCCGTCCCGCGATGGCGGCTCCACTCACCCCGTCCCCAGGGCAGCACAGGAACAGGAAGCCCACCATGAGCGCCGGAAGGCTGCCACGAGCCTCGCGGGCCGTGCTTGCCACTCCACGCCTTCTCCTACGGGCAGTTTCAGGGACTGGGAGCGCCCGGGGGGGGGGGGGTGGGGAGCCTCAGTGCAGCCCACTAGGGCAGTCCCACACCAGCCTGAAGCTGAAGGATGGCGAAGGATGACGGGTGGGGGGCACGGACCCGAGCTAAGCTGCGGCTGACGTCTTCTAAGATGCATGGTTTTGCTCTTTTTTTTTTTTTTTTTTTTTTTTTTTTTTATAATTCTTTTTATTAAACATACATCGGTTCCAATAAACATTACAGAGGGTTCGCCAAATCATACATTACAGTCGGTACAGGAGGAAATACGTCGGCTTTCTACATGATAGAGGAATGTTACAGGGTGTGGGGGTCATTTTGTTCGGGACAATCAGGAGGCATACAGATCTCTCCCCGGTAGGTATTCCAGGGGCTCCATATCCGAGACCATTTTTTGGGGCACCCTCTTGCCAGGTAGACTGTTTTCTCCCGAAACATGCACCAGTCAAGGTTCTTCTCCCATGCTGCCAGTGTGGGTGATAGTGTGGCCCCCCATAGTTGAGCAATGTTGCGTTTTGCCAGCATGAACCCCAGTGTAGCCCACCGTGTCTGATTTGTGTTGAGATCCGTAGGTTCCCACAGATTGAGAAGGCATCGTCGTGCCTCCGGGCGGAGGTGAACCTGTAGTACCGCATTAATAGTGTCATGGATCTTGAGCCAGAAGGATATGATATGTTCGCACTCCCAAATTATGTGTATGAATGTCCCTACGTGACCACATTGCCGCCTACAGTTCCCATTATCTGACCATCCCATGTGTACCAAACGGGGTCCTGTCACATAAATTCTGTGGAGGATTTTAAGCTGTACCAGCCTCAAACGTGCCGGGATAGCAACCTCCCTGGGGGAAGCCACCGCCAGCTGCCAGTCCTCATCATCCACCTCCACCCCATCCTGCGTCCATTTCTCACGGAGTGATTGAAGGGGACTCTCCATGTTGTTGATTAACTTTTTGTAAATCAGGGAGATGGTTTTCTCGGGAAGGTGGCCGTCTAATATTCTGTCCTCCAGCGGAGAGGCCTCTGGAGGGGACGTCCCCTTAGGCAGCAAAGATTGCAGTGAGTGCATGACCTGCAGGTATCGGAAATACTCGGTGGCTGCTAGATCGTAGTCCGCCTGGAGCGTGTCAAAGGATTTAACCCCTCCAGCCCCCCAAAGGTCCCTAATGTGTGAGATACCGATAAGGTCCCATCTGTCAAAGCCCTTCGATTTCCATAAGTCGCCCAATCTTTCTGAGTCCCAAAGTGGAGTGGCTAATGTCAGCGTGTTTTTCCATCCCAGTGAGGCGATAACATCATGCCAGATCTGGACAGAATGTTTGGTGGGGCCAGTCAAGGTGTATCGTCTGGGCCGTGAGTATAGCGCCCTGTTATAATTACCATCTGGGAGGAGCCATTTATCCATGGCGTATCCGGGATCGTCTGCACGGCCATACATGCCGTGGTTGATGGCTGCTAGGTGAGCCGCCCAGTAGTATTTCTTGATATCTGGGAGGCTAATACCACCGTCATACCAATTCAGTGTTAGTTTGGTCAGGGCGATTCGAGGTTTTCCATCCCACAACAGGTCTCTCTGCAGGCCCTCAATTTCCTTGAAATATTTGGCGGGAACAGGATCCAGGGTGTTTTGCAAGGTGTATAGGAATCTAGGCAGGGACATCATTTTGAATAGGGCGGCTCTGCCCAGAAGGGAGAGGGTAGCGACCTCCAGTTGGCAATATCGCTTTTAAGTTTACGAAGGGGGGGAGAAGGTTTTGAGTATACCGGATTGCGGGATCTAGCGAAATGAAAATCCCCAGGTATTTGAAGCCTGCCGTGTTGATTTGTATGGGGCAGTTCTTGGGAGGGACGGGTGGATCGCCCCACAGAGGAAACAAAAGCGACTTACTCCAGTTGATAGAGAATCCAGAGTATCGTCCGAATACCGCCAGGATATCTAAGATCACTATAAGGGATTTCCTAGGAGAGGCCAAATAAAGCAACAGGTCGTCTGCGTAGAGGGAGATTCGGTCTTCCCAGCCGGGAGACCATTCTAATCCCCGTATCCTGGGATCTCTACGGATCCAGGCTGCCAAAGGCTCCAGGGCCAGGGCGAAGAGGAGAGGCGAAAGCGGGCAGCCCTGACGGGTTCCCCGACTCAGCTGGAAGGTAGCTGATAACTTATTGTTAACCACCACTTGGGCTAGGGGTTCGTTATACAGAAGTCGTACCCAGTTTATGTAGTTAGGGCCGAAACCCATTTTGGCCAATACTGCCTCAAAGGTAAGGCCATTCAATAGTGTCGAATGCCATGGTTGCGTCCAGAGACGCGATCATTGCTGGCTCTCGGAGAGTATGTGCTCTAGCTACTACCCCATGGACTCGACGCAGATTCAGGGCCAGATGTTCCTGTGCGGCATAAAGCCGGATTGATCTGGGTGTACTAAGGCACTAATGACCTTGACCAAGCGATTGGCCAGGAGCTTAGCGAGGATTTTTGGTTCGGCGTTTAGGAGGGAAATTGGCCGGTAGGAACTGCAGTCTGTTCTGGGTTTCCCGTCTTTATGGATGGTAACTATGGTGGCTATCCTCTGTTCCCTGGGCAGCATGCCCGTCTCCAGTGATTCCTCAAACATAGATTTTAAGTAGGGGGAGAGTTTATCGGGTCGCAGCTTATAGAGCTCGATGGGGAGTCCATTGGGGCCGAGTGCCTTTCCCGATTTTAATGAACGGATCGATTTGCGCTATCTCGTCTGGGGTCAAGTCACTGTCCAGGAAATCCCGATTTTCTAAGGAGAGGCGGGGGAGTTTGATGTCATGCAACAGTTCTTGAGAGTCCTCCTCCGTATAGGGGGCCGCTGTCGTATAGACCGTTTGGTAATGGCTGGCAAAGCTATCGACTATCTCTTGTGGATTCGTGACGGGTATGTCCCCTTTTACTCTAAGCTCTGGCACCAGCCTGCTCGCCCATTCCCGTTTATCTAGCCATGCTATAAGCTTCCCTGCTTTGTCACCCAGGTCGTAGAGTCTACCCAGCCGCTCCCTCCCCAGGTTTTTGGCTTTGTCTGTGACTAAGGCCTTATAGCTGTGCTGCTTCAGGCTCAGGAGGTGAAGCTTCTCTGGCGTCACCCCAGACTCCAGTTCACTCTCCAATCTATCGATTTCAGCCTCGATGTCCAGAACTTCTTTCTGTTTTTCTTTCTTCGCACCCGAGATCAGCGATAGCGCCTGTCCCCGGATTACAGTCTTAAATGCTTCCCATAGGGACTTGGATGAGGAGACCGTCCCTTCGTTATCTAAGAAATAATTATCCATGGCTTCAATAAGGGCTGTGCGGATTTTGGGGTTGTGGAGATACCAGGGATTGATTGGGGCTAGTCTTCCTACTTTGTTCTGATGGAGGACCATGCGGAGCCATATCGGTGAGTGATCGGAGATGCCTCTCGCGAGATGTTTGATTTCGTGTATGAGGGATGCTTGTGTGGCTGGCAGCAAACAGTAGTCTAGGCGGGAAAGGGTATGGTGTGCCCCGGAGTGAAAGGTGTGCTGTATCTGGTCTGGATGGTAAGTTCTCCAACCATCAACTAGCCCCATAGTTTCTAGGAAGTCAGGTAGCCAGCGGGAAGCGGACCCCACCTCACGCGGGGGATGGCGGTCCAGGGTGCCCGAGACCACCGCATTGAAGTCCCCTCCGAGGACCACAAGGCCGTCTGGAATGGAGAGGAGGACCTTACCCAGGTCCGCAAAGGTGGTGCCCTGTAGGCCTGGCGGAACATAGATGGACATGAGAGAGATAAGACGGCCCTCCCAAGTTCCCGTAATGCCAACGTATCTGCCCCGGTCATCCGCCCATGTGGAACTTATAGCGAGGGGAGTGTGTTTTTCATCATAATGCCCACCCCTCTGGAGCCAGACGTGAACCCCGCGTGTGCTACCATTTTGTATCCTCCCCTATGCATTGCTTTACACAGATTACCAACCAGGTGCGTCTCCTGGAGCAGGACAACATCTGGAGATCTCTGTTTCAGGTACTGGAGAACTATGCTCCGCTTAATCTTGTCCCCAAGCCCGTTGACATTCCAACTTAATACCTTAATTGTCCCGTCCCCCATAACCTCTGTCGTACAACTTGATAGATTTTAAAATGCCAGGAGAAACAAAGTCGACATCCCCTCTGTGGAAGAAACCATAATTGACACCGATGCAAAATTTCCAACAAATTATGAACAAAAATTCCCCCACCCAACAACCCCCTCCCTGCTGCCCTGCACTCTGGGCGCAGAACTGCCCATTTCAAACTTGCAGAGTGCCTGTCGCCCTAGCAAAAAACTAAAGGTAGAAAAAATAGGGGTGTGGCTGTCCGTATCTCTGCCCCCTGTAAAAAGTAAAGTCTGTAACCCCAAGGAAAAGGCACCCCTCGAGGGTTGGAGTTTAAACAGTCCCGAAGAAGTCCCCTCCAGATCAAATGCGCAGCCGCCCAGTGCTTAACCTAGCTCGGATAAGGGCCAAAATGTCCCAGTGACATCCACTCTCCACCACCGTGTCTCATCCTGTAGGGGTCAGCGAAGTCTCCTCTCTGGGGTGACTATCCGGTGGGCCCGGAATCTTCCTGCTTTCAAGCCAGTCAGCTGCCTCTTCAGGATGCTCGAAAAACCACGTCCGCCTCTCCGCCTCGACCCGCAAACGTGCCGGAAACAACATGGAGTACCTCAGGCCCCGCTCTCGAAGCTCCCTCTTCACCACAAGGAAGGTGCGCCTCATCTTTTGCACTCTCTGTGTAAAGTCTGGAAAGAAGGTGATGCCTGCGTTTTCATAGTGGAGTGGAGCTCCTGTCCTAGCATTTTGGAGAATTACGTCCCTGTCCCGGAAGTTCAACACTCTCGCCAACATAGGGCGCGGAGGAGCCCCGGGTTTCGGACGCCCCCCCGGTACCCTGTGGGCCCTCTCAATAACAAAAAATCGGCTGAGGCCCTTGGGTTGGAGGTGCTTTAGGATAAGGTCTTCCACGAAGAGGTCCGGAGATTGCCCCTCCGCCCGTTCCGGAACTCCCAGAATGCGTAGGTTGTTGCGGCGTAGGCGCCCTTCATAATCATCCAGTTTCATTTCCGTGAATTTACGGAAATCCTGTAGGTCCGAGACCTCCCCTGGAGCTGTGCGACGTCTCCCGTCAGGCTGGTCGTAGCGATTTCCACCTGTTTGACCTTTTCCTTAAATGTGGCTAGGTCTGCTCTTATTAGGTTTACGTCAATCGCGATAGTGTCCATTTTATGTTCAAGAGAGGTCTTGACGCTTGTGATGGCCTCCATGACGTCTTTAAGGGAGAGTTCTCGCTCCTCTTCTTCTGGGTCCCCCAGGGTGTGCCTCTGGATTGACGGCCCTGCAGCATGTCTTTGGGCATCGTGTATCGATCGAGTTTATTGGTCTGCGTTGGTTTAGACCCTCTCGTTCCTGGGGGCTTGCTTTTCTCCATTGTGTCCGCTCCTCGTCGCACAAAGGGCTTGTGGTGGAATTAAACGAGGCGTCTATGGCCCCGGTAGTCAGGGGGTGCTGACTGGTAATGTGCCCGGCCAGTAGTCTAATGGTGTAGGCGGGGGAGGGGGCCCACGACTGTAGGATCTCGGTATGTGGTCCACGCGCACCCAGATCACTTTATGGTGGCAGCGCTGATTCAGGAGGCACCATATGGGGGAGCCCAGCGCTCGCTTCGCCCTGCTAGCTGTTGCAGAGGCCCACTGGTGATAGGCGCAGGGCCGGCCGGCTCAAACACTCTCCTCCTCTCCTCGACTGGGCTGTGGCTATGAGTCCCCGGCGCCACCCCACAGTATGCCAGTGAGGGGGGGGGAAACAGGACCCGCAGCTGGTTGCGGACACTTCAGCGAGGGGGGGGGGGGGAAAGGACAAGGTCCACCGATGATGATTTCACTCGGGGACACCGCCCCAAGACACTCGGGCCCCCCGCCTCACCTCCAGGTCACGCAGTGCTCCGGTCCTGCCCCGCGGAGCAATGGCGTCTCAGGCCTCCGAGTCGATCCTCGGGACGGTGAGGGCTGCTACAGGTGCTTCCTGCCTGGACCGCCTGACGCCCACTCCGCCGATGCCGCCGCAGAGCGCAGGCGATTCTCAGGGCCCCTCGCCAGGCTCGCGGCTACGGCCGGGAAAAGCGGCTCCGTCCCCTCACCGCCGCGGCCTCACCGGCACTGTGCTCCCCGGCTTCAGCGCTGCGGATAGGCCCCACTCCGTTTGCTCCGGTTTCTCGGGGCACAGACGTTCGCTGGTTTCGGGGTCCGAGGGAATCCCCTCCGGTATGCCTCCGGTGTCTTTTCTCCTCCTCGGGGGGAGCGGATCAGTGTGGCGGATAGACGTGTGGGGACAGGGTTTACGGAGCTACAGCGTTAGGCGGCCATTACGCTTCGGTGCTTAGCCACGCCCCGGTTTTGCTCTTTTTGAAGTTAAGTGGTGGTCTTGGAAGCCGCCTCTAGTAGAGCACATTGCCGTAATAATGCCTTGACACTATCATAACAAAACACTACGTTAGAAGCCCTTCTATGTTCGTCAGCTGCCAAGGAAAGCACTGTTTTAGCAGAGGTTCCCACCAGTAAGGGATCCTAGAAGAAACTAGACTGGCAGGCAATTATCCACACAATTGTTTATGAAAGAACAGTACTTTGAAGTGAATTAATTCACAATGGATTCTTTGGGTAATTATTTAACCTGCTTGCCACAGTATTCCAAGGGATATGACTTTTCATGGTTGTTGTAAATGGTAAATAAATCACTTGGGGTAGTTCATATATTTTCTGCTGACTGCTTATAATATAAAGTCATGTTACTCAAACTGCATTTACACTCAGACGTGACTATAATTTGCCTACCATGTGACCTGTAATTTAGTTTTCTGATTTTCTTCTCTTCTTGCCCATTCTAGAGAACGTGATGACATTTCTTGAGACATTGTCTGAAAAACTAACTGAAAGGTGAGATCCTGTTAATCTTTTGTAATTGATTTCATTCTATAAAAAGTGCACCCACCTTTTGTAAGGCATTAGGAATATCAACAGCTTGTAAGAGCAGGCCACTCGCACAGTTTTATTGAAATGAGATGTCTCTCAAAAATTCTTTAGAAGGAGATATTTTGATTGTGCATCGTGCCGTCTTGCAGAGCGGTTATCTTTATTAAAACTGTCCTCTAAAGTACTGGCATGACTAAGATTCAAATTCTGTTAAATTGTTTATGTGCAATGATATATTTCTCTGGGATTGTGCATAATATTTCATGTCCTATAATTTCAGGCATAACACTTTCTTTTCTTAACCCTTTCCACATCAATAAACCACTCTAAAAATGTGCTATTTGAAGGCTCTTAACAGATAAAATATCTGTTTTTGACCTTCCTGAGACTTGATGTTGGAGGAAGTGCCTCATTTGTGTTGGTAGTTGTAGTGGTGGGCACTGGCACTCATTTTTCATCATCAGCCTTTGTCCAGAACAAGAGAGAGAGGCAAAAAAGGGACTCCACATATATGGACGTTGTCAATTTGTATATCTTCAATGTACTTGGATGTGGAGAATAGTACATTTATTTATGCTATGTTATTATTGTAGAATAAAATATAATACTCTATATTCTGAGACACAAGCTGTGCTGCACAGAAAATCTGGTAAAGAATCCACAAACTCTTTTAGTATTAGCAATCGTGTGTTTTCAGTCCTGGGTTGCTTGTCTTCTGGTTCAGGAAGGACCTGGCCTGGCAGTTCGGGCTGTACTGTTCCTATTGGAGCAGGGTCAGAACTGACTTGCATACGGCTGGGTCCAAACTGAAGTGGCATGATGTGCAAAATAATAATGGACTGGGGTGCAGCCCTGAATGATTACCAATGACTGAGATTAATTCAAGCATTCCATCCATCACTTTTTTGTAATACTTTAGTGTAACTTTTAGAAACTTGGAATTTTCTTGTCCCAGCCAACTGTGCCTTTCTGACAGTGCCCTGAGTCACATGACAGTGAATGACTCTGCTATTGGGGTTTGTGTATTGCTTCCAAACAGTGAGACTAAGGGGACTTGTGTGGACAGAATGGGCCATCCTGGCAGGAAGGCTTGGAAGGGGCTATATCCAGTCCCACTTGAACTTCAAAGGGCTTAGACTTCAGCACACACAAAGGAACCAGACTATAGGCCTGCCCTGCCTTTTGTCTCCCCACAGTTTGGAGCCTTAACCAGGGAAAGAGCTTTCCAGAACCACTTTTGGGGGTAGGTCCCCCTATACAAAGACTGGCGCAGGCATAAATATTGAACCTCCAGAGCCACTCATCAGAACACTTCTGGATCGGTGGAAGATTCAGAAGAAGATCTGCCTTGCTGCTTGAAGGACTGCCTTTCTGTCTTCAGAAAGAGAATTGGGCCTGTTTGCCCTAATCCCAGGCTACCCAGAATGGCTCCTAGCGTCAGTTGGCTGACCTCCTGTGTGAGCTACATAGATACAGCAAGCTTCAAAGGCCTCCCTGCAACTGACCAGCTGCAACTGGACCCTGCTGCTGGTGTTTGCTGGAGTGAGTATGATCCCCAAGACATGGCCGTCAGATCCTGGACCCTTTGCTGGCATCAGTGAAAGCTCATGTAGGAAGAAAGGGTAAAAATCCTTTAGTCTGGGGAACTCGCTACCCCGAACAGACGCGTTTGTGCCAAAACTCTGCCCCCTCGACGACCGCCAATGTGAGTCCTTCACGTTGACAGCAACTGTCTATGGCGATCAACTAATGCCAAGCTCCAGCAATGACCGGATCTTCATGTTTCGACGACAACCGCCTGCGACGCTCAACCTGCTCTTTGCGACAAAAGCCTCCTCCTCGAAGCCTCCTATGGTGCAAACAGTGGTGGCTGGTGACATTTGAAAGTGGTGGGGTGTAAACTTTCTGTCGGAGTGCACTGTGGTGAGCGAGTGCAGCGAGCGAGCCCGAACATGTTAAGGAGGGTTCGGGGGGGTTCTCCCCCCGAGAAAATTTTGAAAAAAGAGTGGGTAAATGGTGCATTTTCAAGCAAATTTGAGAAGCAAGAAGGTTAATAAAGCAATTGTGAAAGTGCAGTTATTACATTAATAAAGGGATGTCATATAACAACATGTAGATAGAAATGTTTCTGAAGCTAGGCCCTGCCAGTGCCACGCACCTTTGAGCAATATACACGCTGTGTGCCAGCAGGGCCTAGCGTCAAACATTTCTATTGTTATGTTTTTGAAGCTAGGCCCTGCCAGTGCTGGCACTCAGTGTGTATGCTTCTCAGAGGTGCATCATGCGTGGCAGGGCCTGTAGCTTCAGAGTGAGAAACATTTTCTGCACCAGGCTGCGTTCTCGTTCTATAAACACTAAAACTCTTTGAAGTGCAGAGTCACTCTGCACTTTAAAGAGTGTTAGTGTTTAGAGTGGGAATGCGACCCGAAGGTAATTCAGAACTGTTTTTGATGAAGGCGCACATTTGCTTTGTGCGACTGTCCTTTAATTGTTCCAATTGCCTCTGGCAGTCAGAGGAGGCAATTAGAACAATTGAAGGACAGTCTCACAAAGCAAATGGGTGCCTTCATTAAACGCAGTTAGTTCTGATAGTTATCGGCCGCGGCTGGAAAATGATACGAAGCAGAATAAAAAGTGTGTGGATTTATACTTGCCAAGCACAAGTCTCCGGTTTGCGCAGAATAGTGATAGAACTTGCAAAAGGTAATACACTAAAGTAAACATTCTTTATGGCCCTTGCTGCGAAGGAACGGTGAGTGGCTCAGGCTTTTTCTGCTGGTGCAGCAGTTCAGGGAATGAAAGAATGAAGGAGTGAATAAAAGAGGAATTGGGTACAGCACTGAAAACTGAATGTCTTTGGCAGAATGAGGGCAACATTGTGGGTGTATGCGTTTCCTGAGAAGGCAACAGAGAATTTTTACTGAAGTCCTTTCTTCCTGCGCTGGTGAGAAAAGAGGCGGTTAATGGTGAGAAAAGAGGCCGTTAATGGTGCGGGGCACCAATGTTATCTCCTTACAAGTTTGTGAAACCCCATTGTTCATGGTACTGTTATTGTGCTGAAGACGGAGTGCAGGGACAGACATAAAAAAAATGTTACATCCTTTGAAATTTGAACTTCAGTGGTGTAGGGTATTCATTTATGTTTTTGTTGTGGAGTTTTATATACCGCGAACTAGACCCGAAGGTATCAGAGCACTTTACACGCGCACCAGTTTCGTTACAGATGGACACGTTCATTTTTGTGGGGCACGAGGAGATAAAGTGATTTTCCCAGAATCACAGGATGTTGAGCGTTCCTGCGGAGACTCGAACAGTTCCCCACCTCTGATGTCGACCGCCCTATCGGTAAGGCCACATTCTCTCCCCAACATTTTAACAGTTAACATTAAAACGTGAGCTAACCTTAAAAAGTGGCATTGCCGATGGTACCCGTCTATTACAACACGTGACACTGCTGGGATAAAACCAAGGTACAGAGTATGATTTCATATATCCACAGCCCTCTGAGAGGCTCCAATGGGGGAGAAAGGCTACATGTGGCCTCCGCTCATTATCCTCCGTTGAGCCCCGGCTCTCTGCGGTAACTGTTCCACTTTCCCCCCCTCTTGAGCCTGTCACTGCCAAATAAAGCAGGCGTCGAGGCTCAGAGGAGATCGCCTGACAGGCCATTCTGTTCCCTCGGCTAACAAGGGTTTCACGAGCCTTTGATAGTGTGATCTCTGATGTCTCTCCAGTGAGCCCCTGGCTTCGGTTTAGGGCATTTGATTGTTTGGCTTCCATACTGCGGGGTTTAAGCCCTGGGCTGCATCCGGCATGTTTAAGCAGCCAAGGAAGGGTGTCTGTGGAGCGGCTCAAAGCGCCGTCAAGGGTCGTCACGAGAGAAAACTGGAGATATGGGCGCCAATTTCAATAACAGCAGATTAAAGTGAGTTGAATACTGGACACGAGAGGTTGGGGTGGTGGTAGAGAGGTGTTTCAGACTGGGGCTACGCACAAAGAGAGAAATCCCCTGAGAGGGAGACAACGGCTGCAGGTGAGGAGCGCACTACACTGAGGTAGTCTCATGGCGATACCCCGCCGGCATACTTTGGCGCAGTGCTCCTGCGAGGCTTTCGTGGGGGTTGCTTTTCTTCTATGGGTAGTGCTTTTGTGTATTCAGCACCAATTAAACACGAGCACAAGGGCCTTGTACCACTAGAAATATGACAAATAAAATACTTTACAGTATTCAGTGCACTCTAGTGCTGTGACAGTGCTCTGACTAGGCCCCTCCGATCCTGGGTAGTGCCCGCCAGCCCTAAAGAGAGAGAGTTCAGCATGCTCCGGCAGCAACACAGAAACACAAGCGCTCCTCGGCTCCCTGGAGACCGTTAAGTGCGTTTTCAAAAACCTACGAAAATCAGCAGCGGTCCGTATCTATAATATCCCTGCTGCGAATGTGACACTTCTGCAATACTTTAATGTTTCAACAAACTGGATTTCACACACAACAGTGCAGTGTTCCCGTGACACAGCAGCATTATCAGCAGCCTACAATAACAACTAAACTTCTCATGTTTTAAAAGTAACAATGATTATTCCGGTGAATAGAACCACATTTTTCAATATCCATAATAGTTTTACCCACAGTAGAATCTGCAGGAAATGTACTACCTGTAGACAGAGAAACGTTTTTTCCAAATAAGTCACATTTACACAATCCAAAATGGATTCTTTGCTGCGCAACAGAAACTAGCATCTCATGCACCATCTCTAAAAGCATTAATCCCGTTCCAATGGAGGACAACTCAAGCTATGCGCGCCAAAACACAGTGCTCCCTTCAAAAATAGAAAAGAGAAGTTGATTTTCAAATAACTCACAAAATCTCAAATCTGAGACTTTCTGGACCGCACAAGAAAAAAACCTCTAAATCGTACTTTTGAAAAACTAGTTGGAACCCACACTCGGAGCGCACATAAAAAACATCCAAGAGCAATTTCACAGATGATGCTTGATAAGAGTCAGGACCTGCGGAGATCCGTGCCCACACTTGAAACACCCTACTGCAGAAAGTCTACAAGAATGGCATATGCTTGCAGATGGAGGTTTATGGTTATGGACATGAACTGAGGTGTGTCAGGAGCGTGGCCGTAAGAAATGTGTGGAACACCCATGAACTGTCACTTGCTAACATTTGTATGGCCGTTTCCACCCCTGACACACTTCTAAATGTACTTCACAAGACACTGCGGGAGTAAATGTGTTTCCAGTGTAGAAAACAGATTGGACCAGCCACAAATATAATTAAAATAGCCAAATGTGTTAATGCTCTTATATTTACATAACATATGCAATCTGTGGCAAACCGCAGGAGTAAGAATGCACAGTCGTGGCCGACATGACTCGGGGGTACACGCGGGGAGGGGGAGGGTGGTTTAATTAAATAAAATAAAAACAAATAAATTTACCAGGATGAGGCATCTCCTCCGCCGGTCCCCCGTCGCATCACGTCGCCGAGTCCTCTCACAGACGTTGGCAAATCATAAGTCTGGATGCGACTGGGGGCAGCTACTCGGCTGTATCCTGCCATTTGACAGGGCATGGGGCGACTGTACGTCACCGCCCGAGCAGGATCCTATCTTGAGACTCCTGCACTACACTAGGCATGCGCAGCATACCTAATGTATTGTCAATGGAGTGGGGTGCTGAAATCAAAAGTGCCCTTCTCGCAGATGCGCAGTCGGAGTCCAGTTCTGGACTCCTGCTGCTCTCGCCTGCGTGTGTGCGTGCGCTGTGTGTTTATTGTTGACTATGACTCATGCGCACTTGAGGCTGTGAAGCAGCTGCCAGCACAGGCCGGAAATGTAAACAGACGAATTGCGTCTGCCGTCTGCTTACATTTCTTGCTGCCCGTGAGCAGTTTTTCTTGTTGATATTGCCAAGTGGCGCGCTGCCCCGGCGCCCCTATGGACCAGCCGCCACTGGGTGCAAATAGAACTCTTTGTGTCGGACTTGATAGGGCAGTTCTTCAGTGAGACTAAACTGGTCCCTACATCAGACCCACGCTCCATTGCGATCGGCCTGAACTTGCGACTTCACCCCGTCTAGCGTGAACAGATGACTGCGAGTGGAGCTTTGTGCTTTTAGGCACTCTTTTTACCAAAAACTTTAAAATTCAATATCTCATTCTGGTATTATTCTATTTATTAAAATTTACAATTTTATTGTGTTGGGTTTTCACTTGTTTACTGTTTGTGTGATGCATAAAAAATTTACTCATTGCCTCTAATTTAAGCCTGACTGGTTTTGTGCTAAGCTACCAGTGGGTTAAGCACCGGTTAATTTAGTGAGTTTTTTTATTCACCCTGAGCAGGTTTATTGTTTTGGCCGGGTAGTGCTTCCACCCCCACTACATACATACATACATACATACATACATACATACATATATATATATATATTACAAAATACTCCTGCCTTGTCAAGTAGGAATCCCAGACACTCCAATGTACTGCAAAATGTAGTTTTAATGGCAATAACGATGCGTTTCGACTTCGCCTTCTTCACGGTCTAACATCCATCAACATACTCTCTGATTTAAATACATAAAAATACATGAAAAACAGAAAGCGAACTATACCACTCTAATATATTACAACAAAAGTGAGTATAAACATAGCAGCCATCTTGTAACGTCATTTAAAGCCTAAGTGAAATACATGATTGCTTTAAACGCCGCATATTTACAATGAAATGAACATAAATGTTTCAAAATCGTTGTACCTACGCTCAATCACTTCATTTTATGAGCTTAATTACGGCGTTTTTGTACTTCAATGTTTAGTCACAATTTTTGTACTTCAATGTTTAGTCACAATTAATATAAAATGCTGACAATAAATACATTGCAATATAGCCCCAGTGGGCAACTATTCAAGTCATTTAACATATGGAATTACATGTGCAACTAAGTGCTACCTAATCAAGCCCTAGTGGGCACACATGTATCAAAAACATGAAGTCCAGCTCAAGTTGGCCATAATCAAATGTAAATTTCTTGATAGTTCATCAATACTCACTATACAAAAAAGTGATGTACCCCGCACCTGTGAAAGTAAAAACACTATATATAAAACCATATTTACATAAGGATGTCCAGCGCAAAGAAACTGTTTATAACAATTGTAGTTCATGTATGCAGATGGATTGCTAATTCTTCACTCGAATTCAGCCCTTGTGGTATAAGAGTATCAAAATCAATTATATATTTTGATTCGAGTTTCCGCAGTACTAACTCACGATTACCACCCCTAACATTGGTGGTAACCGAATCAATCACCATCATGCGCAAAAGCTTTTCATTCTGAAAATGACAATCATGAAAGTGGCGAGCCACTGGGTAATGCTTATCATGATGTCTGATAGCTCGTACGTGTTCTAAAACTCGTTTTTTTGCACGATGTATCGTGCTCCCTATATAAATTTTTTCACAGGGGCAAATGAGAACATAAACACAATAAGTCGTATTGCAATTAAAATGTTTTTTGATATCAAATGTTCTTCTCGAGTTTGGTATCTGAAATGAACCACAATCAGTGCTATTACTACATGCTTTGCACTTTCTGCAACAATAAAATCCTGTGCAACCTGTTCCTAGCGACTTAACGCAATCAGTTACCATGTTGTTACTTAAGTCATCACGTAACGATCTACCCTTCATGAAAGTAATTTGAGGATTATTATCCAAATACTTGGTTAAGATATCATCCGTCTTCAAGACATGCCAATGCTTTTTTAATATTTTTCGCATTTCAGATGCTTGTGCTGAAAACTTGAAGGGTAGATCGTTACGACTTATTGTGTTTATGTTCTCATTTGCCCCTGTGAAAAAATGTATATAGGGAGCACGATACATCGTGCAAAAAAACGAGTTTTAGAACACGTATGAGCTATCAGACATCATGATAAGCATTACCCAGTGGCTCGCCACTTTCATGTTTGTCATTTTCAGAATGAAAAGCTTTTGCGCATGATGGTGATTGATTCGGTTACCACCAATGTTAGGGGTGGTAATCGTGAGTTAGTACTGCGGAAACTCGAATCAAAATATATAATTGATTTTGATACTCTTATACCACAAGGGCTGAATTCGAGTGAAGAATTAGCAATCCATCTGCATACATGAACTACAATTGTTATAAACAGTTTCTTTGCGCTGGACATCCTTATGTAAATATGGTTTTATATATAGTATTTTTACTTTCACAGGTGCGGGGTACATCACTTTTTTGTATAGTGAGTATTGATGAACTTTCAAGAAATTTACATTGGATTATGGCCAACTTGAGCTGGACTTCATGTTTTTGATACATGTGTGCCCACTAGGGCTTGATTAGGTAGCACTTAGTTGCACATGTAATTCCATATGTTAAATGACTTGAATAGTTGCCCACTGGGGCTATATTGCAATGTATTTATTGTCAGCATTTTATATTAATTGTGACTAAACATTGAAGTACAAAAATTGTGACTTAACATTGAAGTACAAAAACGCCGTAATTAAGCTCATAAAATGAAGTGATTGAGCGTAGGTACAACGATTTTGAAACATTTATGTTGATTTCATTGTAAATATGCGGCGTTTAAAGCAATCATGTATTTCACTTAGGCTTTAAAGGACGTTACAAGATGGCTGCTATGTTTATACTCACTTTTGTTGTAATATATTAGGGTGGTATAGTTCGCTTTCTGTTTTTCATGTATTTTTATGTATTTAAATCAGAGAGTATGTTGATGGATGTTAGACCGTGAAGAAGGCGGAAGCCGAAACGTGTCGTTATTGCCATTAAAACTACATTTTGCAGTACATTGGAGTGTCTGGGATTCCTACTTGACAAGGCAGGAGTATTTTGTATTGTTTGGGGTTATCCGGTAACCCGTGCCAGACCGCCCGTTTTGACAGCCTCGGCAAACCGGAACTGGGATTGTATATATATATATATATATATATATATATATATATTGCACTTAGAAGGCACTCTTTAGGGATGACTTACTGAGCCAATTTGGTAAAACTAATTTTAAAAGTACTATTGTAATGCTAGATCATACATACTATGACACCGAATATTGGTGTCACACTGCCCAGAGTCCTAATACCAGAAATAATAGGGCTGAGAAAAAGGTGAAAAAACAAGCAGGCTTCTCTCAAGTTTCATTCATGCATCCATATCATTTTTAACCCTCCTACCATATTTGCAAGCATTCAAATTCAGGCTTTCCATGAAAGAAGCCTAGTATCATACCGAAAAACTAACTATAAATTTAAACAGCCTTATTTCTTAATGTATGAAATGTTTTAAGTTTCTTGCTTTCATGAGCCTACTTCTGTCTCTATCAGTTGGACAGTACTTATTAGATCTAAAGCTCAACGGCCTGGTGTGTGTTTAGAACAGTTTAACGATTTCAAAGGTTATGTTTTTGTCATTTATTTAATGCAAAACATACATTACATTGGCAGAGAAAATAACAATTACATTTATTTTCCAGAACTGCAAATGATTTTGAAATGATGGGAAAAATGAAAATGAAACTTAATCCAACAAATTCAGTAAGTAAAATGTATACTTATTTCACTGGAAAAAAACAGTTAAAGTTATGTCTCAGTGAAGAAAAACTGATATAACACTGACATTTTCCGTTATATTATGCAACACACAACGCATGTCAAACAGACCTCTCACTCCCCACCATGCTCAGTATACTACCTTGCCGAAGGCACACAAAAAAAAAATTGTCTACTAAGATCAAAAATGGCGGGATTGTCTATGGGTCAGTGGTCTTATAAGTGAGACTACTACTTGACACATCAAAAAAATTTGAGTTCAGTAAGAACGACCCTAACCCCAGGTCATGTTCTGTGGTGAAAGGTCTTTTTTAAACTGTTTTTGGCCCCCTAATGTCAGTAGTGCAGACAGTCCAGGGTTTTATTATTGAGACCCTGAACTATGAAAGGTGACCCAACACTTCTCCATTTATTTGAGAGATATATATATATATATATATATATATATATATATATATATATATATACACATTCCCAGAGAGCCTCCGATCCACCCGAGGCAAGGAAAGCAGCACAGCCAGGCACCAACGTGCTTGTAGGCCTTTTTATTTAACCCCTTCGCTGCTAGGCCTTTTCCCCCCCTGTGCTAAGCCTTTTTTTGGCTATTTGGGGTAGTTCGCGCTTAGGCCCCTGTAACTTTTTGACCACATAAGGTATCCACGCCAAATTTGCGTCCTTTTTTCCTAACATCATGGGGATTGTAAAGGTACCCAGGGTTTGTGGATTCCCCTGGAGGGGACCCAGAAATTAGCCAAAATACAGCAACATGTTGTTTTTTTGGGGAAAAATGCGAAAAAAGGGCTACAGATGAAAGCGTCTTGTTTTGTCCCTGCAAATAGCATCAAAAAGGGGTTGTGGTGCTGAAATCACCATCTTCCCAGCTTTCAGGGACAAGCAGACTTTTGTTAGAAAACCAACTTTTTTTACACAGTTTTGGCATTTTTCTGGGACATAGCCTATTTTTGCTATTTTTTTTAGGCTTTCAACCTCCTTCCAGTTAATGGTAGAAATGGGTATGAAACTAATAATGGATCCTGGAAAGCCATACATTTCTGAAAAGTAGACAAAATTCTGAATTCAGCAAGGGGTCATTTGTGTAGATCCTTAAAGTTTTCCTTATAGAAACTAACAGTTAAATAAAGGAAAAATGTAAAATTAGTTGAAAAAAACAGCCATTTGTGTCAACGTTTTCACCTGTAACTTCTTCTAATTATGACAGCTATTTGAAAGCAATATACCGTTATATCCGCTGGACCTTTCTGGTTGTGGGGATATATAGGACTTGTAGGTTCACCAAGAACCCGACAAACCCAGAGCCAATAACTGAGCAGCATCTTGCAATGGTTTTTTATTATGTACCGGGTATATAGCAATTATTTTGGGAAAATGTATACATGGAAAAATTGTTATGAAAGACACCTATGTATTTCTGAAATGGGAACAAAATGTAGATTTTAGAAACAGTAGATATTTGCACATTTCCGAAATTGGGAGTACCCATACTAGCATGAGAATTATAGGTCATTTTTCAAAATGACTTATTTTTTACACATTGTCTTTCATTTGGAAGGCAGAAATGCATCGAAAGTCAATAGGTAATAACAGTTGCTCTACAATTCTGTGTTACCCTAAGTCTCCCGATAAAAATGGTACCTCACTTGTGTGGGTAGGCCTTGTGCCCACAACAGGAAATGGCTCAAAATGCAACGTGGACGTACCACATTTTCACAATGAAAAATTACCCTTTTTTTGCAAAGTGCCTAGCTGTAGTTTTTGAACCCTAGCTCTGCGGGCACTTAGGGAAACCTAGCAAACCTATAAATTTTTGAAAACTAGACACCCAGGGGAATTCAGGATGGGGTGACTTGACTGGCTCTCACCAGGTTCTGTTACCCAGAATCCCTTGCAAACCTAAAAAATTGGCAAAATAAACACATTTTCCTCACTTTTCTGTGGTGGAAAGTTCTGGAATCTCCGTGGATCCACAAAATTCCACCCACCCCGCGTTCCCCAAGGTCTTCCGAGAAAAATGGTACCTCACTTGTGTGGGTCGGCCTAGTGCCTGCGACAGGAAATGGCGCAAAACGCAACGTGGACACACCTCAATTTCGCAGTGAAAAAGGCCCCTTTTTTGGCAAAGTGCCTAGCTGTAGTTTTTGAACCATAGCTCTGCCGGCACCTAGGGAAACCTAGCAAACCTATACACTTTTGAAAACTAGACACCCAGGGGAATCCAGGATGAGGTGACTTGACTGCCTCCCACCAGGTTCTGTTACCCAGAATCCCTTGCAAACCTAAAAAATTGGCAAACAAACCACATTTTCCCCACATTTCTGCGGTGGAAAGTTCTGGAATCTGCGTGGATCCACAAATTTCCACCCACCCCGCGTTCCCCAAAGTCTTCCGAGAAAAATGGTGTGGGAGGCCCAAGTACCCGCGACAGGCAAGGGCCCAACACGAGTGAGGCACCGTTTTGAGGTTTGCAGGGGATTCTGGGTAAGGAAACGTTGGGGGATCCACGCAAGCCATACCTCCCTGGAATCCCCCGGGTGTCTACTTTTCAGAAATGTGTGGGTTTGGTAGGTTTCCCTAGGTGGCCGCTGAGCCCCGGGCCAAAAAGTCATGGGACCCCCCTTGCAAAACCAGGTCGTTTTGAGGTAATTTGTTTATTTCTTCAGTGTGAAAATTTTGGCACAATATTGCAAGGACAATGTGACAGACATTTTGAGGTTTGCAGGACATTGTGGATAAGATAACTTGTTGGGATCCACAAGAGAGACATCATCATGTACTCCCATGGGTGTTTAGTTTACGACAATATCTACAGTTGGTAGGTTATTCTTAGATGGAATGTACACCTTGGCACAGAGACTAAAAAGACAAATATTACTGCACAGCCATCTATTCCTCAAGCACACACACATACTGGTTGGATTTGGCACGAGGGCGAGTGATGGTTCAGTATATACAATTTTATTAACAAGAGATTTCACAAAAATGAAATGCACTGTCAATAATTAAAAGGACAAAAAACTGAACCAGTGACTCGCAGCTCGTGAGCTGTAAAGCCACGGCAAGGCACCAACCGCTTTACAGGCCATTCACACACCTTTCATACGTGATGCACACAAGACCATTCACACCACCAGGCACGAAACCAACACATTACAACATTCACAAAAAGTGACAAGGTACACCCTGCTTGAGAAAGACAAATATTACTGCACAACCATCTAATCCTCAAGCACACACACATAGTGGTTGGATTTGGCACGAGGGTGAGTGATGGTCAGGTATATACAATTGTATTAACAAGTGATTTCACAAAAATGAAATGCACTGATAATAATTGAAAGGACGAGAAACTGAACCATTGACTCACAGCTCGTGAGCTGTAAAGCCACGACAAGGCACCAACCTCTTTACAGGCCATTCATACACCTTTCATACTTGTGACACATACAAAACCATTCACACCGCCAGCCGCGGACCCATCACATTACAACACTCACACCAGCAGACAGCGCCATTCAAGGGCCCATCACTTTCACACGCCCACATTCCTGACACAGCAACCACACAAGCTGATGGATTACGTGGAGTTGCACTCGGCTAGCAGTGTGTGTAGTGACCAGCAGCAAGTCACTACTCACACACCGCCAGCCGAGCGCCAGTCCACGCACACCACCAGGCAAGCGCCAATCTACGCATACCGCCACCAAGCGCCAATCCACGCACACCGCCAGCCAAGCGCCAGTCCACGCACACCGCCAGCCAAGCGCCAGTCCACGCACACCGCCAGCCAAGCGCCAGTCCACACACACCGCCAGCCAACCGCCAGTCCACGCACACCGCCAGCCTACCGCCAGTCCACGCACACCGTCATAAAAAATGTTCAAACAAGAAAAAAAACACAAACCAATTGCAACTAGATACCAAACTATAACTACAAAAACAACAGCAGTAACTAAAGACATCATTCTATTGCCAAACGTGAAACTGAACTATATAAAACCATACAGACCAGTCAGTACACTATTAGACTCACGGTTGCTCATAAAAATTCTTTTTAGTGTGATACAATCTGAAACATGAGGGCACACACAGCCCAGGATTAGAAGGACAATCGGCACAGTGCATACGACTCTCCTTCCGCACACCTCTTCGCAAGCAGACTCTACATCTCTTACAGGGATTGGTTTTTTTGGGCGTGGGAGGAATTAAATCAGGAAAGTGGCGATCTTTCAATCTAGCCACATCCTCCACCACTCCAACTCTAGGAACACTTGCCTATTCCACAACAACAAGGCTTCCTATCACAGACTGCTGAAACTGAACAAAAGTCAACTTTGACTCAGGAGAACACTCCTTGTACACAACAAAAGCATTGAAAGTTGCTAAATTGAAGAGATGGATGGCCAACTTTTTGTACCAAATGTACGCCTTACGAATAGCAGTGTAAGGTTCCAACCTCTGATCTACTCTATCAACACCACCCATGTGCTTATTGTAGTCTAAAATGCACACCGGTTTGTGTACTTCAGCAAACTGACCCCAAACAGCCACAGGTGAAGTACTCTCATCATGGATGGTAGTCAGCATGTACACATCCCTCTGTAGTGGTGAGCCTCAACAAGGCCTACCAGTGCTTAGGGGTTCTCCCTTCCTTGCACAGAGTCCTCAGACCAATAGGAAGAAGTTGGCACAGAAACTGGAATAGAAAAGACAGAGTTTATTAAACCTCATGAGGTGGAGCTACATTCACACAGCACCCTTCGGTAATGCATGAAGTAGCACACTGAATGGAAGGACCTTGGTCCTTTTATACCCACACAGGGGCTCAAATGAAGGCGGTACAAACACAAATGCTGGTTTTAGGTACATATAAGGTCATACAAGAAATGCACAGTCGACAAGTGGGTGGAGCTAACAGTTTCTACTTCTAGTAGACACATCCTGACATTTATAAACTCGGAACAGCTGCATGGACAGCTGCGAGCTCAACTGAGCATGTGCAAAGCAAAAGAAACTAAATATAACTCGTCTCTAGGCAGATTTCAAGAGCAGTTAACAGGAAGGTAGGACAGAGCACATGGCGAGCACATGGCAACCAAAATGGCTGCCAGAAATACAAAATGGATTCCACAAAGCGGACAATTTAGCCTCTGAATACAGGATGTCTTCGGCTAATGCTTAACTTAAGTGCTGCCAAATTACAACAGACTACCCTTTCAGCATTAGCTGAAGACATTCGTTTATCTGGGGTAATCTAAATATTCATCCCGTACATCTATTAACATTATTTCGGCCACCTCTTTATTCAACATTTGTTGGGCCTTTGTTTCAGCAACGTTCCTTTTAGCAGGTATACAAGCAGAGATGCAAATGGAGCAAAGCATTGGACCACATTGGATACATACACAGCATGTAAAAAGTATCATAATCATTACACACAGGATAGTCAGTAGCTTCCAGCCCCAAGCAGAAACAAGAGTCCAAAACCATCCAGTAAAAGTCCAAGTACCAGTCTCTGGATGAATTTCTGCAACAATCTTATGCAGTTTTGATAGTGCGTCATATACTGAAGGTGAGTGATCCGGTATGAATACGCAACAGCTGCTACCGATGATGCGACATGCACCACCTCGATCAGCCAAAATCACGTCTAACACCATCCTATCCTGGAGTGCTACAATCCTTGCAATCTGTAGTTCCTCTGTAATGTTCCCAAGTGCCATAGCTGTCTGATTGGTAACAGCTTCCACAACACGAGTTAATCGCCTGATCTTTCTGCTGTTTAATGCAGCACCCACAAAGAAAAATAAGCCCAAGTTGAAATCAACATATTGTTGTAGGGTAGTGTCGGTTTGGTCAACTTCGTCCATACTTATTGTCCTCTTATTTCTGTTTTTGGAAATATCATTGTACAGTTTAAAATCACGGTGATATAATGCAGGTGCCAGAAACACAGGGGGCAACAGAAAAGATACATAGCAGATTCCTGACCACCCAACAGGTAATTGATAATATCCGTTATTTCCACACACAAAATACGTATTATGCGAGGTTGTGAAAGTGCTGTTATTGGCACCTTCAATGGTCAGGATTACAGTACACTCGCTCCTCCCCACTGGAATTCTTCCAACACTACAGATACACAAATCTGCTTTAGTTTTTGTCACAGAAATCACAAAAGGTCCAATGTTCTTTATTATTCTCACATTTGTGAAGGCATATGGTGTTGAAATATTGTCCGGTTGATACTCTTCCCATTCCCATTTAGTCCCTTTGGCTTGTGGATAACCTTCTTTATTTTGATAACACACTCTATTAAGTTGAAAAATAATCCCACCTACTGAAGGCTTTCTAGATGCAAACAAAAGCGCATACCAAGCTTGACAAGAACCATTGTGAGAAAATGGAAGAGGAATAAAAGGTGTTCCTCCTTTCTTTTGATGTGCAGGTATCATCCCACACACCCAACAGTTGGTAGTATTTGTAGCATTGTGAGTATGGTGCAACATCTGGATAAAGGTATTGTTTAGATAGGATTGTCGATGCTTCTGCTCATGGTAGGGAAGAGTGAAGTAGTAGTGTTCCACTGGTACTGGCGTAGTGGCAACAAAAAGCTGTCGAACAGGAGCCACCTTCTCGATGTACCACGTAATTGCTGCCATAGCCACCATAGCAACAACAAACCCTACAGCACAAATGATTCTTTTGTTATTCATTTCAGCAACAGTAATGATTGATCTTTCTAAAAACTTGTTGAAAACAATCGTTGGAGCTCTTCTCCCTGGGCAGCCGTTGATTTCTTCACCATGGGCCAAGGCGGGTGTCACTACACTAATGCAGGGCTGATCCCCCTCAAAAATGGGACGATCAAAAGGGTACATTACTAACAAAAAAATCACGGCCCAGTTTGAGAAGAAAAAGTCTTTCAACGATCCTGTCCAGTGTCTCAGGCAGTGCACCAGTTTTCTTCACTTTAATCTAACAGGCACCAAGGGCACATCACCTGTACCCTAAACTCAAGTCCTTCCCTAACTCCTGTATTGCTCCGCTGGCGCACTGCTCTTTTATTGGGGCCACTGATTGTAGCCAATATGCTCAGGCATCCCTTGATCAACAAACAAAGGCGCAGACTTGCATTCACTTGGGGACCAGGACTCAAAAGGCCTGATGCTGGGATATGTGAAGCAACCCTTGTTTCAAAGGGGGACACCTCAAGCAAAAGCCTCCTTGTCGGTCTGTGACTCTCTCAGCTGGGCATCAAAAACTGAATCCACAACTTCTCCTTTCTGATTTGTGACCCCGTCTTTTCGCCCAAGACAGTGGCAGGGGTACACACTTCACGTCCCAGTGCTTCCGGCCTTCACTGAGGTCCTAGTTGCCAGCAACGCCTGTGCTGGTTCCCTTTATCTTGACTCCAAGCTGGACTGGTGCTGACTCCCAGGCTGGATCTGATGTCCGGGCCCCTCTGGCAATGGTTGTAGGGCAGCAAATATCTATTGGTGGGCAGAACAAAAGGTCTTTAGACAAGGCACAAAAATAATCTATCAACAGAGAGGATAGTCTCAGAATACTTCCTTAGTCTTGGGATGCCCCATTCATTAGCAAGGCACCCAAGAACCACTTCATCTATCTGAGAATAAAAAAAAACACCCTAGACCTATTGGCAAGTATAAAAGGAACTTTTTGGTGAACTGACAAGAGTAATACGTCACCCAATCCCAAGCAACCAAGGAAGTCTGTGTTCATTTACTAAATTCTGAGGAAAAAAGAAAAACAATACAGACATACTCCAAATCCTTACATTTGTGCATTCCTATATTATTCATCTGAAGAACCTCAAGAAAAAGGAACTTTTCCTACACTTCTACTTATGAACCTTGCATTACTTGTACAGGACTGCAGACACTTCTAAAATACTTTCTCTTACATAAAGACACCTACATTTTATGCTTAGGACCATGCTTTCATGTTATAGACGCAGCGGAAAAATCTAAAACTACTAATTTAACAGGGATTCTTATTTCATAAATAACTTTTTTTTAAACTCAAGATAGTGGGTACATAAATTTCTCCAGCAGAACATGTTGTGACAAACAAACTCCTATAAAACAATATTTTCCTTCAAAATGTTTGCTAAGGATCACATGGGCGTCTTTCCTGCATTCTACTTTTCACGATCCGAACTATGCAACATCATTTTCAAAAGGAAAAAACCCTATCTCCAGTTCTAATAAGGGCTGTCAGCTCAATTACACAGACTAGCTAATAAAAGACTAGCAATGCCCTTGCAAAACTGTATAGAACATGAGAATAACATAAACAATAATGGTATTGCCACCTGAGATTTTTGAACAGAAACCCCCACTATACAGTTCCCTTTAAAGATCAAATAAGGGAACATCAATCTGTTCTACTCATTCTTTCATACAGGATGGGCAATAACATAGTATATTTCTCATCATGTTATTAATTCTAACAATTTTAAAACAGTATTACTGAATAGCCAATTAAATGTCTCATGGCCATTTCCTAGACAGCTTAGACAGACTCATGAGAGAGTGAGAAAAAGAAGAGAGAAAACATAAATTTGCCTACCCTTAATTTGCCCAGGAGCTAACCTCCTTCCCCCATTTTGACAGTAGGAAAACCTGAAAACAGGTTTACCTTCTGGCAACACTATCTACCCCTATTTGTGGCAACTGGGCACAAACAAACTTGTAGGAGATATCTTGGAAAGTGGCTATTCTCTGATTCAGCCTAACACAAGCACATTGAGTTAACTTTAGAAAGCGTTAATAACCAATTACCAATTCCTTCAGCAATGGTGCTAGATTAACATGAGGGCGCATGAATGCAAACTAAAATCCATTGCCTCCTTATCTCAGCCCTTGCACAGTAATCTTTAAACTAAAACCATTATTTTTATATACATGGCAGAGCTATGCTGTACTCAGGGCCCACATACGTCACTGCTTTTCCTTCTTTTCATATGACTGCGCAAAACTTGCGTTTGCCAAAAATAGGAAGCAAAGCTTTTCTTCCTCTCTCTGCGCTGTCATCTCTTCTTTCAAAAACTGTTTGGAGGTCGAAATGTCCAAGCAAACCTTCCCCTTAGCCCGGCTAGGTAGCTAAATGCAGAACTCCGACCTTTAATCCTTTCACCAGCTGTCCATTTTTGTGCAAGGCTTTCCATGCGGTCTTTGCAATTCAAAGCAACTCTGGAGAATCACAGCTGAAAGGCAGTCCTGTCCGTCTAACAATTTTAAAGGTAGGATCTAACTTCTGCTGTATTTTTTTTTTTCAATACTTGTCTCTATATGTGTGCAGTGTATGGTGTGCATTCTAGCAGGTTAGAGGTCAGCTATTTGTGTTATACTTAAATGTGTGCATTTACTAAAGCCTAAGAGCAGTGTGAAAGCTGCTCTGCTTGGCAAAACTACTTTTAAATAGTGAATTTTTCCCAATTTCGACTTTGGTGGTAGGGGCACTTAAAAATGAATAACCTACAATATTTTGGCATATTAGGGATCCCCAGGGTGTCCTCTAGATATCCCAGAGATGGGGGATCAGAAATGTATAAGGTACACCCTTAAAAAAACGTTTTTATATGCCTGGATAAAGTGAAATTTCACATTGCACTCCCCACATCATGGTAAAGTGCTACTTAAATCCAACTTTGATGCTAGGAGCTATATATAATTCACAGTATGATTATCAGACATTACAAAAGATCAAAAACAATTTTAGGGCAAATATTTTTAAGAAACATTTTTTTTTTCATATAATCAAAATTCCTTTTTTTTCTTTAATAATGATCACCAACCCTTTTGATGGTTCCACATATGAAAAGCAAGCCTCATTCCTTTCCTATCACCTTTAAATGTATTCATTTATAATACGAAGCACAAAAGCCTTACTGAAACATGAAAAGTCAGCGTCACTTTTAAAGGACAGTAATCATTTAACATCAGAACCACGGATGTGCTTGTATAAAAAAGCATTAAGAAAGAAAATCCCTTTTAATCTTTTCTCTGTTATAAAAAATAATGAAACTGTCTTTTCTGACTTATAAAATCAGCAGTTTTTAATGCACGTTTTCAAACCATGTTTGCACAAACTTAAAATCTAGTTGACTCGGCAGTTTCCTTATGGCTTGGGACCAAGAATAGTCATGTGTTGTTGACACAGCTGTGTTCTGACCAGCAGGCGTCAACATCTCACGCCTTTCAAGCCAGCACAAATCTATCGTTCTGTAATGTGGTGTTTATTTCAGCAACAACCAATTCACTCAGATGATGTGAATGCTTTTCAATATTAATATATAAGGATAATACTGTAACATTTTTCATTTTAGTCCTAATTGTGTGAAAGCACACAAATTCGTTTTTTCCTACCTTTCTATGAGGCCTATTTTATTCCTATTGAATGTAAATTCTGATTTATCTGTACCAGTGTGGCAATTTGCACATATCTATAGTTTCTTACTTTATCAATTTTAATGGTAGTGTGCAGCTATTTAGCATATGTTACATTATTCATTCCCTGAATTTAAAAAAATGTAATTTTTTAAATGACATTTGCATAACAGAATGACAACAAAAACCAAATTTAGCTCATTCCAGACATTTTCAGAAGGGGGTCATACACTCATAACACACAACACAGCGCGCTTAAGGCTAGTCATTCTTACACAAAAAACATAGTCTACTTTACTGAAACAAGTACTTTCAAGCATGTCAGTCCAGAACCACATACAACAACAAAAAAACAATTAACCCACAAGTCAACACTTAGGGCAAAAACAAGAGACAGCCTACACACTGTACGCAAAACCAAACTATTTGTAAATACTAATTGTAAGTCATATTTACAAGACAGGTTCACATTTAGGATTCTGTGGATACCAGTACACTGCACTATGTGTATCCTTAAACCGCCGGAAACTGTTGAGGCATGCCTTTTACACATTTTAGGTCGTCCTCCATATCTGTGGGTACTTATCCCCGCAGTTCAATTATATGGTAGGTAGTAGACTCCACCCTACCATGGTGTGTGGATAGTTTTAATTAGGTCCTGAAGAATTGCCATTGATCCCCTGACAACTAGGCAAGAAACATGTTGACCCGAAAAGTTAAAGTAGAGCGCGATGTCTTGATTCATTATAGTCAGATAGCCGCCATTTCTTTTCTATTTTTAATCAGGTAGGAGCCTACCAGAATAAAGGTTGCTTATTGGACTTCCGCACCTGTTTTAGTTTTAGCACTCACCAGCACATCACATCCACACCTATTAGGCCCCTCACCCCCACGGCACCATACGGCGAGGAACAAAAGATCTCCGCTAAAGAGCCCCTCATTGGGTGCCCGTCGGGTATTGCAGCGCCGACCCGACGAGGAGCAGGCCCAATGATGAAGCATGACACCTAGCGGGCTGGGTGTGTGAGGGCCCTAGTTCCAAAGGGAGGAATTCTCCTCCCTCTTTCACAGGACGACCCTTCACCACAGTGGATGTTTCACTAAGCTCTCTCACCTCTTTTTTTAGACCCACAATAAGGAACTACGTACCCTTTCTTTGTATGATTTTCAGAAGGGGGTCATACACTCATAACACACAACACAGCGCGCTTAAGGCTAGTCATTCTTACACAAAAAACATAGTCTACTTTACTGAAACAAGTACTTTCAAGCATGTCAGTCCACAACCACATACAACAACAAAAAACAATTAACCCACAAATCAACACTTAGGGCAAAAACAAGAGACAGCCTACAGACTGTACGCAAAACCAAACTATTTGTAAATACTAATTGTAAGTCATATTTACAAGAAGAGCTCTCAAAAGTAGTCCAAAAGACTGCACCAAAACAGCCCAAAAGACTGCTCCATGTTATCAGGATCCGTTTTATGTACATATTTAGTTCCATGGGGTACTTAGTCACCAAGAAAGAAATATCTTTTTACTATACCTAAACCTATTTAGGTATCCCCTCTGAGGGGAGTCAGCTGAGTACTTACTAATTCCATATTGGTACCTCCAAAACAGCAACACTTTCTACGAAGTGTGCTAGAAGCAGGCATGCCAAAAATATTATAGCATATATAATATTGTACTCCAAGTGACACTTAACACAATGTGTGCCGTTCAAGTTTTCAAAGTTAGAGAAAAATCTCCTCATTACCTGCCTATATGTATTGCAATACATATATAATTACAAAACAGATTCCAAAATTGGCCAATCATACAAACAAAGCCAGCATCAAACCAACAGCAAGTGCCGCAAAACGGCTCTTACCAATCAAATGGTGTCCAGGTTCCAACTGCCAAGTTCTCAAATCGACCAAATAGTCACTGCACGGCGAATCAACAGAAGAGATCTCAGTCGAGGACCGGCGCCGCCGGGATGGTCAGATCAGAAAGAAAGGAAAAACGCCATGGGTGCCAAGACTCGGGTCTCCTCAGGCAGCGATCGCGTCCAAAAGCGAGATTCCAATCCTTCATCTCGACCAGTCCTTCGGGCATCCGAGTCGCCGATGAGCCCCACGTTGGAAGCGCCAATTTGTAGTGGTGAGCCTCAACAAGGCCTACCAGTGCTTAGGGGTTCTCCCTTCCTTGCACAGAGTCCTCAGACCAATAGGAAGAAGTTGGCACAGAAACTGGAATAGAAAAGACAGAGTTTATTAAACCTCATGAGGTGGAGCTACATTCACACAGCACCCTTCGGTAATGCATGAAGTAGCACACTGAATGGAAGGACCTTGGTCCTTTTATACCCACACAGGGGCTCAAATGAAGGCGGTACAAACACAAATGCTGGTTTTAGGTACATATAAGGTCATACAAGAAATGCACAGTCGACAAGTGGGTGGAGCTAACAGTTTCTACTTCTAGTAGACACATCCTGACATTTATAAACTCGGAGCAGCTGCATGGACAGCTGCGAGCTCAACTGAGCATGTGCAAAGCAAAATAAACTAAATATAACTCGTCTCTAGGCAGATTTCAAGAGCAGTTAACAGGAAAGGTAGGACAGAGCACATGCCAAGCACATGGCAGCACATGGCAACCAAAATGGCTGCCAGAAATACAAAATGGATTCCACAAAGCGGACAATTTAGCCTCTGAATACAGGATGTCTTCGGCTAATGCTTAACTTAAGTGCTGCCAAATTACAACACCTCCTGTCCACAAATTTCACAGCTAGTAGTTCATCACTACGCAAGGAACTGCACTGTCCCCTCTGAAGTTTTTTTGGATAACCTTTACGGTTAGAGCGGATTGTGCCACAAGCAAAAGTGTCCACTTTGAACAATTCCTTAAACAATTGCACAGCAGTGTAGAAGTTATCAAGGTACAAATGGTGGCCTCTGTTAAACAGTCCTCTAGCAAGATCCCACACAATTTTCTCTGAAACTCCAAAAGTGGACGGACAGCCAGGGGGGTCAATAGTGGAATCCCTACCAGTGTACACACGGAAATTAAAAACATATCCTGTCCTACTCTCAGACAACATATACAGCTTAATTCCATAGCGTGCCCTCTTGCTAGGGATGTACTGCCTAAAAACCAAACGGCCCTTGAACAGGACCAAAGACTCATCAATAGATATTTCTTTCCCTGGAGTATAGAGCTCTGAAAATCGATCTACAAAGTGATCAAGAACAGGCCGAATCTTAAAAAAGACGGTCACAGTCAGGGTTATCTCCTGGCAACGCCAAAGTATTATCAACAAAATGCAGCATCCAAAGCAAAAGTAAATACCGATCACGGGTCATAATCGCAGGAAATATGGCCGTTGCCATCAAGGGACTGGTAGACCAATATGAAGCCATGGACGGCTTCCTTATCAAGCCCATCAAAAAAGTCAAACCCAAAAACTTCTTCATCTCATCCAGATTTGTGGGAGTCCACCGGGTAGCTCTAGAGTGGGGCTTAAGTGTGGCACTGTGGTCCCTCAAAAACTGTTCAGCATACAAATTAGTCTGCTCAACAATCTCAGCCAAAAATACATCATCCATAAACAACTGAAAGAAATGTGTAGGCAAAAAAAATTTGTAATCCACTCTACACCCTGCATAACCACTAAAGGCAGGCAACACCGGCTGCACCATGTTTGGATCAACCCAGAGTCCAGCACTTCCAGTAGGAAGCTTTGCAGCCTCAGGCTGCAATACCGATGTCTCTTGCTGCACCATCGGCACATCAGTGTCCCCCTCTAAAACAGGCACTTCATCCGCACTGAGAGTACCTTCATCCGCACCGAGAGTATCTTCATCATCCGATGATTCCATGTGGAGAGAAAACTCACTGCCTGAATCTTCCCCTCCCTCCTCTCCCTCAGACGCACTGTCAGTCTCATAATCCTGCTCAGAGGAAGATTCAAGCAGCATACCAACAACCTGCTGAGCAGTCATTCTACGGCTAGCCATAATCCTTACTAATAAAGGTAACTTGTCAAACAAGTCAACAACAACAAACACTTTGTAAAATAAGTAATAGACAAAATGCGTCTTTATCAGAAAGACCTATATACTCCAAAACGATACCACTCACTTGCCAGAAGCAGCTAGACTCACCACCACCTACTCTGCACAGACACAGTAAGGATCAACAATATCCCACTAAAAAAGAAAAGAAAATTACACATAAGAGAATGCAAAACACATCGCAAAGAATTTCATGCTCAAAACACTAACTAAATATGCTGCCATTATAACACCACTTGCAAAAAAATTCATTCATGCATGACAATAATACTCATTTGGAGTAAATACAACAAAAAGTTTTTCTTACCAAAAAAATGCAACTACGCAAAACTGCAGAACCACTGCCGAAACCGCAAACAGGAACCAAAAGCTTTACACTAGAATAAAAAGGAGAAATAAAACATTACAATCACATATGCAAATAATGCACTAGTCCACATACTATCCACCAGCCAAGCAAAGGTGGTAGGTGGGCCTAAAAGAATAAGGACGATCTGCCCCCACAGGGAGCAGAAACAGCCAAAAAATTCACCCTCATAAAGGCGGAGCGACCCTTGCCCAAGGGGTCACTCCCCAACACCAACATTTAAAAAGCCCTGGTGTCTACTGGCTTCTGCCCCCCTAGGGGACAGATGGGCCTAAAAACATATGGCCGATCTGCCCCCAAAGGGGCAGAACCGACCACAATAAATACCCGATAAAGGGGAGCGACCCTTGCCCAAGGGGCCGCTCCCCAACAACACTAAAACAATCCCTGGTGTCTAATGGCTTCTGCCCCCCCTGGGGGCGGATGGGCCTAGACTCACAAGGCCAAATCTGCCCCCAAAGGGGGCAAAAACGGCCAAAATAAATGATCCCCAAAGGGGAGCGACCCTTGCCTAAGGGGCCGCTCCCCAAAAACATAATTTAATTTAAAAAAATCCCTGTTGGCCTAGTGGGCACAGGGGGCAGACCCCCCTAAACAAATTGCTCCCCCAAGGGGAGCGACCCTTGCCCAAGGGGCCGCTCCCCGACACAAAAGGGCATTTACACACAAAAAAACCCATCCCTGGTGGCCTAGTGGGCACACACCTACCTATTTTTTTTTTTTTTTATCAGATCTGCCCCCCCCCCCCCAAGGGGGGCAGACCCAACTAAACAAATTGCTCCCCCAAGGGGAGCGACCCTTGCCCAAGGAGCCGCTCCCCGACACACACTGGGCGTTTCCTAGGTGGCCCTTTTTTTAAATATAAAATAATAACGATCTGCCCCCCCCCCCCCCCAAGGGGGACAGACCCAACTGCATACATTTCTCCCCCAAGGGGAGCGACCCTTGCCCAAGGAGCCGCTCCCCGACACAATTTGGGCATTTAAAAATAAACAAAATCCCTGGTGGCCCAAGGGGGGCAGACCCAACTACATTTCTCCCCCAAGGGGATGGATGTGTTGGATTTTATGTGTGTGTTCCCTTCATTTTAAGTCCCCTGTTTAATTCACGCCCTCTCTACTCCCTCAAGGAAGTTCTTCCACTACAGGAAATTCTGTACTCCATGCCTATAGAAGTGCCTTCCCAGTGTGTTCTGAGTGACTGCCACTTATTGCAGTATTATACCTCTTTTTGTATTTTGTATCTCATGTATCATGCACACCTGTCACTTTTTCCTCTTGGAACGTATACCTCTTTTTGTATCTGGTTTGTTTTTGTTATTTGCACTATTGTCACTTTTTTCTTATGTAATGTAACGCTTGCTTTTGTATTATGCTCACTTGTAACCTTCTCCTCATGTAATGTTACTGTTCCTATTGTGAAGCGCTCTGACACCTTCGGGTAAAGTCCGCGCTATATAAAAATGCGTAAATAAATAAATAAATAAGGGGAGCGACCCTTGCCCAAGGGGCCGCTCCCCAACACAATTTGGGCTTTAACATTTTTAAAAAAAAAGCATTCCTGCTGCACGATCGCGCCTGGGCGCGATCGTGCAGCAGGAATGCTTTTTAAAAAGACATCAGAGGAAAGGAAAACCCTTTCCTTTCTTCCGATGCCTTTTTAAAAATACCCCCCACCCTCCACGGCGAGAAAATCACCTTTCTTTCCCGACGCGCTGGAAGCAAATGGCTTCCAGCGCGTTGGGCGAACAAAGGGAAACCCTCAATGACGTCAGCGCGACTTCCGCGCTGACGTCATTGATGACGTGGCAGGGGGGCGTGGGGGGAGGCAGGGGAAGGGCTTCCCCTGCCTTCCCCGGTGCAGGCAACAAGATCGGTGTCCCACGGGGGGAGCGCCAGCGCTTCCCCCGTGGGTGGGTGTCACGACGGACGGGAGCCGTCATGAGCACAGCCCCACTGTGACTCATGACGGCTCCCGGCCGTCGTGAGCACCGAAGGGGTTAATCATATTCACCAGAGTGCAGACAAAAGAAAGAGACCCACGCATTTCGGCCGTAACCTTCAACAGGATGATAGTTACAAAGTGCAGACAATTCTTTTAAAGGGAAATACCCTCCAAAACTCCCATCTTTAACCCCTTCCATGCCTTGGACGTAACTGTTACTTCCAAGGCTGTGGCGCTCCGGTGCCAAGGATGTAACCGTTACGTCCAAGGCCCATGATTTAGAAATCCCTTTGCTGCAAACAGCAGAGAGATTTCCTTTTTTTTTTCTTCAGCCTCGAGAGCTGAGGAAGAGCTTCCCCAGCTGCCTGAGGCATTTTTGTTTTACTCAGTGAAGTGACGATGGCGCCGACGTCACTACACTGAAAGTTAAATGAGCCGATCGGCTCATTTCACTTTCACTGACTACATGCTCAGGGGGCTATCGCAGCGTCCGGAGCATGTAGGAAAACGGGAGAGGTATCATTGGAAAAAGGAGAATCTCCCCTTTCCAATGGTACCCTTCCCTAGTGGATCCCTGCTTGGGGATCGCCGCAGGAGGGCGATCCCCAAGCAAGGATCCACCACTAGACAATGGGGAGGGGGGAGTGACCCCTTGGGCAAGGGCTTTTTCTCCCCCGATGATTTGGCCTTATTCAGTCTTTCTGCCCCCCCTGGGGGGTGCAGTAAGCACACTAGACACAGGAAATTCTTTTTTGGGGGGAAACGTAGAGGTGGGGGCTGCCCTAAATGGGCTTAATAATGCTCCCACCCATCCCAAGAATTGGCACAGTCTTTCTGTCCCCCCTGGGGCGCAGATGGGGGCAATAGCCCCCGATCTGCTCTCCGGGGGGGGGGGGTAGAAAGCCCGCTAGGCAACAGGGTTATTTTATAATAGAGGGGTAGGGGCTGCCCACAATGGGCATGCCAATGCCCCCACCCCCAACACAAAAGGGACAGTCTTTCTGCCCCTCGCGAGAGGTGGATGGGGGATATTACCCCCGAACTGCCCCCCGGGGGGGCAGAAAGCCCACTAGACACCAGGGATTTTTTTTTCCCATCTAAAAGAGGGGTGGGGGCTGCCCAGAATGGGCATGCTAATGTCCCCACCCCAAAACAAAAGGGGCAGTCTTTCTGCCCCTCCCGGGAGGTGGATGGGGGTTATTACCCCGTATCTGCCTTCCAGGAGGGGGGGGGGGCAGAAAGCCTACTAGACACCAGGGATTACATTTTTATTATAAAAGAGGGATAGGGGCTGCCCACATTGAGCATGGCCATGCCGCCACACACAATTATAAAAAAAAAGTTATTTTGCCCACCTGGGGGGCAGATGATGATACTAGCCCCCGATCTGCCCCCAAGGGCAGAAAGCCCACTAGAAACCAGGGATTTTTTTCAATAAAAGATGGGTGTGGGCTGCCCATAATGGGTGATGCCAATGCCACCCTCCCCCAAAAATTTGCCCCAGTGTTACTGCTGCAGCCCCCCCGTGGGGCAGATCAGCAATATTTTTAGGCTCCTCTGTCCCCAAGGGGGCAGAAAACCACTAGACACGTGTGTGTGTGTGTGTGTCAGTCAGCTGGAGTTCGGCTGATGGTATGTGTGTATTGGCGTTTGGCTGGCTGTGTGTGAACCTGCATTTTGCTGGTGGTGTATGTGGACTTGCACTTAGCTGGCAGTGTGTGTGGACTAGCGCTTGGCTGGCAGTGTGCGTGGACTGTCGCTTGGCTAGTGGTCTGTGTGGATGGCACATGTCTGGCGGTTTGTGTGGACTGTCACTTGGCTGACAATGTGCGTGGATGGCGTTTGGCTGGATGTGTACATGGATGGCGCTTGGCTGGTGGTGTGCATGGATGGCGCTTGCCTGGCGGTGTGACTTTTGTGAATCCTCCAGCGTTTTATTACCCAGTATCCCCTGCAAACCTTCAATTTAGCTAAAAAGTCACACTTTACTCACATTTCTGTGTTGAAAGGTTGTGGGATCACCACGCCGGCACAAATTTCCCACCACCCAGCGTTCCCCTTAGTCTCCTGGTAAAAATGATACCTCACTTGTGTGGGTGCCTAAAGCAGGGAACCTAAAAACATATTAAATCAAATACTGAGGGGGAACCTAAGTTGGTCCAAAAGGGCAGTTTATTTTTTTTAAAGAAGTCATTAGGCTGACTCTGCTTTTGGCACCCACACGAGAGGTATCATTTTTATCAGGAGACTGAGGGGAACGCTGGGTGGTGGGAAATTTGTGCAGGTGTGGTAATCTCACACCCTTGGCACACAGAAATGTAAGCAAAATGTGACTTTTTAGCTTAATTTGAGGTTTGCAGAGGATTCTGGGTAAAAACACGTTGGGGGATCCACTCAAGCCACTCCTCCTTGAACTCCCCTGGGTGTTTAGTTTTCAGAAATGTCTCGGTTTAGTAGGTTTCCCTTGATGGCCCCCGAGCCGGGACAAAAAACGCAAGTGCCCCCAATCTATCACAAAACAACCTGTTTTTGTAAAGGGGGCACCTGCGTTTTTGGTGCAGGGCTCGGTGGCCTTCTGAAAACTAGACATCCAGGGGAGTCCAGGAGGGTGTGGCTTGCGTGGATCCCCCAAGGTTTTCTTAACCAGAATCCCCTGCAAACCTCAAATTTTGCTAAAGAAATCACATTTTCCTCACATTTCTGTGTGGGAAAGTTGTGGGATCACCAAGCCCACACAAATTTCCTACCACCCAGCGTTCCCCCAGCTCTCCTGATAAAAATGCTACCTCACTTGTGTGGGTGGGCCAAGGGCCCACGACAGGGAAGGGACCAAAACATATTGTAGAAGCATAAAAAATGATTGATCACAAAACGACCTGGTTTTGCAAGGGGGTCATATGCGTTTTTGGGCCCAGACTCGGCAGCCATCTAAGAAAGCCTGCCAAACCCAGACAGTTCTGAAAACTAGACACCCGGGGGAGTCCAGGGAGGTGTGGCTTGGTGGATCCCCCAAGGTTTTCTTACTCGGAATCCCTTGCAAACCTCAAATTACATTTTCCTCACATTTCTGTGTGGGAAAGTTATGGGATCACCGGGTCGGCACAAATTTCCTACCTCCCAGCGTTCCCCCGGGTCTCCCAATAAAAATGGTTCCTCACTTGTATGGGTGGGCCAAGTGCCTGCGACAGGGAGGAGTCCAAAACTTATTGTGGACACATCAAAATTATGTAGCACAAAACGACCTGGTTTTGCAAGGGGCGCACCTGCGTTTTTGGTCCCTGGCTCTGCTGCCATCTAGGGAAACCTATCAAGCCCAGACATTTCAAGGTCTCGGCTACTTGGCCCACCCACACAAGTGAGGTACCACTTTTATCAGGAGACCTGGGGTAATGCTGGTTGGTGGGAAATTTGTGTCGGCCTGGTCATCCCACATCTTTAATACACAGAAATGTGAGGAAAATTAGATTTTTTTAATGCTAAATTTGAGGTTTACAGGGGATTCTGGGTAAGAAAACATTGGGGGATCCATGCAAGTCACACCTCCCTGGACTCCCCCAGGTGTCTACTTTTCAGAAATGTCTGGGTTTGGTAGATTTCCCTAGATGGCCTTCGTGCACTGGACCAAAAACGTGGTTGACTCCTTTGCAAAACCAGGTTGTTTCGTGATGAATAGATTTGATGTCTCCACACTAAGTTTTGGGCCATTTCCTGTTGCAGGCACTAGGCCTACCACACAAGTGAGATACCATTTTTATCGGCAGACTTGGGGGAATGCTGGGTGGGTGGAAGTTTGTGCCTCCCTGCAGATTCCAGAACTTTACATCACACAAATGTGAGGAAAATGTTTTTTTGTTTTACAAAGTTTTAGGTTTGAAAGGGTTTCTGGGTAACAGAACCTGGTGAGAGCCACACAAGTCACCCCATCCTGGATTCCTCTGGGTGTCTAGTACAGGTTTGCTAGGTTTCCCTAGGTGCCAGGTGAGCTAGGGCCCAAAATCCACAGCTAGGCACATTGAAAAAAAAGGGTAAATTTTTATTGGAAAAATTTGATGTGGCCACACTGCATTTTGGGCTGTTTTCTGTCGCGTGCACTAGGCCTACCCAAACAAGTGAAGTACCATTTTTATCGGGAGACTTAGGGGAACACAGAATAGTAGAACAAGTGTTATTACTATTTGTCTTTCTATGCATTTCTGTCTTCCAAATGTAAGACAGCTTGTAAAAAAAGAAGTCATTTTGAACAATACCCTCTAATTCACATGCGAATATGGGTACCCTCAAATTCAGAGATGCACAAATAACCACTGCTTCTAAACTCCATATCTTGTTACAATTTCAGAAATACATAGGTTTCCTTGATACCGATTTTTCACTCTTTATATTTTACCAAAAGAATTACTGTATACTCTGTACACAATGAAAAAACATTGCAAGATGCAACTCAGTTATTGGCTCTGGGTACCTCGGATTCTTGGTGAACCTACAAGCCTCATATAAACCGGAAGGGTCCCGCGAACGTAACAATATATAGCTTTCAAAAATCTACTATAGTTAGAAGAAGTTACAGGTGAAAATGTAGGCACAAATGGCAGTTTTTTTCAACTGAATTTCAATATTCTTTTATTATAAGTGTTACTTTTCATAGAAAAACCTTGAAGGATCTACACAAATGACCCCTTGCTGAATTCAGAATGTTGTCTACCTTTCAGAAATGTATAGCTTTCCGGGATCCATTATTGGTTTTGCACCCATTTCTACCACTAACTGGGAGGAGGTTGAAAGCACACCAATAGGAAAAATAGGCTATGTCCCAGTAAAATGCCAAAAACTGTGTTGAAAAGTTTGGTTTTCTGACAAAAGTCTGCCTGTTCCTGAAAGCTGGGAAGATGGTGATTTTAGCACCACAAACCCTTTGTTACTACCATTTGCAGGGAAGAAACCAGACGCTTTCTTCTGCAGCACATTTTTCCCACAAAAACCCAAATTTAGCAGTATTTTGCCTCATTCAGCAGTCCCCTCCAGGGGAATCCACAAACCCCTGGTACCCTTAGAATCCTCAGGATGTTGGAAGAAAAGGACTCAAATTTGGCATGGATATTTTTTTGAGACAGTCTGAACTGAGTGAGAGGCAGGATGGCGGCCGCTTGAGGTGGCCGGTAGTGATGCTATGACCAGTGTACTCGATCGATAATACAGAGCAAAGATCTAAGGCTGAAAGTGCATTGAAAGGGTACTGAAGACCCAAAAGGGAGAAATAGTTCTATGGCCCCCGTTATAGCAGCGGCAACTTACCAGATCTCCGGAGGCTGCTCTCGTGTAGCGCTGATCCTTGGAGGGTTGCTTGCCTTGAGGCGTCTTGTCGGTGCGGCTGTGAGACACTCGGATTGTGCCGTCTGCCACTCCTTCACTTCCCTGGCAGGAATGTGCCCGAAAGCGGCTGGTGGAGCCCAGAAGGGCAAAGCAACGGCGGTGATGGCTGCAGCTTCAGGAGCGGCGGAGCAGGGGCGGGAGCCCGCAACAGAGCCAACGCCGCGGCAACACGGGAGACGCGCATACCCGAAAGGGAGAGGCGGGGCTGCCGGCAGTCAGCGTCCGGCCGGTGGAGCTGCTGAAGGGGTCAGCAGGAAGACGAGGAGATCGGCAGGCACAGAGATAATCGGGAGTGCCCGAACTGGAGCAGGATGACACTCCAGCTACAACCTCTGACGGTCAGGCTGACGATCAGATTACACCCAGCTCAGAGGACATCAATAAAGGTATGCAGGCCTCCGCGACCCTCATTGAGGGGGAGGGGGGCCATAAAAACGTGCCAGAGGTGCATATTGGGACAAACTTAGGGACTCCTAACTGTGAACAGGGGGACCAGGGCACAACTGACATCAGGGACAAACCCCTGGGGGATGGACAAGGGGGCGCCAAGGATGCTCATAACACCTCAGGGATTAGTTTAATGCCAGAAATACGCAAGCCCGTTCCCCCTGGGATACCTGACCAAACCCCCAAGTGTAAGGACCGTGGCCCGAACGGCAGCCAACTGTTGGCGAATCAGCAAGGGGGGGGTAGGAGCTGGGGATTACGACCCTGAAAGAAAGAACCAAGTGACTGCTTCTATTCATTATCAGATGGTGCGGAGTGGTCACAGGACGAGTCAGAATCATGCAATGATTTTAGTGATGATGGTAGTGATCTAGAAACTGGCAAAGGGGGTCACGCAATGACCGCTCGCAAAATAGCTAAGAAGATGGGAGGACCGATAGCTGAGGGCAAAGGCTTGGCCTGGGACTACACTGCTATGGAACGGCTAACTGGCTCCTCCTCAGCGGCGGTTCAGGATACCAACGGGCAGGACTCTCCTACACTGGGCGCTATTTATCAGGCCATACTAACGCATCGAGAGGAGACGTGCCAGGATAGCCATAAGGCCCAAACGGCACTAAGAAATGTTCAAGGGGTAGTCAGGAGACTGGCTAAAGTATGCAATACTATCGGGGAACGCCTGTCAGATCTTGAGACAAGAACCTCAGCGCCAGAGACAGATCTAGCAACCACCCGAACCCAGATGAAGGCACATGAAGCACAGCTTGTAGACATTCAGTGGAAGCTAGAAGATCATGAGAACCGCCAGCAGTGCAATAATCTACACCTATTAGGAGTCCCGGAAGGGATTGAGGGCACAGATATACGATCCTACGTGGTGGAGTTATTGCAGACCGCCCTTCCAGAGATAACAGGATGGAATTGGCAGCAAGAAGTACAGCGGGCCCACAGAGTCCCCTTTGTTCTGAAACAACCACCCAGGGAAGGCTCTAAACCACGGGCCATACTAATTTATTTTGGCAACTTTTTGTTAAGACAGTTGATTTTCGAAAAAGCAAGACCTGATGCGAAGAGATCTAGCGGCAATGTCTCATTTTTTGTCTGCCCGTACTTCTGTCACTCCACTGTTGAGAGACGCTGGCGGCTTCAACAACTGATAAGACCCTTTCAGGATAAAAATGTACAAGCATATTTGACTAATCCTGCACGTTTGAAAGTGATCTGGGGGGGCAGACACGTTTCTTTGTGTCTGAAATCAAGGCAAAGAAATTTCTGGATAGTATTAAATAGCCTTAAAAAAAAAAAAAAAGAAGAAAGAAGGGAAATTTAAGGTTGAGATACTAGCATGTAGGCTACACTACACTTGGTGGCTATTCAGTGGACTGTCCTCACTTTCATGTTTTGTAAATGGGGGAGGGATAGGTGGATTGGTGAAAGGTGATAACCTACCCCACTTGTGAGCCAAGTGGTTAGATGCAGGATGGGGATATTAGGGCTTTTTTACTTTCTCTGTCTGCTGTTTATGCTTATTTCCACCTTTTTTCATTTGCACTGCAATCAAGACATATATTCATTGGGCATGGTACACGGGTCACAGGTATTACTCGCATCTCTCCACAGACCGCATCGCGGTCTGATTGCTTTTCAGGGCTGGGGAGGGGGGAGTTGGGTAAGGGGGGCCGTGGGAGGGGGGAGTTCAGGGAGGGGGTTCCAAATTTAAAAAGAAAACTCAGAACAAAAGCTAAGATGGTTAAAGGCAATTGTTTTTGTACTATTAACAATAAATTCAATGAAGATGTAATGAAGAACAGGAAATTGTTTCCTGAGTACAGCTTATATGGCTACAATTACTATATGCTCAATAAATATAGGAGGGCTTAATGATAGAGCCAAACAAAAAAAAGTAGCAGAATTTATGTACATAATATCCCCGGATCTTGTTTGTCTGCAAGAGACGCATATTCCCTGGGAGAAGAGGGAACTGATGTCAATGAGGGGTTATAACCTATTGGTATGTTCTTTGCAGAGAACTAATATCCGAGGGGTGGCCATTTTGGCCAAACCACAGATAGGACTGGTCAAGTGTAAGATTATGGATACTCAGGGAAGGTGGGCGGTAGTCGAGCTGGAGCTAGGGCTGGTGATCTGTGTAATCTATGGTTCAAATCAAGGCGACCCAAAGTTATTCGAGGATCTCGAGGTGGGATTAGCATTTTGGCCTCAGCCATTGGTTATCTGCGGAGATTTTAATATACATCGTACAACTGACCCCCAGCAAGGGAGCCGATATCTAAGGAGGAAACCACGTGTGCATAGGGCGCTTTTATCTCTTATGGATAGCCATGGCTTGGTAGATCTATGGTGTCATCATCAACCTAGCGAACCAGGATATACTTACTATTCATATCCCCATAAGAAACATGTATGACTTGATTACTTCCTGAGTTCAGCAAACCTATTAAGTAAAAGTAGAATCAGGAAACTGCCGAAGGTAGTTTCAGACCACAATCCATTGATTCTGGAGGTTGAAATCCATACAACTGGCAAACAGCGTAGGAAGTGGACCTTTGACAGAAAACTGTTAACTAAAAATAAATTTGTTGAACATATAAGAATTGACTACAGGGGTTTTATGATGCCAATAGATACAGTACTTCACGGACGATAGTGTGGGACACCTTTAAGGCCACCTTGAGGGGGGAAATTATCAGCTATGTTGCTTAGGAAAGGAGATTATTCCAGACCGAAAGGGAAAGATTACTCAAGGAGCTAGCAGAGACAGAGCAGGAACACGTGACACTTATAGCGCAGGGACAGGGTGTAGCCCGAACCCAGCTCAAAATCATCACTTTGAAGGCGGAAATCAGTAGTTGGATAAACCAAAGGGCAGCTGAAGATTATCAAACACATAAGTCGGAAGCATACGAATATGGAGAATCAGTGGGTAGAGTACTGGCACTACATACAAGGCAGGGAGAAGCCAGAAGTAGGATAACCTCGATGAAAAAGGATGGAAGGGTTTATACAGAAATAGGTGATATTATTGGGATTTTACAGGAATATTACCAGGATCTGTATACAGGGGAGGAGAGGCCACCTTTAGATAACTCGTATACTATCCTTGAAGGGGATCTTGGGGTGTCTCTAGACCATGAGAGCTGAATTGGAGGCTGAGAACACTAGAGGAGGTCATGGTAGCTATGCAACACTTGACCTTGGGGAAAGCAGCTGGGCCCGATAAAATACCAATTGAATTTTATACAATGTTTTTACCTCAATTAGCTCCCATTTTATTGGATTTGTTTCCGGGGATACAATACACAGGGGTTCCGCCAGAATCATGGAAGGGCACCGATATGGTGATATTTCCCAAGAAAGGTAAAGATCCGAATAACCCAGCCTCATATAGGCCAATCTCACTAATAAATGCAGATGCTAAAGTCTATTCGAAAATCTTGGCAGCTCGATTGGGTAGGGTCACAGCCTACCTAGTGTCGCCATGGCAGCATGGGTTTATTCTCGGCAGAGGGACAACGGATCATATTCGGCGGGCAATACCGCTGTTTGACATCACGGCTGGGACAGGGAAACAAATGGCTATGGCCCTACTCGATGCCGAGAAGGCCTTTGATCGGGTGGACTGGGGGTACTTATGGTGGATTCTAGCAGCAAGGGGGGGTTCGGTCCAAAAATAACTACCGCTATTAAAGCTATGTACTCCTCCCCATATGCACGGCTTCAACTAATGGGAGAAGAATCAGAGGCTATAAGGATTTCGAGGGGGATTAGACGGGGGTGTCAGTGCTCCCCATCCTATTTGCATTATATATAAACCCGTTGTTTGAAAAGATTATAAGCAACCAGGGGATAAAACCTATATATAGTGAAGGATATGAGACTAAGGTTCTTCGTATGCCGACGACATTGCGGTGCTCACTACTGATCCCCAGAGAGCAATCGGGGAAATAGAAATCATGGCTGGGGACTTCGGTAAAATCTCAGGGTATTCCCTGAACAAAAATAAAACACAGATTATTTGTACAGATAATCTTATTTTTCAGGATACAAGATGTGTCAACTCGGCTGTATATCTAGGGGTCTGTATCATTCCAAAAGTGACAACAATAGCCAAAATTAATTTTGATCCTATAATGGAGAAAATGTCAACCGACCTAAGGCGTATAAATGGGTTGCATCTATCAATTATTGGTAGGGCTAATGTATTAAAAATGACCATGCTGCCTAAGGTTCTGTACTTATTCCGATCTTTACCAGTAGTTATTGACGAAATAATATTAAAGACTTTGGATGCGATGTTTATCAACTTTGTCTGGCAATATGGCAAGATAAGACGCTCAATAAAATATCTTTCTCTCCCACAGAGGCGAGGGTGGTTGGCAATACCCAATATTAAGTTGTACTACTGGGCGGCCATTGTACAACAGATACGCATCTTATTTTCGTCAGACAATGATGAAGCAATAAGGCAACAGGGGCATAGCAATCTCCCAACAATATATGAACTTGTACTAGGTAAAAGGGCCGGTGGACTACTTCTACGACAACTAGAGCAAAGCTATTACAAAAAAGTTTGCTTTAAGGTTGTATACTGTGCATGGAAGATTTGGAGTAAAATAAGTAAAGCTGTGAAATTCCCCAAATATAGTAGATACACTCCCCTGTGGCGTTCCTCTGTCTTCCCCTTGCAGTTCTATGATGTAATGGGCAGAAAGTGGGAGCATCATGGTTTGGCAGCAATCAGGGACATATTCCATTCAGGTCAACTACTTCCCTTCAGCACTTTACAACAAAGGTTCGGTATCCCGGAAACTCAATATTTTAAATATGTACAAATTAGAGAGTTTCTGAGCAACACCAGGGAAGCTATAAATACGGATAGGATACCTTTAATGGAGGCAATAATTGGTGACAGCAGCAAAATTAAAAATATATACTGCTGCATGTTAGAAAAGCTTCCAGACGACCTCGAAAAAACTGAGGTAAGCTGGGCTATGGCGCTCAGTGATCCGGATGTCGATATAGATAATATACTGGGATTAGCCTCAAAACTACTTCTGTCAGCAAGCCTGAAAGCGCAACATTTTAAAACAGTATTTAATTTATATTTTACACCGGCGAAACTTTTTGAATGGGGCAAGAGATTAGATGATAAGTGTCCCAGGTGCTCGGAAGGCCCAGCTACCCTGATTCATATGTTTTATGAATGTGCTAGCCTAATGCCCTTGAAAAATGGAATGGAATTATTTTGGGAAGGATTATTTGGGATCAGGATGCGAATTAGCCCGACACTTATGGTTATAGGGTATGATAGCAGCCTCGGCCTTCATTTAACGCAGACTTATTTTTTATTTGTCTCGGTGGCTGTGGCGAGAATATTAATTGCAGCTAGGTGGAAGGACCAGGATCCCCCCCATTTCAGGCCTGGTTAGCTCGGCTGCTAGCGGTTTAAAAGCAGGAGATGCCTCTTTATGAATGTAGGGATAGACGTGCTAGAAAACTAGGGAAAAAGATCTGGTCCCCGATTATAGATTGGAAAACTAAGATGAACCATACAGCAGACCAACTAGGCCAACTGCTAAGGAATTAGATCCAATATTAAGAACAAGTGAAGGATTTAAGGCTCTCTGTTAAAGAGCAGCAATCTTTTAAGACGAGGAGTGGGCCGATATCATTGTACTGTATTGTAAAAAGTATATGAATTGTATTAATTAAACTGTTCTTAATAATGATGATTATTGTGCAAAATATAACTATGGGAATTGTAAAGCGTAAAGGAGATTATTTATGCATGAAAATGAATTTGTATTGATCTGAGTTTAATAAAAAATAAAAATTGGCATGGATATCTTATGTGGGCAAAATGTTATGGGGGCCTAAGCACGAACTACCCCAAATAGTCAAAAAAGGGCATGGCACGGGGAGGGAGGCCTGGCAGCGAAGGGGTTAAAAACACTATTACACAAACTAATTTTACATATAAGGTAATGGCTCATTTCTTACTCCATCTTGAATTATGTCATAAGTGCCCCCTGGTTATTACATTACATACGTATTAACCATATTTTCTTCTTCTTTTCTTTTCTTTTATTACATAATCACTCTCCTTGTCGGTGAAGTACCCCAGTCAATAGCATTTTGCTTACATTTGTTAGTAAAGAGTGGATGTTGTCAAGGTCCAGAACACAAAGTGTTATATATATCCCTCATATGGTCTTGCTAAAAAAAAAAAACAATTATCCCTTATATTGGTCTTGCAAAAAAAAAAAAAAAAAATTGAGGATGTTGTATCTGTCCTGTAATACTTGGCCTCAGAAGATAGTTTACTCATTTGGCCAGCCAATCTGATTGTTCGGATCCACAGTCTCAATTTTGAAAACACAGACCCAAAACGGGCCAAGGGAGAAAAAACTCCATCGTACAATATTATTTGAGTATTTTTTTATTTGGGTCCGCAAATGGGCCTTGAGCCTGATTTCAGCTGGACTAACGGTCCACCTAGCTCTAGCTTAGTTGACAGATGAGCTCACATTTACACCTACAAAAAACACCTTGTCCCATTTATTCTCTTGACTGCTACTGGGCTGCTTTACACCATCCGAAGATCCAAAGATACTTAGAATAGAGTTCTGCTTTCCTGCCAAGCTTGAAGTAATTCTGTTCAATCATGGTTTATGTAGTTCAGTTCAAAGCTTCTTAAGGAATGCAAAATGGGAAATGTATTTTTTTACCCCCGCCCATTTACTCTTTTTTGCACCAACTTGCTGGATCTGCTTAAAACCTGCCATCTCAAACTCAAATCAGAGTGCCTTTTTTTTATGTTTCATCAAATGAAGTTATCTCTAGTAATTACAACTCATGTCCTAAAGTAACTATAACTCACGTCCTCGCCATGCACAGCTAATTACCCCACATATTACATCACTCATGAGTTTTCTATAACATCATTGATAACATCACTACAACATCGCAAATAACATCATTGATAACAAAACTGTGCATGGCGGGGTCGTGAGTTATAGTTACTTTAGAGCACAACTTATAGTTACTACAGATAACTATAGCTGGTGAATTTCAGTGCTTTTTGATTTTCTTTGTTTAAAACTTTACATTGTCACAGAAATTATATATAAATATATATATATATTGATATATATATATATATATATTTATATTTATATTCACTGAAAAAACCACAGGTTTCAGGGACGTTATAGTTAGGCTGACATTTCACTCGTACAAAACCAGAGAAATTCAGCCGTTCTAGTTAGCTGAGCTAACTGTAACTCGCGCCCCTGCAATGCACTGCTGCTGACGTCACATATTATATCACTCATGACATGGTTAGTGACATCACTGATGACATCACTGATGACATCTCAAATGACATCACTGATAACATCATCCTGTGACTGAGTGTTTCTAAAAAGTTTAAGAATGTTATATATACATGCCAAGGAGTATTGAAGAATGAGTGGGTGTATAAGTGTCTGAATGGATGATTTAGTGGGTACAAGACTGACTGTATAGTTGAGTGATTAAACGTGTCTTAGTGAATGCATGGGTGAATGAATGAATGTCTGTATCAGTCTGTCAGTTGGTGTGTAAGTGGCTGCATGGGTTGGTGAGTAGGTACATGGGTGTCTATATGGGTTATTGATTAGAGGTCTGAGTACCTGTATGAGTGTCTGTGTGTGTGGGTGGGTGGGTGAGGGTGTGTGTGACTCCCTGCATGGATGTGTGAGTGGGTGAATCCCTGGGTGTATGGGTTCATGAGTGCATCTGCGAGAGGCTGTATGGGTGAGTGAGTGTGCGTATGGCTGTGTTGGTGAGTGAATGGATGTCTCAGTGGTATATGTGTGAGTAACTACATATGTGAAAGGCAGTATATGTGAGTTTTGGAGGATATAGTGACTATAAGTGAGAGTGAGTGATTGTGAGAGTGGCTGTATTGATGAGTGTGTGGTTGTCAGTGTTTGTAGAAGAGAGTAAGTATGTCTTAGTATCTTTATGAATAAGTGAGATGGTGTGTGTATAACTATAGGTGAGTTAATGGCAGTGTTATTGACTGGGTGACTGGCTAGGTGTGCGAGTAACTCTAATGGTGAGTGGCGGTGTGTGAGTGTCTGTATGGGTGTATGAGTGGATATATCTGTGGCTGTATTGATGAGTGACTGCGTGTATGAGTGACTGTATGGGTTAGTGAGTGGATCTGTGTGTAGACCTATGAATCAGTGAGTGGGTATGTACTAACTGGTATCGGTGTGTCTATGGTTTCGAGAATGGTAGTCTGTATTTTAGACTGGGTGTATGAAAGGTTATATTAGGGTGTGAGGAGGTGCATCAGATATTAAGTGGATGATGTCATCAGTGATGTCATTTGAGATGTCATAAGTGATGTCATCAGTGATGTCACTGACAATGTCATGAGTGATGTAATATGTGACAGCAGCAGTGCATTGCGGGGTGCGTGTTATAGTTAGCTTAGCTAACTATAACGGCTGAATTTCTCTGGTTTTGTACAAGTGAAATGTCAGCCTAACTATAACGTCCCTGAAACCTATGGTTTTTTCAGTGAATTTCTAAGGTTTTTGAAATGCTAATTCCTAACTATAACACCCCTGAAACCTGTGTTTTTTTCAGTGAATTTCTAAGGTTTTTGAAATGCTAATTTCTAACTATGCCTACATAGGTAGGACATGTGCAAAAAGAGGAAGAAAGGTGCAGAAAGAAGCAAGAGAAGTGCAGAAAGAGGAAGGAGAGGTGCAGAAAAAGGAAGAAAGGTGCAGAAAGAAGCATGAAAAATGCAGAAAGAGGCAACAGAAGTCCAGTAAGAGGAAGAAAGGTGCAGAAAGAAGCAAGAGAAGTGCAGAAAGAACCAACAGAGGTGCAGAAAGAGGCCTACTTCGACTGTACCTTTCCACAGACTCATACAAAGTAGCCTACTCACTAATCCTTCTCCCAAGATGTCTTAAACGTCACTTTTCTCTTGAAGGTTCACTATTCACCGACTGCTCAGAATGTTAGGCCTACCAAATGTAAAACAGCAATCCTAACCACATCACTGTTGTAAGTCTCACCAAGTTTGTGAAGGTATGCATCCGTGTGTCTGTGCTTTTACCTAGTGACATGTTACATAAAAATAAACATACAAATACTTGAATATCTGTGTATCAAACAGCATACTCTGTAAATTTGTGTACAAAAAGGTGTATGTATTTGTTTATGCTCATAATACAAGGCACGTGGGTATTCAAATGTATATTTGAGGGGCTCTATAACACCTATATACATAAGACATGTCTGCCTGTGCAACCGAATGACAAAGCAGAACTGAGAAGTTTTGACCACCTATAGGAGAAGCTACCCACTTTTTAAGCTACCATCTTCAGATGCATAACATATGTGGGAATACATGTACAGGTAGACATATACCTCAGTCACGAGAGCACACACACCTTTAAACTTGACAGCTTGCACTTCCCATTTGAGTACAGAAAGAGGCAATAGAAGTACACAAAAAGGCAGGAGAAGTGCAGAAAGAAGCAACAGAGGTGCAAAGGGAGGCAAGAGAGGTGCATAAAGAATCAAGAGAGGTGCATAAAGAATCAAGAGAGATGCAGAAAGAAGCAATAGAGGTGCAGAAAGAGGCAAAAGAGGTGCAGAAAGCAAGAAAGGTGCAGAAAGAAGTAAGAAAAGTGCAGAAAGAAGCAACAGAGGTGCAGAAAGACCCAAGAGGGGTGCAGAAAGAGGCAAGAGAAGTGCAGAAAAAAGCAACCGATGCAGAAAGAGGCAAGAGAAGTGCAGAAAGAGGCAAGAGAGGTGCAAAAACAGGCAACAGAGGTGCAGAAAGAGGGAACAGGGGTGCAGAAAAAGGCAGGAGGGGTGCAGAAAGAAGCAAGAGAGGTGCAGAAAGAAGCAATAGATGTGCAGAAAGAAGCAATAGATGTGCAGAACGAGGCAAGAGGGGTGCAGAAAGAGGCAAGAGCAGTGCAGAAAGAAGCAAGAGAAATGTAGATAGAGGCAAGAGAAGTACAAAAAGAAGAAACAAATGCAGAAAGAGGCAAGAAGTGCAGAAAGAAGCAATGGAGGTGCAGAAAGAGGCAACAAAAGTGCAGAAAGAGGCGAGAGAGGTGCAGAAACAGGCAGAGGTGCAAAAAGAGGGAACAGATGTTCAGAAAAAGACAAGAGGTGCATAAAGAGGGAAGAGGAGTGCAGAAAGATTCAGAAGGGGTGCAGAAAGAACCAACAGAGGTGCAGAAAGAGGCAAGAGGGTGCAGAAAGAAGCAACAGAGGTGCAGAAAGAAGCAACAGAGGTGCAGAAAGAGGCAAGAGAACTGCATAAAGAGGCACGAGAGGTGCAGAAACAGGCAAGAGAGGTGCTGTAAGAGGAAACAGGTATGCAGAAAGAAGCAAGAGAGGTGCAGGAAGAGGGTTGCAGAAAGAGGCAAGAGGGGTGCAGAAAGAAGTGAGGTGCAGAAAGAGGCAACAGAGGTGCAAAAAGAGGGAACGGGTTCAGAAAAAGGTGAGGGGTATAGAAAGAGAAAAGAGGAGTGCAGAAAGAACCAACAGAGGTGCAGAAAGAGGCAAGAGAAGTGCAGAAAAAAGCAATAGAGGTGCAGAAAGAGGCAAGAGAACTGCAGAAAGAGATGAGAGGTGCGGGAAGAGGGGTGCAGAAAGAGGCAAGAAGTGCAGAAAGAAGCAAGAGGGGTACAGAAAGAAGCAAGAGATGTGCAGAAAGAAGCCAGAGAAGTGCAGAAAGAAGCAACATAGGCGAAGAAAGAAGCAACAGGTGCAGAAAAAGGCAAGAGGGGTGTAGAAAGAGGCAAGAGAAGTCTAGAAAGAAGCAACAGAAATGCAGAAAGAGGCAAGAGAAGTGCAGAACAAAGCAACAGAGGTGTAGAAAGAGGCAAGAGAAGTGCAGAAAGAGGGAAGAGAGGTGCAGAAACAGGCATGAGAGGTGCAGGAAGAGGGAAGAGGGGTGCAGAAAGAGGGAAGAGAGGTGCAGAAACAGGCATGAGAGGTGCAGGAAGAGGGAAGAGGGGTGCAGAAAGAGGGAAGAGGGGTGCAGAAAGAGGCAAGAGGGGTGCAGAAAGAGGCAAGAGGGGTGCAGAAAGAAGCAAGAGGGGTGCAGAAAGAAGCAAGATCGGTGCAGAAAGAAGCAAGAGGGGTGCAGAAAGCAGCAAGAGAAGTGCAGAAAGAAGCAAGAGAAGTGCAGAAAGAAGCAAGAGAAATGTAGATAGAGGCAAGAGAGGTACAAAAAGAAGCAACAGAAATGCAGAAAGAGACAAGAAGTGCAGACAGAAGCAACAGAGGTGCAAAAAGAGGAGGCAACAAAAGTGCAGAAAGAGGCGAGAGAGGTGCAGAAACAGGCAAGAGAAGTGCTGAAAGAAGCAACAGAGGTGCACAAGGAGACAAGAGAAGTGCGGGAAGAGGGGTGCAGAAAGAGGCAAGAGGGGTGCAGAAAGAAGCAACAGAGGTGCAGAAAGATGCAAGAAATGTGCAGAAACAGGCAAGAGAAGTGCTGAAAGAAGCAACAGAGGTGCACAAGGAGACAAGAGAAGTGCGGGAAGAGGGGTGCAGAAAGAGGCAAGAGGGGTGCAGAAAGAAGCAAGAGGTGCAGAAAGAAGCAAGAGAAATGTAGATAGAGGCAAGAGAGGTACAAAAAGAAGCAACAGAAATGCAGAAAGAGACAAGAAGTGCAGACAGAAGCAACAGAGGTGCAAAAAGAGGAGGCAACAAAAGTGCAGAAAGAGGCCAGAGAGGTGCAGAAACCGGCAAGAGAGGTGCAAAAAGAGGGAACAGAGGTTCAGAAAAAGGCAAGAGGTGCATAAAGAGGCAAGAGAACTGCAGAAAGGCACGAGAGGTGCAGAAAGAGGGAAGTGGGGTGCAGAAAGAGGCAAGAGGGGTGCAGAAAGAAGTAAGTGAGGTGCAGAAAAAGGCAACAGAGGTGCACAAAGAGGGAACGGGGTTCAGAAAAAGGCAAGAGAGTTGCAGAAAGAGGAAAGAGGAGTGCAGAAAGAGGCAAGAGAAGTGCAGAAAAAAGCAGCAGAGGTGCAGAAAGAGGCAAGAGAACTGCAGAAAGAGTTGAGAGGTGCAGAAAGAGGGGTGCAGAAAGAAGCAAGAGGGGTGCAGAAAGAAGCAAGAGATGTGCAGAAAGAAGCAAGAGAAGTGCAGAAAGAAGCAACAGAGGGGCAGAAAGAGGCAAAAGGGATGCAGAAAAAGGCCAGAGAAGTGCAGAAATAAGCAACAGAAATGTAGAAAGAGGCAAGAGAAGTGCTGAAAGAAACAGGTTCAGAAGGAGGCAAGAGAACTGCAGAAAGAGGCAGGAGAGGTGTAGAAAGAGGCAAGAGAAGTGCAGAAGGAGGGATACAAAAAGAGGCAAGAGGGGTGCAGAAAGAAGCAACAGAAATGGCAAAAGAGGCAAGAGAAGTGCAGAAAGAGGCAAGAGAAGTGCAGAAAGAGGCAAGAGAAGTGCAGAAAGAGGCACGAGAGGTGCAGAAAGAGGGAACAGGGGTGCAGAAAGAGGCAATAGAGTTGCAGAAAAAGGGAAGAGGGGTGCAGAAAGAGGCAACAGGTGCAGAAAGAGGAAACAGAGGTTCCGAAAAAAGCAAGAGAGGTGCAGAAAGAGGGAAGGGAAGTGCAGAAAGAGGCTGGGGGGTGCAGAAAGAACCAACAGAGGTGAAGAAAGAGGCAAGAGGGGTGCAGAAAGAGGCAAAAGAAGTGCAGAAAGAGGCAAAAGAGGTGCAGAAAGAGGCAAAAGGTGTGCAGAAAGAGGCAAGAAGTGCAGAAAAAAGCAAGAACTGCAGAAAGAGGCAAGAGGGGTGCAGAAAGAAGTAAGTGAGGTGCAGAAAAAGGCAACAGAGGTGCAAAAAGAGGGAACGGGTTCAGAAAAAGGCAAGAGAGGTGCAGAAAGAGGAAAGAGGAGTGCAGAAAGAGGCAAGAGAAGTGCAGAAAAAAGCAGCAGAGGTGCAGAAAGAGGCAAGAGAACTGCAGAAAGAGTTGAGAGGTGCAGAAAGAGGGGTGCAGAAAGAAGCAAGAGGGGTGCAGAAAGAAGCAAGAGGGGTGCAGAAAGAAGCAAGAGGGGTGCAGAAAGAAGCAAGAGATGTGCAGAAAGAAGCAAGAGAAGTTCAGAAAGAAGCAACAAAGGGGCAGAAAGAGGCAAAAGGGATGCAGAAAAAGGCCAGAGAAGTTCAGAAATAAGCAACAGAAATGTAGAAAGAGGCAAGAGAAGTGCTGAAAGAAACAGGTTCAGAAGGAGGCAAGAGAACTGCAGAAAGAGGCAGGAGAGGTGTAGAAAGAGGCAAGAGAAGTGCAGAAGGAGGGATACAAAAAGAGGCAAGAGGGGTGCAGAAAGAAGCAACAGAAATGGCAAAAGAGGCAAGAGAAGTGCAGAAAGAGGCAAGAGAAGTGCAGAAAGAGGCAAAAGGTGTGCAGAAAGAGGCAAGAACTGCAGAAAAAAGCAAGAACTGCAGAAAGAGGCAAGAGAGGTGCAGAAAGAGGCAAGAGGTGCAGAAAGAGGCAAGAAGTGCAGAAAAAAGCAAGAACTGCAGAAAGAGGCAAGAGAGGTGCAGAAAGAAACAAGAGAGGTTCTTTCTGCACCCCCCCTGGCAGGGGGGTGCAGAAAGAACCAACATAAGTGCAGAAAGAGGCAAGAGTGGTGCAGAAAGAGGCAAGAGAAGTGCAGATAAAAAGCCACAGAGGTGCAGAAAGAGGCAAGAGAACCGCAGAAAGAGGCAAGAGAACTGCAGAAAGAGGCGAGAGGTGCAGAAAGAGGCAAGAGGGGTGCAGAAAGAAACGAGAGGTGCAGAAAGAGGGAAGAGGGTGCAGAAAGAGGCAAGAGGGGTGCAGAAAGAAGCAAGTGAGTTGCAGAAAGAGGCACAAGACGTGCAGAAAAAACCAACAGAGGTGCAGAAAGAGGCAAAAGGGGTGCAGAAAGAGGCCAGAGAAGTGCAGAAAGAAGCAACAGAAATGCAGAAAGAGGCACGAGAGGTGCAGAAACAGGCAAGAGAGGTGCAGACAAAAGGAACAGGGGTGCAGAAAGAGGCAAGAGAGGTGCAGGAAGAGGGGTGCAGAAAGAGGCAAGAGGGGTGCAGAAAGAAGCAAGTAAGGTGCAGAAAGAGACAACAGAGGTGCAGAAAGAGGGAACTGGTTCAGAAAAAGGCAATAGAGGTACAGAAAGAGGGAAGAGGAGTGCAGAAAGAGGCAGTAGGGGTGCAGAAAGAACCAACAGAGGTGCAGATAGAGGCAAGAGGGGTGCAGAAAGAGGCAAGAGAAGTGCAGAAAAAAGCCACAGAACGGCAGAAAGAGGCAAGAGAGGTGCAGAAAGAGGCAAGAGAGGTGCAGAAAGAGGCAAGAGAGGCGCAGGAAAAGGGGTGCAGAAAGAGGGAAGAGGGGTGCAGAAAGAGGGAAGAGGGGTGCAGAAAGAGGCAAGAGGTGTGCAAAAAGAAGCAAGATAGGTGCAGAAAGAGGTAAGAGAACTGCAGAAAGGCAAGAGAGGTGCAGAAAGACAGGTGGAGAAAGAGGCAAGAGAACTGCAGAAAGAGGCAAGAGAGGTACAGAAAGAGGCATGAGAGTTGCAGAAAGAGGGGTGCAGAAAGAGCCAAAAAGGGTGCAGAAAGAAGCAAGTGAGGTGCAGAAAGAGGCACGAGAAGTGCAGAAAAAAGCAACAGAAAGAGGCAAAAGGGGTGCAGAAAGAGGCCAGAGAATTGCAGAAAGAAGCAACAGAAATGTAGAAATAGGCAAGAGAATTGCAGAAAGAAGGAACAGAAATGCAGAAAGAGTCTAGAGAAGTGCAGAAAGAAGCAACAGAAATACAGAAAGGCATGGGAAGTGCAGAAAGAGGCACAAGAGGTGCAGAAAGAGGCAAGAGACGTGCAGAAAGAGGCAAGAGAACTGCAGAAAGAGGCAAGAGAACTGCAGAAAGAGGCAAGAGAACTGCAGAAAGAGGCAAGAGAGGCAAGAACTGCAGAAAGAGGCAAGAGGTGCAGAAAGAGCCAAGAGGTGCAGAAAGAGGGAAGAGGGTGCAGAAAGAGGCAAGAGGGGTGCAGAAAGAAGCAAGTGAGTTGCAGAAAGAAGCAACAGGGGTGCAGAAAGAGGCCAGAGAAGTGCAGAAAGAGGCACGAGAGGTGCTGAAACAGGCAAGAGAGGTGCAGACAAAGGGAACAGGGGTGCAGAAAGAGGGAAGAGAGGTGCATAAAGAGGGAAGAGAGGTGCATAAAGAGGGAAGAGGGGTGCAGAAAGAGGCAAGAGGTACAGAAAGAAGCAAGTAAGGTACAGAAAGAGGCAACAGAGGTGCAGAAAGAGGGAACTGGTTCAGAAAATGGCAATAGAGGTACAGAAAGAGGGAAGAGGAGTGCAGAAAGAGGCAGGAGGGGTGCAGAAAGAAGCAACAGAGGTGCAGAAAGAGGCAAGAGGGGTGCAGAAAGAGTCAAGAGAAGTGCAGAAAGAAACAACAGAAATGCAGAAAGGGGCAAGAGAAGTGCAGAAAAAAGCAACAGAGGTGCAGAAAGAGGCAAAAGAAGTGCAGAAAGAGGGAACCGGTGCAGAAACAGGCAAGAGAGGTGCGGGAACAGTGGTGCGGGAAGAGGGGTGCAGAAAGAGGCAGGAGAGGTGCAGAAAGAGGCAAGAGAAGTGCAGAAAGAGGCAAGAGAAGTGCAGAAAGAGGGAAGGGGTGCAGTAAGAAGCAAGAGAAGTGCAGAAAGAAGCAACAGAGGTGCATAAAGAGGCAAGAGGAGTGCATAAAGAGGCAAGAGGAGTGCATAAAGAGGCAAGAGAAGTGCAGAAAGAGGCAAGAGAAGTGCAGAAAGAAGCAAGAGGAATGTAGATAGAGGCAAGATAAGTGCAAAAAGAAGCAACAGAAATGCAGAAAGAGGCAAGAAGTGCAGAAAGAAGCAACAGAGGTGCAGAAAGAGGCAACAAAAGTGCAGAAAGAGGGAACGGGTGCAGTAAGAAGCAAGAGAAGTGCAGAAAGAAGCAACGGAGGTGCAGAAAGAGGGAAGAGGAGTGCAGAAAGAGGCATGAGGGGTGCAGAAAGAACCAACAGAGGTGCAGAAAGAGGCAAGAGAACTGCAGAAAGAGGCAAGAGAGGTGCAGAAAGAGGCAAGAGAGGTGCAGAAAGAGGCAAGAGAGGCACAGGAAGAGGGGTGCAGAAAGGGAAGAGGGGTGCACAAGAGGCAAGAGGTATGCAGACAAAAAGCAAGATAGGTGCAGAAAGAGGCAAGAGAACTGCAGAAAGGCAAGAGAGGTGCAGAAAGAGGCAAGAGAGGTGCAGAAAGAGGGAAGAGGGGTGCAGAAAGAAGCAATTGAGGTGCAGAAAGAGGCACGAGAACTGCAGAAAAAAGCAACAGAGGTGCAGAAAGAGGCAAAAGGGGTGCAGAAAGAGGCAAAAGGGGTGCAGAAAGAGGCCAGAGAATTGCAGAAAGAAGCAACCGAAATGTAGAAATAGGCAAGAGAAGTGCAGAAAGAAGGAACAGAAATGCAGAAAGAGGCTAGAGAAGTGCAGAAAGAAGCAACAGAAATACAGAAAGAGGCATGGGAAGTGCAGAAAGAGGGAACAGAGGTGCAGCCAGAGGGAACAGGGGTGCAGAAAAAGGCAAGAGACGTGCAGAAAGAGGGAAGAGGGGTGCAGAAAGAGGCAAGAGTGCTGCGGAAAGAAGCAAGGACGGTGCAGAAAGAGGCAACAGGTGCAGAAAGAGGGAACTGGTTCAGAAAAAGGCAATAGAGGTACAGAAAGTTGGAAGAAGAGTGCAGAAAGAGGCAGGAGGGGTGCAGAAAGAAGCAACAGAGGTGCAGAAAGAGGCAAGAGGGGTGCAGAAAGAGGCAAGAGAAGTGCATAAAGAAAGAACAGAAATGTAGAAAGAGGCAACAGAAGTGCAGAAAAAGCAACAGAGGTGCAGAAAGACAAGAGAAGTGCAGAAAGAGGGAAGAGAGGTGCAGAAACAGGTAAGAGGTGCAGAAAGAGGGAACAGTGGTGCAGAAAGAGGCAAGAGGGGTGCAGAAAGAGGCAAGAGGGGTGCAGAAAGAGGCAAGAGGGGTGCAGAAAGAAGCAAGTGAGGTGCAGAAAGAGGCAACAGAGGTGCAGAAAGATGCAAGAAAGGTGCAGAATCAGGCAAGAGAAGTGCTGAAAGAAGCCACAGAGGTGCAGAAGGAGGCAAGAGAACTGCAGAAAGAGGCAGTAGAGTTGCAGAAAAAGGCAAGAGAAGTGCAGAAAGAGGGAAGGGGTGCAGAAATAGGCAAGAGGGGTGCAGAAAGAAGGAAGAGAGGTGCAGAAAGAAGCAAGAGAAGTGCAGAAAGAAGCAAGAGAAATGTAGATAGAGGCAAGAGGGTTGCAGAAAGAGGCAAGAGAAGTGCAAAAAGAAGCAACAGAAATGCAGAAAGAGGCAAGAAGTGCAGTGTGAGAAGTTGGCCTGGTATATGCTGTTCACTAATTAAAGTGAACACCTTGCACCAGTACAAATCGACTTTTATGGTAGGTAGGTTAAGACCACCTTTATAGAAAGCTATCCTAGTGGTAGCTGTGGAGAGCAGCCTTCAGGCTAAGTCTTGGAGGAATGTAAAGCAGCTTGTTTTACCACACCATCTCTTGAATCACCAAATGAAGAGACACCACCAGGTATATATATCAAATATATATGTATTTATTAATAAACAACTCTCTACTAATCTCTTTATGAGATTAGAAGTCAGGAACATATGTACAATGCAAAGTTATCACAAATAAGTTAGCACAATCATTTATCACAATCCTAGCTTGGCTAGACCTGGGCCTAGAGCCTATAGAATCGAGGGACCCCAAAGAACCACCCCAGGTAGTTGCAGGAGACTCACAGGGGACGGACGCGGTGTTCAGACACTGGTGCGAGTCCTGTACGAGTCTATGCGCATAGGCGCAATTGAGATTTCAATGTTAAAGGTCCCTTGCGTGTTCGAGGCGAACACACCGATCAGTCCTTGTACGAGTCAGCGCAATTGAGAGTTCAATGTTACAGGCCCCTTGGGTGTTCGAGGTGAACACACCGATCGGTCCTTGTACGAGTCGAAGGACGCGGTTACAGATAGAGTTGCAAGGGAGATGGACGCGATGTGTCTAACACAGACGCAAACCCTGTACGAGTCAGCGCGATAGTCGCACTTAGAAAATAAGAGTTTTAGGGCACTTCCAGGGTAGCTACAAGCAAGGCACTTACAGGGTAAGTAGTTCTAGGGCCCACACCCACAGGAGCACCATAATGCTAAAGTTACCTCACCCAGGGGAGCCGGGTGCATAGGTGTCCTTTGGTGTCGGGTCGCGGCGTCGTTTTCAATGGGAGCCAGTGAAGACTTGCTGCGTGCGGCGACTGAAGAAGTGTCCGTTGGAATCCAAGCCTGGATTCAGAAGATGGAAGACCTGAAAGCAGAGGGGACAGTGTTCAAGGGCACTTGGCAGTGACCCGGGGCAAGGAAGATGAATGCCCACCGTCGTCGACAGGATTCAGGTCGTTCACGGGAACCTTGACTCTTCGACCACGAGGTCCAGGAGGCGTCGAGGACGGCCAGGAGCTGGATTCAGCGTGTCCCACGAAGTCTACAGCTGACTGCGGTGTCGGCGACCCGATTGGAGCCAACAAGCCTTGGTAGCTGCAAGTCTCGTGGAGGAGGACAAAAAGTCAATGGTGCAGACCAGCAAGGTCTGTGGAACTTACCCAGCGAGGGTAGGTCAGGGCAGGTCTGGAGCAACCAGGTGAGCCCTTTGGTTTCGTTAGAAAGCCTTCTGGGGACCCACAAGCCGCCGGCTGGCAAGGGATCGCGAAGACGCCTCAGGCGGAGTCACTCAGCAGGGGCCCACGGTCACTCGGGACGGTGTAGGCCGCTGGTTTTGGGAGGGATCTCTGCTAGAGGCTGGGACCACACGTGGTCCAAAGCACAAGTTCGTAGAACGTCGTGAAGGGGTTGCACTTGACAATAGTGCACGGTACCCGGGGTCTGAGGTTCCTCGTTGCTCGTGGGGTCCCCTTGCCTCAGCTTCGCTGGGGACTCACGATGGCCTTTGAGAAGTCAGGAAATCCTCTTCCTGGGCTGCAGGGACTTCAGGCTCCGGCGGGAGCGGCGTAGTTTGCGACCGTCGTTGTAGTTTTAGGTGCCTGCCAAGCAGGGGAGTCACTCCTTGACTCCAAGGGAGATTCTTCAGTCTTCCAGAGGTAGTGGAACGTCGAAGGTCCGGGATTTCTTCAGTAGAGCGTCGTCCAGGGGTATCTGCGTTGCAATGCACAGGTTCCCCCTCTTATACTAAAAGAAAGGGAGGGACTAGCTCTATGACCCCACCTATGGGAGGGTCAGGGGAGGGGGTGGCTACACCCACCTCCCTTTGTCCAGTTTCATTCATTTCATTTCATTTCAGGTAGCCCCTGAGCTGGTTTGAACTGGCATATGCACAGAGGAGCCTTCTGCTCCCCCAGTGCAGGACTTCAAAGCACTCTAGGAGTGCACCCACCCTGCCCCAATACACTAAACCCTGTCTGGGAGGTGGTCACACCCCCTTGGGACAGGATACCTATTGTTGGGCTTCCTCCACTGCGAGTGTCAGTCGTCAGCAGGAGGGCAGCCCAGTGTCTGTGACTGGTGGCATCCATTTTGTGATGCCAGGGCTCTTCAGCATTCTACCGCGTTTCCACAGTAGTTACATGTCTATCCCTCTAGAAGGGTGGGATCATACTCCCACACCAGTTACTGGTGTGGGGGTATGATTCCAAAGTGTTTGACACCAAACACGACATGTTTTGATGCAGCCATTCCATAGTTAGCATTTACCGCGAGGATATAATGCACTTAAGAGTATATGGTTTGGCTGCATTCACAAACAGCCCCAGAGAATGGACTCTGAGGGCTGCAGAGGGACCCTGCTCAGGCAGAGGCACCCCCTCACATGGAAACTAAGCACCCTTCCCTCAGGATTGATAGGGCCTGCTTTAGGGGTGACTGATAAGTCTCAATGTGTGTGCAGGGGAGATATAGGAGACCTATATCTCAGTGAGGGGTGCTAGCACCTCCTCACCCAGGCTGCAGTAGCAGGCCTGTGGTGTCAGATTTAGTCTGCTTCCCAAGGGTGGCATAATACATGCTTCAGCCCCTGGTAGGCCTGTGAAGTACCTATGCCCTTGGTACCTAAGGTACCATATACTAGGGACTCATAAGGTACCACAGTATCCAATCACTAGTGCACCTAGAGTGCACTCCAAATCGTTTAGAGAGAACAGAGAGGCTGGGGCCCTGATTGGCAGGGTCCCAGCCAGACTATAGCCAGAAACCAGTGTAAACATCAGAAAAAAAGTGGGGGCAACATAAGAGGCAGATCCTACTCTCCTACACAACCCCCCCAAACGCAGGGACACTAAACTAACCTTGACCAGTTGAGTCTTCGTGTTCAAAGTGGAAATACCTTGAGAGTCCATCTGCATTGGCATGTTGGGTCCCAGGTCTATGTTCCACTGTATAGTCCATCCCCTGTAGGGAAATGGACCACCTCAAAAGTTTTGGGTTTTCTCCTTTCATTTGTTTAAGCCATAGGAGGGGCTTGTGGTCAGTCTGAACTATGAAGTGAGTGCCAAACAAGTATGGCCTCAGCTTCTTCAGGGCCCACACCACAGCAAAGGCCTCCCTCTCTATAGCTGACCAACGTTTCTCTCTAGGGGTCAGCCTTCTGCTAATGAAAGCTACTGGCTGGTCTTGACCTTCATCATTCAGTTGAGACAGTACAGCTCCCACACCCAGCTCAGAAGCATCTGTTTGGCCAATGAACTTTTTGGTGTAGTCTGGACTCTGTAAGATGGGGGCAGTGCACATGGCCTGCTTTAGGTCTTCAAATGCCTTCTGACAGCTAGCTGTCCACTGAACCTTTTTTGGCATTTTCTTTGAGGTCAGATCATTCAAGGGGGTCACTATAGATCCATATCCCTTCACAAACCTCCTATAGTACCCAGTCAGGCCTAAGAAAGCTCTCACCTGTGTCTGGGTGATTGGAGCAACCCATTCCATTATGGTTTGGATCTTGCTCTGTAAAGGCTGAACCTGGCCTCCACCCACAAGGTGGCCCAGGTACACAACCTGACCCTGCCCTATCTGGCACTTAGTGGCCTTGATAGTGAGGCCTGCTTTCTGCAGAGCCTCTAAAACATTTCTGAGGTGGACCAGGTGATCCTGCCAGGAGGAACTAAAGACAGCAATATCATCTAGATAAGCTGAGCAATAAGTTTCCATCCCTGCCAGAACTTTATTCACCAACCTCTGAAAAGTGGCAGGTGCATTTTTCAATCCAAAGAGCATCACCACAAAGTGGTAGTGCCCACCAGGGGTCGAAAATGCTGTTTTGGCTTTTGCATCATCAGCTAACCTGATCTGCCAGTAGCCAGCTGTTAGGTCAAATGTACTTAGATACTTGGCTGAGGCCAAAGTATCAATCAGCTCACCTGCCCTTGGTATGGGATAGGCATCAGTCCTAGTGACTGCATTGAGGCCTCTGTAGTCTACACAAAACCTAATTTCTTTCTTACCACCCTGGGTATGAGGCTTGGGTACCAGGACTACTGGGCTAGCCCAAGGGCTATCTGAAGGCTCAATCACGCCTAACTCCAACATCTTCTGGACTTCAGTCCTGATACAGTCCCTGACATGGTCAGGTTGCCTGTAGATTTTACTCTTTACAGGCAGACTGTCTCCAGTGTCCACCTCATGGGTGCACCAGGTAGTCTGACTAGGGGTCAGGCTAAACATATGTCTATACTGTTGCAGAACTTGTCTGCACTCAGTTTGCTGATGGTCAGTGAGGCTGCTTGCCAAAGCAACACCATCTACTGACCCATCATCAGGGTTCTGTGAGAGCAGGTCAGGGAGAGGGTCACTCTCCTCCTCCTGTTCCTCATCAGTTGCCATGAGCAAGCACATGTCAGCCCTGTCAACATATGGCTTCAGTCTGTTGACATGGAGCACCCTCAGGGGGCTTCTGGGAGTTCCAAGATTCACCAGATAGGTGACTTCTCCCTTCTGTTCAACTATTGTATGGGGGCCACTCCATTTGTCTTGGAGGGCTGCTGGGGCCACAGGCTCCAACACCCACACTCTCTGTCCTGGCTGGTATACAGTCAGCACAGCCTTTTGGTCATGCCAAGCTTTTTGTAATTCTTGGCTGGCCTCCAGGTTTTTGGTTGCCTTTTTCATGTAGTCAGCCATCCGGGAGCGGAGACCAAGTACATAGTCCATCACATCTTGTTTGGGGGCTTGAGAGGTAACTCCCAGCCCTCTTTTACCAAACACAGTGGACCTCTTACAGGATGCCCAAACAGAAGCTCAAATGGGCTGTAACCAACCCCCTTCTGTGGAACTTCTCTGTATGCAAACAACAGGCAGGGAAGAAGAAGGTCCCATTTCCGCCTAAGCTTCTCTGGGAGTCCTTTAATCATTCCCTTCAAGGTTTTGTTGAAGCGTTCAACTAAACCATTGCATTGTGGGTGATAGGGGTGGTGAACTTATAAGTTACACCACACTCCTTCCACATTGCCTTCAGATATCCTGACATGAAGTTGGTACCTCTGTCAGAGATGACCTCCTTTGGGAAACCCACTCTGGAGAAAACTCCAATGAGGGCTCTTGCCACCACAGGGGCTATGGTGGTCCTCAGGGAATTGCCTCTGGGTACCTGGTGGCATGATCCACTACCACCAGGATAAATCTGTGCCCAGATGCAGTTTGAGGGTCAAGGGGACCAACAATGTCGATCCCTACCCTCTCAAAGGGTACCCCCACCACTGGTAGTGGTATCAGGGGGGCCTTTGTTGTGCCACCTGCCTTGCCACTGGCTTGGCATGTGACACAGGAGCGACAAAACTCCTTTGTGTCTTCTGACATATGTGGCCAATGAAAAAGTGGAACAAGCCTGTCCCAGGTCTTGTTTTGGCCCAAGTGACCTGCCAAAGGGATATCATGTGCTAGGGTCAAGAGGAACCCCCTAAACTTCTGAGGTATTACCAACCTCCTGGTGGCTCCAGGGACTGGATCTCTACCTTCAGAATATAGGAGTCCCTCATCCCAATAAATGTTATGGGACCCACTAGCACTCCCAGCAGCCTCAGCAGCAGCCTGCTGTCTGAGGGGTTCAAGAGAGGGGCAGCACTGTTGCTCCTTACTCAGATCTTCCCTAGAAGGGCCCCCTGCCCCCAAGAACTCAACCTGATCAGGCTCAAGTTCCTCTGGGGCAGTTCCTTCTTCAGGGTCTGCTTCTCCTCCCTCAAGAGGGGAATCTGTGATCTGAGACAGAGGGGAAGGCACTGCCTTAACCCTACTGCTCCTCTTCTTGGGAAGCATTTGGTCCATAGTTTCAGGATCCAGAGCTGGTTCAGTGTCATGCATTTTGGCTTGTGACCTGGTCACAGCAAATACCTCTGCAGGGATGCCCAACATCTCAGCATGAGTCCATAACTCTACTTCAGACCAGGCTGAAGTCTCTAGATCATTGCCATATAGACATTCTACAGGGAGGTCTGCACTGACTACAACCTTCTTGAGGCCAGTTACCCCTCCCCAGGAGAAATTCACAACTGCCAGACTATGGTTGGTCTTGGCATTGCTTGCATTGGTCACCTGGTACTTTTCACCCAGGATGATCTGTCCAGGGTCCACAAGATCCTCTGCCACCATGGTGACACTAGCACCTGTGTCCCTAAATGCCAAAGCCTGTTTGCCATTTATTACAGGCTGCTGTTTGTATTTGCCCAGATTACTGGGGCTCACTAGGAAGGACATTTCAATGTCTCCATCACAAATCAGCATTGCCTGAGTGGGTTCTCTGACTAGGCCACAGCCCACTTCAGAACCCAGGGTCAACCCTACTACACCCTTCTTCTGAGTACCACCTCCACCAGTAGCTGAACTAGGGGGAACAGTTGCCTTAGGGGCAGGAGTGGTGGTGGTTTGGTCTTTGGACTTGTTACAATCAGAAGTCCAGTGCCCTTTCTGTTTACAGAATTTGCACCAGGGCTTCTTTTGGCCTTTTCCTTGATTGGACTGTGACTCCCCACCAGATGCAGATTTTTGGGGCCCTTGTGAAGACTTCTGGTCTTTTGCCTTATCCCCACTTTTCTCAGAGCCCTTCTGATCCTGCTTCTTAGTGTCACCCCCTTGGTTCTGGGTTTTCTGCCTCACCCTGGTTCTGACCCACTTGTCTGCCTTCTTTCCCAATTCTTGGGGAGAGGTCAGATCAGAGTCTACCAGATATTGATGCAACAACTGGTTCTGGCAATTATTAAGGATCTGTTCTCTCATCATTAGATTATACAATCCCTTGAAATCAGTAACCCTACTGCCAACCAGCCAACCCTCCAGAGCCTTGGTTGCACAATCTACAAAGTCAGTCCAGTCCTGAGTCTGTGCCTTCTGGGTGTCTCTGAACTTCAACCTGTACTGCTCAGTGGTTAAGCCAAACCCATCTATCAGTGCACTCTTCAGGACTTCATAGTCATCAGCATCCTCTTCTCTAACAGTGAGGAGCTTGTCTCTACCTTTATCTGAAAAGGAGAGCCACAAGATTGCTGCCCACTGCTTTTGTGGGACCTGTTGTACTTTACAGGCCCTTTCCATAGCAGTTATCCACTTGTGGATATCATCCCCACTCTGGTAGGGAGGAACAACCTTGCTCAGGTTCCTATGGTCTGGAATACATTCTCTGCCTCTAGGGACACTGTTGCTGCCACCAGGGGGTTCTAACCCCTCTCTTCTAGAAGCTCTCTGGAACTCAAAGGCTTCTTTGTCTAATGCCAACTGCTTGGTTTTGAGGGCAAACCTTGCTTCCTCATACTGCAGCAGTTTGCACAGTCTTTCAGAGGAACTCTCTCTTCTTAGGAAGTAGGAGTCTCTCTGGTGGACAGTTTCTCTGCCAGAGTGAAAGGAGTGCTCAGATTCCCTGGAAAGGGACCTGTGCCTGTCTTCCACTATGTCAGTTCTCTTAGGGAGAATTCCTCTGTCCTGTTCAGGCCCCTTGGGGCCTGGCCCTACAATCACAGAGTCTTGGTCATCATCTGACCCAGATACTATGACTGACCCACCCACTGATTCAGATCCATTAGCTCCTAGAGCTAATCTAAGATCATCTGCTGTCAGCAGATCTATCAGGTGTAGTGTAGAGGGACTCTGTCCTATCTTCAGGTGCCTTTCAGCACACATGGCTTTCAGGTCAAAGAAAGTCATGTCCTTATACTGAAGCTGGGTGGATCCACTGGGTCCATCCCTTGAGGACATTCTAGTGTTGTGCAGTGTTGTACTACCTACACTAGTTTGTGGCCTACTGATACTAGCTTGAGCTGTAGAAAGGGTGTGCTATCCCTTTTGCACACAGCTCTAAGTTCAGTAGAACTTATGGATACTAAGCTTGATTTTATATGTACCTTGAGTACCTATAGTGGTTTTCAGTTAGTAATTCAAATAGAGATTTTCTGGTAAACAATAGCAAGCTGGAATCCCACACGCTGCCACCAATGTGAGAAGTTGGCCTGGTATATGCTGTTCACTAATTAAAGTGAACACCTTGCACCAGTACAAATCGACTTTTATGGTAGGTAGGTTTAAGACAACCTTTATAGAAAGCTATCCTAGTGGTAGCTGTGGAGAGCAGCCTTCAGGCTAAGTCTTGGAGGAATGTAAAGCAGCTTGTTTTACCACACCATCTCTTGAATCACCAAATGAAGAGACACCACCAGGTATATATATCAAATATATATGTATTTATTAATAAACAACTCTCTACTAATCTCTTTATGAGATTAGAAGTCAGGAACATATGTACAATGCAAAGTTATCACAAATAAGTTAGCACAATCATTTATCACAATCCTAGCTTGGCTAGACCTGGGCCTAGAGCCTATAGAATCGAGGGACCCCAAAGAACCACCCCAGGTAGTTGCAGGAGACCCACAGGGGACGGACGCGGTGTTCAGACACTGGTGCGAGTCCTGTACGAGTCTATGCGCATAGGCGTGATTGAGATTTCAATGTTAAAGGTCCCTTGCGTGTTCGAGGCGAACACACCGATCGGTCCTTGTACGAGTCAGCGCAATTGAGAGTTCAATGTTACAGGCCCCTTGGGTGTTCGAGGTGAACACACCGATCGGTCCTTGTACGAGTCGAAGGACGCGGTTACAGATAGAGTTGCAAGGGAGATGGACGCGATGTGTCTAACACAGACGCGAACCCTGTACGAGTCAGCGCGATAGTCGCACTTAGAAAATAAGAGTTTTAGGGCACTTCCAGGGTAGCTACAAGCAAGGCACTTACAGGGTAAGTAGTTCTAGGGCCCACACCCACAGGAGCACCATAATGCTAAAGTTACCTCACCCAGGGGAGCCGGGTGCATAGGTGTCCTTTGGTGTCGGGTCGCGGCGTCGTTTTCAATGGGAGCCAGTGAAGACTTGCTGCTTGCGGCGACTGAAGAAGTGTCCGTTGGAATCCAAGCCTGGATTCAGAAGATGGAAGACCTGAAAGCAGAGGGGACAGTGTTCAAGGGCACTTGGCAGTGACCCGGGGCAAGGAAGATGAATGCCCACCGTCGTCGACAGGATTCAGGTCGTTCACGGGTACCTTGACTCTTCGACCACGAGGTCCAGGAGGCGTCGAGGACGGCCAGGAGCTGGATTCAGCGTGTCCCACGAAGTCTACAGCTGACTGCGGTGTCAGCGACCCGATTGGAGCCAACAAGCCTTGGTAGCTGCAAGTCTCGTGGAGGAGGACAAAAAGTCAATGGTGCAGACCAGCAAGGTCTGTGGAACTTACCCAGCGAGGGTAGGTCAGGGGAGGCCTGGAGCAACCAGGGGAGCCCTTTGGTTTCGTTAGAAAGCCTTCTGGGGACCCACAAGCCGGCTGGCAAGGGATCGCGAAAACGCCTCCGTCAGAGTCACTCAGCAGGGGCCCACGGTCACTCGGGACGGTGTAGGCCGCTGGTTTTGGGAGGGATCTCTGCTAGAGGCTGGGACCACACGTGGTCCAAAGCACAAGTTCGTAGAACGTCGTGAAGGAGTTGTACTCGACAATAGTGCACGGTACCCGGGGTCTGAGGTTCCTCATTGCTCGTGGGGTCCACTTGCCTCAGCTTCGCTGGGGACTCACAATGGCCTTTGAGAAGTCAGGAAATCCTCTTCCTGGGCTGCAGGGACTTCAGGCTCCGGCGGGAGCGGCGTAGTTTGCGACCGTCGTTGTAGTTTTAGGTGCCTGCCAAGCAGGGGAGTCACTCCTTGACTCCAAGGGAGATTCTACAGTCTTCCAGAGGTAGTGGAACGTCGAAGGTCCGGGATTTCTTCAGTAGAGCGTCGTCCAGGGGTATCTGGGTTGCAATGCACAGGTTCCCCCTCTTATACTAAAAGAAAGGGAGGGACAAGCTCTATGACCCCACCTATGGGAGGGTCAGGGGAGGGGGTGGCTACACCACCTCCCTTTGTCCAGTTTCCCGCCAGAGCAGGGGCAGGTAGCCCCTGAGCTGGTTTGAACTGGCATATGCACAGAGGAGCCTTCTGCTCCCCCAGTGCAGGACTTCAAAGCACTCTAGGAGTGCACCCACCCAGCCCCAATACACTAAACCCTGTCTGGGAGGTGGTCACACCCCCTTGGGACAGGATACCTATTGTTGGGCTTCCTCCACTGCGAGTGTCGGTCGTCAGCAGGAGGGCAGCCCAGTGTCTGTGACTGGTGGCATCCATTTTGTGATGCCAGGGCTCTTCAGGATTCTACCGCGTTTCCACAGTAGTTACATGTCTATCCCTCTAGAAGGGTGGGATCATACTCCCACACCAGTTACTGGTGTGGGGGTATGATTCCAAAGTGTTTGACACCAAACACGACATGTTTTGATGCAGCCATTCCATAGTTAGCATTTACCGTGAGGATATAATGCACTTAAGAGTATATGGTTTGGCTGCATTCACAAACAGCCCCAGAGAATGGACTCTGAGGGCTGCAGAGGGACCCTGCTCAGGCAGAGGCACCCCCTCACATGGAAACTAAGTACCCTGCCCTCAGGATTGATAGGGCCTGCTTTAGGGGTGACTGATAAGTCTCAATGTGTGTGCACGGGAGATATAGGAGACCTATATCTCAGTGAGGGGTGCTAGCACCTCCTCACCCAGGCTGCAGTAGCAGGCCTGTGGTGTCAGATTTAGTCTGCTTCCCAGGGGTGGCATAATACATGCTTCAGCCCCTGGTAGGCATGTGAAGTACCTATGCCCTTGGTACCTAAGGTACCATATACTAGGGACTCATAAGGTACCACAGTATCCAATCACTAGTGCACCTAGTGTGCACTCCAAATCGTTTAGAGAGAACAGAGAAGCTGGGGCCCTGATTGGCAGGGTCCCAGCCAGACTGTAGCCAGAAACCAGTGTAAACATCAGAAAAATAGTGGGGGCAACATAAGAGGCAGATCCTACTCTACTACATGCAGAAAGAAGCAACAGAGGTGCAGAAAGAGGCAACAAAAGTGCAGAACGAGGCAAGAGAGGTGCAGAAACAGACGAGAGGTGCAAAAAGAGGCAAGCTTGGTGCAGAAAGAGGCAAGAGAAGTACAGAAACAAGCAACAGAGGTGCAGAAAGAGGAAAGAGAATTGCAGAAAGAGGCAAGAGAGGTGCAGAAAGAGGCAAGAGGGGTGCAGAAACAGACGAGAGGTGCAAAAAGAGGGAACAGGGGTGCAGAAAGAGGCAAGAGAATTGCAGAAAGAACCAACAGAGGTGCAAAAAGAGGCAAGCTTGGTGCAGAAAGAGGCAAGAGAAGTACAGAAACAAGCAACAGAGGTGCAGAAAGAGGAAAGAGAATTGCAGAAAGAGGCAAGAGAGGTACAGAAAGAGGCAAAAGGGGTGCAGAAAGAGGCAACAGAGATGCAGAAAGAGGCACGAAAGGTGCAGAAACAGACGAGAAGTGCAGAAAGGCAAGAGAAGTGCTGAAAGAAACAGAGGTGCAGAAGGAGGCAAGAGAACTGCAGAAAGAGGCAGGAGAGGTGCAGAAAGAGTCAAGAGAAGAGCAGAAGGAGGGATGCAAAAAGATGCAAGAGGGGTGCAGAAAGAAGCAAGAGAGGAGCAGAAAAAAGCAACAAATGCAGAAAGGGGCAAGAGAAGTGCAGAAAGAGGCAAGAGAAGTGCAGAAAGAGGCAATAGAGGGCAGAAAGAGGCAAGAGGGGAGCAGAAAGAGGCAACAGGTGCAGAAAGAGGGAACATGGGTTCAGAAAAAAGCAAGAGAGGTGCAGAAAAAGGGAAGAGTACAGAAAGAGGCAAGAGAACTGCAGAAAGAGGCAAGAGAGGTTCAGAAAGAGGCAAGAGAGGTGCAGAAAGAGGCAAGAGAGGTGCAGAAAGAGGCAAAAGGGGTGCAGAAAGAGGGAAGAGAAGTACAGAAAAAAGCAAGAGAACTGCAGAAAGAGGCAGAACTGCAGAAAGAGGCAAGAGAGGTGCAGAAAGAAGCAAGTGAGGTGCAGAAAGAAGCAAGTGAGGTGCAGAAAGAGGCCAGAGAAGTGCAGAAAGAAGCAACAGAAATGTAGAAAGATGCAAGAAGTGCAGAAAGAAGAACGTGAGGTGCAGAAAGAGACAACAGAGGTGCAGAAAGAGGGAACAGGGCTTCAGAAAAAAGCAAGATAGGTGCATAAAGAGGCAAGAGGGATGCAGAAAGAGGCAAGAGAAGTGCAGAAAAAAGCCACAGAGGTGCAGAAAGAGGCAAGAGAACTGCAGAAAGAGGCAAGAGAGGCGCAGAAAGAGGCAAGAGAGGCGCAGAAAGAGGCAAGAGAGGCGCAGAAAGAGGCAAGAGAGGTGCAGAAAGAAGCAACAGAAATGCAGAAAGAGGCAAGAAGTACAGAAAGAAGCAACAAAGGTGCAGAAAGAGGCAACAAAAGTGCAGAAAGAGGCAAGAGAGGTGCAGAAACAGACGAGAGGTGCAAAAAGAGGGAACAGGGGTGCAGAAAGAGGCAAGAGAATTGCAGAAAGAACCAACAGCGGTGCAGAAAGAGGCAAGAGAAGTACAGAAAGAAGCAACAGAGGTGCAGAAAGAGGAAAGAGAACTGCAGAAAGAGGCAAGAGAGGTGCAGAAAGAGGCAAGAGGGGTGCAGAAAGAGGCAAGAGGGTGCAGAAAGAAGCAAGAGAGGTGCAGAAAGAAGCAAGAGAAGAGCATCAAGAAGCAACAGAGGTGCAGAAAGAGGCAAAAGGGGTGCAGAAAGAGGCAACAGATGCAGAAAGAGGCAACAGATGCAGAAAGAGGCACGAAAGGTGCAGAAACAGACGAGAAGTGCAGAAAGAGGCAAGAGAAATGCTGAAAGAAACAACAGGTGCAGAAGGAGGCAAGAGAACTGCAGAAAGAGGCAGGAGAGGTGCAGAAAGAGGCAAGAGAAGTGCAGAAGGAGGGATGCAAAAAGATGCAAGAGGGGTGCAGAAAGAAGCAAGAGAGGAGCAGAAAGAAGCAACAAATGCAGAATGGGGCAAGAGAAGTGCAGAAAGAGGCAAGAGAAGTGTAGAAAGAGGCAATAGAGGGCAGAAAGAGGCAAGAGGGGAGCAGAAAGAGGCAAGAGGGGTGCAGAAAGAGGCAACAGGTGCAGAAAGAGGGAACAGGGGTTCAGAAAAAAGCAAGAGAGGTGCAGAGAAAGGGAAGAGGAGTACAGAAAGAGGCAAGAGAAGTGCAGAAAAAAGTCACAGAGGTGCAGAAAGAGGCAAGAGAACTGCAGAAAGAGGCAAGAGAGGTGCAGAAAGAGGCAAGAGGGGTGCAGAAAGAGGGAAGAGAAGTACAGAAAAAAGCAGGAGAACTGCAGAAAGAGGCAAGAGAGGTGCAGAAAGAAGCAAGTGAGGTGCAGAAAGAGGCCAGAGAAGTGCAGAAAGAAGCAACAGAAATGTAGAAATAGGCAAGAGAAGTGCAGAAAAAAGGAACAGAAATGCAGAAAGAGGCTAGAGAAGTGCAGAAAGAAGCAACAGAAATGCAGAAAGAGGCATGGGAAGTGCAGAAAGAGGCACGAGAGGTGCAGAAACAGGCAAGAGAGGTGCAGACAGAGGGAACAGGGGTGCAGACAGAGGGAAGAGGGGTGCAGAAAGAGGCAAGAGGGGTGCAGAAAGAAGCAAGTAAGGTGCAGAAAGAGGCAACTGAGGTACAGAAAGAGCGAACTGGTTCAGAAAAAGGCAATAGAGGTACAGAAAGAGGGAAGAGGAGTGCAGAAAGAGGAGGGGTGCAGAAAGAAGCAACAGAGGTGGAGAAAGAGGCAAGAGGGGTGCAGAAAGAGGCAAGAGAAGTGCAGAAAGAAGGAACTGAAATGTAGAAAGAGGCAACAGAAGTGCAGAAAGAGGGAAGGGGGTGCAGAAAGGCAAGAGGGGTGCAGAAAGAAGCAAGTGAGGTGCAGAAAGGCAACAGAGGTGCAGAAAGATACAAGAAAGGTGCAGAAACAGGCAAGAGAAGTGCTAAAAGCAACAGGTGCAGAAGGAGGCAAGAGAACTGCTAAAAGAGGCAGGAGGGGTGCAGAAAGAGGCAAGGGAAGTGCAGAAAGAGGGAAGGGGTGCAGAAATAGGCAAGAGGGGTGCAGAAAGAAGGGAGAGGTACAGAAAGAAGCAAGAGAAGTGCAGAAAGAAGCAACAGAGGTGCAGAAAGAGGCAAGTGGGGTGCAGAAAGAGGCAAGAGAAGTGCAGAAGGAAGCAAGAGAAATGTAGATAGAGGCAAGAGAAGTGCAAAAAGAAGCAGCAGAAATGCAGAAAGAGGCAAGAAGTGCAGAAAGAAGAAACAGGTGCAGAAAGAGGCAAGAGAGGTGCAGAAACAGGCAAGAGAGGTGCAAAATAGGGAACAGGGGTACAGAAAGAGGCAAGAGAATTGCAGAAAGAGGTAGGAGGGGTGCAGAAAGAACCAACAGAGGTGGAGAAAGAGGCAAGAGAGGAGCAGAAAGAGGCAAGAGAGGAGCAGAAAGAGGCAAGAGAGGAGCAGAAAGATGCAAGAGAGGTGCAGAAAGAAGCAAGAGAGGTGCAGAAAGAAGCAAGAGAAGTGCAGAAAGAAGCAAGAGAAGTGCATAAAGAAGCAAGAGAAGTGCACAAAGAAGCAACAGAGGTGCAGAAAGAGGCAAACGGGATGCAGAAAGAGGCAGATGCAGAAAGAGGCAAGAAAGGTGCAGAAACAGACAAGAGAAGTGCAGAAGGAGGCAAGAGAACTCCAGAAAGAGGCAGGAGAGGTGCAGAAAGAGGCAAGAGAAGTGCAGAAGGACGGATGCAAAAAGAGGCAAGAGGGGTGCAGAAAGAAGCAAGAGAGGAGCAGAAAGAAGCAACAGAAATGCAGAAAGAGGCAAGAGAAGTGCAAAAAGAGGCAAGAGAAGTGCAGAAAGGGCCACGAGAGGTGCAGAAAGAGGGAACGGGTGCAGAAAGAGGCAATAGAGGTGCAGAAAGAGGGAAGAGGGGTGCAGAAAGAGGCAAGAGGGGTGCAGAAAGAAGCACGTGAGGTGCAGAAAGAGGCAACAGTGGTGCAGAAAGAGGGAACAGGGGTTCAGAAAAAAGCAAGATAGGTGCATAAAGAGGGAAGAGGAGTGCAGAAAGATGCAGAGGGTGCAGAAAGAACCAACAGAGGTGCAGAAAGAGGCAAGAGGGATGCAGAAAGAGACCAGAGAAGTGCAGAAAAAAGCCAGAGGTGCAGAAAGAGTCAAGAGAACTGCAGAACGAGGCAAGAGAGGTGCAGAAAGAGGCAAGAGAGGCGCAGAAAGAAGCAAGATAGGTGCAGAAAGAGGCAAGAGAAGTGCAGAAAAAATCAACAGAGGTGCAGAAAGAGGCAAGAAAACTGCTGAAAGAGGCAAGAGAGGTGCAGAAAGAACCTACAGAGGTGCAGAAAGAGGCAAGAGAGGCGCAGAAAGAGGCAAGAGGGGTGCAGAAAGAGGGAAGAGGGGTGCAGAAAGAGGCAAGAGATGTGCAGAAAGAAGCAAGATAGGTGCAGAAAGAGGCAAGAGAAGTGCAGAAAAAAGCAACCGAGGTGCAGAAAGAGGCTAGAAAACTGCTGAAAGAGGCAAGAGAGGTGCAGAAAGGCAAGAGAGGTGCAGAAAGGCAAGAGAGGTGCAGAAAGAGGCAAGAGAGGTACAGAAAGAGGCAAGAGGGGTGCAGAAAGAGGCTGGAGGGGTGCAGAAAGAAGCAAGAAAAGTGCAGAAAGAAGCAACAGAGTTGGAGAAAGTGGCAAAAGGGGAGCAGAAAGAGGCCTGAGAAGGTCAGAAAGAAGCAACAGAAATGTAGAAAGAGGCAAGAGAAGTGCAGAAAGAAGGAACAGAATGCAGAAAGATGCTAGAGAAGTGCAGGAAGAAGCAACAGAAATGCAGAAAGTCATGGGAAGTGCAGAAAGAGGCACAAGAGGTGCAGAAACAGGCAAAAGAGGTGCAGACAGAGGGAACAGGGGTGCAGAAAGAGGCAAGAGGGGTGGAGAAAGAGGCAAGAGGGGTACAGAAAAGCAAGTAAGGTGCAGAAAAAGGGAACGGGTTCAGATAAAGGCAATAGAGGTACAGAAAGAGGGAAGAGGAGTGCAGAAAGAGGCAGGAGGGGTGCAGAAAGAAGGAACCGAGGTGCAGAAAGAGGCAAGAGGGGTGCAGAAAGAGGCAAGAGAAGTGCAGAAAGAAGGAAGAGAAATTTAGAAAGAGGCAACAGAAGTGCAGAAAGAAGCAACAAATGCAGAAAGGGGCAAGAAAAGTGCATAAAAAAGCAACAGAGACCTATTACATTGCAAATGCTTCTTTAACTAATAGTGGCGTTGCAAAATGGTGGAGAAAGTGGGCTGGGCCTCTGACCAGTGCTCAGGAATTCTGCTGCATAGGACTTATAGGAGGTACCAGGAGGGCTTCTTGGCCCCCAAAGTCCCTCAGGAGTAAAGTGGACTTCATCCCCCAACCAGTAGTTTGTCAGGAGGCGCGTTTGCAGAGTGGTGGAGAAAGGGGGGCGTGGCCTCTGAAGACCTCTAAGCAATCCCACTTTGTGGGACTTACTGGAGGTAACAGGAGGAGTAGTTGGCCCCCAAGAACATCCTTGGGGGCCAACTACCTGTCCCAACTGCGGGAGCCGGCATTGCTTTTGGGCAAAGGGAGCTGCTAACATGCAGCTCCCTTTGCCCAAAAGAAATTCTGCTTTGCTTCATGGAAACGAGCAGTTTTCCTGCTCTTGCTTCCATGAAGCAAAGCAGTGTTTGCTATGGCAGGGCGGGAGCAGTGCTCCTGCCCTGCCATAGCAAACTGCAATGTCCCGGGGGTGGGCACCCCAAGACATTGCTGGAGCCGGCCCTGGGGGTGGCGGTCCCCAGGGCCATTGAAGGCCCCCCGCCCTGCATGTTTTAAGCCCCGGGGAGGTGGTGGTCCCTGGGGTGTGGGGTCTGCAACGGACCCCCACCCTTAATTTAAGTTTGCCCCGGGGAGGTGGTAGTCCCTGGGGCAGTGTGGGGAGGGACAGGAGCCCCACCCACATTTCTTTATAAAAATTGAAGCCCCGGGGAGGTGGTGGTCCCCGGGGCTGCGGTGGCCCCTGCATAATAATTAAGAATTGCCCCCGGGATCTGGCCCACCCGGGGGCTGAAAAGAAACAAAGCAAGGAGACCGCGCTTCGTTTTTTTTTTTTTTTTGGTGGGATCCACGTACCGTACGCGAATCCCGCCGAATTGTTTTTTTTTTTTTAATGCTTTTTTTGGCCCTGGGGCTCCCTGTGGGACCCCCTAAGCAGGCCTAGGGGGTCAGGATGTTTCTACACTGCCCCCTTTTCTTATTTTTAATCGTTTTTTTCACCTTTTTTCTTGAGTTTCTGGTTTGAAGTGTTGGCAGCCAATCAGAAGTCAGCTCGTGATGGGAGGGTTCGCGAATCCACCGCGGTCACCAGATACTAATATTTTTTTTATATATAAATTTCTCAGGAACTACTGAACGGATTTACACCATTTTGAAAAAAAAGGTCGCTTTCTGAACCAAGACCTACCTTTTTGCCAAATTTGGTGTAATTCCGTTCAGCAGTTGGGGCTGTAGCCTTGTCTAAAGTTTCCTATGGAAATTAACATTGAGAAAACACGTTTTGGGACCCCCCTTTTTACTCGGTCACCGCTTGACGAATCACCCCGTAACTTTCAAGACAGGAGCTGACCTGAGTGGGCCATTAATTTTGAAAATTTTGCGAAGATTTGTCAAACAGTGCAAAAGATATTGGCATAAGTAAAAATGCTTTTTGAATAGAAACAAGGTCCTAACTATAACTACCTACTGGCGACCGCCAGTAGGTAATATATATATGTATATATATGTTTCCAAAAAAGTGCCTTCATGACGGAGTGCACTCCCAACAAGTTTAATATTGGAAATAGAATAACTTCAGTAACTGACAAGAAATAATAATGGCATGCCTTGCCTGACGCGTTTCAAACTTCATGTCTTTTCTCAAAGGCAGCATGCATAGCAGCAATGTTCTTTCCGTCTCCAATTCAATTTTCCAATTAAGTACATCCTGCCCATGTGGGTCTTGATGAATTGCATCAGGGAAATTGGAGTTCGAATTTCACCCTAATGGGTCGGAAGAAAATGAACATGCTCGATTTTTAAATAACATACTTTGTCTCTGCTCTCCACAGTTCAGTAACCAGAAATTATTCCCAAAATAAAGCCAAACTTGTTGCTTCATAAGTGGCTGCCTTTCATCTGCGCGCCACGGACTTGCTATTTTCACTGCAGTGGTGCTCCTCCACGACCTGGCAGGCTCAGGGTGCACTACTGGTTAGGCCATGAAGTCCACTTTACTCCTGAGGGACCTTGAGGGCCAAGAAGCCCTCCTGGTACCTCCTGTAAGTCCTACACAGCGGGATTCCTGAAAGCTGGTTGGAGGCCCAGCCCCCTTTCTCCACCACTCTGCAAACACGACTGCTAGTTACAAAACCATAGAAATGCACTGAAAAATCCAAAGGTTACAGGGACGATATATTTAGGAATTAACATTTAAAAAACCTTAGAAATTCACTGAAAAAACCAAAGGTTACAGGGACATTATAGTTAGGGTCAGATTTTACTCGTACAAAACCAGAGAAATTCAGCAGTTATAGTTAGCTGAGCTAACTATAACTTACGCACTGCGTATGACCTCACATATTACATCTCTCATGACCTCGTCAGTGACATCACTGATGACATCTCAAATGACATCACTGATGACATTGTCCACAGAACCACTCACACCCCCATAAAACCTCTTGTACGCCTATTCACATACCCGAACAACCACTGATATACCCATTCACAGACCTATACAAGTACTCACACATCCACTCAGTCCTCCATAGAGCCACTCACACACCTACTCCCTCACTCGTACACCCACTTACGCAACCATTCACTCACCCATACATCAACTCATACAACCAGTTACCCAGCCATTCATTCTGCCACATAACTTAACCATAAAGCTACTTACACATCCACTTATTTACGTACAAAGTCACACACCCACTCACTCACCCAATCAGCCTCTCAGTGCAGCCACTCACTCACCCATAGAAGCCCTCATACACTCACTCACACAACCACTTAGATACCCATTCACATATCCATACAAGCACTTACACCGTCCTGTTCTCTGGTTTTGGACGAGTGAAATCTGACCCTAACTATAACGTCCCTGTAACCTTTGTTTTTTCCAGTGAATTTCTAAGGTTTTTTAAAATGCTAATTCCTAACTATAACGTCCCTGTAACCTCTGTTTTTTCAGTGAATATATATATATATAGATATATAAAATATAGGACCCACCTACCACAACCACCGCCTACACTTCTACCAATCCACAAGGTAACTGTGCTCAGCGTCACTTCAGTCGCACTCACCCGAGCATCCACAGAAACGGAGGTTGTTCATTTTCATACATTGATGCCAATATTATATATATATATATATATATATATATATATATATATATATATATATATTCACCGACAAAAACAGAGGTTACAGGGACGTTATAGTTAGGAATTAGCATTTAAAAAACCTTAGATATTCACTGAACAAAACGGAGGTTACAGGGACGTTATAGTTAGGAATTAGCATTTAAAAAACCTTAGAAATTCACTGAAAAAAACAAAGGTTACAGGGACGTTATAGTTAGGGTCAAGTTTCACTCCTACAAAACCAGAGAAATTCAGCAGTTATAGTTAGCTGAGCTAACTATACCTCACGCCCCCACAGTGCACTGCTTATGACCTCACATATTACATCACTCATGACATGGTCAGTGAAATCACTGATGACATCTCAAATGACATCATCCAGTGACTGTGTGTGTTTTTTTGTAAAGGTTTGAGTGTTAAATATATATACCAAGGTGTATAGGTGAATCAGTGGCTGTAGGACTGCCTGATTGGATGATTCAGTGGGTGCATGACTAAGTGTATAAGTGAGTGATTAGGTGTGTCAGTGAATGTATGGATGAGTGACTGGTTGTGTGAATATCTGTATCGGTCTGTCAGTTGGTGTCTTAGTGGTTGTATGGGTGTGTGAGTGGGTACATGAGTTTCTGTATGGGTGAGTGATTGGTTGTCTGAATACCTCTTTGGGTGTCTGAGTGTATGTGTGGGTGGGTGAGGGTGTGTGTGATTGCCTGCATGGATGAGTGAGTGGGTGAGTCAGTGTCTATGGGTTAGTGAGTGTGTGTGTGTGTGAAGGGCTGTATGGGTGAGTAAGTGTGTGTATAGCTGTGTCGGTGAGTGAGTGCATGTGTCATTGGTATATGAGTAAGTAACTGGGTATGTGATTGACAGTATGGGTGAGTGATGGGGTATGTGAGTGACTGTATGGGTGAGTGAGTGAATGTGAGAGTGGCTGTATGGGTGAGTGTACTTGTGTCAGGGACTGTATAGGTGAGTGAGTGTCTGTATGAGTAAGTGAGTGAGAGTGTGTAACTGTATGGGCGAGTAAGTGGCTGTGTGATTGACTTTATGGGTGAGTGAGTAGGTATGTGAGTAACTCTATGGGTGACTGACTCAGTGTGTGAGTGGCTGTATGGGTGTATGAGTGTATATGTGAGTGGATGTATTAGTGAGTGCCTGTGTTGGTGAGTGAGTGGATGTGTATGTTGATCTATAAATCAGTGAGTAGCTGTGTAAGTACTGGTATGGGTGTGTGAATGGGTTTGAGAATGGTAGTGTGTCGCGAAACATTGGTTCCACTGGAACCACAACTGGACTGGCAGAGCACCTTCAGGCCCCCTTCAATGGGCCCAGGACTGGGGTGGCACCACTTGGAAGGGCAGAACTCATAGCTGGTAGAGTCCAGGTACAAGATAGAGGAAGCCTGTTCTGTCCCTGAAGCTACTGAGCAGGAGACCAGCCAACTAGCTCTGGGAGTCACTCTGGTGGTCCTGGATTTGAGATGCAGGTTCAATCCTTTTCAGCAGGGCAGCACAGCAGGCAGCACAGTGGCAGTCCTTGCAGCAAATCAGCCCAACAGTCCTTTTTATGAGTCTTCCACTGGTCCAGATGTGCAGTGAAGAGTTGGGGTCTGAGGTTCATTATTTATACCTAGTGCCCAGTTTGAAGTAGTAGACGGTTCTGGAGGTTTCCACTCCCCTGAGCTGTCAGGCATCCCCTTCCTACCTGCCCTGGCCCCAGTTTGTGTGGGGACACAAAAGACTACAGACAAACCCTTTGTGATTGTGTTCAGGCAGGGCCTTTGTGATGTGCAAGTGTGGCAGGTGACAGCTACGCCCCCTTGTTAAGTCAGAGTGGCCCATCCTGCCAACACCTATCACCCAATTGTCTCACTGTCTGGGAGCAATACTGAAGGACTAGCTGCCAGGTACACCTTGTCATGTGACCCAGGGACAGGTTGCAGGCACCAAATTGTTAAGACAAGAAAATGCCAACTTTCTAAAAGTGTCATTTTCAGAATTGTGACTTAAAATCCGACTATACCATTGAAGAGGGCTTTTAATTACAATTCTTTAGACCCGAATATCGACCTGCCTACCTGCTCCCATTTGAAAGTTATCACTTATTAAATGTAAGAAAACCCAGTGTTATCCTATGGTAGCGGTAGACCCTGCAGTAGTAAAAACGAAGTTATGTTATGTTATGTTGTTATGATATGTAGATTTGTTAAGTGCACTTGTCACCAGTGTGGGTATTGAGGCATTGAGCAAGCGAGTAGAAGAGACCTATACCTGTCTGTGTCATCAATGTACTGTGGGGTTAGTTGAAAATCCAGGTTTTCAGCTTCTTGCGGAATTCGAGAAGCAAATTTGAGTTCCATATGTGTTGGGGTAGGTCGTTCCAGGTATTGGCAGCAATGTATGAAAATGAACAACCTCTGTTTCTGTGGATGCTCGGGGTGAGTGTGACTGAAGTGACACTGAGCGCTGTTACCTCGTGGATTGGTAGAAGTGTAGGCGGTGGTTGAGGTAGGCAGGTCCTATATTTTGAAGACCATCGAAAGTGTGAGTGAGAAACTTGAACTGACTCAGTTTGTGGAGCCAGTGAAGCTCCCTGAGATGAGGCAAGATGTGAGAGAAGCGAGAAAGGATGAGTCTGGCGGTGGCATTCTGAGTGGTCTGGAGTTTGAGTATGAGGTGAATTGAGATCCTGGCATAGAGTGTGCTGCCTTAATCTAGTCTGCTCGTAGTGAGGGCTTCTGTGATGGTATGTCTGGGGGAGCCACTTGAAGATCTTACTCAGCATTCGTAGGATGAGGAAACATTATTGGGTGAAGGCGTTGATCTGCGATGCAATGGTGAGTTTGTTGTTCAGGATTAGTCCCAAGTTTCTGGCGTGATCCAATGGGATAGGATTTGGTCCTAGTTCGTGGTTCTGTGGGCCGCCAGGAGGAATCCCAGGACGAGCTCTTGTTCCTGATGATCAGTACTTCCAGATCCTCGGTGTTTAGCTTCAGGTAGTTCTCTTCTCGCCACGCTGGTCATGCAGTTTGAGCAGGTGTTTTTGGTGGTGTTGGAGTTGTCCCTCAAGGAAAGGATGATTTTTGTGTTGTCTGCCTAGGAGAGGACGTTGATCCTGCGGGTTCTGATGATGTTTGCGAGCGGTGTCATGCATATGTTGAAAAAGGTTGGGCTGAGTGACGATCCTTGTGGTACTACGCAGATGAGTTTCTGGGGTTCCGATGTGAATGATTGGAGCCTTACTCTCTGGGTTCTGCCTGTGAGGAATGAGGTTATCCATTCATTTTAGTGCTGGTGCTGTGTGATGTAGTCTTGAGACGAGTGTGTGGTGAGAGACAGTGTCGAAGGCTGCGGAGAGGTCGAGCACAATGAGAGCTGCGATGTCTCCTCTGTTAAAGATGGCCCAGATGTCAACTGTGGCCGCAATAAGGGCTGTTTCGGTGCTGTGGTTGCTGCGGAAGCCCGATTGCGCACTGTCCACTAGTTGGTGAGATTCTAGTTGGCCTGAGAGTTGCTTGTTGATCACCTTCTCCAGGACTTTGACGGGGAATGGTAGATGCGAGGTGGGTTGATAATTGCTTAGTTCCCTTGGGTCGACTGATGGTTTCTTAAAGGGGGCAATGACTTTTGCGTGCTTCCAACTAACCAGGAAGGTTTAGATTTCGATGGAGGTGTTGACGATGGATGAGCACAGGCTGATCGTGGTTCCTCCCTGGTTGTGGGGGCATGGGTCCGTAGGGGCTCCTGAGTGGATTGACTTCATGATTGTGGCGGTGTCTTCGCTGGTGCGAGGGTTCCCGTTAGGTTTTTGTCCTCGTTTGCAATGGTGGACAACTGGTTGATAATGTCTTCAGGGTTGGGCTGGTCTTAGTTAATATAATTGATATGTTTATGTCCAGATCTGAAACTAGGAATGTGCGAGGTGGCATGAGTATTTTTACTATTTCAGAGACACTGCAGTTCACAAAGGCAAGTGTGAGTAATATTTAGGCCTGGGCGGAACAATTGGAGGAATTTGGCTACACTGTGTTACTCTTTTAATGTGGTCGGAGGACCAGTCTCAAATAAGTGAAAGGGGGGAGCTGGTCCTAGAGTTTTTCACTCCCAGGACATGTAAAACTTAAAAGTACGTGTCGAACTACCTTAGGGGAGACCTATACGTAATAAAAAAGAGTGTTTGGGCCTGGCAAAAGATCTATTTTGCCAGGTTGAAATGGCAGTTTTAAACTGCACACACAAGCTGCAATGGCAGGCTTGGGACATGTTTTAAATGGCTACCTAAGCGGGTGGCACATTCAGTACTGCAGGCCCACTAGTAGCATTTAATTTACAGGCCCTGAGTACATAGGGCACCACTTCACTAGGACCCTACAAGTAAATTAAATGTGCCAATTGGGTACAAGCCAATTTTACCATGTTTTAGGGAGTGAGCACAATCACTTTAGCACTGGCTAGCAGTGGTAAATTGCACAGTCCTAAGGCCAACAAAAAACGAATTCAGCAAAAATTGGAGAGTTGAAGGCAAAGGTTTGGGAGTGACCCTACAGAGGGGGCCAAGTCCAACAGAAAGTATACCTGTGGCGACTAGTGGTGTTTCAAGAAAGTGCACTCCTGATACAAACAAATTCTCTTGGAGGTTTTTCAAACTATTAATTGCCTTTAGACATTGATATGTTTATGATAAACTGTTTTCAGTTGAAATCTTTACTTAAACGGTTTAAATATTGTAGAATTAATTTTAATGTGAAAATCCTGAGAGCTTTAGAAATGTGTAATGCATTTCTAGTAAGTTTTCAACATTTTGTATGCTTTCCGAATTATTTGAATTTCATAAAAAACATTTCTTTGCATGTTTTTAAAGTTGTAATTAGTCAAACATTCTAAGCCTTTGAAGTCTTATAAATAGTTAAGTTAGTTAAGATTTTATTTTTTAAAGGTTTCACTTAGTTTAATCACTTGTTTATAGTTTCATTAGTTGTAAAAAGCAGGAATGTTGCAACGGTAAACATTTATTTTGGAGTTTTAAAGAAGTAAAATATTTTGTTAAGCATACTAAAAGACTTTCATCGCCTTCTAAACAAGTTAAACTATTTAATTCTAACTTGTGTGAAACATTTAGATACATGCTAAAGTTCTTTAACAAGCCAGTTAGTCTGTATTAAACACTTTAATTCAATTTTAGGTTAATTCTATATTCATTCGAGACAATTAATAAAACACCCAGTGTTTTTTAACTTAGAAAAAGATCTAGCACCAAAAGAGTACATTTTTCTGGTGATTAGTTTGAACCTAAAGTAAACATATGTAACTAGCTGTAACATCGTTGGAGAGAATAAGAAAAAAACATAGACTTTAGGTGCCAATTTACACAGATTTAATCTGTTGCAAAGTAGATGCCCCAAGCATTTTAACATTTACACCAGATGTTTTTATAGTTCATTCCCAAGGTTTGAACTGAAGCAAATATGTTGATGACTGTAGAATTGAACACTCAAATAAGCAGATCCTGTAAAGCCATTAAAGTGATAGGGTGTATGATCAAGGACTGTTAACTACACTATATTGTTTGGCAAAATTTGAATAAAAATACTTTGTTTTGCTGCAGAAACTAATGCCATGGGATCATCCGTACTACAGCGGAGTGCTCCGTGCAGAGCGGTGAGTAACTCAAACATATATTTTAACAAGCATTGCCAAAGGCAGTAAATATGTTTTTTTTTCAAGTGTGGATATGCTGGTGCAGTGATGTCTCCTAGATGGATGATTGCTTAGACAAAGGGAATACTTTGTCCAAGGCCGAGAGATCAACAAGGGCATGTACAGAACAATTCAACAATTTTGGCCTCTCCATCACTGCAAATAGGTCTCATCTGCAGCCGACCACTTCCATTCAATACCTGGGCGCCATCTTTAATTCAAAAACAGACAAGACTTTTTCATCTCAAAAGAGGTTTCTTCCACTTTCAAGCCCTCACTCAAGTGCAAAAAATAAACATTTCTGTTCGACTCTTTAAATGACTTCTGGAAATTCCACTTGTATTCCACTACTACGATATGTCAGTTTGTAGATGTGTCCTGTACAGGAGTAGTTGGACTCTTACTAGCAGCAAGTTTCCAGATCCTTTGACAATTGTAATAAGGTAACAAAACAACATCAAGGATGACTTAGTGTTGGAGGACAAGAGCCAACTTCCAAAGAGGTCTGCTTTCCAGCCACAAGCCGCCCATTTTGTGATGACCTCAGATGCCTCTCTAGAAGGTTGAGGTGCCCTCTTCACAAATTGAAGGCTGTAGGCCATTGGTCGACCCAGGAAGAGGGCCATCATTAAAATTTTCTAGAACTTGGAGCTGTCCCGAAATGATTAAAATTCTTTCTTCCAAGGTTATAAAATCTGCAGTCCGAGTAAGTACAGCCAATACACAACAGCAAGCAAGGGGGCATAAGGTCACACCTGTTAGCGGCAGAAACACATCTTCTATGGGGTCGATGATTCGCCACAGAATTTCTGTTGCAGCGCAACACATTTTTTTTTCCTCTTGTCAGGGCGTTGTTTCTGGTTCAGATACATCAATCGTCACCTTCCACATCACCCAATTTATTCGTCAGTCGTTGGTAACAAACTTGGCAACAAGTGCGCAAGCTATCCCATTGACCTTTTACCTGTGAAGGGAAAAGGTCACGTTAGTCAAATACATACAGTAAATAACTACATTTACTCCACCTGTCTTCATCCGCCTTCTCCTCTCCCATGTCGCCAACCGGTTCCTGGGTTAAAGAAAAAAAGGACAAAAACAGGTTAGTGGCCCCTCCAGGCCCCCCCCGTGGTAGAGTACAAGGGGACCCCTTTGGGTCCTCAGTCGACATCGTTGTCTTCATCTGATCCGTCCAGTGCAGCGTAGTCATGCAGGAGGCTGTGGATCATCTTACGGCACACCAGGGTTGATGTCTCCTTCCCACCTACCAGGCGGTTTCCATTCCAGAGGCAAAAATCATGTGGACAGATGCTCCCAGCAGATGAGAAAACAAGTCCCACGAGCGGGAATTACATCTTTTTTATAGTGCTTTTATTAGGATTTTACATTAAACAATAACAGTGGCATGAACAGCCCATGTAACATGCAAGTTTGCATCAAAACGCATTGGTGACAGCAGGTTAATGAAGGACATGGGGCATATGATGAGCAAGAGAATAACATGAGAGACATGTCAAGGAGAGTAGCTCGGATCATGCGCCCAGACTAATAATAGTGGGGGCGTGTTCATAAACTGGGGGAGAGAAAGAAAAAAAAGAGGGGAAGGAGGGGGTGAGGCAGGACCAGGGCGCTGCTTTGCAGAGATTGCGAATAAGTACAAAAGGTGCGATTGGCAGAAAGACGCAATTTTGCGTCAAAGTTGGCATAATGGCTGGAGGGGTCACCTGGGGCGACAGGGGGGCAACAAGTCTAATGTCTGGAATGAGCAAAGGGTGAAAGGAAATAGAAGGGTGGCAGCTAAGGCGATGGGCCCGAGGAGGCAGCAAGCTGGGGTTCACAGGAGTAGGGCATCATTTCGTATTAATTGGAGAAAGTGGTCCAGGAGGGTGTCCCAAGCAAGGGAAATGGGTCGTTTGTGTAGATGACGAACCTCCTCAGAGCGCAGGGCCTCCCCTCACCCCTCCCCCAGCGCTGTAGCGCCCCATACCAAGCCTCAGGTACAGGGGCCTGACTCTATCTCCAAGTGGGAATTACATCATGAAGTTATACTCTTCGTCGTTGAGGTCAAGCAGTTATAGACCTGTTTGGAACACTGTTAAACAGGAAATACCAGTACTTCACCAGCAGGCAGTGGAAATTCATTGTGGATGGAAGACACATTTTCGATCTCAGTGTAAAACACCTTTGTTTACACCTTCCCACCGCTTCCCCTCATCCTGAAAGTGCTTAGAAAAGCCACTCAATACTTCAAACCTCACTTGAGTTCGTTTGTAGTCATTCAGTAGCACTCTGCTAATTGCTTTGCTAAAAGATGCTTTTATTTGCAAGTGTTGCACCATTTTATTAAGCTTTATTAGGCATTGGAATGTTTAGCCACATAAGATACTGGTTGTGGTTTTTATAAATAGTGGTTTGATAGTAACTACTTTTTCATGGCTAAGTAAATGCTTCTGTCCTGTTGTTAGACATGCTTTAAGGGAATCCTGGAACATTGTTTCTGGTTCAACCTAACCACTTGTGGCACTAAATGCTGTCCTAATGTTAACAATATGCATTTTTGCTACAAAGTGACATCTTAGTGAGTCAACAGCAACACTGTGTGACCAAAACGTCTTGAACATAAAAAAAGCCTTTAACTATTTTGCTTTTAGGTCTGGTCTTTGAGGCAGCTTTAGCTGTTTCACCAGATTATTGTCCTCCAAACAATTGCTAGATAATATACATGCATATAGGGGGTTGTGTTCAGCAGGCATCATCCATTGCCCTATTGAATTGTTATTCACATTTTGCTCTTTTGCTTCCACCCACTGCACCATACAGCATAGGCCTGTGGGCTCAGCCCACTTTACCCATTGGCTCCATTCTCTTTGAGTGAGTGCACAAAGCTTGTGTACATTATTCACATCCACTTGAAAATAGTTCTCATCTCTTCTGTGACAAAGTTCTTTCAAAGTGTGCTTTTTTAATTTTATTTTTTATATATTATCTTTTTAAAATGTCTATCTTGCCTGCGTTTCAGATGTTCAGTTCGATAGGAATTTATTTCCTGTCTCCTTTTCAGAGTTACTGTTGTAACGTGTTTAAGTGACATTGTAGCTGGCTGCAGTTTGAGTCCATGGTTGAATGATGATTTATTCTTGTTGCTTTCACACAAAAAAACAATAATAAACTGCATGCCTTGTCTGGAAGGCTTATTTTTAACATCACTAGTGAAAAAGCCACATTTATGAAAAAAATTTAAGTTTGACATTTTTATTACTTACATTTGGTGGCCACATATAGTCGGCAGCCTTTTTTTCTTTTTATTTATATGGCATATACTTGTAATACATTTTTTTAAAAATAATAATTTATAAATAACCATAGCACAAGCATGACAATGCCAGACCTATTACTTTCTCAATGCTTGTTTAATACTTGGTCATGAGGCAACAAATGTGATATTTTTTATTGGAACCTCTTTACTACAATAATATGATATCACATTGCCATGGTGATTCCTTCTGCTCAATGACAAGTTATTAAACATGTGTAATTGGTGAGAAAAGAGAACCAACGTCGGACTCCAAAAGCCGCACCTCCTCGATGTGTTCCCCAGGTGATAGATTAATAATATAATAAAAATCGGTGTGCACAATCAGCTCCGGCACCCGCCGTTGTGGGATGCCAACTGCTAAGCAGATACACAATACTTTGAGAACACTGGAGCGGTGCACTAACAGGTGAGTATGATGTTAATAAAGAAACTTGATCAATGTCTTTGTTGCAAAAAAATATAAGTCTTTATTTCAAACAGTCCATGCAAAGCATCAGCCAACGCGTTTCGTTCAATTGATGAACTTCGTCAGGGCAAGCGTGAAGATTGGCAAGTAATGGCGAACAGTGCTTCGTTGCGGAGAGGTTCTTATGGCTCAATCTGGCCCGGTCCCTGGTTGAAGATGAAAGCCAGGTTTGTCGGTCTTAGGACTGTGTCAGTTACGTGGGACTCCTTGATAAGAGCCCCCTTATTGTTCCTGCAGTCAGGCGCAACTTCGTCTCGACTCAAGTCTTTTGCAACAAAGACATTGATCAAGTTTCTTTATTAACATTATATTCACCTGGTAGTGCACCGCTTCAGTGTTCTCAATGTGTAATTGGTGCTTCTTATGGAAGCCAGAAAGATAGATGTGAGTGGATTTTTATGACCAGGAATAGCCTAATTAAATAGTCATAACATACTAGGGAATTAAAGGACATCTACCACCTTTTGTGAAGCTGCTTAAGGTAGACGATTCTTGTGCCTTGGGTGCCAAAAGCTGCACTTAAAGAAACACTTTGTTCGAGGCATGTGTGGCTGTAGATACACATGATTTGCATACTGCTTGTTTTTTTCATCCAGAAGAACACTTACAACAATAGCACAAGTTATTCCCTGAAGCCTGTTTGAGATACACCTCTCTGCCCATCTCAAGAGCATTAATGGCTGCTAGTGTCCCTGCTCAACTGACAGTTGCTTCCAGGACTGGTCTTGCAGTTACCTGACGAGTGCCAAAGAACAAACCTGACATTTTTCTTGTTAGGGTAGCCATGTGGCTTCTTGATTTGAGACCTCTGAAATCCTCCAGATTAAGAGCCTTGTAGCAGTAGTGGAAGCTGTCCAAGTCGTTAGGAATTTGACGGGTCTCAGTCTCAGCCCAGTGGGCTTCTTAAAGAGACCAACCGAAGAGGGCATTGAAGCCGATAGCTGTGGTCTTGAAGCACTGTGGCGTATGCTGCTCAACTATGTGGTTTGGAATTTCATTTGGTTGCAGAGTGTGAAGTCAAATTCATATGATCTTCCCCTTTAGTATCAAGAACTGCATAAATAAAAAGCTCCCAAAGTCTGAATTTTGTGAAAAAGTCCCTGCAGAAATCTAAATATCATAATTTGTCCCTGCGGACATTGCCCTGAGAGACAGCAGTGATTACTCTTCTCAGGCTTCAGCAGTGCGTCGTACTGCTTAGAAAATGTTCATCTTGTAAATAATTTTTCCTATGAACTTGCAGTAAGCTAATTTGAGGCCGTCAAGCCATCTCCAAGCTTAACCTTTGATTTGTGTTAGTAGGGGAGTCCTGCTCTCCCAGAAAACTGCATCTGCACAACAGACCTAGAAAAACTCACATTGTTGATCTGGTGGTTGCATACTCAGTTGCTGCCTCTGGAGGTGGATTCTTTTGATTGGATTTTTCTCCATCTCTCCTCTGCTTCAGTAGTTGCTCCTGTCAGGCTGACCCCAGGTTGAGAAATCTGATTTTTATATCAACTGCAACCTGATGTTAACTGTACCTCAAGTCCTCTGGTAACTTATTTTATCACTGTGTCAAATCTCCCCACTTGCGTCATTAGGCTGATATTGTCCACTCGGGGACAGGTGTTCTTGTTGATGGATCTACTACAGCAACCTGAAGAGACACTCTTTCTTAGACTAGTCCAACTGTGAAAAGCATCATAATGAGGGGCCCCATGAGATTTTATTATTAAACAGTAAATTAACCCGGTTTTCACTAGTTTCTCCACTTTTATCTCTTTAGTTTTAGTGGATTTTCTTAAAATCTTACTAATATATTATTTTATCAACTTCAGTTTTTTCCTTTTGTTTTTATATCTGAATGCTTTGTCTTCTGATTGTTCGTTGCCGCATCTTCAGTATCATTGATAAAAGTCAAGCTTTGAACTTGACCTTCACTACATGTGACTGAAACTAAGGAACTACAATAAGGTTATTGGTATTCATGCCACTGTTAGTGACTACATGATTGAGGATGTTGTGAGAGCTTTGCTAAGGTACATGAAACCTCCAGATTCTGCCAATTTGCTTGTGAATTCCTCACACTGTGTGGCAAAGAAAAGTAGCATTTTATGGACTTAAGTGGGAACAAACTGCCTAACTCAGCAGTCATTTCACCTTTCTAAACAACAACAAAAAGAAAAAATCAAAGGTGCACATAGATTAGCTTGTTCTGAAAGCACTTTACGCTCAGTTGTTTAGATCGTATTTTTATATTTTCAAGCAATTGCTTTGAATATTTCAGCTGTGAAAGTGTTAGATTATATTTCTATTATAAGACTCGTGCATTGAGTTCTCCTTTTAACATGCAGCACAAAATATTGTCTTGTTTTAGCCATTGAACATTGACTCATACCATTGTGAATCACTGGTTGTTCAGTTTGCAAGCCTTACACCTAGAAGAGTGATATACTTTAGATTTGCTACATGACAATATTATGTTGTATACCTTATAACAGCAAGAGTTTTAGAACTTTGATGTGTGTACAGCAATCACTTAACTTAAAATCATGCCACTTATGTACACTCATGAAGTGACTGGTAATGTTTGGTACAAGTTAGTTGGTGAAGTTTTCCCAGGTGTCTTTCATTGTTAATATCATGAACTATAACATAATGTATCTCTATAGAAGAGTAGTGTGTAAACAGCAGCCGCGCTGATATAATTAGCCTAAGAGCATTTATCGATTTAATTTTATTGTGCATGGATCTATGTTTGTATTCATTTATCATTTCTAGATATTATAGCTACCTGTAGTATTTGTTGCTGTTTATAGATTGGAGAAGCAAACTAAGGTGAGGTTGAGATCTAGTAGTGTTGCGGGGATTCTGCACCTACACAGAACTATGCGCAGGAAAACAGAACCTCGGTGTTTAGGGGTGTACCAACCTTCACCTTAGTACCCAAAATCCCAAAACCGACTAGCTATAGTGTCTCATTTGTTCTCCTCCAAAAATCACGAAGCTACAAATGATTAGACAACCCAGAACACAACACTCCCGACTCTCTCAGGAATCTCTCAGTAATCGCGGTAGCAAGACATACCCTTTCGCTCGCTCACTCGTACTTGTCCATAATAAGAATTGGCAGAGTCACTGTAATAGTTCAAAATGTTTATTTTAACTATCGTGCTCTACAATACAGTATACGAGCCACTACCAGCAGCAAAATGCATAAACTCAGAACAATTAGCATTGTTACAATTCCATAGAGTACAAAGGGGGAAGTCATTATATAAAGACAGTGGAAAAAGGACTATAAGGCCTAACCACCCTCCCCTTGACTGGAAGAAGTTTATTTATATAAAAGAAGCTCTCTGGGCTTTGACAGCAGACCCCATACATTAAAGCCTAGATGTAAGGTTTACATCATAGGAACAGCTTAGCTCTTCTCCATGGAAAGGCTCTCTCCAAGTGTGTGTTAAAACAACATGCATCCCCGTAATATCAAAGCACGAGTTTCCAGCATTGCAGCTGTGTTTAGCATGTTATGTCTAGGTGCTAGGGACTGACCAGAACAGAATAACAAGGGGCATTGTTTATCGACCTTGTACAACGTGTTCAGACTAAACTCCAAGAACTCAGCAGAGAACGTGAAAAGCAGACGGTTCTCATGTGAAAGGCATAAACAGAGTCTTGCAAAAATAGTCATGTAGTAACGTGCGCAAAAGCAGCATCACGGCAGCAAAGCTCATGCTAACTTAGCAATGTCGACAATGACCCTAAGGGCCATATAACACCCTCCCCTTGGTAAGGTCATAGGACATAGACAAAGGACCAAAACAGAGTTCAAAAGCCAAGCAGACTTCAAAGAGTTAGGGAGAAGGAAAAGAAAAATTGGGAAAATTAAATTTAATTAAAAAAATCCAATAAAGTGCTGTCTCCGTGATAATGTTATTACGAAGGAATCCATCAAAGTACGTGAACTCAAGAATGCAATTCCCTCCAAAAGATCATTCCTATCGTTAGTAGAAAAAAGGGATGCCATCCAATCCAGTAGGTCGAAGGAACAAACGTGCTCCTCGTAATCTGATGCTTCCAAAAGCATAACTGGACAACTTGCGTGATATTCGATGAAACTCTGATGCAGGAGGTTCTGTGCAGCCGCACAGATGTCCCATTCAGCCAATACTCCAAGTGCTGCCGCACACGCCATACGGCCATCCCCAGAACAAGCCTGGTCATGAGTCTCTAAGGGACCCATTAACTGGTTAAAATCCAGGACTGGACATGACGTATTGGAGAGGCATAAATTCATAGCCCAGTGGAAGGGGCACCGTCGACAGTAGAACACTGGTTGCACACAAGTAAAGTAGGCAAAGCGAAAAGTTAATCCATAACTCACGCCAAGCGTTGCTAGTGGCAAGCATCCAAAAACCTGTTGCATTCGATCACGGTACAGTTGCAATTGGCGTGGTCTGTGCATTACCACAAGATGAGCAGCCATTGGGCAGCAGGAACAGTAGAAGCAGGATTCCACCAGCTAACGCTAGTAATAAAGGGAATCCTCCGAACACGCTGGAAAAAATAGAATGAATAAAAGCCGGTATTACTCCAAATATCGTCTGAAACGAAGTCACAAGGCCGGATCCCACACGTTTAAAAAAATGTGCAAGGCATTTATTGTCAGACGCATTAAATATCTGATGTATAAGCTCCCCAAAGTGAAGTGGGAGGTTAGTGTTCAGAAGGGACTGAATCTCGCTAGATGTCCTAGCCACCTGTAACTCGAAGGTCTCTCGAGCCGAAGTGAGAACCACTTTTTGTTGGAATAATAGCGCTTTGAGCCTGCTCAATTTGTTGAAATCTGTTTTCAAAGTCGGAATGTATGGCCAAATGGAACTATCTAGACGCCCATGTGGGGGCGGAAAGAGCACATTGCTACAACAAGTTGCGCTGTGAAACTGTTACTGAAAACGGGATTCCTGCCCGTAAACCACAGCAGTCTTGGTTGTTCAAAATAAGATAACTGCCGTTAGTAAGCAAGGTAAAAGTGGGAATTATTGATGGCACTGGGGTTCCTTTAAAAAAACAAGCCAGATTAGGCACTGATACATTACATGCGCCGTGCAATTTAACGTGTTTACAAACCAGGGAATGTCCTACTGTAGAATTGCAGTCCTCCCCTGTTAGAAAAACTTCCTTATCCTCCCGCTGACATCTGTAAGTGAAAGGTAGGGACCATAATTCATGGAGAAATGCACTACCTAGTGGTTCAAAACGGCCAATCGGAAAATGTTGCATGCATAATTTAAATTGAAACAGCGAAAAAGGGAGAGAGATAACCCCATGAAATAACCAAACAGCAGAGTCCGTTTCCGCTACAGAGAACGTTAAAGGCTCCAATTGTTCAATATGCAACAGTGTATACGCAGCATCTTTCATGGACATAAATCTTTGTTTATCAGTCAGATTAAATGGTAGAAACAAAGCAGAAGCATTTAACTAATCCCAAGGGACTTTTTCCCATTTTGAGAGTCTGTAACGTCCATGTAAACTGCTTAACAGATCTTAATTGATTATGACCATGATACAACACAGATACATCACTCTGAACAATATCAATAACAGAAGAAACAATATTATCCAATGTATAAATGCGTGATGAAAGTGTATTGATGCTATTGTCGACCACTGCAAGGACTTTTTCTAAATGTGCTTGATCAATTTGGCGCAGATGAAGTGTTGCCTCAATCCGCGAAAGTTTCCAAATTTCGTTGTAAGCAGCATAAATAAATCTCTTAGATCTAGGAGTCCTAGGTCCTAAGATGAAATCAGCCAAATTGATATCATTCGACAAGAGTGTGAGGTGTTGTTTCACTGATGCTAAGGTGGAATGTTCCAACCATTGTTGGCATAATTTACCCACTGAGTATGTGGTGACCGAATGTGTAAGTGGATAACGAGGATCCGGTCTAGTCTGTGTGAAACCAGGTGTTACATTATAATAACACAATTGACATGTATTAGAATTTGTTTGCCACACCAACCATCTGGATGAATCAATTTCAGAGACATTGAAAGTGTCATTTAGAAACAATGCCTGTAATGCATCGATAGTATAATTCGTCTGAGCACGCCAATTGTCGCATTCCGCTAAGGACGGAATGGACGAGATATTTAAATTTTTCACAGTGGCCAAGCCAAAACAAGTGGTTTGGTACACTGTAGCATTCAAAAATAAAATTTGAGTTAGGATCAGGCAGGCACGATGTAATGCTTCCGTTCCCTGAACCTGCCACTGTTTAGTGCCCCAAATTGATTTTAACTCGATGGTCTCTTTCCAGTGATCATAACCCTGTGTGGCTAATTTAGCCCTAATAGAGTTGGAGTAAACCAATTTAGTGTGGGTCAAGATAAATTTGGATTGAGATGACAATTGTAGTTTAAAGTAGTAAGATTCCGGATTAGACGTGTCATAATCCGTAAAATATATGAACTTATCTCTAAGAGTTTTAGAACTCCCTTGTAATGGAGCTGGACAATGTTCCAGTGCTTAATTTGTGCCGGTGCTTTCCGGTGCTAAGCACCGGCACTTCTTTCTCAGGGTCGGGTCTATTGAATTTTTCTCCCATGCACATAGTTGGTGCACTGGCCTGCACTGTGCACGGGCTATTAAAACGCCCCTCGGAGCGAGGCTTGTGCAGATGCATCATGGTGCATACTAGTGTGCTTGCTTTGGCGCGCGCTGATGCGTGGTCTTCAGGGTGGGGCAGGGCGGATGTGTTTTCATGCGCAGTTTAAACTGCACGTACGATGAGCTGGGAACTTCATTTATGTGGCGCCAGACAGCAGTCTTTGCTTGCCAGTGCCAACGAAGCTGCAAGGTTAGGTGAGTAGGCACCGGCCGGCGGAACAAACACACGGGAGGACAGATTAGCAGCGCGCTAAGAAAACTGCGAAGCCCCAGCAGAAATATCAGTTTAACTTATGATAACTTAAAAATAGGCATCGCTGTTTGAAGGGAGGTCTCGGCCTTCGGGGGCCAGGAGCTCCCTCCGTGTTGAATCCAATTCCTGGAAATGGTTTTATGCGATTCTGGGTGGTTTGGGAATAGCTCGCGCCAGCTCACACATCATCTCATGCACGCACAATAATTGTGGCCAGCGTTTAAAAATAAGCCCGGACAGCTCGGAGACGCGGCCAAGTGACAAACTGCAGAGGCTGCGAGGTTACCAGCCCACCGGGCCCCCAGAGGGTGTTTTTATTACATTCTGACAATCCTCTCACTTGACAGGGGCTCCTGTCCACCTGCGTGGGGGAGTAATCCCAAGGCACAGAGCTCCACCCTTGTGTTACACGAGCACAGTGCACACATGGAGGAGTAGGCGCTGTGAGCCTCTGTCCACCCTGCAGCACGCAATCACACACCGCACACTGCCCAGCACTGTGCACAGGCAGAAGGCCTCTGGCCTGATATCTCCTGACCGAGCCCAAGGACAAAAGGGGCGCCTCCATGTCTTTGCAGGGGGGCCCCTCAAGTTTTTTTTACACCACTGAGTGCTTTGCTTGCTCATGAGAAGGCAGTGGGACTAGGCTGGCTGGGGAGTCTAACGCTCTTCAGGTCTGCATTTTTTTACATTTTTGTCTACCACAGGCCCCATGTGCACCTGCCATGTTTATGTACTCAACTTGTTTGGAAACTCTGATGCACGAGTTTCATGTACGTATATATTGTCCTGAGCTTTGAAGCAGTTTCCAGTTATCAGCAGCAGTGTAAGAAAGTCAGACAATAAAAAGTTAATTCTTACATGATTCTGGCAATGTGCATATGGATTCTAAAACTTGATCATGTTGTTTTGGGTGACCAGCAGCTGGGCATCAGACGGGCAGCTTTTAGGGTGGTGAGCACCTGGCATTGAGTTTGGGGGTGCTGAGTTGAGGCCAATAACTTGGATTGAAAGCGCCTGCTACAGAGTTCCTTGTGTGTTCCAGCAAGATTCAGGCTACAATAAAAATGTGAAGATAATGCTGCACACTGGTGATTAAATGTTATGTCCCTGCTGGAGAGAGATCAGTGTTTTGTCTAGTAGTAGTTTTAACTGCAGCACAGAGAGTTAATGTGCCTTCTGCAAAGAACATGTACCATGCAGATGACAGAACTGTATTTATGCGGATAGCTCAGTGGGTTTCTGTTTTTGTCATAGAGATCCTTTTGTTACTTGCTCTTCATAAATTACAATCCTACTATAGCACAGACGGCAGACTCAGTTGAATTAGTTCAAAAGTGCTTGTGGAAGCCTCTCTGAATGGAGTTGAATGTCTGACTTCATTTGAAAATAGGTGGAAGTGGGAATTTGTGACTTGTAGCCTGATCATGTAATAGAACTATTTGTTTGAAGCATGAGAGCCTGATTCTCCATCAAAGCTTAATCCCAATGGTATAACTGACACTTTATTATCTTTTATTAGGAATACTTATTGTGATGCCACAAAACATCTTTTGATGGCATAAAACCTTAACACAGTTAAAGAATCCCTATTCTGTGTCTTGGACAGCACAGCTATCATTTGGTGAGACAGGCCATGAATGATACTGCCCTGTCACCCTCAACTTTACATAATTAATAACTGTATATTTAATCAAGCAGATGTGTACTCTTTTCTTGCTGTCCCTCAGTATCTGCTTTTCTTCCTCCCTTTCACTTCTCACTCCTTCCCTTCTCTCCATTCTTCTTTAACTTTCTACCCTACGTCCGCGTTTCCTCTTAATCGCCGCCTCCCCTCATTAAATGCTTCATTGTTCACCTTTCCCTTCCACTCTACTTTCACATGCTCTAAACTGTCTGCTCTTCTTCCCTTGCCTTTCTCCCATTTCCACTTTTCATTCTAATCATGTTACACTCCACTCTTGCACTCTCAATCTCTGCTTGCCACTGGAGGAAGTGGGTGAAGCCGGGGAAGTGGGTGTGGCCTCTTAACAAAATGTGAGCACCTGCACTTCCTATTTTACAAATTAAGCACTGCAATGTTCCCATTGAGTGTAATTAAGAACAGGTCTTAATGTGTTTGTTTTGTGCAAAAAATGATGCCCATAATGTTGATAACAAAAGAGATCAGCAGAATTGGCAGAATTTGAATACAAAGCTTCAGCATCAAAAGCAGCATAATATTTCAAATGGAAAAACAATGCATGTACTGCTTGCACATCCCAATAGTCCGAATGTATGTCCCGTGTTACCACATCTCCTAAAGAGACGCGAAACACGTATGGCACCCTGAGCACCTCGGTCGGACCGTGAATTTCAAAAGCTACTTTGGCCCAAACATTGCCATCTGCAACCGGGAATGCCGAAATGTTCACAAGTGTCTGATCACGTTTCATGATATGGGACGATGTGTGAGGGGCCAGAATTCCATCGACCAAGTTCATAGCAGAGCGTTCTGGCAAACAATGACCATTGATTAGCAAGAAGAACACTGTCACAAATCCAATTGACATGAAGAGGAAAATCAGGATAAGCACCAACCAAATGTAAGTCCATGGAGGGACCAGATAAGTCTTTTTGAACCAAGAGAAGAAAACACTTAATTTAGTCGGTGGGACTGCCAAACTGGAAGTCGAGGAGGATGAGTCTAGAGAGAAGCTGTCATGGTCCCCAAAGTAACCGTTTGCATCCCTCGGTATTAAAGGTGGGTGGGATGTATCCGCCTGATGTTGTCGAGGATTGCTCGGCACTTCCCTCTGGGACTCATCTGTGGGATACGTATACTCGACATCGGCATTGGAAGAGGATGGAGGTAGAACAGGCAAGAGGTCAACAGCAGTTTCCATCTCATCCTCGCCGGTACGGGCTTTAGTCGTAGACGTTGAGGTTACCGGATTCAAAGAAATTGTGTTGCAGGAAACCGCAGGTGTTACACTATTCAGAATCGGCCAGACGGTGTAGCTTGACATTGTCCACTGAGATGTATCTGTTGTCTTTGCGACCAGGTAAAGGTGGTAAAATGACTGTACCCTTCAATCCAAGTACTGGAACTGGTGCACGATATGAGGGACCAAATTCTTTTTTGTTCTCAAGCTTTTCTCGTACCAGATCTCCAATCTTGGGAAGCCAACCGGCAACCGGAATCAGCAAAGCTGCATCATTGGAAGAGGGTAAATGTTCAGTTGCGTAGCTGTCACGGGTCTTTTGTAGATCCTGTAACACAGTAGAATGATTATCTACGTCAAAGGGTGCGGCTGCCACCACAACGTCTAGACCATCAAGGTCTGGCACAAACATTTTAATGCCAAAGAGCATTTCGTATGGGGTCCGCCCACCCAGAGATCTTCTAGGGAGATTCAGTGCACGTTGAACACCATACAAATGGGCCAGCCAGTTCCTGCCAGTACCTAAGACTCTAGCTGTCAAGGATTGCTTTAAGTCACGGTTCATTCGCTCCTCAATTGAATTGCCCTCAGGTCTGTATGGAGACGAAAACTGCACCAGCACCCCCATTGACTTCATCGCGTCCTTGTACGCCTTAGAGGCGAACTCTGGACCTTGGTCCGAATGGAAGGTGCCACAGGCAAACATCCCGACAAAGACACGCAAATCCCTGATGACATTTCGAGCATCAGCACTGCATTGTGGCCAAACCCAAAGGAATCTAGTGCACGAATCAACTGCAACAAATATATATTTATACGCAGTATCAGAAGAAAAAGGACCGCAGTGATCAAGATATACATAGCCAAATGGTTGATTAGAAATACATAGCTGTGTTTGAGGTGGGCGTGTGACCGTAGATGTTTTAATTTGTTGACCAATGTCACAAGAGTGTACATAATTACGGGTTTGTTTATATAAACCACGCCACCAATAACGTTGCTGCAAAATCGAGACTGTCGCTGACACCCCGGCATGTGCAGAAGCCATGCCCTCGTGTGCGGCTTTGATCAAAGCAAGTCTGCGGTCCGAGTTGGGAATCAGCCGATCCCCAACCGATGGAATCTTAGGATAAGGAACTTATTCGGGAGACATATGATAAGAGTATTTTGAAGGGAAGCCCTGAGGTTAAGCAGCTCCCTCCCTTGTAGCAGCTACCGCTGCCAGAATATCATTATCTATTTTAGTCATGGACCTTGTAACTGCTGCTACGGAACATGTGGCTACTGCAGATTTGGCCGCTTCATCAGCCAAAGAATTACCAAGAGCATGTGCTCCCACACGCTGATGGCCAAGAGTATGTATAACATGCGTGAGGGGCAGACGTTGTTTAAGGTCTGCCACTCGAACCCAAAGCGTTTTATGCTTAATTGTGCTGCCTTTAGAGTCTCGATAGTCATTTTGAGACCAAAAGAATAAGTTGTCATTAAAAGACTGAACACAGTAATAAGAATTGCATACAATAAGAGTATTCACATTAGGATCAGCAAACTCGAGAGCAAGAACAAGAGCACGCAGCTCCGCCAATTGTGCTGTACAGTCTCCAAGTGCCTGAGTATGCACTATGGAAGACTTAAATTCTCCATTGACAATTGATCCAGCAACAATTGCGCAAGTCGCTGAATAAGCATGTTTGGAGCCAGTGGCCGGTTGAGCCGAGCCATTGGTATAAATGATACATTCGTACTTAAGTAAAGGAAGCAACGACAACGGAGGAGGATGAACATGTTCATACTGTAAAAACTCCTGTGTCTGAAGTGCAGGATCAAAGATAAACGTGACATCAGATGATGTCAAAGAAGTAGCCCATTGTATCCAACGGGGATGTAGTGCCTTAGAGTTAAGTACACTTGCCTTAGTCACAGCCTCCAAAGCAGGGAAGGGCGTGACCATAAGAATGCGTTTACCTTGCGCCAGTGAGCGTTCCTTCAGATCCGCCATCTGGACCGCTATCAAAATTTTCTCAACATTTGAAAAACGCATTTCAGCTGCAGTGTACAATTGTGATTTGTATGCAATAGGTACTGTGTCTCCCTCATTGAACGTCAAGTAAATGAAACCCACTGCCCCTGGTACTATACGTATCACTAGGTTCGCGGTGTTATCACGCGTCAACAAGTAGTTAGTTGCAAGCATGTCAGATTGAAAAGAATGTAGGATAGAGGTATGTTCCGGAAGCCAGCTGGCAGAAGAATATGTTGGTTGTATCAACGCATAAAGCGGTTTGATACGCTGGGCATAATCGGGAATGTATGTCCTCCCGAAATTCAAAAATCCCAGCAAAGACTGAAGTTTCTTCAGTGTAGAAGGTGGTTGCAATTGTGCACATTTCTCCAGGAATTGGGGGCTAACCCCTTACCTTCATTATTGAGCTCATAGCCCAAAAAGAGTACCGCCAAATGAGCGATGTGCGATTTAGCAAAATTGAACTTGTATCCATAGTTGGCAAATGATAAAATGATTCGGTCGACTCGGACAAGATGCGGCATAAGTTGTCGTCCGTCAGATATGTCATCAACGTACGAGAACGCATCTGGATCTATGTTGTGTAACAAAGACACAACACGTGCCGCAAATGTCCCGGGGCTATTCTTATACCCCAAAGGCAAACGCGTAAATTTTTTCTGATTTCCGACGGCGGTAAATGCTGTCAAGTCACGACTCTCAGGAGCGAGATTATGACTGTAGAAACCATTGGAAATGTCCAGTGTAGTTTTGTATTTTTTACGAACAAGATTGTTGACCAGCGCAGAGCTGTGGGTGTTTTGCACTGCAAAAGTGCGACAATGACTATTTAAGTTTCGGTAATCCAATACAATCCGATATGAACCGTCAGGTTTTGACACCGTAAAGAGAGGATTATTCATCGGTGATGTACATGACTCAATCACTCCTTGATACTCTAACTGTGTTAGAATGTCACAAACGTAAGCCTTAGCTTCACGCTTGATTGGATATTGAGGTTGTGGCAGCGGCATAGATCGTAAAGGTATCTCATGTGCTGGTGAATCAATATCCCAGCCCACCTGATTATGGTACACCGCCGGGGCAAGGGCCAAAGCCCACTCAGCTGCGAAAGCCTTTGCATGCTCTTAAGGGACGTAACGCGAAAAACTCGGAAGTATCACGTCCTCCCCTTTAGAAGCGGCTAACACAAAGGGTAGAGGCCAATCTGCCTCCTCTAACAAAATGTCATACGAGGAGGTTAGATTCCCTCAGAAAACCGCCTTGATTGGACGCGGTATATCACCTTCAATTTGGAAAATAATCTCATAGAGTCTATCCGGGGGGGCAACCTGGGTATCTGCTGTTTCTACTGTAATGAATGTATCAGTTGCTGTCGCCTCTAGACAGGGACGCAGTGCCTCCCGCACTATGGTAACCTCCGCCACGCTGTCGAGCAGAGTCACTGCCCACGTCCAGTCCAGGAGTCGCGTTCTCACCGTCTGAGGCATATCTCGCTGTTAAAGCGGCAACTTTTTTCTTCTGATACGGGGGTCGAAAACGAGGCAGGTCCTCTTGTTTGGCTTTAACGTCAAATTGTCGAGGTTGATCTCGTCCCTGTTGAGCGGTCGGACCTTTGCCACGATCTTGGCGCTCCCTTCCACCGACTTGAGAGTCCGATGTGTCCTGTAAAGAACGAGGAGAGCGCTGACCAGGGACCTGAAATCTATCAGGAGTCTTAATTTTCGCACGGTCGTGCAAGTCATAAGTACCCTCAGAAGACTCAGGTGTTGGTGAACCAGCACGCAAACCTTGCTTCCGCTTTTGCTGCCCCTGTTTTTTATTTTTCCAGTTCTTTTTAGGAAAGAACGGGTGCCCGTCTTTATCAGACTGGGCTTTCTGTTGTGTTTGAGATTGCGTCTGCGTTTGAGCAAAAGGCTTAACTCCCAGACTATTGCGGCCTATAGTCTTATGAGCCTTTGCAATAATTTTCGGTAATTCGCGTGGCTTGTCTGCGACAGCCTCCAAGCGGTTTGCCACTTGAAAGCTTACAGCATCACCCTTGACATTAGCAAGGATCATGGGACAACACCTGGTGGCCGACTGCCCTCGGAAGCCCACCCACCCCCACAGACCACGCCAAAAACCTCGGCATCGTACTCGACGCATCACTCACCATGAACCGACAGGTCAATGCCATCACCTCCAGCTGCTTCCACACACTCCGCATCCTCCGCAAGACCTTCAAATGGATCCCCCCAGAGTCAAGAAAGACGGTCACCCACGCACTCGTCACCAGCAGACTGGACTATGGAAACACCCTCTACACCGGCATCAACAAATTCCTACTCCACAGACTCCAGACAATACAGAACTCCGCCGCCAGACTCGTCCTAGACATCCCCCGGCACGAACACATCAGCCAACACATACGCAGACTCCACTGGCTCCCCGTGGAGAAAAGAATCACTTTCAAGATCCTCACCCACGCCCACAAATGCCTACACAACAACGGGCCAAAATACCTCAACGACAGAATCAACTTCCATGTACCCAAAAGAAACCTCCGATCCACCAACCTCACTCTGGCCGAACCCCGCGCATCCACAGGGCCAGAGCAGGGGGAAGATCCTTCTCCCACATTGCAGCCAAGACCTGGAACGAGCTACCGGCAGTCATCAGGCGCGCCCCCTCCCTGAACACCTTCAGAAAGACCCTCAAGACCTGGCTCTTCGGCTAAGCAGATCTGCATCCCCCTCTCCCCCCCCCCCCCCAGCGCCTTGAGACCCTCACGGGTGAGTAGCGCGCTTACAATCCCCTGATTGATTGATTGATGTCAGCAACCACTTCGAACACCCCCACTAGTCTCAGTCCCAACTCTACAGCTGCTTCGGCTCCGTGTTTATTTATTTATTTTATTTAAGCAACTTGTAAAGTGCGCAAATACCCGTGGGTGTCTCGGCGCTACGGACTGGAAGGAAAGGAAAGGTCATGGAGCGGGGGACTTATTGATTGAAGAGCCAGGTTTTCACTTGTTTCCTGAAGGTTAGCAGGGTAGGACTTGTCTTAATGTGAAGGGGGAGTGAGTTCCATAATCTGGCAGTGGAGACTGTGAATCTTCTATCGCCCCATGAAAATGATCTTGGTACGAGGGACAGTCAGCAGGTAGGCTGCTGAGGAGCGCAAGGGTCTGCTGGGAGCGTATGAGCTAAGGGCTTTCTTCAGAAACTCAGGCCCTGTGTTGTGGATTGCCTTGTATGCAATGCATAACGCCTTAAATTTGGTTCTGCTTCCTATGGGCAGCCAGTGGAGCAGTCGTACCACATTGGATATCGGCTTGAACTTGGGGGTACCTGACAGAATCCTTGCAGCTGCGTTCTGCACCAGTTGTAGCTTCCTTAGGACTTTTGCCTGGGCGCAGACTAAGAGACCGCTACAATAATCGACTTTAGACATTACCAGTGTGCTGATAAGAGTTCTACCGGCGCTGATAGGGAGAAACGGTAGGAGTTTTTTATCATCCTGAGGACGTAGAAGGATGAGGAGACAACTGCATTAGTGTGGTGTATGAAAGACAGCTTGTCGTCAAACATAACACCCAGGTTTCTGACCTTTGTGACGGAGGTGAACCCAGCTTGGCTGGCCACCATATGGGGGACCAGACAGGGGAGAGTTTACCAAAGATCATCACCTACGTTTTGTCTGAATTTAATTTGAGGCAATTGTTAGCCATCCATGCACTGATGGCTAACATTCCTTCTTGGAAGCTTGCCGCAACTCTCCATCATTGTGTATTGCTAGCACCAATTGAATATCATCGGCGTACGATGTTAGAACCATCCCATAGGATTTGATAACCCTCGCCAGGTCCGACAAATATATGTTAAATAAGGTCGGACTCAATGACGATCCTTGTGGCACGCACACCACAAGGGAGTGCAAATGGTGGGGAGTTGAAACCACCGAGACTTACTAGCTGAGTTCGATTAGATAGGAAGGAGGACAGGGGGGCTTTGGCCTTGTGTCTGATGCCGATGGCTGAGACACGGTCGATTAAGGTGGCATGATCGACCGTGTCAAATGCTGCAGATAAATCCAACAGCACAAGGACTGCGGCACCACCGTGATCTAGTACCATCCTGATTTCATCAGAGGCTTTGATAAGGGCTGTCTCTGTGCCATGGCCCTTTCTGAAGCCAAATTGTGTGTCATCCAGTAGGTTGTTTTCATCAATGAACTGGGCCAGCTGTGTGTTCATGATTTTTTTGAAAATATTTTGCTGGAAGAGGGAGACAAGCACTGGGCCTATAGTTTTTGGTTTCTGAGGGGTCCAGATTCTTCTTCTTTAGTAGAGGCTTGATGATGGCCTTTTTCCAAATGGAAGGATAAGTGCCTGTGCGGAACATCGAGTTACAGATGTTTGCTAAATTGGGGCCTATCAGGTCGGGGATCGATTTCAGAACAGATGGGGGACAAGGGTCGTTAGGGGATCCGGATTTGACAGTGGAAATAAGGTCTGTGATTTGCTCTAGTGAAACCTGGGTAAATTCCGAGAAATTAGGAGTTATTTCATCGTCTCTGGGGTCGTCTGTTTGGTTGCCAACCTTCGTTAGGGTTGCGAAGTTGGCGTAGATATGGCTGACCTTTCTTGAAAGTAGTTGGCCATTGAAATACAAAGATCTTGGGTGGTGTCTTTGGAGGAGTTTGTCGGTGGCCCTGATAGCTTGGCCACTACCTGGAACAACTGCTTGGCAGAATCTTGGGCAGTTTCGTTAGCGGAACTTGAACGCGTTTTATCACGGAAGGGAGTACGGTCATGGAGGGAGTGCCAAAACACTTCAAATATACCGCCGCAAACACCTTGCCCCAAGTGTTACAATCAGCCAATTCAGGAATTAAGTCCTTAGGTAAACTTATAGTCAAGCTCCTGGGTTTCCCCACAGGAGTGGTATTTAGAAAAACAGCCTCTAGTTGACCAGATTTCTCAGCAAGCCAATAAGGGAACTCATCCTTATTTTGTGGACGCTTGCCCATCACTGAATTAACCATAAGTGGACTGATGGTCACACCACCAGGTCCAGTGGGTTGCGCAGCAACGCCAGGTGGTCCCACCTGAAAGTTGCACGACATGAACTGTATAACAGCTCTATTCACACGTATCAAGGATGTATGTAATAAGCGGAGGTCTGCAATTGTAGCAGTCAAATAACGTGGGTGTGGGTATACCCAGCCAAAACGGGCCATGTGGCCCCATCTATTGATAAAGGGCCTAGACGGACCGGCGTTATTGGGTGAGGAAGGGCGCCATTAAACCATATTTGGTGTTGCCAAGCCGTTAGCGGAACTTCGAGAGCCCTATAAGGCTGATAAACTTGAGGAAGGGCCGTGGCAGTATATTCGTGAAACAAATTATCTGTTCCATCCACCGCCGGAAAGGTGACCCAAGAATAAAATACCTCGAAGCAGTAAGCTGCATCCTCTTCTACTACAAAAATGAGCACAACACCGGTATCAGGGACTCTATATTGAGTCAAATAGGCTGTGACTGCCGCTCAATTAGGCGGTGTAATATAAACCGCCATAACGAATAACAAAGAACAACAACCTAAAGCGTGTGCAGCGCAATAACAGGTAAAGAGAAGGAACCTTTTAAAAATTCAAGTTTGAAAGAACCTATAAAACATCAATATAGGAGGTTACACCGTCACAGCTGTCTCCGGAAACAGAAGTGAGGGTTTTGTGGACAAGCACAAGCACTACTCAAGAGTCTCGCAGATAAGAACCAGACCAAACCTTGCCGGCGCCATGTTGCGGGGATTCTGCACCTACACAGAACTATGCGCAGGAAAACAGGACCTCGGTGTATAGGGGTGCACCAACCTATCACCTTAGTACCCAAAATCCCAAATCCGACTAGCTATAGTGTCTCATTCGTTCTCCTCCAAAAATCACGAAGCTACAAATGATTAGACAACCCAGAACACAACACTCCTGACTCTCAGGAATCGCGGTAGCAAGACATACCCTTTCGCTCGCTCTCTCGTACTTGTCCACAATAAGAATTGGCAGAGTCACTGTAATAGTTCAAAATGTTTATTTTAACTATAGTGCTCTACAATACAGTATACGAGCCACTACCAGCAGCAAAATGCATAAACTCAGAATAATTAGCATTGTTTACAATTCCATAGAGTACAAAGGGGGAAGTCATTATATAAAGACAGTGGAAAAAGGACTATAAGGCCTAACCACCCTCCCCTTGACTGGAAGAAGTTTATTTATATAAAAGAAGATCTCTGGGCTTTGACAGCAGACCCCATACCTTAAAGCCTAGATGTAAGGTTTACATCATAGGAACAGCATAGCTCTTCTCCATGGAAAGGCTCTCTCCAAGTGTGTGTTAAAACAACATGCATCCCCGTAATATCAAAGCACGAGTTTCCAGCATTGCAGCTGTGTTTAGCATGTTATGTCTAGGTGCTAGGGACTGACCAGAACAGAATAACAAGGTGCATTGTTTATCGACCTTGTACAACGTGTTCAGACTAAACTCCAAGAACTCAGCAGAGAACGTGAAAAGCAGACGGTTCTCATGTGAAAGGCATAAACAGAGTCTTGCAAAAATAGTCATGTAGTAACGTGCGCAAAAGCAGCATCACGGCAGCAAAGCTCATGCTAAGTTAGCAATGTCGACAATGACCCTAAGGGCCATATAACACCCTCCCCTTGGTAAGGTCATAGGACATAGACAAAGGCCCAAAACAAAGTTCAAAAGCCAATCAGACTTCAAAGAGTTAGAGAGAAGCAAAAAAATAAAATTGGGAAATTTAAATTTAATTAAAAAAATCCAATAAATTGCTGTCTCCATGATAATGTTATTACGAAGGAGGTGGTAAATTCATCAAAGTACGTGAACTCAAGAATGCAATTCCCTCCAAAAGATCATCCCTGTTGTTAGTAGAAAAAAGGGATGCCATCCAATCCAGTAGGTCGAAGGAACAAATGTGCTCCTCGTAATCTGATGCTTCCAAAAGCATAACTGGACAACTTGCGTGATATTCGATGAAACTCTGATGCAGGAGGTTCTGTGCAGCCGCACAGATGTCCCATTCAGCCAATACTCCAAGTGCTGCCGCACGCGCCATACAGCCATCCCCAGAACAAGCCTGGTCATGAGTCTCTAAGGGACCCATTAACTGGTTAAAATTCAGGACTGGACATGACGTATTGGAGAGGCATAAATCCATAGCCCAGTAGAAGGGGCACCGTCGACAGTAGAACACTGGTTGCACGCAAGTAAAGTAGGCAAAATGAAAAGTTAATCCATAACTCACGCCAAGCGTTGCTAGTGGCAAGCATCCAAAAACCTGTTGCATTCGATCACGGTACAGTTGCAATTGGCGTGATCTGTGCATTACCACAAGATGAGCAGCCATTGCGCAGCAGGAGCAGTAGAAGAAGGATTCCACCAGCTAACGCTAGTAATAAAGGGAATCCTCCGAACACGCTGGAAAAAATAGAATGAATAAAAGTCGGTTTTACTCCAAATATCGTCTGAAACGAAGTCACAAGGCCGGATTCCACACGTTTAAAAAAATGTGCAAGGCCTTTAGTAACAGACGCATTAAATATCTGATGTATAAGCTCCCCAAAGTGAAGTGGGAGGTTAGTGTTCAGAAGGGACTGAATCTCGCTAGATCTCCTAGCCACCTGTAACTCGAAGGTCTCTCGAGCTGAAGTGAGAGCCACTTCTTGTTGGAATAATAGCGCTTTGAGCCTGCTCAATTTGTTGAAATCTGTTTTCAAAGTCGGAATGGAAGGCCAAATGGAACTATCTAGACTCCCATGTGGGGGCGGAAAGAGCACATTGCTACAACAAGTTACGCGCTGTGAAACTGTTACTAAATACGGGATTCCTGCCCGTAAACCACAGCAGTCTTGGTTGTTCAAAATAAGATAACTGCCATTAGTAAGCAAGGTAAAAGCGGGAATTATTGATGGCACTGGGGTTCCTTTAAAAAAACAAGCCAGATTAGGCGCTGATACATTACATGCGCCGTGCAATTTAACGTGTTTACAAACCAGGGAATGTCCTACTGTAGAATCGCAGTCCTCCCCTGTTAGAAAAACGTCCTTATCCTCCCGCTGACATCTGTAAGTGAAAGGTAGGGACCATAATTCATGGAGAAATGAACTACCCAGTGGTTCAAAACGGACAATTGGAAAATGTTGCATGCATGATTTAAATTGAAACAGCGAAAATGGGAGAGCGATAACCCCATGAATTAGCCAAACGGCAGAGTCCATTTTCACTACAGAGAACTGTAAAGGCTCCAAGACTATAAGGCCTAACCACCCTCCCCTTGACTGGAAGAAGTTTATTTATATAAAAGAAGATCTCTGGGCTTTGACAGCAGACCCCATACCTTAAAGCCTAGATGTAAGGTTTACATCATAGGAACAGCATAGCTCTTCTCCATGGAAAGGCTCTCTCCAAGTGTGTGTTAAAACAACATGCATCCCCGTAATATCAAAGCACGAGTCTCCAGCATTGCAGCTTTGTTTAGTATGTTATGTCTAGGTGCTAGGGACTGAACAGAACAGAATAACAAGGGGCATTGTTTATCGACCTTGTACAACGTGTTCAGACTAAACTTCAAGAACTCAGCAGAGAATGTGAAAAGCAGACGGTTCTCATGTGAAAGGCATAAACAGAGTCTTGCAAAAGTAGTCATGTAGTAACGTGTGCAAAAGCAGCATCACGGCAGCAAAGCTCATGCTAACTTAGCAATGTCGACAATGACCCTAAGGGCCATATAACAGTAGCATGAAGCCAACCTGACTTTCCCCTTCTGAAAATGGGGCCCGTCTTCTTTACTAAGGAAAGCAACCTCATGATAAGAGTCTTTCAAAGCCCTTGATGGGTGGATCATGTCGTGTGATTAAGGATTTCAGAGATCTGAAGTAAGAATTCAAGATGATTGTTCCCCTGAAAGAGTGAAAATATGCATGTAGCCATATGTGGACCCAATATCTCTAGAAAAGGGAAGCAGTTATAGGACCCTTATTATAGTGGAGATTTGATTGAACTTGTGGAGTCTTGAAGGCACATTGCCATTGGAGGTTCAAATAATCTTCACTCAAGACAAAGGGGATTTAATATATGGCACTTTGTAACTAAAGGTGATTTATTATTTTGTTTTTGCCATTTTTAGAGTATGAATCTAACTGCTTGATGAACAGAGTGCCTTAAAAAACGGAGGAAATACATATGGTCAGTCAGGTGATAAAGAGCCCTGTTTGAAGAAGTAATCATTAAATGATCTGAAAAAAGTTTGTTTCAAGAGCCATACGAAAGGCATGCTGGTTAGTAGATAGGTGAACATCATCGGGATTTTGTTGGTGTGAGGAGAATTTCTAGTGTGAGATGAGATTTGCTTCTGGTGTTGAAGAATCCACCATCAGTTGAGTTTATCTTTGAGGTAAGATGGCTGGCCAAGTTGTGGGGCTGTGTAGGACACAAGCCAGATTTAAAATTATCAGTGCATCCTTGGTAAGTCAATACAGGCTGAGCAGGAGAGAACCTATGCTGTCAAATGTTGTATCACCAGTAATTAGATTGTTTGCTCCATGGTGGACTGTTTTGGTTCGAGTAACTTAAGACTAACAAACACATTTAAGGATAGCATATTCTTTCCTAATGTGCAAGAGCTCCAGGGTCATTGTTATCACACATTTTAAATGCGACATTGGCATTTCCTATCTTGAGGCTGTTGCATGTTAGGATGCCTTTTAGGACCTTTGAGATCTCCACTTTAGAGCTCCCTTTCTCCAGAGCTTGGATATTTACTTTATATTGTGAACATACTGATTTAATTTCCACAAAAAGTGAGCACCTAGATTGAGTATTCAATTGTATTGAAAATGATACATATTTTTCAATATACATGTAGTTGCTTTATTGTTCGTTGTATGGTTCCACAAGCAGGGTAACCCCAGCAAACATATTCTACCCAGAATGATCAAATCAGTTATTGATAATTGAAGCTCAGTTTGTGTTAGTGGCAAATTTAGCTGCATTTGTCTTTTTTGGATATTGGTGTTTCACTTGATCTTATCTCTGACATTTGTCTCATGTAATGCAGTGTGCATTGCATTTCACAACACATTACATTTACTGCCCTGTTCTTGTTCAAAATAATGCTTTCTTTCTCCTTTCAGGTATAACATAGAGCCCAGCTTGTACTCTCCATTTTTCTCACTTGGAGCTTGTATGGAAGGAATCAATTTGCTGTTCAGCCAGTTGTTAGGTATCGCCTTGTATGCTGAACAACCGGAGAATGGAGAGGTCTGGTCTGAGGATGTTCGCAAGTTGGTGAGTAGCATATTAATGTCACTGTGTATGTGCACACCCTACTAACAAAGCGACCAGATGTGTTAATCTGTAAGCAATTGCTTATATGATTGCACAGGGAATAGAACCATGCTAAAAAAACAGAGGCTGGTAACGGTGACGTTACTGTCCTCATGATGTTTTTTTGCCAATAATTGATTTGACAACCAAGTAACCCAACAGAACATGTGCATCCATTACAGTCTCTTGTCATATTGAATGCCAACAACATTAGTTCTCCTTGAGAAGTTTTTGTAATGGCCCGTGACACGTAGCACTGGAAAGATGCTGCTAGTGGCAATTAATTAGTCCCTATAAATACACTGGCAACAGAATTAATAAGCAAAGAACACATCTGTGATAGCTTTCAAATGTGGTTCCTGCCAGTCTATTACAGAGAATTGACTTCATTCCTCCAGTGAAGTGGGCTAGCCTGGTATAGGCGCATGTTACAAAACAAATACAATCTTGTGCATCCACATGGTGAGAATAGCAGATATGGAAAAAAAAAGTGAATTGTATGTAGACAATAAATCAGAAGGCACAATGCAAGTACACCAGATGCAAAGAAACGTACCTGAACCACAAATTCCAAAGATAACTTGGTAATGGTTGGCAGACCTGCGCTACAAGAGTAAGACTATCTGAGCATACGTTGTGTTTTTTCCCGAAGTCAACCACTCACCCCTCGCTAATCCTAGGGAATGATAATTGCCCCAGTGAGGGTTGGAGTTACCGTGAATGTGATAATAGTCTATGGAAAGGTATGTTTTTTTTTTGTAGCTAGACCCCAAAAAATGTAATTGCCGTAGCCTATCTAAAAATATGCGGACACATTTTCACTTATATTTGCTTCAAATACATAATGTATCCGTTTAAGGCATCATATGATTTTGCTGTCACACACAAAATATATATGTTTAATATTAAAGAAGTTATATACATTGCTGGACAGTCCATTTAATGGCGCTAGCACGGTTCTATTATTGATTGAGATAAGTTAGAAAAATCTGTAGTACCCCGTGCCATGGCTTTCCTTTCCCACTGTCACCATGTGGATTGCCTCTGTCCTCCTCTTGTGTCAATTTTGGTATATTTTGCTGTAAGGCTCGAGTGTAAGCCTTGCATGTCTGGGTCACTGATAGTTTGCCACAGCAGATCCTCTTTGTCTTCCATCTGTGAATTGTAATCCAGGATGTTCCTCTGCATTTAAGGTCACTAATTGGCATAGTATCCTTTCGGGAACCTTTTGGCATTCGTGCTGAGCAAGGGTAAACATATTCTAGATGAGACACTTGATTTCATAATAAAGAACTGTATATAAAAGTTACATTTTTAAGGTTTGGTAATGAGTTCCCTTTCTGTTTGGGATGTGGGAGGACATACTGTTCAGTGACCCTCACCGGCCGTAAGCGAAAGGTGCTTGTAACCCCATGGAGGGTGAAATTACCTGGTTGTCTACCGATTTCTCGCTTAGGGTATGAAAGATGATTTCAGCTTGATCCAGCTGTTGTGAAAAGGTATACCAGGCCCCAACGTGGGTCCAAGCCCTCATCCACTTGAGAAACTCTGTTGCCCTGTGTGGTTTGGTCCTTCGTCTCGTCTTGGAACTTAGGCCCAGAGCAAACATTAGACCATGGAATACGTCTAACCAGATAATCAGAAAGTGTAAACTTGCCACTTTTTATTGGCTTGAGTCAGTTTATCTCAGTCCACTCTGGTTATTTCATGGGGATGCTCAGGAGAACTAAACCTAGCTCTTCCAGTGGGTGCCTTCTGGCCTGCCTGATCCGGTCATCACCCTCCAGACTCCCTTCTCTTTCCCTGTGGAGTCCCTGATCTGTATAGTCTCTTTGAACTACAGTAGCATCTAGTCGGTACAAATGACGTTTTCAAAACACCATTGATTAAAGGACCCCTCTTTTCCTGTAACCCCTCCCTGAAGACTTGATTCCATGGAAGAAGCAATGGACTCTTCCATTTTCTTGGAGCAGGAACATCACTGTTGTCCTTTATTGCCACACTCAAGGAATACCCGTCTTTGTTTCAGATTTCTTTCTGGGTTCATTCAGGGCCAAGCTGAAGGCCAGGGAAGCTCTTAATTGGCTCTTAATTGGCGTACCCTTAAAGACCATTCTCCTTTCTATTGGCACTTCAAAACCTCCCATCTTATTTTCTTGCAAGGCCCAGAACATCACCTGGATCGCAAACTCTTTCTTTTCAGCATCAGTCATGAGAACCTGTTGGCCCTCTAAAACGCTCCCTTCCTCTCATATCCCCAAGTCTACATCCTATGACTCTGGCCTTTTGGTATTCTTCACCCAGCCTCGCACTACACAGAACATATTTGACACTTATGTGCATACTCAGTCAGACTCTTAGCCCTTGCCCGCCTCCGCACACTCCCCAATAAAGCCGATCTGTTTTCACTTTTTTTCTAGGCCTCTTCCTTAGTATACCAATGGTTCATCTCCCTCCTCAACCGTGGAAACTAGGGTACCCTCTGTCCACACTGGATGACATCAACCCGAGGCCCTTCGGTATTTTGGAGCCCTTTATAAAATTCATTCCAGTTTTCCTTGGCCCCCCTTTTTCTGTTGTTGGGGGCCCGACCGACTTTCCTTGTGTTAAAATGGGCTCTTTCATAATCAAAAATCTTCCCCTCTGCCCTCCCTTGGGTCGTTAAACTGCAGTACTCCCCTCTGTCTTTCCTTCCCCTCTTTTTATCTATCCTTCTATCCTCACATTCTCCATCTATTCGTCTTTCTCTCCTTGCACTAAAAATGAGGCTCAATTGAGAATTGTTTTCACTGAAAACGAGCTTAACTTGCAATTCAGAATGTGAGGTTTGAAGCTCCCTGGACAAGAATGTGAGGATTGAAGCTCCCTGGCACAGAATGTGAGGCTTGAAGCTCCCCGGCGCAGAATGTGAGGCTTGAAGCTCCCTGGACAAGAATGTGAGGCTTGAAGCTCCCTGGACAAGAATGTGAGGATTGAAGCTCCCTGGCACAGAATGTGAGGCTTGAAGCTCCCCGGCGCAGAATGTGAGGCTTGAAGCTCGCTGGACAAGAATGTGAGAATTGAAACTCCCTGTCACAGAATGTGAGGCTTGAAGCTCCCTGGCACAGAATGTGAGGCTTGGAGCTCCCTGGCACAGAATGTGAGGCTTGGAGCTCCCTGGCACAGAATGTGAGGCTTGAAGCTCCCTGGCACAGAATGTGAGGCTTGGAGCTCCCTGGCACAGAATGTGATGCTTGGAGCTCCCTGGCACAAAATGTGATGCTTGAAGCTCCCCGGCGCAGAATGTGAGGCTTGAAGCTCCCCGGTGCAGAGTGTGAGGCTTGAAGCTCCCCGGTGCAGAGTGTGAGGCTTGAAGCTCCCCGGTGCAGAGTGTGAGGCTTGAAGCTCCCCGGTGCAGAGTGTGAGGCTTGAAGCTCCCCGGTGCAGAGTGTGAGGCTTGAAGCTCCCCGGTGCAGAGTGTGAGGCTTGAAGCTCCCCGGTGCAGAGTGTGAGGCTTGAAGCTCCCCGGTGCAGAGTGTGAGGCTTGAAGCTCCCGGTGCAGAGTGTGAGGCTTGAAGCTCCCCGGTGCAGAGTGTGAGGCTTGAAGCTCCCCGGTGCAGAGTGTGAGGCTTGAAGCTCCCCGGTGCAGAGTGTGAGGCTTGAAGCTCCCCGGTGCAGAGTGTGAGGCTTGAAGCTCCCCGGTGCAGAGTGTGAGGCTTGAAGCTCCCCGGTGCAGAGTGTGAGGCTTGAAGCTCCCCGGTGCAGAATGTGAGGCTTGAAGCTCCCCGGCACAGAATGCGAGGCTTGAAGCTCCCCGGCGCAGAATGCGAGGCTTGAAGCTCGCTGGACAAGAATGTGAGGCTTGAAGCTCGCTGGACAAGAATGTGAGGATTGAAGCTTCCTGGCACAGAATGTGAGGCTTGGAGCTCCCTGGCACAGAATGTGAGGCTTGGAGCTCCCTGGTACAGAATGTGAGGCTTGAAGCTCCCTGGCACAGAATGTGAGGCTTGGAGCTTCCCGGCACAGAATGTGAGGCTTGAAGCTCCCTGGCACAAAATGTGAGGCTTGAAGCTCCCCGGCACAAAATGTGAGGCTTGAAGCTCCCCAGCACAGAATGTGAGGCTTGAAGTTCCCCGGCGCAGAATGTGAGGTTTGAAGCTCCCCGGCGCAGAATGTGAGGCTTGAAGCTCCCCGGCACACAATGTGAAGCTTGAAGCTCCCCGGCACAGAATGTGAGGCTTGAAGCTCCCGGCACAGAATGTGATGCCCCGGCACAGAATGCGAGGCTTGAAGCTCCCCGACGCAGAATGTGAGGCTTGAAGCTCCCTGGTACACAATGTGAGGCTTGAAGCTCCCGCTCCACGGCACAGAATGTGAGGCTTGAAGCTCCCCAGCACAGAATGTGAGGCTTGAAGCTCCCCGGCACAGAATGTGAGGCTTGAAGTTCGCCGGCGCAGAATGTGAGGTTTGAAGCTCCCCGGCGCAGAATGTGAGGCTTGAAGCTCCCCGGCACACAATGTGAAGCTTGGAGCTCCCCGGCACAGAATGTGAGGCTTGAAGCTCCCCGGCGCAGAATGTGAGGCTTGAAGCTCCCCGGCGCAGAATGTGATGCTTGAAGCTCCCCGGCACAGAATGCGAGGCTTGAAGCTCCCCGGCACAGAATGCGAGGCTTGAAGCTCCCCGGCGCAGAATGCGAGGCTTGAAGCTCCCCGGCGCAGAATGTGAGGCTTGAAGCTCCCACTCCACGGCACAGAATGTGAGGCTTGAAGCTCCCTGGCACAGAATGTGAGGCTTGAAGCCCCCCGGCACACCCTGTGAGGCTTGAAGCTCCCCGGCACAGAATGTGAGGCTTGAAGCTCCCCGGCACAGAATGTGAGGCTTGAAGCTCCCCGGCGCAGAATGTGATGCCCCGGCACAGAATGCGAGGCTTGAAGCTCCCCGACGCAGAATGTGAGGCTTGAAGCTCCCTGGTACACAATGTGAGGCTTGAAGCTCCCACTCCACGGCACAGAATGTGAGGCTTGAAGCTCCCCAGCACAGAATGTGAGGCTTGAAGCTCCCCAGCACAGAATGTGAGGCTTGAAGTTCGCCGGCGCAGAATGTGAGGTTTGAAGCTCCCCGGCGCAGAATGTGAGGCTTGAAGCTCCCCGGCGCAGAATGTGAGGCTTGAAGCTCCCCGGCGCAGAATGTGAGGCTTGAAGCTCCCCGGCGCAGAATGTGAGGCTTGAAGCTCCCACTCCACGGCACAGAATGTGAGGCTTGAAGCTCCCTGGCACAGAATGTGAGGCTTGAAGCCCCCCGGCACACCCTGTGAGGCTTGAAGCTCCCCGGCACAGAATGTGAGGCTTGAAGCTACCTGGCGCAGAATGTGAGGCTTGAAGCCCCCCGGCACACCCTGTGAGGCTTGAAGCTCCTCGGCACAGAATGTGAGGCTTGAAGCTCCCAGGCACAGAATGTGAGGCTTGAAGCTCCCCGGCGCAGAATGTGTGTCACTTAAACATCCTGGCAGGGAAAGTCAGGGCCACTTGCAGCACCCATGAAAGCCAGGCTTACTTGAAGGATACTGAGATGGAAAGGGAGGTTCATGTAAAGGCATGAAATGTAAGGGTTGCTTGAAACACTCTGCTTGGAAAATTAGGGCCATGTGAAACACAGGTAACGAAGGTAATGGAAGCATCTTGGCACAGAATGTGACTGTCGCTTGAAGAATACCACGAGGGAAAGTAATCATCCTTTGGTCCAACCCCGTTACAGAAAGTTAGGATGATTTGAAACAGACTCTCTTGCAAAGGGAGGGATGCTTGAAGCTTCCTGACTCCTAAAATGAACGCCCGTTGAAGCATCCTGGCACTAAAAGAGAAGGACTTATGAAACGTCCTGGATCAGAAAGTTCAATGGAGACACTTACTAGAATTCTTTAGACAGTGACTTAATGTTTCGGATCAGTATTTTTCACAAGCATGCCCTGAAGCGATATTGAAAAAGCCACTATTACATGTGACTGTGGCCTGTGTCTTTAGTTGTATCACAAAAAAACAGTTTCCTTTGGAAAATGTTATATCCTATATGCACGTTATGTTCTGTGCATTTCATTCAATCCAAGTTTCTCTCATTCAACTACACACAATACATACATGGGAAGTAAGACCATATATCCCCAACAGATTATCTGTTATCAATATTGGAGACAGCAACTCTGCTGCAAGTAAACACCAGCCAGACACTACTTCAAAATCAGTTCAAGTAAACACCAACCACACACTACTGCAACTGCTGTGCAAGTAAACACCCACTCCACACTAGTTCAAATTATGTGCAAGTAAAAAGCAACCAGACACTGCAGGATGTTAACTGTGCTGACATTCTGTTATTAAGAGGGAGACACGCTGCCAATTCACTAGTCACTGAGGTTCTACTAAACCATAATCATGTGTACCGTAAAGCTTTCATTGCCATTAATTTCCATATTACTGAACTGTTGTCAATACATGGGCAAGACCATGTGGGTGAGACCCATTTAGCCTTGAAAAAGTTTGTGTAATGGAGCGAAACGTGTTGGTAATCTTCTGGGATCAATGTTCAAAAACTTGGGCTGTTTGTTGGCACCATTGTATGGAACTTTTAAAATAATAAAAAGAACAACCAATCATTTTTGTAGTCCTGAAACCAATGTGAATGAATGCTTTGAACATTTTTTGATGTGCTACCCTGTTAAGCCACCAGTCCTTGGATGGACTGCCAACTTTTGAAGGTTTTTTCACTGCCCCCGGCTGGTTCTTTGTGTGACCTGATACACATCCATGTCATACTGCACACACGTCCATAGACTTGAGTGGGATGCACATGATGTTACTGGAAGGGACATACGGAACCCCTCTGTTAGTATAATATTTGCTAGGCAACAGATACAACTAGTCACATGACCTGCAAACCAAAAACTTAGGTTACAGAATCACATAAATGGAAAGCAAATATAGTGAAGAGTTCAAGTTTCCAAGTGCTCACCATTTTCTCGGTCTAGTCTTCATTATAAATAACTTTTCAGCTAAAACAAATAGTTATCTCCTGTGACCCTCCACAGCATGCTTACTTTCCAAACCACTTCAAATGATTATCTAAGTTGGACCACAGTTCAATGCTAGAGGAACATGATTGCTACTTTGAGAGATTGAAGACTGAGAGCTTTAGGAGTTCCAAGTCAAAATTTCCACATGTGTAATCTGTGCTCTAGAGGAATTACTATGTATACTTAAACGATAATAAAAGAGCACTGGCAAAGCAAATAGAATTGACTTTAAAATGCCGAGGTATGTAAGTAAAGGCATGCACACATGCTATTTTAATGCACTAACATATTCAAGCCAGAGCTATTGCCTTTGCTAGTGCTTGTTCTATTTATGTGCAGGATGTGCCATGGCCTGCTCTGGCCCTATAAGAAGCCCTGAGGTAACACTGTTGGACCGGTAGGCAATAGTAGTGCAGCGAAATCGGTAGCTCACCTCCTAAATGGCTAAGGTTTGTAAGTATGCAGTCCCTATAGATTATGAATGATTTAAATGTGTCATAGTTGGAAATGTTGCTTGCAAGGGGTTTACCCAGTGCAGAACCTGCCTGTCTAGTACTCTCCATTTGATTATAGTTTGTTTTCTTTCCAAGGCTGTGGTGCATGAAACAGAAGGATTACTAGGATACATCTACTGTGATTTCTTTCATCGAGCAGGAAAACCTAATCAAGTAAGAATTGTATTTTCTGCATTTTATGAACTTAAGTAAAAACTATTCCACAGTATAATTATTTTACAAATTAAAATTCCTTTTTGATCAGTATTTTCCACTTATTTAGTTGTTTATAACTTTTCAGCTAATAATCTTACATTTTCCAACACCTCTTGCTCACCTTTTCTTACTTTCAATGAATAAGAACAACATTGGCACAAGTTCTAAAATGTGTGTATGGTTTTAGGACTAATTTATACTTCTAGCGAAACAGTTATTATTATGCAGACAGAAGACATGCTGATTGTTGCTTAAAAATCTCTTGGGGTGAAAAACTGTGGGATTCCATTTTTCAGTGGCAAGCCAAGATTTTTCCATGTGACGGAAGCGATCACAATTTGACCCATGCAGGTTTGGCCAGGAAATGTCACCCATCTTAGAACCCTGTCAAGGTGAGAAGCAGAAAAGCTGCACTGAATGCTCTTGTTGAGAGAGGATTGAGGGAGGAAAAGGACGACTTCCTGCTCCGGCGAGGACTCCTACTGTCACAAATCTCGTTATGACATGTGACCCTAGACTCCTAATCCAGAGTGGGGTAACACATATGGTTTTGTTGTGGTTGTTTAGGTTATGAAAGCTTTACGACTGATAATTCCAATATACTAATTGTTGACTGTGTGCTTGCACAGATTATATATATATGTGACTAATGCTTTTACTTGCCACTGGTGTATGTAGGTCAACATTTTGTTTAGACCTTGAGCAATTTGCATGTTGTTTTTTCATTAACTGATGTATGTATATTTCACATTATCTATTCCCATACAAAACATTAGAAAAGTGAGAAAGTCAGGCCAGACGTGTTTCACACTCTGTGATAGTGTATAAAACCCTCTGCTTTTAGCCTTGTGAACACATGGGCTGTTGTCTCCCTGGCTAGTCTGTGAAAATGTATTGGAGGGGATTGGTAATTCGAATGCTTATCTAATCTCGGTAGAGAATTAAACATAGGCTGCTACGGGCCTCTCTTAAAATTGTAGGTATATTCAGTTCTTAATAGTCACCTGTGCTAACTTTATTGTTATCATAATTGTCTATAGTTTTCTATACTTTTTGCTAGTGTGTAGTAAAAATGTGTAACTTTATCATTGCTGTATTTCTTAACTTTTCATACTTTAAGGTCGGGGTGCACATAACTAATAACCCTGCAAGACGTCTGAAGCAGTCTTAATACTGACCCAGCTCCCTGGCTTAGCCCCCAGAGAGTAAGGGAGACACTGTCTGGTTTCACCATTCTGAAAGTGTGTAATGTCCAACAGGGTATAGTTTTTTTAGGTCTGTCGCACACACAATGTCTCAGAGCATATGCAATCTATGCTCCCTCAGCCATCTTTTATTGTCTCTTTCAACACATTCATCAGCAACTGGTCAATTCTAACTGTTCTTCCTGACGTATGGAAATTTTGTTACTGCGCTAAGGCTTATGGTCATTTTGTTGTATATCCTGATGGCTGTTATTTTATGAGCCCGCAGTCTGCCGTAAGTGTGGCCTTTTGTTGATGACTGTTTGGGGCTGCCTTAGCAAGCAGTATAGCAGTTTCCACCATTGAGTAGAGTCTGTCGCTGTGCGTTGTTTTGTTTTCAGTGCTGCTCTTTGATCTATTTGTGCCTGAGTTTAGTGTACATAATGCTATCTGTCCATTTTTACTCTGTGTTGGACTAGAAGGTCTGCTCCACACCACCCTCTACTTCACTACATCTTAATGTAAAAGCCTAAAGGTGAGGTACTTGGCAATCCCTACTTCCTTGATAATGCTAGTCACAAGGATGGCCTAATGTCCCTTGTGTACTAGAGGCCCAGGAGAACTGTCCTGACCTAGCTGTCCTGAAAAAGCAACTATTGTGAACTCATTTAAAAAAAAAAAAAAAAAAAAAGTATTTCATTTGTAGGATTTTTTTCTTATTTTCAAAGAAGGCACGCTATAGTCACAATTATATTTTTCTCCGTCTAGCTGACCCGGTTTTAGAGATTCATGTGAGTCACAATTATCTTTGTTTAAGTCGAGCGTAGGCAGCGCTTACGCTGTCTCTTCAAGACATGTTGTATACACTTTGTGTTCTTACAGCCCGCCCATTGCCTGTTCATTTGTTACTTCAATTGTCCTTTAAAAAGGCTTGCTTGCTAGTGGTTAATCTTTCCTATTTGTCCCTCCTTTTCGTGTTTTGTCTCCTCCCACGAAGCACCACCCAATTACTTGTAGCCTTACACTTGTCCCATTTTATCATCTGTTCTGCGAACTACTTTTTTATTTTTTTAACATCGCTTAACAGGAGCGGGCGCTTCGGATCTGTTTCGGTAAACAGGGCTGGAATTCTTGTTCTCATTTCGTCACATTTGCAGAGCATTCACAGACTGAGATCAAATGTCAGGCACTGTTTTCGAGGGTGCCACGAGCTCATTAGGTGCTGCAGGCTTTCTCCGGAATGTAAACACATACAGTTTTTTTTTCTCTTGTCGGTCCACCCAGTATCAGTGTCCCTTCCTTCCCATCTACCTCTCTCCCATCTCTTTGCTTCACAATCTTTGTCACGATTTCCAAAGGAGACTAGAAGAAAACCAAATGTCTGCTGTGCATGTACAGCTTGAAATCGCCAACTACTAACGATTCTCTGCAACATTATCGGAACACGTAGCTCGCAGAATACGAAACCTCCCACCTCGTTGTTCTCCCTGCTCCTCCATTTCCCTGCCTCACACTCCTCAATCAATCATGGTTCGTATAGCGCAGCTACTCACCCTTGAGGGTCTCAAGGCTCTGGGGGGGGACTGCTTTTTAAGATTTTCTCTTATGATTTCAATTTTGTGGTTGTAATGAATTGAAATATTAACACAAATAATTATATCTATCTATGATTTTATTTATTTTAGTTCCTGTAATTTATGTGTAAAGTGTACACAACTAAATAAAATGGCATTTGAGTGATGTTGGCTTGTGGGCAAGTCTGCCTCTCGTGTTATATGGGTGAGCATATCTGCTTGTAATGTTGCCTGTTTGTTGTCGATGTGTATGCTGTACCATTCAGTTGGCTAATATGTACATCTCTTACTTTACTACCAAGAGACCCGGGGTGAACGTGTGTTTTACAAATACACATTTTTTTTATAATAAAGCCAGATCTCTACTCTTTGTGAATGCTTGTTAAGTGTAAACGTGCTCCGGAACCACACTCCTGTTGACACTCACCAGCGTCAGATTTACACTGATTGGAAACCTCAGAAAAAGTTCCTTTTGTCTGTTTGTGAAGAGGATTTTCTCTGGGGAGTGATCAGCTAATGGTCTGGAAAAGATGTGCACTCAGGGTTCTACCCTGCCCACCAGGGATTAGCCTGATGTTTTATAACCTCTTGAAATTCCCTACAGTTTTATTTAGTGCCTTTGATCCTTGTTATGGATGGGTGAGAATGAGGTGAGGTGTTAGCCGCACCTGTTAGTGTTAATTAGTTTAAATAATTTTTATTTGTTTCATTAAATAGACCTTAGTGCAAAAGGGACAGGCGTATAATACAGATCATGAATGATGTACACTACATATACAGTAATGTGCTTTAAAAAGGTACACAGATAATTGTAATAAATAGATTTAAATAAAGGTTAAAAAGGAGAAATACCCAGATAACTATAATTTACAGATTAAAAGTTATATCAATATATCTCATATGACCTGCATACACAAGCATTCAATCATATTCCAACTACTGTATATTTCATACATATCTTAGGTCTACTATAATTAGTGCAATAAAACTATAACATCAATCCCCCCACCCATAGTTACCCCTAATAAAGAAAAGCAGTCATAAATAAAGTGTCAAAATATTTCACATGGAAAAGTATGTCACAGTAGTACCCATTATTACCCAATTTATCAGTATTAAACTAGATTTCCCTTACCCGCAAGGACTCAGAACTATTCGATGAATCTGTGTTTGCTTCCGGGGCCAACAAACTATCCACCAGGTGTCCCCACGCTTTAACCCTTTCCACTTTCCCTCGTCCTCTTTTTATCTCACAAAACAACACAGCACTCTCCAAACTTGCCCATTTAACCATTTCTTTACGTCATCTAGTAATTTGATGACCATGTGCTGATTTCCAGTGCATAGTCAATTCTAGTTTGCCAAAATCAAACGTAGGTCAGTAAATCTAGATGTAGTTTTCTCATTTTTAGGATGAGGGTACCCCCCTAGGAGGCAGACCAAGGGTGTACAAGGAATACCCCTCAAGGTTATTCCATTGATATATATTCTATTACTTCCTCCCAGAACACCGCTAATGAAGTGCAGAACCATACCATGTGGAAGATTTCTGCCCCCAACTCCCCACATCCAGGGCATTTTTCAGCAGCAGTCGCTTAGAACTTGTTAATCCTGTCAAGTGTAAGATAAGCTCTATGCAGGATATAGAAATTAATTCATTTGAACCTATCATTTCTAGAAACAGTTGGTATATGCGCTACAATGCTATCCCAGTCCAAATCATTAATTTGGAGCTCTAAGTCTCTCTCCCATTTTATTTTCAACTCCGCAAGAGGAGAAAGAAAATTTGCACGAATCGCACGATATAGATATGAGACCGCTCTTACACACCCTGTTGTTGTACAGAGCTGTTGACACACCTGATGTGTGGCAGGTTCAGCATCTCCATTTCTCCAATAATTCCTTATTGTTACAACCAATGACCTATGTCTTTCACCCATCTGATACCTAAGTTGTGGAATGCCCTCCCACTGGAAATTCGAGCTGCCCCAAACGAGCTAGCTTTCAGGAAGAATTTGAAAACCTGGCTTTTCCCACAATAATTAGGCGCTGGCTTAGCTTGTTCACTGTCGGAACTCTTTTTAGCGCTGGGAAGCCCTTGGGCAGCCATGCGCTCTATAAATCCAATAAATAGAAATAGAATAGAAATATGTGCTAAAAATTGTCCTCTAGGGATATTAAATTCTTCAGCCAAGTCTTCAAACGTAAGCAATACTCCATCCCAATATAGGTCTCCAACACGGTTAACCCCAAAGGTAGTCCATCTTTCAATCCCTGCTAATGCTCCTACCTGGGCCATTATCTTCATCCATTTTAATGGTATATCAGGTGAGTAGGGTACCTGGACTCGGGTTTGCTGCATGCAACGTCGCCAGCACTGCTTTCTCACTAGCAGCTCTTGAGAAATTGCTGGCAGTCTCCGCCGAGGAAGCAAGAAGACTTTCAATAAGTTCTGCAAATCAGGCAGTGAGCCAATAACACCCTCCCCAAGGTTCATTTGACAGTAAACCCACCTATTTAACCATTGCAGTTGAGCCGCCAGGTAATAAGATTCAAGATCAGAAGCTGCCAACCCTCCATCCATTACAGGGTGCTGTCGTTTTGTTAGTGCTACTCTACACCTACCTGTTCCCCAAAATAATTTCAGAAGTAGCGATTCCAGTTCCCTAAATATTTGGCGAGGCACCACCAGCGGCAACGAGTTGAAGAAATAGGGCAATCTTGGTAGCGCCACCTTCTTAGCTACCGCTATTCTGCCAGCCACAGATAATGGTAAGGTCGTCCAAAAATTAATACTTGTTCCAAATGTTCTAACAGCTCCTCCAATATTCCATTCTAATAAATCTTGCGGACTGTGATATATTTTTACAGCTAAATATTTAATGCAGGTCGGGCTCCAATTGAGCCCATGTAAATTTAGGGGCTGTGCGGCATCTCGGCAAAGTGGAAACAAGTGAGATTGTTGCCAATTAATATGTAGCCCAGATACTATACCAATGCGGTTTAATAAGTCTATACAACCGCTGCATCCGTTAAATACCGCTACCCTGGGGAGCAGTAAAAACCTCCTATTCCAAGTTATGTAAAACTCCCAATTCCGCATGTTTTACATCTTTTCTAGACAATTTGCCCACATAAATTTCAGCAGGTTTGACTTGCTCAAATATGTCAGGGGGATATTGTGGGAGTAGCAGTAAAAACTCAACACGTTAAAATACCCAATGGGGTAATTAGTGCATTACCTATAATTCATTGTTGAACGTCCAAATTTTGCTGTTAACTAAGCCGGATCGTAGTTCATTCCGCATCTTGCAATAATTGAAACTTGACAAAGAAACCTTTTCGGATTACAAATAATGGCTGAGTCCTAGACCCGATACCCTGAAGCAACCAAGGTTTCTAAAATGGACTCCAAGGTAGCTCATTCGCTGAGCAAAAATGTCCTGTGCCACTCCGAAGACTTTTTTATATTTTAGTATAATATTGATCATCAGAAATAGAGTGCCTCGTTAAAACACTCACTGCAAAAGAGAATAAACATTTCAAAGCCAGTAGATGTAGCCTTGGAAGTTGTACGATGCTTATGTATTTTTTTAATTGCAGGCCATTGCCAGAAAAAGATTAATAAAAAAATAAACATGGTTGTTAATTTCTGCACTAACGTTTTTGACATTTAAAAACGTTCACTTGGGTGGCCATTTTATTGGTGATGTTTTTTTAAAAAAAATCAAGCCTTCTACTTGTGCCATGCATTTTATCAAAATGATATTTGTAAAGGAGACCAGAATAACTCATTATATAACCAAGCGCTCACATCTCTTGCAGTTACAATTTTACCTAAACACTTCATAACTTTAAAACTGAGACAGAAAATAAATCGCCATTCAACTGGGCAACATAAGTGTTGGCAAAATAAAAGGATGGTGTTTAAAATGAATATACAAAATAATTAAAATACGGAGCACACGTAAAACCAGATTTGTCATTGAAGACAAAGGAACTGTTTTTATACGGAAATAAACAATATGCACTGGGTTTGGGCAGTCACGAAAAGTGAAGGGACCCAGAAGGTAAGGTGGGCTTATCCATTGCCCCATGCTGTCTGCTATGGTGGGCGGAAACAAAATGTAATTGACAATTTTACAGACCAAAGGATGATGCTCTTTGTCCAAAATCCCATCTAAGTAGATGTATTATGTATGATTTTTTTGCAGAAAGACACCTCTGGTGAGACTTTTAAAGCTGTCTCAGAGAGCCAGACCTAAAAATGGTTGTCACTTGAGGGAGTGCAACCTGAATCATTGTGCCACGCAAAGTAGCTTTCCTCATAGACCCTATACCAGGCGATATAGGATTATTTAAGCTTCTCAGCAAGGAGATCTCCTATGCACTGATATCTCACCGTAGTTCCTATGGCAGGGCATGCCCATCATTCATGGCAGAGGACTTTTTCATTTTTTACAGCGCGAGGGCGCTCCATCAAATTTGCCAGCGGAATGTTTTGTTGCATTTGGTAGCAGCACTTTTAATCACATATGTGAATGAGATGCCATAATTAATTTAGCCATGGATTGCTGCTGACAAGTTTCTTGTTTCTCCATGTTAACTGCGTGGAAAGCTCCAAGCCTTGTGCTTTTGGTGTGGGCAGTGCCACCGTGCAAAAGAGGAGGTTTTTGCCCAGGATTAAAACCGAGCAGCCAGCCATCCGTGCTTTCCTCTTCTCTCCTGGGTGACTAGACGAGAGAGAAGGGGAGAGGTGCTGGTAGAAGAGACGCTCAGTTGAGGGCACCTGGGACCGTATTATCGATACGGCGCATTGTCCCACTCTGCACGGTGGTGCACACTTAAATCTGTGTGCAGAGTGGGACAGCATGCTGTAGTACAACAAATGCACTTTTCCTAGTACAAACTTGCACCTGCACTGGGAACAGTGCATTAATGAAATAGGAACCGCTGGTCTGCCTTTCACTGCAGGTGTCAACGCTGCTTGCATTTGAAAGGGGGACTGACACCACCTTCCTTTGCCAATGAGGGAATACTCTCTTGAGATCACACCAGTGCACTTATAATACTTGATTGACCTCTATTACAGAAAGTGCGGCAACTGCGCCTGCGACCACTTCTGTCATACCAAAGTGTCTGGGGGGTAGGGAGGTGCATAGAACGTGGGTGCACACTCTTGTTGCACCCCTAGGGCACCTACTGTAAGGCCGCCCCTAGTATGGCTACTTTGTCACAAATTCCCGCTCGTCTCTGACACAGTCGCTTCCTGCCTTCAATATTTGCTCCCACCCTGCTGAAGAGTGCATGGGAACTAATTTTGTTCTACGTTCCCATCCCTTGGCCCACACACAAGCACACTGCAGTCAGCAGCAAGAAGTTCTGATGATTTGAAATTGGGTATATACACCTTGAAGGAAGCTCATCAGTCAATACATTTTTCCAAGAGACCTTCCTTGGAAGGATGAACGTCCACGCTGTGTATGTTAAGCCAATTTGCATTCCTCAGAGAGAGAACATGACTACAGTACATAGCACCAAGAGATCTTCCTTTTACAGAAGGAGGCAATGCTATAGAAAAGTCAATATCGACAGACTTCATGGAGGAAACCTAAGGATGTGTATTGGTTTATGAAAATAGGCATACACCCAGGAAATCAGTGCATTTGAGAGTACATTATGCACTCTCATAAGAACTGTTTAATTGCATGGAAAGATTCAGTTAGATGCAATTTTCATCTCTTGACTGGTGCTTCCCAAACATCCCAGTTGGGAAATAAATTCACTAATATTTCTGCTAAACACACTATTATTGGTAAATGGTAGTGATTTGGGATCATAGCGGTGCCTTCAGAGTTTCGATATGTTTCTAAATTATGGGAGATCAGGTTCTGTCTTTAGAAAAGTGGTTTCTGGTCTGGAGCTATGATTGTTCGTTAGATATATTTTATGCCTGTGGCAGTGCTTCTAATTCTGTTGATGTTGTCTTAAATCATCGTAAAGGTAATTTTTTTGGCTCTCTACTCTCCAAGTGGGGCTTCTCATGGAATTATAAAAGGAGAGGGGATTTTGGGAACTTCACTAGTCACTCCAGTTGACCTTTGGAATTCTGAAAGGAAAACCTCCTGGGGTACCCATGTTGGTCCTTGGCCTTCTCTCCTCCACTGCTACCTCTGGAAAGAATTGGTGTTAGATTTAGGCAACTGTAAAGGTTTTTAGTTTGTTAATGAAATAATGGCCCCAGCTTACCCATAGCCATAACTGCAAGTTTATTTATTTGCTAGGTATATTATAAATAAATATCATGTTCAAAGTGACGTTTTTAGGTGTAAACATGGCTAATAGCTAAAGAATCATAAGTGTAGAGTTAAAAAAAAAAAAATGTAATATACTTCCTCCCAGTTCTTAGTTTTTAATTTGTGGTTGCTGTAAGAATACAGTAAAAGGCATGCTTCGAGAGTTGGGCTGAGACACTAGTGTCTTTTCACGTATGTCCGAGCTCAGGATTTGAACCTGTGTTGCCAGACGCGAGGTTCCTGAAAGGCAGTCTGCACTGATTCTTCCACTGTCGTCCCTATTACTAGTCTACTGTCAATTTGCAAACTGCAGCACAACTCTAAAATGTTTAACTTGTGATCATTCTTTCCTGCTCGTTTCGCTTTCTGCAGGATTGCCACTTTACAATTCGTGGAGGGAGGTTAAAAGAGAATGGGGAATACCAGCTTCCTGTGGTCGTCCTTATGCTGAGTCTGCCCAGTTCCACTCGAAACATGCCAACATTATTGACTCCTGGAATGATGGAGAACCTCTTCCATGAAATGGGCCACGCCATGCATTCCATGCTTGGGCGCACGCGGTACCAGCACGTAACTGGTGAGGATTAATGACTGTGGGGCATTATTGGGAAATGATGTGGGGGTGGAAAGGGAGAAGTCTAGAATTTTTATTATTTTCTCCATTGTTGGGGACTCTAGGGAATCCCACAAATACTCTCTATAGATCAGGCTTCACAAGTAGCTCATGAGCTACTTGCAGCTCTCCAGCTTCCTGTTAGTAGCTCTCCTGTGTCCAGTCCACCCTACTAAATTAAAAGCTTTTGCTTGGCTGGATATATGTCCGAAATAAAAAAAAGTATGTATTGGAGATGAAAATGTGTGTATATTCAGACCTGATAAGCTGATTTCGAATTTCTAGAAAAAATTTAAAGCTGATATTTGAGTAATAAATCATATGGCGTTGGGGAGGTTTATTACCAATATTACTACTTTTGTGCCAGGAGCATTTAAGCTATAGCCGTTCTGTATTACCTACTTAAAGGCATTCCAAAGTTGACAAAGCCTTTTTAGGTCGAGCCTAGACAGCCTTCGCGCTGTCTGTTGTATGTACTTTGTGGGCTCTGGAGATCAGCCCCAAGACTTGTCTGCTTAGGGACTTTTTTTTCTGTTCAACTGCCTCTATTTAACTGTGTTGATAGAAAACGACCAGTAGAGGTCAGTAAAATACCAGAATTGCTTTCTGCTTAGGAACTTTATTTTTTATTTTTGTGGCAACTGCCTCTATTTAACTTTCTTGATAGAAAACGACCAGCAGAGGTCAGTAAAATACCAGAATCACTTTAGCATTCCCTAGATTCCAGGCCCTAGAAACTTGTCTTCCACAAGCACCCGTAGACAATAATATTTTTTCCTAATCTTGTAGTTTCAGTGATATGTCCACCGAAGGCCCTGATTTTATATTAAAAACTGAGCCTTAGAAAATAACATTTTCCACTGATAAGCAGCATTTCTCTCCCTGTGTGCCCATACTTGGCGTGTTCGCAGTTTGGTGCTTACTTTCCCTCCATGTTAAAGAACAGTAGATGTTTCAGCACCCAGGCTAATGTGCTGCATAGCTAAATGCATGTAAGGTCCCAAGGGCGAGACAGATTGCATTGCAAATGCTTGTTTACATTACTGCTGGCAATCCTGCCTGAAACAGCAACAAGGCAGTGGATTGAATGCTTGAATTATTCTCAGCTACTGGCAATCGCTCGGGCCGCATCCCAACACATCGTTTATCGCCCGCCATGCCATTTCAGTTTGGACTCAGCCATATGCAAATTAGACTTGACCTGTCTCCAGTGGGAACAGTCCATCCGGACCCAGACATAGCTTGATTCCAGTGGCATTGTGAGCACAGGGCCCACGTCTGGGCATACCTGTCGCACTTAGGGCATCAAATGCAACAGCTACAAGAAGATGGATGGAATGCTTGAATTCATCTCAGCCACTGGCAATCGTTCCGGGCCGCATCCCAATCAAATGTTTTTCGGCCACCATACCACCTCAGTTTGGACTCAGCCATATGCCAATTAGGCTTGACCCGGCTCCAATGGGAACAGTCCAGCCTGAACTGCCAAGATGGATTGGGACACGGCCCTGAGTAATTACCGGTGGCTGAGATTAGTTCAAGCATTCCATCCATCACTTTTTTGTATACTTTAGTAAGGCAATCCTACCTGATGCACTGAGGTGATCACGACGGGTAATTTTACATAGTATACTAATGTAATATTATCTGATGTGGTCACTATTACAACTCTAATGATATTAGTAGCTCAGAATGATTTTTATTGATCATAAGTAGCTCCTATTACAGAAAAGCTTGGAGACTCCTGCTATAGATACTTCCCATCAGACTATGTACTTCTAGAGCTACTGCATGCTGTTAAAGACACAACAGTGTGGATTTCCGGCACGTGCTTTTATGGGCGGTTGCACAAATTAATTTCACTTCCTGATTTTCTAGCTCTAGCTGACTCACTGTTGATGTAGCCCAAGCTTGCTCCAGGCAAACAGTATAAGCTCTGTTGTTTTCGCCCTACAAAAACCTATTACAAAGGATAGTATTTTTTATGTAACTCTCCTCCAGGTTCCTGGGCCTCCCTTGATAACATACCCGTTCCTCAGGGTTCTCCCCTAACCGGTATTGTAAGGCTGCAATCATACGGGCAGTATTAGGGTAATGTCAGGCAGGCTTTTGGTTAGTGGATGTCAGTACTATTCTGTCATGTGTTGCATTGGATCTTAACTATTCAGTCAGCCAACTCACACCCCCTCCATGTAGCATGCCCCAATAACAGCCCAATCAAGTTAAGCTTAGCTAAATGTGCACGTATGCTCCATATAGCATTGTATGTGTGAGATGTTCCTTCCTAGTAGGCTACGTTTACATTGTGAACCCCTCTGTAGGTTGGCCATCTGAGATGATTGCGCGCACACATGCATTTGTCATAAAGATGTGTGGCTGCATTAATTACCATTTTGGAGTACTCAGACATATAGCCAATCCAGTCACACAAGCATGCTTTTGCTTTTCTTTTATTTATAGGACACTGTACGTTTGTCTTGTTCGTTTATATGCTAACAGCTGGTGGTTAAAGCGGATATTTGAAAGAATACAGTGCTGTATGGCTACAACTACTTTCTACTCACAACGGTATTAAGTTTCATTTGTATAATGAAGTCCTCATTAATTGTAATTTACTTCAAAATGGAACACTCATGTTCGAGGCATATGTGCTGTAGATCGTATACTTGTGCATAGATCGCCATCTGGTGTTGGGCTTGGATGTTTGCACTTTGTTTTTGTCTTCGAAGAAGTCTTTGTAGTCACGAGATAGGTGACTCCTCCTTACGGTGATAGTGCGCATGGGCATCCACTCCATCTCCAGATTGTTTTTTTCCGCCATCGGGTTCGGATGTGATTTGTTGCGCTCCGGTTCGGTGTCGTTCTCGAACCCCCTTCGATGCGCAATCCCTCACCACTCGACGGTATTGTCTCGATCGCGTTTCCTTTTTGACGCGTATCTTCGGGAAATATAAAATCCTCGACCTCGATCTTCGACGCGGGCCTATCCGCGCCGACCACGCCAGCAGTCAATGGAAAGGACTCCTTTCAAAAAATGCCCCGGGTGTAGTGCTAAGTTCCCACACACGGACTTACACGAGGTTTGTAACCTTTGCCTCTCCCCGGAGCACGAAGACAAGAACTGCGAGGCCTGTGCATCTTTCAGGTCGAAGAAAACCATCACTGACCGTCCGGCTCGACGTCACGAAATGTCTCGCGGAAGCAGCTCGATTCCGGACATCTTTGGAGCAGATCCCAATCTCCAGCCGGGGCAACAAGATGATGATGGAGACATCTCCGTCTCCGAAGCCGACGACTCCGACGTCGAAGACAAGACAGTCACCCCAGCTCAGCGGCCCGTGAGTACCGAAACCCCTCTCCCAACCAAAACGAAACCTAAGGCTCCGGTAACACGTTCGCCCTCGGGCTCAGGTCGACACCGGCAACACATTTCAGACGCCCCGCCCTCGGGCCTGGCTATGAAACCGAAAGAAAAGCCTTCCGGCTCGTGATCGAGCCAACCCCATTCCAATGCCGAAAAATCACCTTCGACACCGAAGTCCAAAACCAAAGAGGTGTGTTAGAACTGGGATTTTTGGTAGGCTAGGGTGTGGGCCCAAGTCAGGAAAAAACCACCACTCTAGTCAGGATAAGGGAGTTACACGTCTAAAATAACCCCTGCTCACCCCCTTGGTAGCTTGGCACGAGCAGCCAGGCTTATCTTAGAGGCAGTGTGTAAAGCATTTGCACATAACCAACAGTAATACAGTGTACGCACTACAAAAAGACACCACACCAGTTTAGAAAAATATCCAATATTTTTATATAATTAAAACAAGACCAAAAACGATAAAAAGCCACAATACTATACTTAAAAGTTCACAGTTCAAAAATACGCTGATTAAAAGAGTTCCTTGTGTGGATAGCTCCGTCCGGGCTACCACGGCGTCGTGAACACACAAATCCAAAAACAGTTCTGGCTGACCGCGGGGTCGCAGGCCAGCTACGGTGTCGGGAAGACCCGCAAACAGTACCTTTCAGAGATGTAGGGCGATGGGGCCCTTGAAGTCACTCGCGTTGCAGGTCGAGCTCCTTTCTGATAGAATCAGGAGCGCTGGCGCCGGCAGACGTCTGGTGCTGCGGTGCGAAGCGCAGGGGTGCAGAGTGCGGTGCCCCCAGGTCGCGGTGCAAGCAGCGGCTCAGTGACGGCGTCAGATGGCGTCGTCGGTGAGACCAGCGCCGCGGTGCGAGATGAAGGCGGTGCTCGCCACGGTGCTAGCAGGTCACGGTGCAAGCAGCGTCGCCGTCGTTGCTGAAGCGCTGACGGCTGACGAACTGGAGTCGATGGCGTCGGTAGGCCAAGGTTGCGGTGCAGGATGAGGGCGGTGCGTCGTGTGACTTACGAGCGGTGCCCTCGAACCACGGTGCAAGCAGCGGCGTCGATTTCGGCGGGTAGTGGCGCGTCAGGAAGGCCAAGGCGTCCTCGTGAAGCAAGGCGGTGCGGAGTGCGGTGCCCACAGGTCGCGGTGCGAGCAGCGGCTCGGTGGCGGCATCAACAGGCGTCGTCGGTGAGACCAGGGTCGCGGTGCGGCGTTGTGGCAGTGCTCTCTGCGGTGCCAAAGCTTCGGCGTGAAGCGAGGCGGTGCGGAGTGCGGTGCCCACAGGTCGCGGTGCAAGCAGCGGCTCGGTGGCGGCGTCAACAGGCGTAGTCGGTGAGACCAGGGTTGCGGTGCGGCGGTGCCCTCTGCGGCACCAAAGCTTCGGCGTAAAGCGAGGCGGTGCGGAGTGCGGTGCCCACAGGTCGCGGTGCAAGTAGCGGCTCGGTGGCGGCGTCAACAGGCGGCGTCGGTGAGACCAGGGTTGCGGTGCGGCGTTGCGGCGGTGCTCTCTGCGGTGCCAAAGCTTCGGCGTGAAGCAAGGCGGTGCGGAGTGTGGTGCCCACAGGTCGCGGTGCAAGCAGCGGCTCGGTGTCGGCATCAACAGGCGTCGTCGGTGAGACCAAGGTTGCGGTGCGGCGTTGCGGCGGTGCCCTCTGCGGTGCCTTCAGGACACGGAGTCGGCAGCGGCGTCGTAGACGTCGTTGAGTTGGCGTTCTTCTTGCTGCAGCACAAAACACACAGTCGCCAGTGCTGCGGGTCGAAGAACTTGAAGTCTTTGCTGTTCCTGAGACTTCGTGAACAGGGGGCAAGCTCTACCTCAAGCCCTTGGAGAGACTCACAAATTAGGTTGCAGAAAGTCCAGTCCAGGCCTTTCACTGCCCAAGACAGAAGCAGCCACGGCAGGTCAGCCCAGCAAAGCACCCAGCAAAGCAGTCGTTCCTTTTCGCAGCTTCTCCGGCTCTTCTTCTTGGCAGTCTTCTTGTCCAGATGAGTTATAAAGTTCAGGGGTCTGGGACCCAGCATTTATGTCCAAAAATCCTTTGATCTCTTAGGCAGAGAGGGCCTGTGCCCGGTCAGGACCAGTTCTGCCTTCTCTGGTGTGAATTCCTGGCAGGAGGTGGAGACGGCATTTGTCAGAGGCAGAGCAGGCCCTTTGAGGTGCAAGGAAATCTCCTCCCCTTCCACCATCGTAACCCAGGTCTCTTCAGCCCTTTCCTGACCTACCTAGACCATCTGGCACCCCTCCTGCTCCCCAGCCTTCTGTCATCCAAAACCCAGACAGGCAATCCACATTCCAGCAGAGGCACACGGGATGACTGTGCAAGAAAATACCCACTTTCTAAAAGTGGTATTTTCAAACACAGAATGTAAAAATCACCTTCACTAAAAGATGCATCTTTAGATTCTGAGTTCAGGCATACTAAATTCTATTTTCTTACCGAATTCCCTGGGCCAGTTATGTTTATAAGATGTTATAAACAAACCTCCCATTCTATCCTATGGGGAACTGGTAGCCTTGCAATAGTGAAAAACGAAATTGGCTGTAATTCACTATCAGGACATGCCACACACACCAGGGCATGTCCCACCTTTCACATACACTGCACCCTGCCCTCAGGGGTACCTTGGGCCTACCTGAGGGGTGTCTGATATGTAAGAAAAGGGAAGGTTAGGGACCAGCCAGTGTGTGCACTGGCCAAGTCGACATGGCAGTTACAAACTGCGCGCAGACTTCTGCAATGGCAGGTCTGAGTTACCGTTTTCAGGGCTACTCACGGGGGGTGGCACAACCTGTGCTGCAGGCCCCTGAGTAGCATTTGATTCACCAGCCCTGGCACATGCAGTGCACTTTACTAGGGGCTAACAGGTAAATCAAATATCCAATCATGGAAACACCCATCCATAACACAATTTACACAGAGAGCATATTCACTTTAGCACTGATTAGCAGTGGTAAAGTGCCCAGAGTCCTAAAACCAACAAAAACAGGGTCAAAAACAGGAGGCCAAAAAGCAAAAAGTCTGGGGGTAAACCCGCTGAAAAAGCCAAGTCTAACACAACCCCCTCCCAGCCTAAAGCCAGGGTAGACTAATCAATCCCTTGATGGACTTCCCTGCTTGGGGCGATAGAACATAGACCTGGCCCACAACAGCGGGGGCACGTTCTGGTTCTACGCCTTTCTAAACCCAGTTGGATCCTCTGTCCTCACTCTCAGGGCCCAATAAGCTGACCCATGGGGAACCCTTCTCCTCACCTGTGGACCCCATCTGTGCAGCACCTAAACTTACTTTGCTCGCAGATGTGTCCCAACAGGCAGATAGTACCCACATGGCCAACACAGTGGCCCAGTCCACCCCCGGGGTGTGACTGATGTCCCCCTCCCAGGGACAACTCTGTCCACCAGGACAGCCAGCCACAGTGGCCACTGACAACTGTCAGTGATGAGAGCCAGGCCTTATGCCTTTCCGGCCACTCCAACCACGGTGGCGTTCGAGAGTGGGGGGCGGTAGCCCCAGGTGCCTGGCACCCTTTCTCCACTCTCCCCTCTGCCAAGTCAGGTATGGCATCCTGACACTGGCCCACCAGCCCAGGGCCTGTACCCTGCGGCTGGACAGGAGACTGGGGTGGGCTCTCCCACACCCTCTCCTTCTCCCTTGGGCTCTGTACCCTCCCACCTGGAGCGGTACCCCCTTCCAGAATTGTCAGGGCACCTGTGGTAGGTGTCCTGCACAATTCGCCCACCAGTTCAGGGGAGCTATCCTGCAACTGGTGCACCAGGCCAGGGTCTGTACCCTGCGGCTGGACAGGAGACTGGGGTGGGCTCTCCCACACCCGCTCCTTCTCCCTGGGGTTCTGTACCCTCCCACCTTGAGTGGTACCCCCAGCAGACAACCCGGTCAGGACACTGCTCACAGTCGTCCTTCCCTCCAGGTCAGGCAGGACCTGAACCTGGCCTCCCAACCCAGGGACTAAACCCTGAGGTTGAACACTTGCCTGGCACACCAGGACTTCCTGGGGAGCACGCATGCCCCCCCTGAGGGTAACACATGACTCATGTGTTCTGTGACAGTCTGCCTGGCGCAGATCTCCTGCCCCCTGTCCAGCTGACAGTGCGCGAAGATCCCCCAGGACAGAAGTGGTGTCACCATGGTCACTCCTAGGAGGCTCAGCCCTTCAGGCTGGCCCCTGACCCACTGGTTCTCCCACTGGGGAACACATCCCCCTCTCCCCCCTCACTCTGGACTTCTGCACCCTCCACTTAGGAGCAGCACCGCCAGACACCAGAACCACTTGAGCTCCGCTTACAGATGCTTCAGGTTCTCCTGACTCTAGGAGATCCCCCTCAACGGATGGCCTATCAGTACAGCCTAGGCTCCCCACCTGGTGTTCCCTCCTGGAACCACCCAGGCTCTGGGACCGGGTTTCGGGCACCTTGGGCCGCAGCCCCTTCCCACTCCTTCTCCGCGGAGACAAGACGTGAGTCCCTACACCCTTCCCACGACACCGGGACCTATCTGGGCTACCACGAACCTTTCCCACCACCCTTGGTTGGGAAATACCTAAGCCACTTCCTTTCGGTTCACCCCCAGATGCTTCTCCAGACCCTCTGGAATCCACCAAAAGGTCTGCCTCCAGTGCAAGCTCCCTGGGGTCAGAAAACTCACACTCCACTGGGTGTTGGCATAGCTCTGGAAAACAGGGACTTAAAATATGCTCTCCAACAATTGAATCACACAGCCCCACACAGGTGTTAACCAAACTACCCTTCACCCAACCATCCAGTGCATCAGACAAGTACCCCACATCATTCTCACAAGACCGGTGAGACAGTGTCTGACTGTTGCTGTCTCTCAACCCATACTCTTCTGGCTGGTCTTCATACTCACTTACCAGGGCTTCTATCATGGGGGAACCCCGCTCCCTGCACCTCTCATCTAGAGTCAGTAGAGTGTCCCTCCCACTACCAGGAAAATGATCCCCTGTGCCAGTTCCCCAATCCACCTCAGGGACACTACGCACCACTGGAGTAACCTCACAATCCTGAACCCCCTGGTGTATGTCAACCCCCTCCTTGAAGCAGGGCCCCAAATCTGTGTGTGTGTGTACCTCATCCTCAGTACTGGACCTAACACTTTTGCTGCCACCATCTGGGCTGGGCATAGCCCTACTGGCTTCCCAGTCCAGCTCTCTCATTTTAAACTCATGGTCTAAGATCATCTTCTTTTCCTCCATGGCTATTCTTTTGTCTTCCCTCTCACTTTCCATCCTGAGTTTCTCTAATTCGAACTTCCTTGCTTCCCGCCTGTCCTCCAGCTCCTCTGGGGACAGGCCACTGCTGCCTGGCCTGGAGGGTCCCCCCCCTCCCAAAAGCACAACCACCCTAGGAGTAGGCTCCTCCGCCTCTCCACTGAGATCACCAGACTGCCCACTGGCACGTCTGGCAGCTACCCAGGCCCTCAGCGCCTTTTGTAGCTCCTCTTTCCTAGTGAGGCCTCTGACTTGGACTTTCAGGTTTTTGCAAATCGCTTTCAATTCTTTTACATTGTAGGATTCCAACCTATCCTCCTCAAAGGCAACTTCCAGGGATGCAACAGATGATGCAATTGATTCAGGCATGATGCAGTAGCAAGTTCAAATTGGCAAGATCAAAAATAGGCAAAAAAGAAAAAGAACCAGTATGTGGTACGTAATGGTCTGCGATATGGTAGTAGTGCACACCAATCACTGTAAGTCAAGTGCAAACCCAAGTCCTATCCTCACCGCTGACAACCAATGTTAGAAATGGGATTTTTGGTAGGCTAGGGCGTGGGCCCAAGTCAGGACCAGTTCTGCCTTCTCTGGTGTGAATTCCTGGCAGGAGGTGGAGACGGCATTTGTCAGAGGCAGAGCAGGCCCTTTGAGGTGCAAGGAAATCTCCTCCCCCTTCCACCATCGTAACCCAGGTTTCTTCAGCCCTTTCCTGACCTACCTAGACCATCTGGCGCCCCTCCTGCTCCCCCAGCCTTCTGTCATCCAAAACCCAGACAGGCAATCCACATTCCAGCAGAGGCACACGGGATGACTGAGCAAGAAAATACCCACTTTCTAAAAGTGGTATTTTCAAACACAGAATGTAAAAATCACCTTCACTAAAAGATGCATCTTTAGATTCTGAGTTCAGGCATACTAAATTCTATTTTCTTACCGAATTCCCTGGGCCAGTTATGTTTATAAGATGTTATAAACAAACCTCCCATTCTATCCTATGGGGAACTGGTAGCCTTGCAATAGTGAAAAACGAAATTGGCTGTAATTCACTATCAGGACATGCCACACACACCAGGGCATGTCCCACCTTTCACATACACTGCACCCTGCCCACAGGGGTACCTTGGGCCTACCTGAGGGGTGTCTGATATGTAAGAAAAGGGAAGGTTAGGGACCAGCCAGTGTGTGCACTGGCCAAGTCGACATGGCAGTTACAAACTGCGCGCAGACTTCTGCAATGGCAGGTCTGAGTTACCGTTTTCAGGGCTACTCACGGGGGTGGCACAACCAGTGCTGCAGGCCCCCGAGTAGCATTTGATTCACCAGCCCTGGCACACGCAGTGCACTTTACTAGGGGCTAACAGGTAAATCAAATATCCAATCATGGAAACACCCATCCATAACACAATTTACACAGAGAGCATATTCACTTTAGCACTGATGAGCAGTGGTAAAGTGCCCAGAGTCCTAAAACCAACAAAAACAGGGTCAAAAACAGGAGGCCAAAAAGCAAAAAGTCTGGGGGTAAACCCGCTGAAAAAGCCAAGTCTAACAAGGTGCCACGCCCTTCTTCCTCGGCACCGAAAACCGCCTCGACGCCGAAGCCCTCGGCATCGAAACAAACAAAGGACAAGCATTCGGAGCTGAAAAAATCTTCGGAGCTGAAAAAATCTTCGGAGCTGAAAAAATCTTCGGAGCCGAAAAAATCTTCGGAGCCGAACAAACCTTCGGAGCCGAAAAAAGTCTTGGAGCCACAAACTCCTTTACCAAAAGCTAAGGAGTCCAAGACCCCACAAAAAGCTTCAGAGACACGGTCTAAACAACATTCTGACCCTAAGTCTTCGGCACCGAAAAAGGACATTGTACCCACACAACAGCCTCTACCAGATTTTTCGGATCCGAAACAAAAAACTCTCTACATTCACCCGGAAACTGGCAAACTTATCGCCAAGCCTCCTAAAAAGAGAAACTTGGACACTTCAGAAGATCCTCAAATACCCATGAAGCGGAAGGAGATAGGCACTAATACTTCTCCACCTCTCTCTCTCCTTCTCCAGCTGATCCAAATCTGCTAATTTCTCCAGCACACTCTCCACAACATACATTTTCACCTGAACCACAGGATGATGAAGATGATTATACTGATGAGGGTGGGGATGGAGATCCAGATAAGGATGATGATGCACATACCATTCCACACAATACAGATCCTTGGGATGATTACAACACAGATCCCGACCCACACAATGACCCGGACCTCTATCCCATCACCACCAGATGACAATATTGGGTTTGCACAACTAATTAATAGAGCTGCTCAATACCACGGGGTACAATTACACTCTGACCCTTTAGAGGAAGAATTTTTGTTGGAAACATTTGCACCCACACAAAAGTCCACGCACACCCTGCCAATGTTAAAAGACATGCTAAAACATGCACCAGAAGTTTTTAAGGACCCCGTCAGAGCCAGGGTTCTTAACACCAGGGTAGACAAAAAATATAAGGCAGCTCCCAATGACCCAGTGTACATTAAAGGTCAGGTCCCTTTAGATTCTCTTGTGGTGTCTAATGCACGCAAGAGGGCAAATTCACAAGGCACAGGCGACACCTCTCCTCCTGATAAGGAATCCAAACTGATAGACGCATCTGGAAAACGTATCGCATCACAGGCGGCAAATCATTGGCGGATTGCCAATGCCCAAGCTTTGTTGGCCAGATATGACAGAGCTCACTATGATGAGCTTGAAAAGCTTATGCAACATCTTCCTGACCAATATAAAGACGAAGCCAATGACCTTATACAGGAGGGAAAATTAATAACAAATACATCTATCAAATGTGTGCTTGATGCGGCTGATACGGCATCTCGTGCTATTAATACCAGTGTTTTGCTACGCAGGCACGCTTGGCTCAGAATCTCCGGATTCAAGCAGGAAGTGCAGTCTGCTATTCTTAATCAGCCTTTTGACCAAGAGCATCTTTTTGGGCCCACAGTCGATACATTTTTAGAGAAGATGAAAAAGGATACGGACACTGCCAAGTCCATGGGGGTCTTGCAATTACCTTCCCCTAGAGGTTCATTTCGTCGCTCCTTTTACAGGGCTGGCTCCAAAACTATTGGCTCGGAGCATCCCTCTTCTCCTATAAAAGCCCCAATCAAACTAATTCCTCCAGAGGATACTTTCGTGGAGGGTACAGAGGCAACAATGGTAAGGGAAGAGGTCGTGGTAACAATACCCGCAACTCCCCTACCACCAAACAGTGACTTCCCTTCACCTCCCCCCTATCATCCCACTCCTGTCGGGGGACGCCTCTCACAGTTCCTACCTGTCTGGAATTCTATCACAACAGACAAGTGGGTAAGACAAATTATCCAGTATGGTTATTGCCTGGAACTCACAACGTACAATGTCCCCGGAACATCTAACTCTTCTGAAACAAGCGGTTCTCTCTCTATTACAAAAACATGCAATAGAACCAGTCCCCTTACCTCATCAAGGCACAGGGGTTTACTCCCTCTACTTTCTAATCCCAAAAAAGGACGGCTCTCTCAGGCCAATACTGGACCTCAGACCGTTAAACCTCTACATTCAGTCAGACCACTTCCACATGGTCACTCTCCAACAGGTGCTCCCATTGCTTCAACAAGGCGACTTTCTCTCCACTCTAGATCTAAAGGACGCCTACTTTCATATTCCCATTCACCCCGCTCACAGGAAATATCTCAGGTTCGTGGTGGACGGTCAACACTACCAATTCAAAGTCCTTCCGTTCGGGGTCACTACAGCACCCAGAGTCTTCACCAAGTGCCTCGCAGTAGTGGCGGCTCACTTACGAAGACAACACATTCACGTGTTCCCTTATCTGGACGACTGGCTCATAAAAACCAAGTCACATAGCAGCTGTGTGCAACACGCACACAAAACAATCCCGCTGCTTCACCACTTGGGATTCACGGTGAACCTCACCAAATCCCACCTCCAACCGTCCAACACACAACAATACCTAGGAGCTACGATAAACACTTCAAAAGCTTTAGCATACCCCAACTCTCTCAGGATAAGCACTATGCAAGCTCTAATATCCAAATTTCAGCCTCAACACTCATTACCAGCTCGAGTGTTCATGCAGTTGATCGGGATGATGGCCTCTTGCATTCTCATCATCCCTTATGCAAGACTTCAAATGCGTCCCTTACAGGAGTGTTTGGCACATCAGTGGAACCAGGCTCAAGGTCAGCTAACAGATCTGGTGTTGGTGGACAGCCGCACACATCGCTCTCTGCAGTGGTGGAACACACAAAACCTTTCCAAAGGGCGGCCGTTCCTCGACCCCGTTCCACAGAGAGTGCTAACAGCAGACGCATCGCTCACCGGCTGGGGAGCTCATCTTCAAAACTGTACCATTCAGGGCATATGGACCCCTCGGCAAAAACAACACCACATAAATTACCTGGAATTACTGGCAATTTTTCTGGCGCTAAAATCCTTTCAACTACATCTAGTAGGCAAAGCTGTCCTGGTCCGTACAGACAACATCACAGCAATGTACTACATACAGAAACAGGGGGGGACACTTACTCTACAGCTTTCACACCTAGCTCAAAGCATATGGAGATGGGCCATTCCGCAAAACATATATCTCCTTGCAGAACACCTCCCAGGAGTACACAATTAGATTGCAGATCTGCTCAGTCGTCAAACACAGCAGATCCACGAATGGGAACTTCATCCTCAAGTTCTTCTTCCATTCTTTCACATGTGGGGCCACCCAGAAATAGATCTGTTCGCCACACATCAAAACGCAAAATGCCCAAGCTTCGCGTCCAGGTATTCACACCCATTGTCCAAAGGCAATGCTCTATGGATGAACTGGTCAGGCAAATTTGCTTTCGCTTTTCCGCCTCTCCCACTAATTTCGTTAGTGGTCGGAAGCTCAAACAGCATTCCCTCACAATGATCCTGGTTGCTCCAACATGGGCCCGACAACCATGGTTCACAACCCTCTTGGAACTATCAGTAGCTCCTCATCAAAAGCTACGCCTCTCACCCAAGCTTCTCACTCAGAACCATGGAGAGATAAGACATCCAGATCCCAATCAACTCAACCTTGCGATCTGGCACCTGAAGTCTTAGAGTTTGGCTACCTCGATCTCCCGCCAGACTGCATGAACATCATTAAAGAGGCTAGACGTCCTACCACCAGAGCATGTTATGCCGCAAAGTGCAAACGATTTGTAATTTACTGTACAAATTACAAACTCAATCCACTAGATGCTTCTATTCAAAACATTATATGCTATCTCTTACACCTACAACAATGTAACCTAGCATATACATCCATAAGACTACATCTCGCTGCAATAGCAGCTTATCTCCAAAACAGACAACACTTGTCTTTGTTTAGAGTACCCGCTATCAAAGCATTTATGGAAGGACTTAAAAGAATAATTCCACCCAGAGTTCCGTCCTCTCCAGTATGGAATTTAAATATTGTTCTTACCAGACTCATGGGTCCCCCATTTGAACCTCTGCACAAATGCGAACTACAGTTCCTCACTTGGAAAGTAGCCTTCCTAGTCGCCATCACATTTTTTAGAAGAGTTAGTGAACTCCAGGCATTAACCATACAAGAACAATTTTTTGCAAATCCATCATAAAGTGGTTCTTAGGCCTAACCCAAAATTTTTACCTAAAGTCGTTTCTGCCTTCCATCTTAACCAGTCTGTTGAACTCCCAGTTTTTTTCCCTCAACCAGACTCAGTGGCAGAACGGGCTCTTCACACGCTAGACGTTAAAAGAGCAATACTTTACTACATTGAAAGGACAAAATCCTTTAGAAAAACTAAACAACTCTTTGTGGCTTTTTCCCCACCTCATAAGGGCAATCCCATTTCAAAAGCGGGGATTGCAAGGTGGATTGTTAAATGCATCCAAATATAGTATCTTAAAGCCAAACGCACATTAACCATTCCCCCTATAGCTCATTCCACACGCAAACTAGGGGCTTCTATGGCATTCTTAGGGAACATTCCCCTAGATGACATCTGCAATGCAGCAACTTGGTCTACACCGCACACTTTCACAAAGCACTATTGTGTAGATGTGCAAGCAAAACAACAAGCTAATGTGGGCCAGGCTGTATTAAGAATACTTTTTCAAACCACTGCAACAGATACAGGTAGCCACCGCTAAAGAGGTAACTGCTGTATAGTCTATGCACAAGTATACGATCTACAGCTCATATGCCTCGAACGGAAAATGCTACTTACCAGTATGCATCTGTTCTTGAAATGTAGAGCTGTAGATTCGTATATGCCCACCCGCCTCCCCGGATACCCCTATCTGTTCCAGTACTATCTTACTTAGATACATTACACATGGACATCTCTTTCTATTTCTTACTAACTCCATCATCACCCTTTATGGCGAAAGCAATCTGGAGATGGAGTCGATGCCCATGCGCACTATCACCGTAAGGAGGAGTCACCTTTCTCGTGACTACAAAGACTTCTTCGAAGACAAAAACAAAGTGCAAACATCCGAGCCCAACACCAGATGGCGATCTATGCATAAGTATACGAATCTACAGCTCTACATGCCAAGAACAGATGCATACTGGTAAGTAGCATTTTCCTTAGTGTTTCTGTTCTGCAAGGGAAGATGGTGAGGAGTGCAAGGAAAAGGAGACCGAGAAAGAAGGGGCGCAATAGGAGTAAGAATGAAGGTGGCAGAAGGAGAGAAAAATTCTAAGGAGGAAGCAGAAGGAAACGGTGGGAGGAAGTCATAGCGATGTTACGGTTCGAGAAAGGAGAAGAGGGGGGATCGAGACAAAGGATGAGAGCATAAGAATGGAAGGGTAATGGGAAAAGTTAATGAGGAACACAGTATGTGATGAAAACAGAGATGTTAAATGCATAATTTTCAACATATTTTCAAGTTTCCCGCAGTCCCTCGGGTCGTGGTTTCTCTTGCTCGCTCAGTACATCGATTGCACTGACTAGTACGAAACAATTGGCAAGGGCTTTTTCTGCTTTTCCCATCTAGCCCTGCATGCATGTCACCATTTTTTTTAGTTCTATGCTGTATTTTATTACAATCTGCTAGTGATACGTTTGTTCATGAAGCTGAACGGTCCTATAGTATTTTGTGTTACGTATTGATCCCAGTTTTGATGCCAGCTGAAGAGTGCAATGCTTAAATGGGATCCAGTGCCGGTTTATCATATTGCCCTGAAACGGGCAAGTAACTACTTTCACCACACTTTTAAATACACAAAATGAGTATTCGGATAAAAGAGTCATTCCATTTAAATAAAATTCTGATAGTCACTTCTCGCTGCAGATTCCTCACCATTTGAATATTCCCCAAGTGTCAGACTAGATCCAGAAAAGTTTCAGTAGTACATTTGTGCGCCGGTAGGTGGCGCCATGCGGCACCACACTAACTGCATTCCCCTTGGCCCAGCCACCGAAGAATCCGTTTCCTACGCCATGATAATGCGTGGGGTGGACAAAGTCCTTGGCCTCCAGCTCCTCACCCTGGAGGTAAAAACAAATGTGCTGTCAGAAGTCCTCCAGCCAAGGCTAACATCTTTTGAGCCCCTTCTGCCATTCAGAGAGGCATTGACCTTGTTGGAAGCCTGGGCCAAGCCTTGCTCTGGCCTCCCCAGTCCACAGACAAATAGTGAGATGCCATCACCATGTCCCAGGCGACCATGCCAGGCTTGACATATCTACTCACACGCCCACTTTGGCGAGTCAGATTTTATCAGGGCGAGCTATATTTAGGGCCTATTCGCCCCTTCTGGCGAGCTGACAAGCAATGCCTTTAAATCTGGTCTTTATCTTGCATTCAGAGACAGAGGTCAAAAGTCAGTTTACATCTACAATTACTTTTCTTTCTCTGACTGCAAGGTTCAGGATCTTGTAAAGTGAACTGTCTGACAAAGTGCTGTACAAAAAGTGTAGAATGTCATGTTTTATTCTAATACACATTTAAATAGCTAAAAAGTGAAATGTACAAACATTTAAAAATATAATTCAGTAGTTATGCAAGCCCATGTTTTGTAATTCTGTGTGATGAAACAATAGTTTAATTGGATGAAAACAAATCAGAACACTTTACTTGATGTGCAAATGCTAAATATGTGTGCTGAAACCCAATTTCCATAGATTGTTGTTTGTACACTGTATACTTTTATAAGTAAAACTGCATGATAGTGGGAGTGTTTTTGTCCATTTCAATGGAAAATATGCTGCCTGTAAATGACAGTGCACTACCACCTCTTGTTTAGTAATTATTTATTAAAAGTGGGTTTTAAAGATGAATTGATAAACTTTTCTGCCCCCGCCCTGATGGCAATGCTATTAGTGAAGTAAGAGGCACGCCGGGGATCATGTGTGCCCTATATGTGGCCTAGATTCTTATTATGCATGGAGCAAACGTTTAGTCTGTTAAATCAAACCAAATAGTTTTTTTAAAGCAGGAATTCTGAGCTCACAAATTGGAAGGTGCTCTCATGTGTGATAATAAAGAAAAAGGAGGCTCTGAAAAATAAAATATTTGCCTAGGATAACGCATTTAAGACCAGTTTACATGTCAAGTATATTAGTTATGTTGAGTAATATGTTCTGGGCTTGTCCCATACTGAATGCATACTGGGAAGGGATCGTTCATACACTTAGGGAGGTCCTAGACAGGGAGATCCCCTGCACTCCGAGGCATTGCTGGAATGGTTTCCTCTTACACCTAAAACGAAGTCACCAGTAGATTTCACGACCTCGCACTCATCCTTGCCAAACAGAGATAGCGAGGAATTGGAATTTCTTGGGGGCCCTCGGATCACTGTGTGGAGGAGAGAACTGATTAAATGGGCGGGCTGTGAGGGGAGGGTCCTCCTACGGGAAGCCCAGAGAGGCATGGGAAACTTGGAAGTGGCCAGAGCCTGGGGCACCTTGGTGGATATCTTGGCTAACCCAAAACTAACTACGCCTAAGGGGGTCCCCTCCTAGGCTAGGCTGATGTATATTCGTTAGTGGAATACCATCCTCTTTGCCTTGTATTGTGTGCCCCTCCTCACTATTTTTGAGCCTTCGTAGCCTAGCCTTATTCCCTTTACATGCTTCATCGGATGCGATGGACTCTCCATAGCACACAGCATGTACTCTTTTTCTAAAATGCTGTATCGACTCAAGGGGGGGTGGGGAGGAGTTGATTACTGTATTGCTTGTGTATAATTGAACAGACGAATGATGACTGAACTGACTATGGTATTTGATGTATGAAAACTAATAAAATCTGTTTACAAAAATAATTAGTTATGTTGAGTAGATCACTTAAGTTCTAGACCTGCAGGTCTAATAACATTTTCATGATTTTTCAAGGCCTGCCTGCTTTCCTCTCTCAGCACCTTTCCCCTGAAAATTTAGTGGTGCAGGCATCCATGAGCAGATCTAATTCCAACACTTTTCTGATTACCCCCGATAGGGAGTCTAAACAGGTGGAGATGTTTGAGAAGCAAGGTTTTTCTTCCACCAGCCTAGTTCTCTGTTCACTAAATGGCAGCTGCCTCCTAAGACACTATTCCCAGCCCCTTTGGGACTTGTCGGCTCAAATCCTCCCTGGTGTCCCTGAATATCTCTGACCTGTCCATGCCCAGGCCATCCAAGATGGCCGTGATGTGGCCAAGTTCACAATTCTTTGTGGCTTGGACACCACAGATTCCATCGGGTGAGCCATTGGTACCAATGTTTTCATTCGCCGCAATGCGTGGCTGCAATCAACCGGGTTTTCTGGCAAAGTTCAGTCCTCCCTTATTGACATGCCTTTTGACGGGACTCACCTATTTGTGGGACATGGCTGATTCTGTTTTAGAGCGATTCAAAGAGAGCAGGCAGCCCCCACCTGCTAATCCCCTTTAGCGTGCCCTTCGGGGAGCACAGACACCCGGTGAGAGGCAAGATCCAACGATTCATCCGGGTTTGCTACCTGTAACAGCAGACAGGTGAGTCCTGCAGATTCCCTGCAGAGGAAATGCTTCACCCTTCATCTCTTCTCCGCTGCACCTTCCACCGTACACCCTCCCCCCAGCGACTGATGGAGGACTGTTGGACTTGGCCCTCTCTACAGGGTCACCCCCAATCATTTTGCCTTCACCCCTCCTGGTTTTTTGTTGAATTTGTTTTGTGTTGGTCTTAGGACTCTGTGCACTTTACCACTGCTAACCAGTGCTAAGGTGCTTCTGCTCACTCCCTAAAACATTGTAAAATTGTCTTACCCCGATTGGCATATTTAATGTACTTCTAAGTCCCTAGTAAAGTGGTATAACCCATACCCAGGGCTGGTAAATTAAATTCTACTAGTAGGCCTGTATTACTTATTGTGCCACCCATTTAAGTAGCCCCTTAAAACATATCTCGGGCCCGCCATTGGAGCCTGCTGGCAGCTTTAAACTGCCAATTCGACTTGGCAGAATAAGCCACTTGCCAAGCCTTAAACTTCCCTTTTATTACATATAAGTTACTTCTAAGGTAGGCCCTAGGCAGCTCATAGGGCAGAAGGCATTTTTAATTAAAAGGATGGACATGTACTTTTAAGTTTTACATGTCCTGGTATTGAAAAACTCCTAAATTCTTTTTCAGTTTCTGTGAGGCCTACCTGTCCCATAGGAAAACATTAGCTTATTACATTTAATAAGTGCTAGCCTTTGTTTGGGATCAGATAGAAAATGTTTGATGTCTGAGAAATTGTAATTTAAAATCCTCTTTAATGGTAAAGTTGGCTTTTAAGTCAAAAATTTCAAAATGCCACTTTTAGAAAAGTGCCATTTTCCTGACCTAGCTATTTGGAGCCTGCAGCATGTTCCTGCGTAGCGTGACTGGGTTTGTTGGCAGTTGGATTGTGTATATTCCTCCCAGACAGCCAAACAGTAGAGGGATTAGGTGTGCTTGGATGGCCTATCATTGGCAGGATGGGGGGGCGGAACTGGGCACAGCCCCAATTGTAAATCAATAGGCTGTGTCCTGCTTTCTCACATAGGACTTAACACTACCTCATTGTGCATGGAACCGAGGAAGGGAGGCAGGAAATTCCAAGCACTTTTCAAAGGGAATCTCTAGAAACTTCCCCTACTTTGAAAAATGCACCAGGTATAAAAAATAGGACCCTCAGACCCACTCTTCAGTTCACTTTCTGGACCTGCAGAAGGACTCTCAGATGACGACTGCCTGCTGCTGTGGCCAGCTGTGTACTACAGAGGACTGATTTGTTGCACTTGGAAAGACTGATTTGCTGCTGGAAGCCTGCCTTGATCCCTCATAGGCGTGCCTTGAGTCCTGTTCCACTGCTTGAATTCATAACTACCAGAGTGACTCCAAGGGCTAGTTGGCTGGCCTCCTGATCAGAGCTTCAGGGACAGAAAAGGCTCCACCTATCTTGAACACAGTTGAACCCAGCCTGAGTGAGTCTTGACCCTCCAAGTGGTGCCCATCCAGTCTTGGACACTTGGAAGTGGTGCTAAAGTTGCCCAGATAGCAAAATCCCAAACTTGGGACTTGGAACATTTTTGGCTCTCAACTGCTCTGAAAACCGAGAGGCGAGCAGGATCTAACTACCCATCGATCCGCCCAAGGTGCATCACCGGTCGGCCTGACTTCGTGGCAGCTCTGGCTACTTTCTTCTCTGCAGCTGCAATTCCTATTCAGTAGCTCCACTGTGAAGGGGTATCCGGCCTCGTGGAGCCCTCATCAGCTACAGCCTGCAGCTTCGTTCCACTGGATATCAGATTGTAGAAATCTTCACCATAACTTCATCCAGAGGCTCCCCGATGATGATGTCTCCTCTTCGGACACGGCCAGATCCTTGCCCCGCTGAACTTTACCTTCTCTGACATTTTTGGTTGAAATTTCTTCTAAGTTCGAAGCTAAACGCAGATCGAGCCCAATCCACTTCTTGTATCCGACCCCCACGCTTCATTGCGGTTGACCATAACATTTGACTTTGTCCTGGTCTTGCGCGCCCTGATGTCCGCAGTTGGCGCTTTGATATTTTAGGTGTTAGATTTCACTTTAAACTTTATAAATTCATAACTCTGGTTCTACTGATTGGATTTTTGTTGTTTTGTTGTCTAATGATATATTAAAATGTACTCTATCTTTCTAAATTGGTGTGGGATTTTTCTTGTATTGTGTATTCACTTTATTACTGTTTGTGTGCTGCATAAATAGTTTAGACATTGCCTCTAAGTTAAGCCTGGCTGCTTTTGTGCTAAGCTGCCAAAGGGTGAAGCACACATTAGTTTAATGACTTTTGTGGTTCCCCCCTGACAGGGATTATGGCTGTTGCTTGAGCAGGGTTAATACCCCACTCAGTGAACAACCCAATTTTTCACAAAGACCATGTCTCCATTTTGCAGCAGGAAGTCTGAGCCCTCTTGGGTAAAGAGGCTATTGAGAGGGTGCCAGTGCTAGACGTAGGACGTGGTTCTTACTCCTGCTTCTTTATGGTGCCCAAGAAGGACTGAGGCCTTTGGCCTATTCTAAACCTGCGCCCTCTCAATGGCTTCCACTGGAAGGAGGAATTCAGGATGCTCACCCTGGCCCAGGTCTGGTTTGCCCTTGGAGACTCAATGGCTTTGGATCTGCAGGATGCCTACTTCCATATACACATTCTGCCAGCAGCATTACTTGCGGTTTATGGTGGGACAGGAACATTTTTAATTTGCTGTGCTCCCCTTTAGCCTTCGGTTTTCATGAAAGGGATGGCAGTGGCTGGAGCACACCTTTGGAGGTCAGGGTGAAAGCCTTCCCCTACCTTGACGACTGGCTGTTGAAGGCAGGCTTGCCCTAGTCAGTCTCCAGACTTTGGCGAACCTCCTGTCAACTTTGGGGTTCACTATCAATGTGCTGAAGTCACACCTAACTCTATCTTAGATGCTCCTCTTTATTGGAGTCGTTCTGGACATAGTTCGGTATCGAGCTTTTCCCTCAGGAAAGTGAGTCCAGGACATTAAGGCTGGGACTAATGGCCTACTGCATCCTGCTGGTCGAGCACAGCAGGTGGCATATGTATGCTCTGTAGTGAGACCTCAAGTCTCAGTGGGCCCAACATCAACGGGACCTCTCCGACCACATTCAGATTTAGGAGGAGATTGCAAAAGACCTGCAGTGGTGGTTACTGGTCCGCGATTGGACCAGCCGCAGACTCCTTTCCCTTCCCCACTCAGAGCTGACAGTCGTGACTGATGCATTGCTTCTGTGTTGGGGCAGCCATCTGCGAGAGGTGGAGATCAGAGGCCTCTGGTCTTCTACGGAGTACCGGCTCCATATCAACCTTCTAGAGCTGAGGGCCATCCCCTTGATGTTCAAAGCCTTTCTCCCATCCATCAACGGGAGGTTGGTAGAGGTGCTTACAGACCACACCACTGCTATGTTTTTACTGCAACAAACAGGGCTGGTGGGTTCATGGACCCTGTGCCAGGAGGCCCTGTGCCTGTGGAAATGGCTGGACCACCAAGATGTTTTCCTGGTGGTGAACCACCTGGCAGGATCTTTGAATGCCAGGGAGACTAACTGATGCCTAGCAGATCACAAGTGTGCACAAAGTTGCTTCCGTGCATGGAGAGAACCTTGACTCAATCTCTTCACTGTTTCTAAGAAACTCTCAATCTCAGCACTTCTGCTCTTTGGAGTTTTCAAGGCTTCTCTCACTTGGAGAAGCGTTCTGCCTCGAGTGGAACTTGGCACTCCTGTATGACTATTCGTCAATACCACTCCTGCCTCGAGTCTTCAAGAAGATCAGGACCAACCGAGAGCAAGTCATCCTAGTGGCTCCAGATTGGGCACTGAGTGTATGGTATCTAGAACACCTGGGCTTGAGTATCTGTCTTCCAGTCAGGCTACCCCTCTGGAATGATCTGCTGTCCCAGCAGCAGGGCGGGGTTCTGCACCATCGGCTTTGAAATCTTCACCTTCATCCTTGGAGATTGGGCAGCTACAGCTCAATACCTTTGTCTTTCCACCGGAGGTGGTTGATGTCATCTTGGCAGCCAGGCGTCCTTCAATGAAAACTGTATTTGCCTGTTGTTGGGACAGATTTGTAGCTTGGTGCGGCAATCGCCAGATAGTCTGTCTCCAGGCAAAGTTATCTGACGTTTTGTTAGTTGTTTTGGCCTTCGCCCTGCAAGCCTTTGCCCTGGGCCCTGTTAAAGGGTGTCTTTCGGCTTTTCTGCAGTTGCAGAATCGGCCTTTGTTGTTTAAGTCTCCAGTTGTGCATTTTTAAAACTGTTAAAACATCTGTGTCCTCCTTCTGTCATGCTACAATGGGACCCTAATGTGGTCCTTACATTCCTGATGTGTTCTCCCTTTAAGCCGCTTTACCGCTGCCTCTTGCGGCTTCTCCCCCTCAAGACAGTGTTCATCGCTGCCATTACATCAGCGCAGCAGGTGAATGAGGTTCAAGCTCTCTGGGCTCACCTGCCATACACCACCTTTTCCCCAGACAAACTGGTCCTGCGGGCACAAGAATCCTTCTTACCAAAAGTTGTGACACTGTTCCACATCGGCCAAACTATTGCCCTGCCAGTCTTCTGTGCTCCACCTCACCCCTCTGAGGAGGAGGGGAGACTCCATCGTTTGGACCCCAAGGGTGCGCTGAGCTTTTACATAGATTGCACCAAAGAACACCAGTTGGATGATCAGCTCTTTGTGGGGTTTTCTGGAGCAAAAAAAAGGCAAGACTGTACGGAAGCATTAAGATATGCTACACATTGACTAAAAAACAGCCTTCTGAAGGACTGCATGCTCATTCTACCAGGGCCAGAGCTGGTACCAGTGCGTTAGCGTGCCGAGTCCCTGACCTAGACATTTGCCAGGCAGCTACGTGGGTGTCACTCCATACGTATATGTAGTGCTGTTGACTAGACAGTCAGGTCTGCTGAGAAATGCATTTTGCCTGCTCGGTTCTACAGGACTCTCTGGTTTTAGTCCATTCACAGACCCTCCTGCAATTACTTTCTGCCTTGGTATCTTTTCAGAAGGTGAGGAATTTGCAGCTAGAAGTCTATCAGAAAAACAAGTTACTTGCCTTCGGTAACACTCATTCTAGAAAAGACTCAATCTAACTGCAGATTCCTCACAGACCTTCCTATCCTCACCATTCTCTGAGAAGACGCTACTCTTTAGTAAGATTCCTTTTCTAGGAATCTGCACACTAGTTACATCGATTTGTTTTTGTGGCTCTGCGTCTGGGGGCAAGGACACACTTGAAAGCCACTGACGTAAGCACGCCGGAGTGGCTCCTATATAGGCCTGGACATGATTTCCGGAGCAGAATGGCGTCAGTGCGAAGCTGCACTTCGCCAACTAGCAGTGCGCAGAGGTACTACTGAAAAGTTTCCATATCCAGTCAGATGCCTGGGGAATATTCGAAAGATGAGGATTCTGCGGCTAAATAGAGTCTCTAACAGAAAGAACCTTACCGAAGGTATGTAGCTTGTTCTTTACCATTCACAACTGGATTTCCCATCTACAAGAGACCCTTCCCCCTTGAGCCATTTTTAGGTCTAGCTAGAAAACGTTTTTGCCCTTGATAATAGATTTTGGTGCTCATAAATTTAGAAAGCATCTCTATGGTATTCATCTTTATGATTTAGGGCCTGTGTAAGAGTTTACCAGATGGGTTACTGTGTCATAAATGTGACAGCCTGTCTGCCTTATTATAACTGCCATAGGATGTAATGCACTTGTAATAAGATGGTTGGGATCTGTCACATGTCTGATGGAGCAACCTGTCTGCCAAACTCGAAACCAGACCCCAAGTCTTTTCTGCTTGTGCAAAATGTTGAATGGTTGAATGTGTTATCAATTTTTTTCTATCTAGTAATTGCGGATGCCATTTTTCCAGTTATCAAATACATTTATTTCAATCATTACGCCGTTAATATAAGGCATTTTATTAAAGAAATGTAGAATTAAGCACAATATTATTCGCTGACAAGTTTATTCAGCAACATGATAAATTGCAGTTTAAATCAGGGTAATCTAAACTCCTGTCTATTCACTGCTGGGTGCTTCTTTCACGAATAGGGTTCAGTTGGGTGACACCACGAGGTTCTAGTTTAGAACCAAAACATTTCTTCAGAATCACTATTGAATTATACTAAACAATCATGAATGTACCACACCTACAACAAGTTAGCAAAAATATATAAATGTATTACTTATTTTGTTTTGATTTTTCTGTTTTTCAGACAAACTTTGCAAACACATAGCACAGAAAAAAAATACGGGCTGTCTTACAAAAAGAACACACTAACAAATACGCAGACAATTCAATGGGTGACTGTGGTGACATAAAGTGCAATGAGTGACCTTTCAAATTCAAACACAAACAAAACAATAACATAAAGTCTCTGTCCTTTTCCGGTCTTTCACTCTAGCTTACACTATTTTCCGAATTACTAGTTATAGTGAGCCTGGACATGAGATAGTTTCACGTCGACGTTTCGACCCTGTGGATATGTGTTTGTAGATACATCAAATAGGGTCTTCTTCAAGACAAAAGCGGACTAGCGACGGCCTATTTAAAAAGGAAATAAGATTCCTGTTAGTGTGGTGTGGGATAAAATAATTACAAGTGTACGAGCAGCCATGCTCTAGAGGTACACACCCTTATTAGTTAGATATTCAAAGACCTGAATCTACTCCTCCGAGCCCGGATGGAGCTTGTCAACAGACAACTCTTTTACAGACGGGGATCATCTGAAAAATGGTTAAATGGCCCATTACAATCACCATAACCAATATGTACACGTAATCTAAGCTCAGGGTGGTTACTGCGTCTGTGAATGATTTCAAGGGCACTTACCAATGTGCATCCATTCGTGAATCCGTAAATGTTATCAGCTGTATACCAACTTCCAGCTGTATACCTGTTGAGAAAGTAAAATTCTAAGTGTACTACTCCCCATCACTCTTATCAAAAATAAATCATTATACCGCATTTGCAGTATTACATCTGATACACTTACCCCTCTGGTTGTGTGCTTCGACCTCCAGGGGGTATAGAGAAAAAATATGTTTGTACTTGCTGCTCTCAAAGCCAGTAATAATTTGGGATGTCCAAGTCCATCGATTTCAGCTACCTGCACCTCCACGAGTTCTGGCGGGAAAAAGGACTACTTAGTATGCTAGCCGAAGAACTAATGCTTACGCAAGCCATCCTAATTCGGGATTGCAATTACCTCGGTTGCCGGGCGTCTCTCTCCTTCAGGCCGCAGGATTTGCCGGAGCGGACATTTCCCGAGTTAAAGTAGAGTTACAGGTTTGCGCATGACGTCATCACGTGGAAACATCACACGTACAAGTAAGGCGCACGTTGGTGTTACAACGGTGGCCATCATAGCACATGTTGCCGGTCGCTAGAACTTGTTTAAAATGGTCTAATTACAGGCCTATGGTCTGTGAATGGTGTAACCATGTTGCATGTTCATGACTTATAAGGTAAAAATCCACATGACAATGTGTGGCATGTATGTAACATTCTTCTAGCTCTCATGTACAGGATGGCGGCGGCCATCTTGTAGTGTGTAAAAATCATAATAACGGGCATCTTGACATAATCAACCTGGGAACTACTTCCCCAGTGGAGAAAGTAAACCCCCACAACAGTGTGTGGTACGTGTGTTTCATTCTTCTATCTATTACGTACAGGATGGTGGCAGCCATCCTGTAGTGTGTGAAACCCTACGGACAATCACCTTGTTGTAAGTTAGTGACTTATCAGATAGTGAGTGGCACATATGTTTCAATCTTCCAACTCTCATGTACAGGATGGCGGCGGCCATCTTGTAATGTGTAAAAATCTTGGTAACGGGCACCTTGACATAATCTACCCGGGAACCATATTACCAGCTGAGACAGTAAATGGAGTGGTTAGCAGTAACCTACAAGGGTTGGCCACAGATGGTGATGACCACGAGGGAAACTTGCATATCGTCGCGTGGGACTAGTACAAGGAGGTCATGCTAAGGCTCAATAATCAGATATGTATCAGAAGGCCAGTTTGTCTATTCGTTTCCTCTACTTCATTCAAGCCTGTGCTAACTGAATCCAAGACATGCATCCACTTACATTCCCTTGTGCTGAGTTTGGACTCCATATCACCTCCTCTAGGGTCGCTTATAACCTTCTCAATGACCCACCACCTTAAGCTCTTCGCTGGATGGTTATTATGGTGGAAATGTTCCACCAGTGGGGTTCCTTGCATACCGCATCTAATCCGGCTGCAATGCTGTAAGATGCGTTGCTTGACCTTTTGCTTAGTCTGACCTACATAGATCATGTTACAGGGACACCTTATCGCATATATGACTTCCTTCGTATTGCAGTTGGTGTAATGGCGTGCTGTGTATATCCATTCAGAATGGTCAAAGCTCTTGCCCTCAGTAGTAAGTTCACAGGCCTTGCACCGTCCATATTTGAAATGTCCGACAAGTGGGGGAGATTCAATTGTGCACGTATGTCAGAATTTTTCTCTGTTGTCAAGAAGGAACTCACCACATGATCACGGATGTTTTTGTTCCTCTTGAATGCAAAGAGCGGTTTTTCATGCATGTTAAAAACAATCAAGATATTGTCATGAAGGCAGCTGATAAGGGTGGTGCTATAGTTATACAAAACACCATGGACTAAGATTTAGAAACAATTAAATGTCCAAGACAGTTACCTTAAAATTGCAAGAGACCCTACATCAGAAATTCTTCAATTAATCCCTGATCTGACAAAAAGAGGGTGTGGAGGGGGGTTACCTTACAGAGCAGGAACAAGGTTTTCTAAACAAAAAAGATCCGCGCATAGCAACAATCTATACATTACCTAAAGTGCATAAAAATTTGACACAACCACCAGGGAGACCCATAGTATCAGGTTGTGGGTCTGTTTTGGAGCCCATTAACAAATATATTGACAGCTTCCTTAAGCCAATGGTAACGAAGACAAGGTCATACGTGAGAGACACTATGCAAATTATACTGCTGGTAGAAGGGCAACCATTTGACGTGACAAAACAATTCCTGGTGACATTAGATGTCGCGACCCTGTATACAAGCATTCCCCAAGAGGAAGCTCTACAAGTCATACGCAAGGTGCTTGATGGGAGAGAACGTCCACACTGGGTACCCACAGAATTTTTGATAGAGCTTTTAAGTGTGGTTATGAAAAAGAACTACTTTCTCTTTCAAAATCAATATTATATCCAGTGCAAGGGAGTAGCAATGGGAGCTGGATTCGCTCCGAGCCTAGCTAACCACTTTCTGGATAATTATGAGGATGCGCACATATATGATCATGACAACCCTTTCCTGAACAACATTACTGTATGGAAACGTTTTATCGATGATGTCATCATGATTTGGCCCGGTGATGAGTTGAGTCTCATTGACTTCTCCATGTGGATCAATGGGAGATCGCCAGATATCCAATTCACTATGACATATCACAGAGACATGATCAGTTTCCTGGACATATCCCTGAAAGTAGAAGACTCCAGGATTTTCACCACTCTATATAGAAAGTCGACAGAGAGGAATACATTACTCAAGTATGACTCTCACCATCCAAGAAACCTACGGGATAATCTCCTAAATGGACAGTTTCTGAGGTTGAAAAATTGTTCACACCGGACTGACTTCTTTCAAGAAACCACACCGCTGCTTCAGCGTCTGGGTGAATGTGGCTATCCAAGGGGATTGCTACTAAGGGCAAGGAAAAGGGCATGGTATTGCCCTGGGGAGAACTTACTGGAAATAAAACCCAAAGAGGACACTATGAACAAGTTAGTGTGCGTGACTTCTTTTAACACAAAGAGTAATGCGATCAAGAAAATCGTTAATAAATATCGCAACTTGGTCGCCACTGAAATTAACATGCATGAAAAACCGCTCTTTGCATTCAAGAGGAACAAAAACATCTGTGATCATGTGGTGAGTTCCTTCTTGAAAACAGAGAAACATTCTGACATACGTGCACAATTGAATCTCCCCCAATTGTCGGACATTTCAAATGTGGACGGTGCAAGGCCTGTGAACTTACTACTGAGGGCAAGAGCTTTGACCATTCTGACCGGATATATACAGCACGCCATTACACCAACTGCAATACGAAGGAAGTCATATATGCGATAAGGTGTTCCTGTAACATGATCTATGTAGGTCAGACTAAGCAAAAGGTCAAGCAACGCATCTTACAGCATTGCAGCCGGACTAGATGCGGTACGCAAAGAGCCCCACTGGTAGAACATTTCCACCAACATAACCATCCGGTGGAGAGCTGAAGGTGGTGGGTCATTGAGAAGGTTATACATGACCCTTGAGGAGGTGATATAGAGTCCAAACTCAGCACCAGGGAATGTAAGTGGATACATGTCTTGGATTCAGTTAGCACAGGCTTGAATAAAGTAGAGGTAACGAATAGACAAACTAGCCTTCTGATACATATCGTATTATTGAGCCTTAGCATGACCTCCTTGTACTAGTCCCACGCAAGGATATGTGAGTTTCCCCGTGGTGATCGTGGTCATCACCATCTGTGGCCAACCCTTGTAAGTTACTGCTAACCACTCCATTTACTGTCTCAGCTGGTAATATGGTTCTCGGGTAGATTATGTCAAGGTGCCCGTTACCAAGATTTTTACACATTACAAGATGGCCACCGCCATCCTGTACATGAGAGTTGGAAGATTGAAACATACGTGCCACTCACTATCTTATAAGTCACTAACTTACAACAAGGTGATGTCCGTTAGGTTTCACACACTACAGGATGGCTGTCGCCATCCTGTACGTGATAGATAGAAGAATGAAACACACGTACCACACACTGTTGTGGGGGTTTACTTTCTCAGCTGGGGAAGTGGTTCCCAGGTTGATTATGTCAAGATGCCAGTTACTATGATTTTTACACACTACAAGATGGCCGCCGCCATCCTGTACATGAGAGTTAGAAGAATGTTACATCCGTGCCACACATTGTCATGTGGATTTTTACCTTATAAGTCATGAACATGCAACATGGTTACACCATTCACAGACCATTGGCCTGTAATTAGATCATTTTAAACAAGTTCTAGCGACCGGCAACAGGTGCTAAGATGGCCACCGTTGTAACACCAACGTGCGCCTTACTTGTACGTGTGATGTTTCCACGTGATGTCACGCGCAAACCTGTACTCTACTTTAACCTGGGAAATGTCCGCTCCGGCAAATCCTGCGGCCTGAAGGAGAGAGACGCCCGGCAACCGAGGTAATTGCAATCCCGAATTGGGGTGGCTCGCGTAAGCATTAGTTCTTCGGCTAGCATACTAAGTAGTCCTTTTTCCTGCCAGAACTCGTGGAGTTGCGGGTAGCTGAAATCGATGGACTTGGACATCCCTAATTATTACTGGCTTTGAGAGCAGCAATTACAAACAGATTTTTTCTCTATACCCCCCGTAGGTCGAAGCACACGACCAGTGGGGTAAGTGTATTAGCTGTAATACTGCAAATGCGGTATAATGATTTATTTTTTATAAGAGTGATGGGGAGTAGTACACTTAGAATTTTACTTTCCCAACAGGTATACAGCTGGAAGTTGGTATACAGCTGATAACATTTACGTAATCACGAATGGAGGCACAATGGTAAGTGCCCTTGAAATCATTCACAGACGCAGTAACCACCCTTAGTTTAGATTACGTGTACATATTGGTTATGGTGATTGTAATGGGCCATTTCACCATTTTTCAGATGATCCCCGTCTGTAAAAGAGTTGTCTGTTGACAAGCTCCATCCGGGCTCGGAGGAGTAGATTCAGGTCTTTGAATATCTAACTAATAAGGGTGAGTACCCCTGGCTGCTCGCACACTTGTAATTATTTTATCCCACACCACACTAATAGGAATCTTATTTCCTTTTTAAATAGGCTGTCGCTAATCCGCTTTTGTCCTGAAGAAGACCCTATTTGATGTATCTACAAACACATATCCACAGGGTCGAAACATCTATGTGAAACTATCTCATGTCCAGGCTCACTATAGCTAGTAATTTAGAAAATAGTGTAAGCTAGAGTGAAAGACCGGAAAAGGACAGAGAATTTATGTTATTGTTTTGTTTGTGTTTGAATTTGAAAGGTCACTCATTGAACTTTATGTCACCACAGTCACTCATTGAATTGTCTGCGTATTTGTTAGTGTGTTCTTTTTGTAAGACAGCCCGTATTTATTTTCTGTGCTAAGTGTTTGCAAAGTTTGTCTGAAAAACAGAGAAATCAAAACAAAATAAGTAATAAATGTATATATTTTTGCTAACTTGTTGTAGGTGTGGTACATTCATGATTGTTTAGTGTAATTTAATAGTGATTATGAAGAAATGTTTTGGTTCTAAACCAGCACTTAGACGTATGCAGGCGCAACACAGCCCTGCTTAGGACTTTCTTGGCCCTTGTGTCCTCCTGCATTCTGCTGATCCATTTCTGCAGGTTATGAATTTGTTCCATTGAGCAAGAAATAATAATAGCCGTGGCAGCAAGCCTCAGGCATGTGGGAAGACTTGTGAAAATTGCCCATCACTTCATGGAGCTGCTACTGTGTTGGAGGATGCCCAAGAATCTATCGATTGGGCTACCATTTCAGCACATTTGCCGCTGGCAGATTATGATACCTGGTGATTCGATGGAAGGTTTGGGAGCTTACATGCATGATATGGCCACAAAATGATTGTGGATAGAAGAGGACAAAAAGCTTCACATCAGTCTCCAAGAGTTGCAGCCAATCGGGCTTACAATTTATTATTTCCTGTCAATATTGAGAAAGAAATCAATACTCATAAGAATGTAGAACATGATCTCTTTGTATTATATGATCTGACATAGAGGAACAAGCTCTTGGATTCTGTCAAGAAGACGCACAGGAGCTGTGGGACTGAGCACTCGCCAATAACATGCATCTCTCATTAGAACACCTCCCTGCTTTCAATAACGATCCAGCAGATCCTCTAAACTGCTCCTAGTCATCCTGCCACAAGTGTGATCTGTATCAAGAAGAGCTCCAGATGATCTTAAAGTGCAGCAAACAGCCTCAGCTAGACCTCTTCGCTTCATGACTGAACAGGGAAGGCCAGTTCTTTGTCAACAGACCTGGTAATCAGAAACCATGGGGAAGCATTTTTAATAACTTGGCTCAATTATTTTCGTACACTTTTTCTCTGTTTCGCAAAACCCACAGGATCCTCAACTAGGCTCGTTTGGAACTGTGTACTCTTAGAGCACCAGTTTGTTGGGGACAGTGTTGGTTCACCTATCTGCTGTAGCTGTCTTACTGCCCTTCAGTCACACTCATGATCCATCCATCCATCCCAGCCATTGAGACAACAGGGGCAAGTTCTACACCACCATCCCCAGCCCTTGAATCTCATGGCCTGGCTCCATATCATGCAGAATTCTAACATATAGTCATTTGTCCGGGATGCAGACAAATCTTAGCATGGGCCTGTGCTTTATCGAACACCATAACTTGTTGTACTAATTTGAAACTCTTTACCTGTTCCCCCTATACCATGGGAGTTGAACATGATGCTAAGCCAACTCATGTCAGCCCCATTTGAACCTATTAATTTGACAGACTTAGAGTACCTTTATAGGTAATCTTCACTTCTCCTAGGTTTGACGTGCTGTAGACCAGATTTAGCCAATAAAAATCAATTCCCGCAGTGTATCAAGGACATTGTTACATTGAAAATTAATCGTAACCTCATGCTAACGGTGTTTCAGATGTCTTTCTAAACAATGCAGTAGCGCTCTGTTCCTGCTTCTCTGATCAAACTTCCAGTGTTGAAAGGAAACTGCATTGACTTCGATGTTCTCAAGTGTCTAAAATTACGGACTCATTGAAACAAAGACATAACCTCAAATCAGCCGTTTGTCTCCTGATGCAGAGTAAAGGGAGGAATAACACAAAGCAACGAAAAGCAATGTAGAACTCAGTCTGCATCACCTATTGTCAGAGCAAAGCATTCTCTTGGTCGGGGGTGGTGGAGATGTGACTGCACACACCATGGGAATTGTTGTCTACTGCAGGGTGTGCCCGTGGAATATTGAATTAGGAATATCACCAAACATCGTGGACACAATGTCAGACAAAATGTCAAAAGGTAAATAGGTATAGATTTTCTATACCTAATTCTGCATATATGTACCTTGACTATATTTATCTTCAAGGTGCTTATATGTGGAGTTAAACACTTAAGTGCGGGTGTCAGACTTTTCCAGTGCGTATCAGACATTGCCTGAAACTTGGGAGGTCATTAAAGGTCCCTTAGGTGCTCTGCACCAGAGGGGGTCCATTATTTTGTTTTTACCTCAGGCTGCTTGGGAAAAACTTCCCAAGCAGCCTGATTTTTTTAATTCTATTTCTTTTTTTACCGTAAAGACGCTCAGCGCGCAGGTCGCTCTGATGTCATTACAGTAAAGTGAAACTAAAACGAGTCGATGGGCTCGTTCTGGTTTCACTGTATCAGTGCTCTGGGGGACATATCTCAGACCCCCAAACACTGATTGCTTTGGGAGAGGTATCTTTGGAAAGAGGCAAATCTCCCCTTTCCAGTGCTACCTCTGCCCAGTGGATTCTTGCTTGTGGATCGCAACAGGAGAGTGATCCCCAAGCAGGTATCCACCCACTACGCACCAGGGATGGAGGGCTTGTGCTCCAAACCAGCATATTTGGATATTTCAGTCTCTCTACCCCCCCTGGGGGGCAGATGGGGGTATTACCCCTGATCTGCCCCCTCCCCCAGGGGGGCAACAGAAAGCAAATTTGACACCAGGGATTTTTTTTTTTTTTATATATAGGGGTGGGGGCTGATCACCATGAACAATGCCATGCCCCCACCTCAACTAAATGGGGGATCACTCGTTCGCCCTTCCGGGGGACAGATTGAGGTAATTATTTCTGGCTTCCCCCGCCCCGGGGGGCAGGAAGCCCACTAGATGCCAGGGAAAGCTTTTTTTCTTTAAAAAAAAAGATAGGGGTGGGGGCTACCCACCATGGGCATGGCCAAGCCCCCACCGCAACTAAATGGGGTATCAGTTTTTCTGCCCCCCCCTCGGAGGGGCGGATGGGGGTAGTTGGGTCAGAAAGCCAACTAGTTGACAGGGAAAGCTTTTTTGTTAAAACAAATATAGGGGTGGAGCTGCCCACCATGGACATGGCCTTGCTCCCACCCACAAAACAGAGCAGACAGTCTTTCTGCCCCCGCTGGGGGGGGGGGGGCAGATGGTGGTGATTACCCCCAATTTCCCCCCTGGGGGGCAGAAAACCCACTAGTCAGCAGGGCATTTTTTTTTATATATTGGGACCGGTCGGCCCACATGGGGGGCGGATGGGGGTGAAAGCCCACTACACATCAAGGAATTTATATTTAAAAAAAGAAATATAGGGGTGGAGGCTGCCCACCATGGGCATGTCCATGCCCCCAAACCAGAGCAGACCGTCTTTCTCCCAACCCGGAGGGGGGGGGGGAGGCAGATGGTGGTGATTACCCCCAATTTCCCCCCTGGGGGGCAGAAAACCCACTAGTCACCAGGGCATTTTTTTTTATATATTGGGATCGGTCGGCCCACATTGGGCATGGCCATGCCCCAACGCCAAATAAATGTACAGACAGTCTTTCTGCCACCCCTCGGGACAATTGGGGTGATTACCTCCAATCTGCCCCCTGTGGGGCAGAAAGTCCACTTGACACTGGGATTTTTTTTTAAGTATAGGGTTGGAGGCTGCCCACCATGGTCATAGCCAAGCCCCCACCCCAAAAACTATGCAAGGACCCTTTGTGACTGCCCCTGGGGGCAGATGGGGCGATTACCCCAATCTACCCCCCCTCGGGGAGAAAGCCCACTAGGGACTGCATTCATTATTTTTGGGAGGGGGGGCAGGCATGGTCCCATGCTGTTCCTATCCCGGAGCCAAATTGAATTTCTGGCCCTCCTCGGGGGGTGGATAGGTATTCATTCCCAATCTAAGGGTGTAGAAAACCCACTAGACACTAGGTATTTCGAAATGGTGCCAAAACAACCAAAAGGATGGGGCAGCCTACCCTGACATTGAGCCATACCCTGCCATAGTGGTTTCAAAAGTGTTTTTCTGCCCCGCTGGGGGCAGATAGGAGGATTGTCCCAACTGGGAAGGTTGCCCCAAACTTGCCTGCGGGGGATAGAAAATCTACCAGACCCCAGGGATTTAGACTTTGGGCCAAAAGAAAGTGCTGCGGGTTTTGCACTCTGGCATTGGCCAAACCCCACCCTAAAAAGGACAAATCAGTCTCCCCTCCCCCCGGCCCCTCCAGGGGCAGACAGGAGGTGTTCCCCAATTTGCCACTGGGGGGCAGAAAGCACTCTGTATGGCAGGAATATATTAATGTATATTATTTTGTAAAATAATGGGGTGGGTCCGGCCCATCCTAACATAAGACCTCACGCTCACCCTTAAAGCCTCAACAGTCTTTCTGCTGCCCTGCGGATTAAAGCATCCCATCCCAGTGGCAAGCGAGAGGACATTTGATTTGTTTGGGTGTTGTTTTTACATGTGGTCCAGGAGAGTGTGGCTAACTCCCAATATTGTCACACTTGCAATGGTGAATGGCTGCTCTTTTTGGGCTTGGGTAGGCTGCCACCTGGAAAAACCTACCAGACCCAGACGGTTCTGAAAACGAGACATCCAGGGGAGTCCAGGTGTGTGTGCTTCGCATGGATCCCACACACCCACAATGCCCAGCAAACCTCAAACTCTGACTAAAAAACACATTTTCCTCTCATTTCTGTGAGGAATACTTCGGGAATCTGCAGGGGCCATAAATGTCCTACCACACAGCATTCCCCCAAGTCTTGTGATAAAATGGTACCTCACTTGTGTGGGTGGGCCAAGAGACCTTTATACAAAAGACCCTAAAGCGCTACATAGAGAGATCAGCAATAGGGGTAGCTGCGGTATTTGGGGCGGGGGATTTAGCACCTTTTGTGCCATAGTCTCTTGGCCCACCCACACAAGTGGGGTACCATTCTTATCAGGGGACATGTGGGAACTCCTCATGTTCTTTAAAGCTTGGAAGATAGTAACTTTAGCACAGCAAACCTTTTGTTGATGCCATTTTTAGGAAAAATGTTTTTGCTGAACACTTTTTGCCTATTTTCCCAAAATTGTCAAAATTCTGATATATTTTGTCCGTTTACTCTGTCCCCTCGAGGGTAATCCACAAACCTTGGGTACCTTTAGAATCCCCAGGATGTAGGACAAAAAGGACACCAATTTGGTGTTGGTAACTTATTTGAAAAATAAGTTATGGAGCCCTAAGCTTGAACTGCCCAAATCGCCAAAAAAGGATGCAGAACTAAGGAGGAAAAGCCCTAGTATTTAAGGGGTTAAGAATAGTATGTCTATACTTCCTCTATATGCACTTACCTTCTGATATATTGTCCCTCGATATTCTGTCCACGATATTAGTGTATCACGATATTCCTAGCCTCAAGATTCTGTAGTACAATCCTATTGCAGTACTGTTTGCTGGGGCACCATTGAATGATGAGTATGGTACGCTGTGACAGCCTAGAAGAAAGGACACATGTTCTCCAGAAACTGCAATCTACACTTGAATCTTGGCCAGCAAGCTATTTATGAAGAAACAGGTAAGCACAGTCTTATTCGCCTGCTTCCACACCCTATGCATGCTCCGCAGGATCTTCAGGTGGCTCCCAGTCAACAAAAGAAAGACTGTCACGCAGGCACTCGTCACCTGCAGTCTGGACTACGGGAACACTTAACGCACGCCTCCTGAAGAGACTACAGACAATACAAAACTCAGCTGCAAGAATCATCCTCGACCTCCCCAGATGGACCTACATCACACCCCACCTCAAGAAGCGAATCTGGCTCCTGATCCAGAAGAGATGCCAGTTCCAGTTGTTGACCCACACATAGAAAGCCCTGCACAACGAAAGACCAGCATACATCAACAAACGCATGACTTTCACCAACTGACCAGACACCTACGATCCGCCTCTCTCTTCCTCGCATACACCCCCGCGAATCCGCCAAAGCAATGGCGGAGGACGCTCCTTCTCACTCCTGGCGGCCAAAGCTTGGAACAACCTCAGGACCGCCTCATCGCTCAGCAATACAGGAAAGAACTCAAGACCTGGCTGTTCGAATGAACAGATCACCACGAAGCAGTAAGCAGCCCTATCGCCTTGAGACCCTCACAGGTGGTCCAAGCAGATCTGTACAGCCTATTTCACTGAAGATGAACCTGCATCAAATATGCTACTGTGATAACTGCCTGCTTCTCTTTTTTAAGCTTGTGCTGGAGAAGAAATAATATACTAGTAATATAGTAATCCACTATTAGTGCCCTTTAGTCCTCTAGTGTCATGATCCCTTCTGTAGCCCTTGATAGAACCTCATTCCTTCTAAAAGTCATGTCTTTTTGCAAAAAAAAGTCCAGGACTGACGCTTGGATGCACCGATCTGGCGTATATTTTTTCATGGTCCATGTTGGCTGTCATCTTACTCTATTTTAACATTGTTATGTACATGGGATTGGAGTTAGCTATAGGTACATTAGTAATTGTAAGTAGTTTGGTGTGAGTCACTGGTCCATTGAGCGCCGCGATGTCGCACTGCTGGCAGAGGCGTTCTGTACAACAGGCGGCTAGCAGTACAAAACATTGGTCCTTTTTTATTGACTAAGGGACGTTTGAGTACGTTTCTTGTAGCCACCACAAGGTGGCAGTATTGCCATGCAGTCGATTCATTGGACAGTTACTGCACTTTGGTTTTACTTTGATTTGCTGAAAACCTCACGCCATCTGAAGCAAAGAATACCCGAGGGCTACTGCACTCATGGGTGTAAGTAAGACCTGGAGGAGACGTGGGGGGTTTATCCTCGCCCACCTTACGTCCGACACCTCCTCTCCCCCCCACACCCGTCCAGAAGTTTGCGTGGAATGGACACAAGATTGGCAGCCGTGTTTAATGTTTTGTGTTTCAGACCATAATTACAACAAAGAAACCATATTTTTTTACAGCACAACATCAGAAGACTGTCTAGCCATTAAAGTCAAAGTACTATTTAGTTGAATTGCATTTCTGACCTTTTTTTCCATAGTTCCCTTAATCTTAATAAAGGCATAACCCGTTGAAAATGTTTAAAAATAGATTGCAGATAGGGGACAATGTTCATTATACAAAAACTACTTCGCCCACCAGGTGCAGAAACTGTACGAAGGAACAAAATTGTTGAATACTTCACGGCTAATTTTTGGGTGATTAGTCCTAACTGTTTTCTAGCAGGGGTGAAGGGCGACTTTGCTGACGTAAGAAGGTGGGTGGATTGTAGAATATGCTTTGGGTGCTTTAGAATAGAGCTGTAGTGTCGGCTCCTTCAGTCATAGTGCTAGGGAGCGCCAGGCACGTCGGCTTCTAACTGATTTCCAGCTGTGCCTTCCCTGTGAAAAAGAATTTTTGAAGTGTGACCCAGTGGCGGCTGGTGGATTTTGAAAGTGGTGAGGCGAAAAATGTTGTACCCTAATGTAATAAGCGAGCGAGCCCGAACTGCAAAAGGAGGGGGCGGGGGGGTTCTCCACCTGCAAGAAAATTTTGAAAAAAATGGATTCAAATGGTGGGTTTTACACCACATATTTACTGCAAATTGTTGAAAAAAGGGGGATCCAAATATAGCATTTTGAAGCACAAGTGTGAAGAAAACATTAGAATCAAATCAAAAATGTGCCCAATCCTCAAACTGGTCTGCTTGCAAAATGACCCTCAAGCCAAGCACATACAACCAACGGAAACAGGCCCTCTAAGTGTTTCCCACCTGTAACACATCTCTGAACCACCTATGTTTTCATTGTATATAATAATGAAAATGCTGTAGTTTGTTCTTATTTATCTTATGCAACTTACAACCATTGACAAAGCCTATAGTCCTTGCTGGTTGTAGGTTTAATGTCACTCGTATTATATATCTGGAGGCAATGACAGAAGAAGCACAATACCAGTGGGGCAGCACACTATGCTAAGTACAGATTTTTAGCTTAACAGTTTTAAGCCACACTCATAATTACATCTCAGAGAGTCCAAAGAAGAAGAACAAATACTATTAATAAATAACAGTTACACCACCATGAAGCCCAGAAAGACACAATATTGTACGACGTGCTGGAAAGACAGCTTCATCTTTGTTAAGAATGGCCGGGTTGCTAAACAACGCGTTCTGTGAACTTGTTTTGGGTAATAACTTGAGTACACACACGTTTACCGTCAGCATTCTTGTACACTACGCTGCTCCCCACCTTCCCCTGCAGCACCCACTTCATTCCGGAGAATGCGTACAGCAACATCTGACTCCCATCCCAGCCGTGTAAATATATTGACTTCCTTTCAAAGCGCATCTCAAACAGAAAGCGAAACCAAACCACACGAACAATACGTAATACTAACCGGCGCGCATTACCCGAAATTCCCAATCCCATGAGTGAGACACTAAAAAAACAATATATAGGCCTAAGAGCAGGTTGCGATTTTAGTAGCAACATACCTGTAAGAAACAGGCAGGCTAACGCAGGCACGGCCAGCCACGGCGACATGGTCAGAGCGCGCCAGCTGCCCTCCTTCTGTCGCCATGGGCTCCCTCTCTCACCGCAGGACCGCCAGCAGCCCTCCGTGTGCCGTCCCACTCATCGCGTCGCCTGCTGTCCACAATGGTAAGGGATTCAGAAATGAAACTATTTACAGCGGTGGGAGGATCCTGCTGAGAAACCATACGCACTTCACCTGGCAGCGAGGCGGCGGGGTTCCCGGGACCAGTTCTTCTTCGGGCTGCCTGCGCTAGGTTTCTAGTGAGAGCGATTGGATATGTTTACAGCCGTTTTTTCTGTCTTCTTTGCCATTTTAGCTAAGACAACGTGATTTTCAAGTTTTTCGCATTGTGAGGTATTTTTCTCTCATGTTTGTTTTACAGTAACTGCAAAGAAAACACGAGCAAATACCCCCTCCACCTAACTGCAAAGAAAACACGAGCAAATACCCCCTCCACCCAAACTGGAAAACTAAAAGCTGATGCTGAATTTGTTACTACAATAAGTCCATTCCATTGAAACTAGCTTAAAGACGCGATGCAGTGCACCCCAGGGGCAGCAGTCGCGGCTCGCAATAAAGGGGGGGGTAAAACAAAAAAGATATAAAACTTACCTGACAGGGTCCCGCGCCGCCTCTGCTCCTGGGCCGGGTCCCATGCCGCCTCTGCTCCTGGACAGGAACAGGCATGCTCCCTCCCCTCCTGTAAGCCAATCACAACGCTGCAATGGCAGCGTTGTGATTGGTGCAGAGTCCCGGACGGCGCCCAGCCGGGCGCCTGTAGGGAGGCCATTTTCTCTATGTAGGCTGCATGCAGCCTACATAGAGAAAATGTAGAGTGCGCATGACTGCTTTGGTCGGCCCCAGGGCCGACCAAACAGTCAGGGCACTCAGAGTGGTGCAAGCCACTCCTCCCCGACCCGCCTACCCTCCCGCCCCCAACCAGGCATACCCTCCTGCACGCCCCCAACCAGGCATACCCCTGCCTTCTGCTTTCTCGCAGCGCGAGAAAGCAGTGGGGCGGTGCTCCGATGCCCTAATGGAGCGGCCGCCACTGGTGTGACCTAAAGTGTGTTGTAGAGCCCAAACGTGAGAGCCTCACCCGGAAGTGCTTTCTCAGTGCTTTTGTGATCTCTGGTTGTGTCCGCTTCCTCAGTAGTGTCTTTTAGGTGCGAGAGGACTCCAGAACTGCGACCTTCTACCAGAAATACCTTGTCAATGCGACAGGACCCCACAGTGCATCCTTCGTTCACTTCTGCGACCTCTTTTTCTAATGTAATTTTCTTAGTCTTCACCTGTATTATTGGACTCATCTTAAAAGGAGAAAACACATAAATCAACTTCAGGCCCCGATCCTGCAAGAACGTGTCCATTCCCACTGTCCTCGGATCAGGCCTCCATGTGAATATCACAGACAGCCCGAGGGATCAAAGAGATCTGGCAAAAAACCCAAAGAGGGTCGGATTGGTAACTCGGGCATTCGGGAAATGGCTGAAGGGCCAGTAGCCGAGTTCCAGCTGTGGGATGCTTTTTTGAGCATCCTGGGGGCGGTCTGTGCTGTTAGGATGCCGCCAGCGGCCCAGTGGGTGCATGAGTGGCCTTTCTAGAGGCAGACGGGCGGAGGTAGCACTCCCTTTCCCCCGTTGGGCCGGCCCATTAATGTATGCTGATTGAGCGGGGGCAGGGGGCCGGAGCTGAAGTGGTCTCATTTGCATTCATGTGTGGCTCAGCAGTGTGAACTAATCTGTGCATCTAAGTTTAGTTAATAAAACATGCCCCCACCCCCTTTCTTTTCATAAAACTTCGCTGAAGCAGTGTTTTGCGGAAGGCAATACGCAAATGTGGGGCACTTTTTTGGTGTGCCCGGGCCAATTTTTGATCCCAATCCAGTCCAACCCTGCCCCCAAATCCCTGTTAATCTATGGAATACCCAAAAACCGGCTGTCAGTTACTGTAACCTTGTTAAGCGATACCAGTGTCAATCAGCTCCCCGATTCTTGAGCCCCAGTAAATACTCATTCTTTATGGGGATCTGATGAATGAAACAGTAGTTCCAGAAATCCTGTGGTTGCTCTTTAAAGAGTCTGGATTTAGTGCTGCTTATGGGAATGACGTTCTGGACAGCGAATACATTGTCTATCCTAAACAAGATGTACCATTGTACTGTGTGCTTAGCAAGGCATTTCACTGCAAAGCAGCTCCAGATAGTGTATGTGCAGTTGAATTTACTCTAGGATTGCTTAACTCCAATTGTGATTTTCCCAAACTAAGCTCCGCAACTCATCCTATTGACATCCAGCTTTAGTTCCATATCTGGGAAGAATTCAGAAATAGCACACTTTTTTCAGGACGTCCATATGTCTACTCCAAGCTTTTTCTGAGATTTTGGTCTTCTTTGCGTATTTTGGACATCTGTGTGCGGGCCTTAATTTTGAGCCACTGCGTGCTGTGCAATTCAGGGGCCCCACAAAAATTGTTTTACAGGACAATGAGTGAATCGCTTCAATACTGGCCAGATACTGAAGAAAAATGTTATCCTTTGCCAACCTTGGTCTGAACTCTTGATGGAGTGGACCTTCTAACTTGGAACCTTAAGAGTCACTTTGAGTGTGTCCTAGTAAAACTCAGACGATGTACTTGTTAGGCTGGGCATAGCACTTTATCAACAAATTTATTAAAAAGCCTAGCTTTAGTATCTTTGTTATGATATATGTAAAGTATATCCTCCAGATACTTGATTGACTGGACTCTCTTAGCTTACAAAGCCACTTCCACTAGTTTTCCCACTTTGCCAAAACACCAATTGGCTAAGGAAAGCACAAATAGCAGCCTGTATAATCCCCCTGCCTGTCCTGCCAAGAGAGATTGAATGAATTTGCAATAGAGACTACCATTTTATCATCTGTAGAGTTCAGTTGAGCCACGTACTCCTCTGGCAATATGATGTATCTCAGGAGATTAATCTTTCAGCGTTCATGCTTTAAACTGCCTGAGATTTATTGCTAGTCACATTTATACACTTTTTTAACCTTTACAGGCAATATGTACCTTATCTCCCTGTGGGGATTTGCTTTCTGGATCGTCCCTTTTGGGGGTAAAGTAGGTTACTTCCTCTTCCACAAGTCTTGCTTCTTCTGGTAAGATCCACATCGGAAAGGCATCATCCTATGGCAGCTGAACAGAACTGTAGACCGGTTCCTTGAACCATATGCTGACCCTGTTATTTGCACCTTTGCAAAATATGGCACCTGTTTTCAGAAACACTAAAATCTCTGGCAAAGTGCAGGCTCCGCCTACCTACCAATTGGAGCCAGGGCATCTGGTGGACTATAACCCACAAATCACCTACGCATTCTTTGAGGATTGTGCATTTCTGACAACCATCAGTCCTGTGAGACTACAGGCTTATTTGTTGTCTTAGTGAGTTCTGAAGCTCTTTTCACCATGGCTAGAAACACAGAAGAAATCCACACTGTATATTTTAAAGACATTATTAAAACTAATTTCCTAGCCTAGTCTAGATTATATGCATAGTTGCAACTATTAAAAAAAAAAAAACAGTGGCAAGCGGTTACTATGGAGCAAATGACAGATATACTATCAGATACTTATAAAAATTTTGAATATATCTGGGGTCCTCTTGTACAATATCTCTCTGTGGGTCTGCCGCTATGTGCCTGTCCTGCCCGGACGAGAGCCGTACATCTTTTCAGTTCTGAAGGGGGGTTGCAATATGTTTGAGAGGAGCCAGGGGCACGGATTATGCCACCTTGGTGCTCTCTAGCTGTATCCCAATTTGGAGTCGATGATCCCACTTGTATAATTGTGGGAGTCCCTATGTACCGTAGTTAGTTTGGGGTTAGGTCTGGTGGGAGGGGGAGGAGAGGATGTGGGGGATTGAAGAATTGTTATGTTTTTTGTGCTGCCTGATGCGGGCAATTTGCATAATATTTGAAAGTGTCTAGTTCCGTGTGGTATGAGACCCTGAATGTGCCATTAGCTGTGTACTTTGGTGAAGGAACTGTACTACATGATCTGTCCTGCTATTTGCATACCTTAAAAATAATAGACAGTTTTGACAACAAAAAAAACAACAGTGGCAATGTAAGTGATTAATAAACAAACTATTATAAAGAATTGCAACATTCTGATGGCGTTTCAATAATTCATTGCATTGAATGATAGAATCAGTTGTTGGTAACCAACCCTTCCCTTCTAGCGCCAGGGAAACATTCTTGTCACCAAATGTGTCTTTCTCAGTTTCCTAGATGGCCGCCTACCCACTTACTTTAGCTGAACAATAGTCTTGTTGTAATTCGCTTCTGTTCTTGGGGGAAGGTCGCTCCCTGTCTGTTATGGCGTTGCCAAGCAGATAAGGGCCTGCTGGCTCTAAAGAGCCGGTGACCTTCACTAGAGATGCTTTCATTTCTGCTGGCACGTGGCTTCCAGGAAATTGAAGATGCCTCTCTGTTTAGTACATGCATTTTTCTGATTGGTTTCAAAAGACCAAACCTTGTGATGATTGATGTAAAATGTAAGAATTAGCATATGAATTCTGTTCCACATTTACTAAAATCTATCACACATTATAAATCACATATGTATGTATAATTCATTCAGTCGCTATCCAACTATAATAAAGTAAACATATGTTGTACATGTAGAATTAATGCTAAATGCAAAACATTTATAAATAAAAAATGTGCACTCAGGAGCAAGAATATATGAAAAAGCAATAAAGGGGTACCTGAGCAAAAGACTCAAAGATCACGTCAGTTTGTGTTGCAAAGTGGTCTGAAAGTTTTATTAATTTTTTTATCAAAGAAGATGAGACCCACTGTAGGTCTAGTATTACCCACATTTACATCAACACAAAAATACTAAAGTCTTACTCCTGAAAAATAGGATTCATGTGTTCTAGGGAAAAAGAAACAATTGGAATCTACTGTAATCTATTTATTGTGAGCTTTAAAAAAACAAGTTCACAAACCCCTCATCCACATTAGTTGGCATGTTTCATCGCAAGGGTTGTTCCTTTAACCACAGCGAATGTGGGTGAGGGGTTTTTGCTCATGTTCCAGGAGTAGGATTTCAGTATCTTTGTGCTGATACAGATTGGTCTGCCATTTAAGCTGGCTTTGGTGAAAGTCTTAGCAGAGAATGCCTTTTATTCTAGATTAACCTACCTTGTCAAGGGCCACATAGCACCCCACAACTGTACCCATCTCTTTAACAAACTGATCTCAAGGAGGAATTCTAGTGCAGCAAGGCTTCATTTGGACACAGCCAGTTCTGCTAATTTTGATTCTGTTTTAAGTAGTAGGCTTTCTGCTGTGATTCACTGTTTTTTTCCCAAGTGGAAGATTGCCCTGCGCCCAATCAGCTAACACCTCTGTTACTGTTTTGCTTGTCACTCCATCGTCCTCTTGCATCTCCAAACTCTTGTCAAAGGGTCTTAGCCTGAAGTCTCTACTGGCATGCTTACCACGCCTTTCAGTCTCATGTTTTTGGCTGTTGTTGAACTTGGCCATTTCTGCAGGGTCATCCCCAAACTTTTTGCCTTCACCCTCCTGTTTTCTGAACCAGTTTTTATAGGCTTTTTGGACTCTCTGCACTTTGCCACTGCTAACCAGTGCTTAAGTAGCATGTGCTCCCTACTTTAAACTTGGTAAAATTGGCTTAGACCCAATTGACACATTTAATTTACTTGTAAGTCCCTAGTAAAGTGGTACTACATGTACCTCAGGCCTGTAAATTAAATACTACTAGTGTGCCTGCAGCACTTATTGTGCCATTCACTTAAGTAGCTCTTTTAAACAAGCTTCCGGCATGCCATTGCAGCATGTGTGTGCATTCAGTTCAAACTGCCATTTAGACCTTTCAAAATAAACCTTTTACCAGGCCTAAACCTTCCTTTTTAATACATATAAGTTGCCCCTAAGGTAGGCCCTAAATAGGCCATAGGGCAAGCTGCAGTGTATTTAGAAAGTTGGACATGTACTTTTAGGTTTTACATGTCCTGGTAGTGAAAAACAATTAAATTCATTTTTTATTACTGCAAGGCCTACCTCTCCCATAGGATAACATTGGGCTACCTTATTACATGTAATAAGTGGTAACTTTCAATGGGTAGCAGATAGGAATATCAAGTGTGGTGTCTAAGGAATTCTAATTGAAAACCCTCTTCAATGGTAAAGTTGGATTTTAAACTACAGTCCTGAAAACTGCACTTTTAGATAGTTGGAATTTTCTTGTCCTAACCATTTGGTGCCTACAGACTGCTCCTGGGTCACTTGACTAGGTGTAGCTGCAAGTTGGTCTTTGTGAATTGCACCCAGAGAGTGAGACAAAGGAGAATAGGTGTTGGCAGGATAGGCCATCTCTGACTTGATGAGGGGGAGGAGCTGTCACCTACCACACTTTCACATCACAAAGACTCTGCCTGAGCACACTCACAAAGGTATTGACACTAATCTTTTGTGACCACAGGCAAGCTGGGGCCAGGGCAGGGAGTCAGGAAATTCTAAGCACCTCTAGGGGTTTAAACCTCCAGAACCTTCTCCTACTTCAAAGTGGGCACCAGGTATTAATAAAGGAGCCTCAGACTCAACTCTTCAATACACCTTCGGGCCTGTAGGAGACTCAGAAGTATTTCTGTGCTGCTGCGCTGCTGCCTGAGTAAGAAGGCCTGAACCTGCATCTTGATCCCAGAACCACCAGAGTGACTCCAGAGGCTAGTTGGCTTGCCTCCTGATCAAAGCCACAGGGAATGAAAAGGTTCCAACCACCTTGAGCCCAGCACCAGGACTTTACTTGCTGTGAGTCTTGCCCTCCAAGTGGTGCCACCCCAGTCCTGGACCCTTGGAAGTGGTCCTCAAGTTGCTCTGCCAGCCTAGCTCTGGTCTTATGAGCAGAACTGATGCAGCGTGACGCATCTCCTCACAGTTGCTTCCGAACCGCCGCTGCATTCCGCATTTCCGACGCAGGCCTTGGCCTCGCAAGCCCCTCGTCAACGGCATCCTTGAAGACAATGCAGGATTCCGCATTGCAGCCTTGTAGGTTCCTCAGAACTCCCATTACGTGACACACCATCGACGCAATATCTTGCAACGCTCCTCAAACCGGGATTTAAAGTACTTTGTTTAGCGGGCCTAACGTGGTCCCTTTATCCAGCCTGCGCTCCATCGCAGTCAGCCTGAACTTATGACTTTGTCCCAGTCCGGCACGACCAGGCAACCGCAGTTGCCGCTTTGTGCTTCTAGGCACTGTTTTCACTTAAATCTTTCACATTGCATATCGCCAGTTCTACTAATTGGATTTTTGTTGTTTTGTTCTCAAATAATTTATTAAATCTAACTCTATTTTTCTAAATTGGTGTGGGATTTTTCTTGTGTTGTGTTTTCACTTTATTACTTTTTGAAGTGCTGCATAAATACTTTACACATTGCCTCTAAGTTAAGCCTGACTGCTTTGTGCCAAGCTACCAGAGGGTTAAGCACAGGTTTATTTGGGGATTGCTTCTGTTTCACCCTGACGGATTGCGGTTTCTACTTGAGTAGGGTTTCACCCCCCTCAACCAGTAACCCAATTTCCTACATCAGTTTTGAGTATTTGGACATAAATGTAGTCATACAGTCATTTATCTCTAGGGTGATGTTACTTTCCCCACATATGTCGGTCCTAGAACATTCTGTTTTGAATGGTTGCAAGATCTCCCAGTCGAAGAGTGGATTAATTAACTTTGCAAAGTATTGCTGTTTTCTGTTTAAGTGAATCCCTTACTTATAAGTAAAAATGCAAGATCACCTCAGGAACAAATACAGCAAACCCCTTTACCACTTCCTCCGATGCATTTTGTATGTGGACGAGGGCACTGTGAATCTGAGTACCACCTATACATCTTTCTACTCTGCTCTTAATGTGCCATTGAAACTCATTGTTAACTCATTACACACACTAACAGACCTAGAACCCTCTTAACACTCTAGGCCAAGACGCTGTTGCAGTGCAGTTAACTCTCTCCTTCCTCTCTTGAAATGGGGGTTGAGGGCAGGAGGGTTAGACAAATCCTTTACCAACATCTATACACTCCTGGATCCGTACAGTCAGTACAGGCTGCAGTATTTTACAATGTAGTGAATCCTAATTCACTAGCAACAATCACAAGATTTTCCCAGATTGGGGAATTCATTTTCCTGCATCATACAACCTTAGCAGAGCTAAAATTATCCCAGTACACCAGGACGCCTAGCCCTATAAGCATTGATGTCAAGTACACTCAAGATGTGCATCTCTAATTTTATAATGTCTACCTCTTTAGTTACTGCATTTAATCGATTGTTTATCACGCTCTCATTCATACATGATCACATCTGCTGCATTTGTGGCCCGCAGTAGTCGATGGCCTGATCCTTGTGGACATCCCACTATCTCTGGGTTCATGATATGTGCTTGCAACTGCCCATTTGACCTAGAACTGTGGGTCGGGTGCCCTGGGAAAAAAACTTTCACCAAAACTTGGCTCTCCGCATGCCAAATCATCTAGTTTGTGTTACCTGTGTGCATTCTATCAGGGTAAATATATCCACTGATAGTGTTGTTGATCTGTGCAAGCAGTATAGAAAATCAACACCTGATGGCCTTACAATGCTTTCTCTTTGCTATAACCAGAGCTAAAAACAAGGCACTAAATAAGAGGACAGGAGTTAGAAGAAATAGGTACACCATGTGCCATAGTGAAGCTGCACATCCCAAAGTACAACCTCAAACCGTAGTTATGCTGCCAGCTTGTGCCCAGTTACAGACTTACTTGCCTGTTTTCTCTTCTTGGCCATACCAGAGTCATAGAAACGCCAGAAACAACTCTTGACTCTTTCTACCTCCCCAAAATATAATCATATTTCCTCTGAGAAGAAATCTGAAGGAGGCTTCTTATAGTGTAACCTATGGTTCACTAATGAAATTCATACACTGACCATTAATGGGACAGTGATGGGGGTCATAAGAGCAGTGCCACTGCCGAAAGAGCGACCCGTGTACTCTTGGAATCCAAGCACATCCTTTAAAGATGCCCACTTAGACTAGTATCCTGAGTGTGGGAAGGGCTGAGCATGAGCATGGGAGAAGGCAGGGGTGGGGTCCAGAAGAAAAGGAAACTGGGTGAGCTTCTAGCCACAGGGCTAGCTGTATGTAACACTGACAGATTTCTTTAAATACTATCAGGCTCCATGCCAAGGTTTGTTGTATCTGAGTGGACTCATTTCTCAGGCAGATCCTCTCCAGTTTTGCTGAACCAGAAGTTCAAAACGAGCACACCACCTGTTGGAAAGAAGGACAAAACAAGTAAGAGACATTGTAAAAAAGAATAATAAAAATAGGTTACAGAGAAACACAGACCGAACAATTATTTGGCATTGAACTGCAGGGTGTAGACACTAAGCTTTTTAATGTTTGAAATAAAAATGATTTGTGTCAAGACGTTTACAAAAGAGGCACCGAAAAGTGGCACCCGGTAGAAGGAGTGATAACTCCTAATCCATCAGTGAAATAGTGTTGAGAAAGAAATACTCTATTGGGCTGATCAGAACTGTGAATGGCAATTTATTCAAGCAATGGCTTAAGATGACTCGCCTCAGGCCCCTTTAAGTATTCTTGTTAATGATAAAATGTTTTGCCAGAAATAGAAAGGACTTAGATGTTAGCAGAGCAGCAAAGAAAGATGTGGTAGATGAACAAGATTTTGTAATTGATGAACGAATGGTGTAAATATTTTTTATATAGTAGTAGTCTTTATTCTACCAAATAATGATCATTCACAAAAATAAACACAACCGTCTTCCTTACAAAAATACATTATACAATAATAATTTTTAAAAAATAGACAACATAATAAGATCACAATTTTAAAAGATAAACATGATAAAAAATATTTAAAAATAGATAATCATCAGCGTTAAAAAGACTGTGCCAGTAAAAATCAGGATGTCAATTGGCATATAGACTCTTATCCTAAATCATCCAGTCTTTTGCCTGACATCACAGGACCGTTTTCTTAGGTAATGGCACCCTACGATTAAGACCGTATTAAAAAGATAAACCTCTCCTGATAACATCATATTGGAACCATATTACTTAGTCTAGTTAATGACTTCATCCTAGTGCGCCAGGCGTAAAGCAAATATCTTGTTAATGCGAACACTAACCATTTTGTTGTGTCTGATTTTAACACTCTCAAAGCTTCAACTGGACGCATAAATGATAAGAGACGACAAATTGGTATTATCCAATTTTTTCTGATTCATGCATAAGAGGGACAAAAAACATAAAATGGTCTACTGATTCAGGGCTAAGGCTGCATACAGGGCACAGCGGGGTTACAGTAGCCTGCTTCCATTTACTGTTACTCAAATTCAGGGGCAAAGTCCCGTACCTAAATTGTAGATAAAGTGCACGTGCATGAGGAGGTTAAATCTCATCCATAACTGCTTCAAATAAAAACATGCATTTACAATCTAAGAACCTTCCGGTCAAGGTGCTCAGTGCTGTATCTTTAAAACAGGAATCTTGAATATGGATCCAAAACGTTTGCCTTTAAAAGAGGTACTTCTTCTTTCGTCAGGGATTTGGGATCATCCTACATATCCCTCAGCCCCAATCTCAACAACCATTGCCTAACCTCTCTAAACCACTTCACTCGTCCGGCTGCTTTGTCGAGAGCTTGTACTTCAGCTATGGCTTCTTTAATTGGGATCTGGGTTTTGCTAGTCCATAGTCTAACCCAGAACACTAAAACCTTCAGTTCCACAATATGCTTGATGCTTGTAACCCAAGATATATATATATATATATGAACAGCATTTTCCCTGCATCTAGAGAAATTCTGCACTCAAATCTGGGAATTAACTCTTTTATTCACCAACAACACTTGCATTAAAACTGGTACGGTTTCTGCATGCTTCTAGCAGTGAGCAGCGTCTTTGTAACATTAAGAGCATTCTCATCAGCTCTTTGTTCGCCTCGTGTGCGCTTTAAATAAGTTCCTGGAATCTTTAAAAGTATCACAAATCCAATTTCTCTTGTCAAGTTCTGAAAGTTGGCAGCCTTTCACGACATCATTTCCAATGTGTCAGTAAGTACAAAAGTCTCAGTTCTTTTACTGACTGCTGCCATCCACACTTTAAATTCCAATAACACGATGCAAATAAACCATTTTGGATTCCACTTTCAAAATATCTCATTGCAGCGCTCACCTCGGTTTCTCTGTTCAAACTGCTAGAACTTGTTCTTTTACAAGTGTGAAACTTTGCCTTTAAAAGGGGTACTTCTTCTTTCGTCAGGGATTTGGGATCCTCCCACATACCCTTCAGCCCCAATCTCAACAACCATTGCCTAACCTCTCTAAACCACTTCACTTCTCCGGCTGCTTTGTCGAGAGTTTGTACTTCAGCTACGGCTTCTTTAATTGGGATCTGGGTTTTGCTAGTCCATAGTGTAACCCAGAACACTAAAGCCTTCAGTTCCGCATTATGCTTGATGCTCTGTAACCCAAGATATATACATATATATATATATATATATATATAATGTATGTTGTGTTAAGACATCTTTTTCCTGCCTTGATGGAAGCTGTAGTCTTTTTTGTGAAAGTTTTACTTTTCTGCTGACTTGTACTAAAGAAAAAGTGTAATGTGAGCCTCTGGTCTTGCTACAGAATCAAAGTCTCTATTGAGCAAAATAGGGTGACCCTTTGGATTCCCATCTGTACTTGTATATTTGTCATTATTGTATAAATGAGTTTTAAGGAAAATTGCAGAAAATTGTACTCCTGCTTCTAGACTATGCGAAGATGTGGAACTCCTGTGCGGCCTTTTCTCCGATTTCAGAGGCTGTCTTTGGCTATTGGACATTGTCCATGGTGGATCCTGATGCTCCAGTGCCTCAGGTGTTTATAGGAGTGGACCGAAAAGAGCTTTAGAAAAAATAATAAAATGCTATGTTTGAGGGTGGGGAGGAGTTGCTATATACATAGATTGTATTTTCTTAATCTAATGTTGAGGTAAACGGGAAACATAGGCCAGAAGATGGAAGAAGGGGCAGTCTAGATGGAAATACACAGTAAAGGTGTGGAAAGTAGCAATAGTCATCTTGTGATGGTGTTGCATTTGAAAATTTTGCAAGCACAGGAAATCAGGCGCAGAGTTGGAAACAGTAGTTACTGCAGAAGTGACTTCTCCGAACTCCCCACCATACACAGACCAGCACACACCTCATATCCAAGAAACCCTTGCAATAACAGACATCCAAGGACAGCAACACAACGAACATTCTAAACTGCAACTGATTGCATAGACTCACTCTGCAGGAACTATGGACGCAGTGCAATACTTCAGCTGCAGGTTTGGGAGCACAGGAGAGATTCCCATCTGAAGATGGTGCCTGAGCACAACTAAAATCCAGAGCAGTGCTACGAAGCTGCCAAGGACATCACATTCGATCACTGCAACACACCCTTTGTTTGCAGAAACAGTTGCAGTGGAGGAATAGTGAGACCAACGAACATCAGCCCCACTCCCATGCTCCATCGCTCATCAGGTGACAAAAATTGCTGCTTCTCCTCAATGAATCCATCTGACCCATCATACGACAGCCAGCAAACACCTTCTTGTTCCTTGGCTATTATTGCAGTCCATTTGGATAAGTAAGTTGCTCTTTTTCTATTTTTGACTCTGTAAGGATAGCGTGGGCGAGCGGACAAGACTTACTTCAGGAATGTTGGAGCTAAGATACTGTCGGACACAAGTGAATGAAATCTTTATACTAATAGCAGCAAGAGTGGGATATGTAAAATAAATAGTTTGTATTCACGTGTTTGAAAATAGGTGGTTAAAACAGGCAAGCAAAAAAAGAAAGAAGGTTTGAGCGCATTTGAGGCTGATATATGAACTAACTAATGCCGGAAGGTGCACCAGATCAAATACCATAGCCCCCATGGCGAGTCTCATCTCGTTGGAGAAAGATTCAGGGTCCCTTCGGATTTTTCATGAGCTATTGGGTTGCCTTGGGATATGTTCAGTCTAGTCAATCTGTGGGTCAATGTGGCAGATAGTATTCCATCATTCATGAAACTTGCTATGATACTTCTGCATGCTGCCCCACTTGTACAGCAGCCCCTGCTTCAATTCTGTGTGACTACGTGAGTTTATCAAAAATGACTGGGAATCCAGCAAAGTAGTCCAAAAACCCAAATGCTCACTTCTCAAAATGACAACAGATCCCCCACCAAGTCAATGGTGATGTTTCTTTGTGCCAGCATAACAGTACACATCTACATCCATAAAGCGTTGCTGTTATGGGCTGTATTACACAAAGTGCCCCGGGCGCAAAATGTGTTTGCACCTGCACTATATTACAGATGCAGGCATAGTGGCAAAGAAGCTGTCGAGAAGCGCACAGATTGTGTACCACATAGTAGGTGTCACAAAGTCAGTCACACCTAAGAGTGACTCTGAAATGGGGACACCAAGTTTGCAGGGACCACGGAAGCATCCCATGCAGGCTGGTTCAGTCACTCACTGTACACACGTCAGAAGGCTTTGCTGCCCTTTCTTCGCAATGAGGTTGTGTCCTCCTCCAGTTTAAAACGATCCCTCTGCTACTGATGCACTCTCCCATACAGGCGTGAACCATGGGAGTTTGCGCCTGCTCTGGCGAAAGCACGTTTTCACTGTAATTTTACTCACGCTCACTGTCTGTTCCAGAAGTACCTAGTTTGCCGTGAGTCCCTACTGCAGTTTTCCCCTATGTTAGCCTAACTGCACACATTGTAGGCTGCTTTTGCTTTGCACATGTTACATAGTAACACGTTTGTATTTGTGCTACACTATTATTTTAGAAATGGGCTGCACATGTTTTGTATTCAGCTCTTCTGCTGGGATTTAGTTTGAACATTTCGTACAAGGTCAAACAACATTGTGCCCTGTTTTTCTCTGTGGTCGGACACTAACACCAAGACATAATAGAAAGATCCAGGTGCTATTTTTGAGCATAGCATTTCTTATAATAGAAGACGAGACTTGCCATTTTGAAAATCGAGAGGAGAATTTCTAGTAGAGGAAAGGTCCTAGTACGAGCTCACCAGCTTTGCGCAATCTGAGATGCAGACCAGCTAACATCAAATGCCAGGTATGGGGCCCGGTACCAATCCCAAATAGCACTGATATATCACTGTGCTCATGTAGTGAGGCTAGGCTAAGCAGGTATATTGTTAACCGTGATGGGGATTTTCATTGTCTACGCTTTATTAGAAATGCAAATTACCCTACTAAGTTTTGTATGTTTTCTAATTGCAGCGCAGTTGTTGTATAATAGAGCACGATAAAAATTGTAAACTGTTCTTGTGTCTTTTTTCTGTTTATTGTGGGCATGAGTAAAAGAACGAAAGGTGATGATCCACTACCACGGTTCCCTGAGGGGGCTGAAGTGTTGTGTTCTGAGGTGCCAACTTACCTGCTACTCTTGGAAGGTTAGGAGGGCAGGTAAGGCACTATGAGCAAGTCAGATTTGGGCCCATAAGTACTGATGTGGTATGGTGACAGTCCCTACTTACTGACGTTCTGTGATCCCAGGCATACTTTTGTTCCTATACAGAATCCCTGCAACAAGTTAAGGGTAGGCCACAGTGGAAATCGGAACAGTGCGCCCAATGTGTAATTCAGCACCAGCTGTCCAATGACTGTGTCCAGAAACGGGATACAGTTCAGGGTGGACCCGTTGTGATTTGATATAGTCTTGGAATCTCAATTGAATTCAGGGCGACCACTAGGGATGGAGCTGGGCTAGCACTCAAAGTGAATTTGCTAGCAATACAAGAACTTCACAGGGCATATCTCGAAACTCAAGACTTTCAGTTTTTCACGGCAGCCACAGGAGTGGTGCATGCACCGTATCGAACTAGGAAATGCAGGATAAGATTTAAGGAGTACCCTTGACTTCATTTTGCATTAACTTTTCAACCGCAAGGGCTTTCAGGAAAATTTCAATGACTGGAATTAAGGGCGACCAGCTTACCCCACCTGGACACTAGTGGATGAAGTAAATCCTCCTTATTCCTCTTGGGTTGGAGTCTATCATTGTGTGGGAGAGGAATAGTTCAGGTTTTAACATTCAGTCTTAAAATGTTTTATGCAGCTCCTCTGCCTCTTCGTGATTTGAACGTTCTTGGATAATTCTGGCTGTTTAAGCTCATGGCTTCTGTGTAGTTTATTTCCTTTTGAGATAAACACCGCAGAGTTGGGTCTTACTTTTGTTTCTTCCTGCATTGGAGCACAGGTCCACACCACAGCAGGCAACACAACTTCTCAGCAGCAAGGTTTGCTTCCTTTCCCAAAATACATACTTTTGCCCTAAATTTCATGTCTGTAGAGAATTATAAGCTCTACTGTCAGTCCTGTAGGGGAGGAGATGCTAGCAGGATGCAGATATGATTTAAGGCAGGTAGCGTTTGAATTTGGGGGCCTATGCGGTTTTCTACCAACTCCTAGAAGTCTGCAGAACTAATGTCTGTCGTTCCTGGAGTTGGGAGGCGCCTTGTTCGCTGCTCAACCAGTTCACATTTGTCTTTAACATATTCCAAGTTCTGAACAAATGTCACAGTTTTGCTAGTTTCACAGCTTTCGCAGGTGTGGTTTTGCAGATAGATTAAGAGATTAATCCTCCACCCATTCATTAAACATGTATGAGATTCAAAAATACCCTTTCATATTGTCTCATGGTGTCTGGTATTGCTTTATAGCAGGTTCGACATCAATCTCAGACTAGAGCCAATAATTAATTTAATATAAACTTCAAAGCTACTACTGAAGGCATTAGGCAGCAAATCAAACGCCCAATCTTCTTAATTTCATCATATGGGCTGTATGGCAGTGTTGGGTAATACCTAAAGTAGTGTTAGGGAGAAGTAGGTTTGTAGCTGTATAGTGTGATGAAGTAAGGTGGATTCAGCCTGTACTTACAAACCGGCTACATGTGGAACTCATATTAAACAGGCTTTTTTGAAAGAGAAATGAGAGAAACAATACCAGAAACGTACAATGTCTAACTGAATTAAGGCTATGAAGGCAAATTGATTTGAATGTTATTTAACACAATGAAATTATTTTGTTTCCTGCTTAGCGGGTAAGCTGGCCTTGTTTATAAAGGGTGTTCCACACAGTTTTATGAGCTGCTTGATCCAGCTGTGCAAATATTATTCTATACTTTTTCATTGTGATTTATTGTGAAACAGCCGGCCACAGCTCTGGGAGCACTGTCTTGCCCGATTTTACGTTGTGAAACAAAATGTGATTTTATTTTAGAATGCAGAGCATTCAGATTCTTTGTAAACCACACATCCTTTGAATAGAAAATATATTGAAGTTGTCTAACATTATACATATTTCTTTCTTAGGGACCAGATGTGCTACAGATTTTGCTGAAGTTCCTTCCATATTAATGGAGTACTTTGCCAGTGACTACCGAGTAGTTAACCAGTTTGCAAGGCATTATGAAACTGGTCAGGTATGGATGAATTGCTTTACGTTTCTGTGAAATTATAATTTTGTTTTATGCGTTTACCACTTCAAAGGATGCTTGTTACGTTTAAAAGAGGGATGCTACAGGACCCCTAATTTGGCGGTCGCGAAGCCTTAGATGTGTGCAGTATTAGCCATGGGGAGCTGAATGTGGGCGAAGCCTGTCTGGAACTCTGGAATCAATAGATAGGGCTAGGAGAAACTGATTTAGAGTCTGAAAATATAAATACCATAGGACAACTCCAAGAGGAGAACGGCCACCAGTAAATACCCACAGTCCTGCTCGAGGGTGATGGCAACCTGCATTTTCCTAGATGGTACCCACTATATGGTGAAAGCGAACATCGGGGAGCGTGCTTTACCCGAGTTGGATACAGAGAGTGTCTTTGTGGCCATGAGACCTGCTTCTATCCAGTAGATGTTGGGGCCACAGCTGCTCACAGCGGAGCGGAGGGAGCTGGTGAGGACTGTCCACCGATTCCTGCCACACATATGACCTTGGAATGATGGTGGCAGGTACTGAAAGTCGGCAGGCTGGTGTAGCTGTTGCCACGAAGTACCTGATGCCAAAATCCCTCACGTACCATACACCGATGGCATGATTGATCGTCTGCACATATGGAGAACACAAAAAGCATACACTGAGGGACTCTATATTAAATATGGTTCCCAATTTCCCTCTTTGACTTGCGCCCTTAATTAACAATGTCTCAGCCACCGTGGTAGTCAAACAAGCAGTGCCGTAATGACCTCCTGCGCGCTTCTTCTTACCCACATTAGGGAATTAATTACCTTCACCTTATCTGCTTAAATCATCCACTATTTTGCTTCTTGCTGACTCAATCATATGCATGTACTGTTGTTGCTCAGCTGCACAATAGGGAGCCCCATGACTTTTGCCTAATGTAAATAATGTAATGTATAAATGTATACACTGAGGGTCTTTATATTAAATATGTTTCCCAATTCCCCTTCACTACCTCCTTTTTAGATTCAGCTTGCTCACCCATGTCCTGAAGATGAACCCCAATTATTGGGTTCGAAACGCCGTCGACCACCTTACAACATGAACTCCTATCACTCTTTATAAATCAATTGTGGAGCTCATAATACTGTTGTCAATGCGATGTCTCTTTTTATATTTCACCATCACCCTTCACATCACGCTTCTTTTCACCTAATATGTGAGCACCTGAATACTAAACAGAATTGTAAATAAATGTCTGTCTTTTTTTGACCTACATGACCCTCTGTGGATCTTTTATTTTGCTCCCTCCAGAATTAATTTCATTCCCTTAGAACGCAGTGCCCCTTTCTGGGTCACTTTTTCGCTTTGGACCTTTAAGGCCACACCTGAACCATTGTTTTCTACATACAAGGTACTGAAAGTCGGCAGGCTGGTGTAGCTGTTGCCACAAAGTACCTGATGCCAAAATCCCTCACGTACCATATACCGATGGCATGATTGATGGTCTGCACATATGGAGAACACAAAAGGCCATATATATATATATATATATATATATATATATATATATATATAATAAAATGCTGTAAAGAGGACAGATCCCTCCAAAATTTTGAAAACCAACGACTGGTTAATAAATCAGAATTGCATTATTAACCCTCAATAATGAAGTTTGTGAAGCTAGAGACAAAACCCACAAGTTAATGATAAACAAATTAAGGTTATTCAGGTATCATGTATGTTGTGAGAAATGCTGATTTTCTAAAACCTAGGATAAGCCTACATGCGCCTTTCTTTTTATGAGTAGTTGTATCCTAGGGACAGGGAGGTGGAAGGCCACAGTGCATTATTCATAATATCGGCGGTATAAGCAAAGGAACCAGGACCCTCAAATGATGAGCTGGTTATAAGGACATAAAAGGTCTGAAATGGAAAAAAGCTCCAGACCCCGATGTGTTTAATTGGGAGTTCTGTAAGACATTTTCCTTCAAGCTGACAGTGATTACTATGGAAGTGTTTGGGACATTTCCCAAGACGAGGAGATGGACTCTGTTCATGGATTAAACAAATGTTCTTGTTATCCATAAACTCGGGAAAGATTATTTATGATGCTTGGCCTGTAGATCTGTCATGCTATTAAATGCCAAAATCTACATGAAGGTCCTGGCCATGAACTGTTGATCCTTCTCCCTTCCCTTATACACGAACAGGCCGGGTTCCAATTGGAAAGGAAGATTACTGACAGTATCTACAGTCTGCACACATCGGATCATTTGAGAAGTGTAATCAAATGTACGGTGTGACGGATTCAGAAATATTTTGCTTTGAAAAGTTGCGGCATTAATGATGCATGTGAAGATTTGTACGACGATGACAAGACAGCTAATCCCGGGAGCGAATCTAATCTCAAATTGAATCCGGGAATGAAGTACTGTACCTTTAATCTGTATAGGTTACACAATTTTCCTCCTGTGACACAAGATACATGGAGGCATGATTAAAGATGGGAATTTGATTTAGGTAGGGAGATGTCCCAGGATGAATGAAAAATGCTATGGAGGGATATATGCAGCCTCTTTGTCCAACAGAGGGAGTCTTCTTTTGATTTCAGACTCAGTGGTGCCTGACTCCTAACAAACTACACAAAATGTTTCCTGTAACATCTGATTGATGTTGGAGGAGATGAAGTGGAGCTGAGGGGGGAATCCCCTCTATATACTGTGAACTTGCCAGATTCTGACTATCTACTGGAAGGAAGTGCTAGCCACCATAAAGTCAATATATGGGAACCATGAAAAACGTATTGTGTCATGTCTTAGACCTTAAAAATCCCTTACTACCCCTTAGCCTTACTGTTCCCTGAACCCAGAAAATCTCTTACTACCCCACACACTACCCTTCCCGACTCTAAAACCCCATGCTACCTCAAAACTAAATGCATCTCTAACCTCCTTATTACCCCTAAACACCACCAACCACTTACCTTGTTTTGGTGGTAAATGTGTTCTAGATGCATTGTAGTGGTCCCACCACATAATGGATGCATTGTAGTGGTATGGTAACTTCCCTACATGTGGATCACCTTTTGGCTCTCTAGTTTAGCAGTCTCACACCTGGTGTATAAATTGTTTGCGAGTCAACTTCTGTGAATTGAGGCTGCTTTCAAGTCACTGTCCTTATTACTGCAATGTGCAATAGTGATCAGCAGGCAGTTTGTGCAGCAGTTTTCAATAATTTGGTTATTCGTACCCACCCTAACTTGGCCAGAAGGTGTTGTCCAAATTCAGTCTTAAGGAATACATCTATCGTCCTTTTTTTTTTTAAATATATAACTTGCCATTAGTTTTTTGTGCTGAGAAAGGCTTCCACAGCATTGATGTAAGGTGCTTCCTAGAATTACATTTGGACATAAATAGACAGTACTTGCCTTGAGGCAATATTTTTTCATATGCCCTGCTCTTCATATTTGAATGTTGACCCCTAAAGCTTGCATTGCAGCAAAGAGATTTGTTTTTTGTACGCATCAGTGCTGTCTTTTATGGGAGTTGTCTCTTAGTGATTTTATTTGTGCAAAAGTAAGGAGGCCTGTGATGGTATCTGGTGCATTGTGCAGACATCTGCACATCATAAGTGTCTACGGAATCTACCTGGGCCATCCTAAATGCACACAGTGAGCTTTGTATGGAGGGATGCACTGTTTTGCAAAGCAGTTTTGGCAAATTTGACTAAAGGTCAATGATCCCAAGTGTTGCCTCTTCTATGTCCCTCTTTCTGTGGAATCGCTCCTTCCTCTAGGAATACGGGAGGGATAGCAGGTCGTAGGATACCAAGTGCATTATTGTTAGTGCAAGACTTTATCCTACTCGGAATACTCATCTACCACACTTTCTGTTTAAACTCTGGAACTAGTAATGATCTGTTCCTTTAAGAGGGAAATTACGATGGTTTTCATATGCACAAATGAATGTGGGGCTTACTCCATCCCTTTCTTACAAACCCCGCTACCAATGCCCCCATCCTCGTACCAGCTAATGGAGGACCACCCCTCCCTGCTCCATCAGGAATTTAAGGCGCCTTTGGCCAACTGAGCCATTTAATGTGTGCTGGCATCTGAAGTAGGTTGTGGTTGCTATTCCTGCTACTTTCTGGTGCCCAAGAAGGACGGAGGCCTCTGCCCTATTTTAGACCTGCGTCCTCTCAATTACTTCTTGAAGGAGAAGTTCAAGATGCTTACATTAGCTTAGGTTCTGTCTGTCCTAGACCCTGGAGACTGGATGGTAGAGTTGGACTTGCAGGATGCCTACTTCCATAATCCTGTTCTGCCTGCCCACATACCTTACCTGTGCTTCACAGTGGGCCACAAACAATGCCAGTTCGCTGTGCTCCCTTTTGTCCTCACCAGCGCCCCTCGGGTGTTCACAAAGGCGGCAGTTGAAGCACACCTGTAGAGGTCATGGTTTTGTCTACCATGACAATATCCTGTTGAAGGAAGGCTCGCCCCAGGCAGTTGTCTCCCAACTCCAGACACTGCGCACCTTTTGCATTTGCTGGGGTTCACTATAAACGTTCCAAAATCACACCCGATTCCTTCTCAGACACACCCTTTAATCAGAGCTGTTCTGGATACATTGCAGTTTCAAGCCTATTCTCCTGAATGTCGAGTCCAGGATATTTCTGCCGATGTAGCAGCCTGTACCCTGGATCTCAGTGAGACTGACTCTGAGGCTGCTGGGCCTCATGGCCTCCAGTATCCTGCTGGTAACACATGCCTGTTGGCATATGAGGGCTCTGTGGTGGGACCTGAAGGTCCAGTGGGCGCAGCATCAGGGGAATTTCTCTGACCTGGCTCACATATTGGAGGGAACTGCAAAAGATCTGCAGTGGTGGCTGACAAACCGCACTTGAGTCAGCGGTAGACTGCTTTCTCTTTCCAATCCAGAGCTGAATGTAGTGACAGATGTGTCACTCCGGGGCAGGGGTAGCCATCTGGGTCAGGTGGTGATCAGAGGACTCTGGTCTCTGGTGGAGTCTCTGCTCCACATCAACCTGTAGGAGCTGAGAGCAGATTGACTCGCATTGATTGCCTTACTGTCTTCCATCAAGGTAAGGCTAGTTAAGGTTTTCATGGAGAACGCCACCGCCATCTGGTATTGCAACAAGCAGGGTAGGGTGGGGTCATGGACCCTGTGCCAAGAGGCCCTGCATTCTAGAGATGGATGGAACATCTGCATGCTTAGTTTCCGAGGCAACTCTTGCTCTGAAATGCATTTAGTCTCAAGTGGAGCTCAGGTCTCCTGTATTCCTTTCAGCCAATACCACTGTTGTCAAGAGTTCTCAAAAAGATCAGGACCGACTGGGCGCAAGTCATTCTTGTTACTCCGGATTGGGCACTGAGAGTATGGTATCCAGATCTCCTGAGCATGAGCATTGGTCCTCCAATCAGGCTGCCCCTTTGGGAGGATCTTCTGTCTCAGCAACAGAGCAGGGTCCTGCACCTGAACCAGCGCACGCTCCGTCTTCATGACAGTCTTTGACTTCCCTGCAGAAGTCTGTGGTGTCATTTTGGCAGTGAGGTGCCCCTCAACCAAGATAATATACACCTGCCGTTGGGACAAATTTGTGGTTTGGTGTACTTCCAGAAATGTTGATCCCCTTCCTGTACCTTTATCTGAAGTCTTGTTTGTTCTCTTGTTAGCCCAGCAAGGATTTGCTTTGGACAAAGTAAAAGGTACATTCCGGCCATATCTGCATTCTTGTGGTTGACGGATCAGTCCTTCCTGTTCAAGACATCCACCCATTGTAACTTATTTTCTCAAAGGGTTACAATATATGCTCCCTTCAAAACCCTTCCTCATGCCTCAATGGGTCCTGAAACTAGTTTTGACCTTCCTGGTGTGCTCAACCTTTGAGCCTTTGCTCAGTTGCCTTCTATGCCTATTGACCTGGGCCGGACTGGCTGTAGTGAGCATCAGGCATTTCCCCAGGAGGCTGGAAGGGTGGGGGATGGTTTTTTAGCAGTGGGGCTGGTTTTGCTACTGGGGGCCTGTTTTGTAGCGGTGCTGCAATATCGGCCCCTAGGAACAAAAGCAGCAGTGCACACTTTCACACCCGCCCCCCCACCTCACGATGGATTGTGCTCTGCATTAAAATCTACTACTCCCTGCCAAAAAGCAACCCCCTGCGATCTTGCGTGCTCATTCCACCAGAGCCAAGGCTGCGACCACTGCAGTAGCTAGCTGAGTCCCCGTCCTGAACATCTGTCAGGTTGCAACGTGGGCATCGTTGCACACGTTCACAAAGCACTACTTCCTGGACAATCAGGTCCGTCCTAACAAGCACTTTGCCCGTTCGGTCTTCCAGGACTTCCTGGTCTAAATCTGTTCCCAGACCCACCTTCAGAGAGGTATTGCTTGGGAATCTATTCTAAGGTAAGGAATCTGCGACTAGAATCTCTATCAGGTGAACAAGTTACTTACCTTCGGTAACACCTTATCTGGTAGAGACTCTATCTAGCTGCAGATTCATTACCGATCCTCCCTGCTCTGTAAACTGATTTCTCCATATAGGGTAACTTTTATGAGGTCCTTCGTATCTGCACACTAGTACATCATCATCCTTCATGGCTCTGCGCTTCTGGTGCAGAAATGTTACAAAAAGTAACTGATGTCAGAGGGCTGGGATGGCGTTTATATGGGCTCCTCACATGACACTTCCGACGCGGGTGACGCAGAACTGATTGACGCCACCTACTGATGCGCAGAAGTACTGCGCTTAGTTTCTGGATCCAGTATGACACCTGGGCATAGTCTTAGGTAAGGAATTTTCAGATACAGTCTCTTAAAGATAAGGCGGCACAAGTTGTTGAATTTGTGTCATCTGTCAGAACGCTGTTTGATAGCAAGCCATAACTAATGCCTTCCTATGCTATGAGTCATTGCTGGATAATTGAGATTTACTGAACGTGTTGAGTCTATAGTTTATTGGATCTAAACTGTGACAAAATTGAAAAAAACATAAAATGTTCCACAGAGGGCAGGACTGCAGCAGAGTTGTATTCCTATTGTGTCAGGTTATCAAGCATCTTAAAGTGCTCTACCTTTCAGTAGGACTGTGTTTAATTTGCCTCCTCTCCTTTGATTGGCACACAACTATGTGTCCTCAAGTGGCACTTTTGACTGCATCCATTGGTTCTCCGTAGGGGAAGCCGAGTCTGCACTGAGACAACTGAGATATGACTTTATCATTTCTCTCCAAAGCAGCTGTTTCAAGGCAGATGATTCTTTTTACTCTCTCTTTGCCCCTGAACCGCTGGCTGGAAACTTCTGATAGTAGCCGGTGTCGAGTATCTCCGCTGTCTATGTAGCATTGAAGCCCCCCCAGAGAACTGACTTATTTCTTTAAACCTCCTTTTATTGTCCTCTTTTGCTAGGAATACAATATTTATTTCTTTTTCATTGGTATGCTTTGAATTATTCCCCCTAACACTATTATTATAATAATTGTTTGAAAGCATGATCGATTGTAACAGTCAACTTTTTTGGAGACAGTTGGATCCTATTGTCAGCCCCCATCGCTTCACCGTGTCTACCTTCTTAACGGGGGCCATCTTCATCAATAATAGTCCATTTCATTTTCAACAAGGATTTTAAGTCTGGTTCAGTTTTCCGACAGCTCTGAAATCTTAGGATCATCAGCAAACCCTAGCATCATTCAACATTGCTGCATCTGGATAATTCACGCGCTGCTTGATGTTTGCATTAATTTATACTGTATCCTATACATTTTGGCACTGTTTTAAGTTCTGTGCTGGTTAACTATTTAATCTCATCAACAAGCAGGACTTTAGCAAAAGTAAATAATAAGGTGTATATCTTAAATGGATGCTCAGGAATATAATATAGCTCTGAAATTCGAGAAGAACCCAACTCATTCTACGTCCAATTTAAGAAAAAACAAACTGGATCTTGGTACCAATATAATGTGTTAAGTCTTAGAACATTTGGTAGCAAGACCTCTGCAAACTGTGAAGGCCATAAATGAACATGCTTGGAAAGCATTGGTGGAGGAGCAAGGAGGAGATCAAAGGAGTAAAAGAAGAGGACACAAGGGAGAAGAACACAAGCGGGAAGGGGGCAAAAACAGTACTGAGAAGTGACCATTAGTGAGATTGGAGGAATTGAAATAAAATGTCCTTGCTTCATAAGGATGCGTCATTCTGCATGTGTTTCTTAAAAATGTCTTCTAAGGCTCTCAATACTAGTTTGGCGGATTTTGTTACGGGGATACCAGAGGGTGAAATTTCCAATTCTAGACAGTATTCTGACACCAAAATCCACTGATTACAATTTTTCCCCCAGAATGGGAAATACACACACAGACCCATAGACTCTGGGGATAAAATTGCAGACCTTTTCCTCCTACTTTGTGTAGTTGGAAAATGTATCGGAAAGGGCAGGTGGAGGGTGAAGAGGTTAGGGGTCAGGGTGGACTTCATTCTGTCTGGGGAAAGCATTTTCTGCTTCAATATGTCACTTGACAAAAATATCCCAAACACTATCTCAACCTACCACTACATCGCTCAGCAAGTATATGTAGAGTTAAGAATAGAAAATATATACTTACCCTGTAATGTAGTTATAAACGATGCAGTGTTTTTATAGGTCGATATTGCCAACTTTCAGATAGAGACTCAGGAAAGACCAACCAAAGGCTTCATTAGTGACTGGGGCCAGTTATTCAGTGGCAGATCCGTCTCTAAATCAAAAACAAGTGTCAAGGTAAAAATCCCCTTGCAATCCCATGGCTGTAGCAGTAGTCTTCACTAATCGCAAGTGAAGGTGCTAATTTAAACAAGCATTGGCAGGGGTGCGGAAGCAAAATGCTTTTTCTCGAGTAAAAAAATAAAATGAAAATGCTGCTGGCGATTGCATAATTCTGCTAGTGTGGCGTTGTGTGGTGACGTATGCATGCACATATGTCACTGTGAATGTGTGTTCCTGCAGAATTACACAGGCTGTATTTGCTTTGTGTTCTATTTACCAATCTAAAATGGCAGACACCACTTAGATAAGTGAGTAAAAAAAAAATAAGAAGTTTTAGCATGAAAGCGCAAAATAAAATATAAGGACTGCAGGGACATAGAGAATGGATGGGGGGGCATATGCAGTGCAAGGGGGAGCAGCATGTGAGGGAGGGGAGATTCAGCAACATGTGAGAGAGAAGCAATAAAGGGACAGGAAGAGAACCTTGCGATGGAGTGAAGAAAAAGAAGAGTCATGGAAAGCATGCAGGGCAAGCAGCACACAATGGTGACAGCAACACAGGGAGCTTGGGAAGACGCATACGAGGGAGAAAATACTACGGAGCGTGGGGATGGAGAAAAAGTACTCGAGAAACATGGGGTGCTCGATGGGGATCATTTGTTGGGGGCACATGAGATGAGTGCGATACAGCTGAAAAAAAATACCATCACTCTCACAGAGTGCTTAATCAAAAGAAAAGCATAGTTCCTAAATTCAGTAATGGAAGGACACAAGTCAGCCAAATCAAGAGAGTGGTATAGAGGCTATGCTCCGGGAGATGAGCAAACAAGATGAACAAGCATTGGCAAAGCCATTAGTTCTCGCCTATTTGAGACCTGTTGGCTTTGTCTGCGTTTTTAAGACATGTTGCACAATGGGCAAGCTCCAAGCCCTTTATCGTTAATAATAATGTCTCACAAGCGAGAGCACATGCATCACATGTGCTCTTACAGGCTCGACCTAAAAAGGAAAGCCATCAAATAAGAAACCAGCAAATGAGTGGCAATAGTAGTAAACAATGGAGGGGCTAAAAGCCCACTGTAATTCTTGGTAAGTCCACAATAGTCTTTTTCAACCAGGCAGCTTACACTGTCTGGTAGTAGGTTAGACTTCAAAGTGGCCCAGGAAGAAACTGTAGTTTTGTTTCACTTACAATGAATGATTAGCAGTTTTAGACATTGCTTACATTGTGCAATTTCCCTTAGCCATGATTATTTTTCAACATCGTTCCACATTCCAGCTCAGCTGGGGGGAAAACAGCACTAAGTACATGATACTTTTGTTCTCAAAGACCTAGAATATTTGTTTTCTTTGAAGATTGTATTTTTCTTGAAATATCGGATTCTCTTTCGTGATTTTCCCTTACTTCTCGGCTAGGCTTACTTCGATGTCCCATTTAAATCCATTACATGGTCAAACCTTTAAGGCTGTCTAGTTTCCTGATTTTTTTTTTTTAATGAATGTATTTCAATTTTGAATGTATGTTCCTCAGGATCCACATTTCTTAGGAGTTTTGCACTTGATAAATATTGCATCCCCTGGATACATTTTGACAGACAATCCTGCCAATATTTATCATTTGAAAAGTGCCTGGTAAATAGCAGGACATGGGATTTTGGGGCTGTAAGCAACAAAATCTGCATAGTATTTCCCATTATCAGGAAAAAGTCACAATTGGGGGAGGGGAAGTAATTATCACACCTGATAAATGCTGACTCAGTGGACATCAGTTTCTTTCAGTGTGATAAGTATCCCACAAATTACCGGCCACCTTGTAATGAGGCTCTAAGTCTTCTGTATATGGGCCAGTACAGAAAATCACACATGATTACTAGGATGTCGATCAGATTTATATTCATAAATGTTTAAATAAATAAGATTAAATGCACTCGTAACGCCATCTTCCCCAGTGGCTGTTTTATCGAGTTTGTGCTTCGTACATAAAGGGCCTTATGTCAGAATATTGGTGGCAGAAATATTTTCTGACATAAATTTCGAGTCCTAAGTGTCAATTTAAAAAATGTTGCCCGAGTGGGTGTAGATTTTCCATTATTTACTTCAATGGGCGATATTATTGTAAGCGACATTTTGGACTCAATATTAGGTCAGACTACATTCTGACAGCGATATTATGGTACCATGCCTTCATAGAGCAGTAAAGGGTACGCACATTTTATGGGCTATGGTGGTGTCACAGCCTTCTGCGATTACATTCTTATACACATAGTTAATTTTGCAGTCATAAGCCCTCCCTTGGCAAGGTTTCAAGTTGAAAAGTCAGAACAGCCTGACCACGTTTCATATTGCAGGTTATGCTGTGGGATAAAATGACTGGGTATTAGGTTGGTATGCCAGCATTGGTTTAAGTGACTGGGTATTAGGTTGGTATGCCAGCATTGGTTTAAGTGACTGGGTATTAGGTTGGTATGCCAGCATTGGTTTAAGTGACTGGGTATTAGGTTGGTATGCCAACATTCTTTAGGTTCTGTCCTTGTGGGAAACCAATCGCGAAGGTCTTCTACAGCAAAGAAAATATGAAATGGCCCTTGTGGGTCTTAACTCCATTGACATGCCTTATTGAACTCTGCTTATTGTGAGTATATGGTAGCATTGTGCTGTTTTACATGATAGGGAGCGAAGCCATTAAGCGCTACCAGAGATAATTGATTTAACATAAGCTGGCGGGACCTAGCAGTGGCAGCAGTCATGTTTGCATTTTATTCCAGGGAGGCCTCTCAACCACAGTGGTATCGTTTGTCATTGATGTTTTTGCTCCAGCAGAATATTTTCTAGATTCCTGGGCTCCATAAAGACTACGTAATTGATGCCTACAGTGGAAAGGTGACGCTTTCCTGCTCATTTTGGTCTGTTTCCAGGCAAATGTAAAGCCAGTGCTTCTTTGCTGACTAGGTAGATTTGCTTAACATAGCTTCTCATATAATTGAATACAGGGACTGCTATTTTCCCCACAGAATGTTTTTGATGGCAAAGCATTTTGAGAGTCGCATTTCTGACTTATTAAATTTGACTGTGTTTCTGCATGAGAGCTGGATAAACTCTTGCAGCTGTTGGTGTTTTATTAATTATAAGTTATTCATTATGTACAATATACAATCCGCACACAAACCCTGTGCATCAGTATGATGGAAATAATTAAAGTAGTCTCACTAGCCATAATATAATGTAAAATGAACAGTTGAAACCCCCAAAGCATTTTTATGCCGCACACCCCTGCTACTTATAATAATTGACCCAAATCCTGCTTAAAGGTCCATCTCTGGATTATTATCGGCCTCGTGGTTATGGGATTTGCTGTGATTCGTATTTCCCTTACTACTTTATGCTGAGCCCTGTACTATCCCCACATTCCTGTAGGAAGCCTGACTCTCCGGCATTTCCCCAAAGCCACTAGTCTTTGTGTCTGCCCTTCCAGACCCTAAGGTCTTTTTATTCCGTTTTTCCCATTGATTCTCTATGGGGCATTACTGCACGAACAATGCCTCAAGTCGCGTCCGAAAGGCAAGCAAATGTATTGAAGCATGCTTTATTCCACGTATACTCAGGCTTGTAATGCTGCTCACTACACATAGCTCTCTGGACAGTGGAATGGAAGTTTCCTCTCTGCTGCAGTTCTCTTATTTTTGTTAGCATGTCTAATATCAACCTGCTTATAAAATAATACGGTGATCTCACACACTCTTTTAGCTATTATCTCCATTTGTAAGGATACGTTTTCTAGGACCTATGTCTCTCACATGCACACTGTAAATAATGCATTCTTATTTGCCATACCGTTAGGCCCGATTTGGATGTAACGTGCGCGTGTCATAAGAAAATCCCTACTACATACATCAGTTATGAAATACCTCTTGACTGCACATGCAGTCAGTGACGATGGACTCCGTCACAACCCTTATGCTTGTTCACATGAACCATTGAAACGTTGGCATGTACAAGTACCAAAGCTTTTCTTTTGGACATCTCCTTTAGTATGTGGGTCTCAGGGCAAATCTAATCTCATAATATTCCTTTTGGAAACTCTTTGCATTAAGCTTGACAGATCCCCTTGCTTCGGTGGCACCAGTAGACAAAGTAGAACCCACCTGCGTTCAAAGGGTTCCTCTATCTTTCTACGTCACTGAACACTTGGGCAGCAGCTTTTCATGTTATATCTGCATGTGAGCATGTTTGCTAAACAGTTATCATGTTTTCACATTTTCTTACCCAGGATTTCTATTGTCTCTCAGCAATTAAAAGCATTTCACGAGAGCCCTATATCCTATTTCAACCATTCCGTCACGGATCACCATGGTCATTGTTTACGGTGCTTCGAAATGCAAAATGACATCTTAGAAAAAATAGGGCAAACCCCTCTGTCTCCTGGGGATCAAATGATCTACAGCTCTTACTGAAGCAAGAGATCTGACAGGGCCCTTGAAAAGTCTGTGTGCCTTGTGTCTTTTCTTTGTCTAGTAGAAAGACTACTTCTTTTGCATCCTTTCCTCAAGAGGGATTCATACTAAGTGGGTAGGAGAAATACTCCTTAATTCTACATTGGACTTCATGTGGCTTTCTCGTAACACAACTGGCATGATTACAACAAGACCTAATGCTACAAATATACTGATAATCGGGCTCCCTAAGGAGGACAGTGTCTCCCATCTGCATTACTCATTCCGCTGGCTTCCAGGGAAGGGCAGAGACCGCTTTCAAATATTGATATTAGTATTCTGGTGTTTACATGGAGTTGCTCCATCATATCTTATGCACAAAATTTATTTTTACCAACCTGGAGGGTGTTGCGTTTGAAAGGCAGCCATCTTCTCACGGTCCCACAAACGAGATGTAAATCCCATGATGACTGCAGATTTTCAATGTGTGGACTCAAACTACGGAACAAACTGCCTTTGGCATTCATTGGGAGGGGCCTTTGCTAGTCTTCAGACAAGTTTTAAATTGCCTCTTGACAGCTTGCAATTTCTCCAGGTGTATCACGCACTTGTTAATGCTGCTGACACATTCTCTCCCTAGGTAAGAGCGTGGTCTACAGATGGAGTACTGTCCCCGGCTGCACACAGGTGTTTGTGCTAATGCCATGGTGCTTCTTCCCTACCCTACTCCAGCCTCCCTAGCTTGACCAAAACTGTTCAACGTGGTCAGAGTGGGATGAGTGGCAGGATGGGCGGTATATGTCATTTAAATGTACAGCAGGAATGGTCTTGGGGAAGTAAGGCCAAGTATGTCTAACTCCTGATTTTCCAGATCCTGGAATAGGAAATACATACTCATGGAAACAACATTTGGTAATACACAGAGGTTACTTTGTGAGTAAGCTTGGCTTACTTCACGGAATACATGAATACATCTCAGATCAGCTTGGAGTAACTTCCAGCTTTTCACTGAAAATGCTGTGTGAATCATGCCTCCACTTTCAGGTGTAATTCACAACTAAGACACAGCTACTCTCAGAAAAGGCTTTGTGTATCACCCCCCCCCCCCCTGTATTGTGTCCATTTTGTTACGGGGGGGCTGTGCTATTTTCTGTGTTATTTGATTGAGGCTTCCGAGTTCCGGCTTTCCATTCTGAGTTTCCCCTTCAGCCTGGGAGTTCCACTGATTGTTGCTGATTTCACTGGTGAGAGAACTGGCGATTGAGCAGGGAGGGGCAGCGCGCCCTCTTTTGGGTCCTGTAACTTATAAAAATAAAAATGCTCCTTCCTATGCCGCCGCCTTGGCTCACGTGCCAAGGGGGGGCAGAAATATTAACAACTCCGTTATTAAGTTGGTCTCCCGAAGGAAAGGGTTTTCTTAATCAAGTGATGCCAGCATCTCATAAATTGTGAGAACAACATTAACCATTTCTCACCTAAGGTTAAAGTGATGTTGTAATTGGGTGTGATAATAAGACCTTAGCTTGCGTTAAAAAAAAAAACATGCATTCACTGCAAAAAATAAAGGCTAAAGTGACGTTATAGTGAGGTAAAATTGAGATAAAAACTAACGTTTAAAAACGAAAAAAATGAAATTCACACAATGTATAGGTTACTGAGCTAACTCTAACTTGCGCTGCCACCATCCATGGCTTATGACCCTGAATAATAATACATCACTCATGACATAACATATATGCCATAAGATTGACTGCATTTCAGCACATACAAGGAAGTTGCATTGGCTTCCGGTACAGAAGAGATGCTGGTTCAAGGCCCTCTGTATGTGCCATAAGGCTTTCTACCCCACACACGTTAACTGTGTTTCCTCCATGTTTAAAAAACATGTCCCCTCGAGGTTGATTTGATCCGCATCAGCAAAACTGGTCATTGTGCCTACGTTTCTTAGGACAAGAATGGGTGGACGTGCCTTTGTAGTATTTACAACACAGGCAGCTATGTTCCTAACCCAAAATTCGCAAGGCCTTAAAAATCCATCTATTAAATGACCCATAATCATACTTGCCTCCTATCCTCAGGACATCCTCTGTAGGTTAGTGATGCTTTCATGCCTTATATCAGTGCCAGGGCACCATTGGGTAATGCGCGCTTAATAAAGTCAATAAATAAATAAACTGATGAGGTCTCATATGATATCTATGATGACATCATCCAGTCACTGTGACGGTGTTATATAGGGTTTGTGGAATAGGAGTAATTCACCATGCTACACCTGTGACCATTTTTCTGTCACCAGTGATGTGATAATAAACGTCACGTGTTAATGGTTTTAATGTTTGCCAACATGCTGAACACATAGAATATCTGTCGCCCTCTTTTTACTGATATTCTCCCTCATAACAAGCAAAATGGCCCTTTTGAGATTAATGTGGTCACCTGGGAGCAAGGCCCCGATCCCAGTCCTGTTGTGGGCAACCAACCCCCCTGCTGCATATGACCTTTAGCCGTGCACAGTTCTTGGCCTCTGCCTAAGCCCTTTGGCCAACCCCCCCACAGGTGCCCCTCCCTCACCCACGGGCGCCTAGCCCTTATTTTTGTTTTGTTTTTTCTTTTGGTACAGTGATACTCCCATGGTGCTCAACACTCTAGCTTTTATCCCATAGTTCTGTGAGGAAGCTTGCACTGTGCTGCGGTACCATGGGGTGGAAGGTTGTACAGCACCTCTCACTGGAGTAACACAGTACCCCAGGGGAGGTTCACGGGAGTACTGTTTAACCCGCAGCTTCTAAGTTGTTGTTCAGTCCCGTGCGAACGGGACCAGTTCACAGTACCAAAATAGCTGACTGGAAAGTAAACCACCCTCGGTCTATCAGAAGGCCCTATTTTTTTTTTAAATGCTCATGTGATGATTAATCGTTACGCCAACTCCACAGTAACGCTACAAGGTGTTTATTTTGACAGATACAGCGGAACCCCACACCTCCAGCCAGGCGCAGCTGAAAGCATCAACTGTCAACTGGCTCCCTCCCATTAGAATCCCTGCTGTCATTTGTAGAGCGAAGTGATGTAAGAGTAGTCCCAGCCTAGCTGAGACTACCTAAGTGAAATATTACACATCTCCTCTATTTACAGCAAGAAAACAGATCAATTACGCAACTGAAGAAAATGAACGTTTTATAGGAATAAGCAAAAACTAACAAGTAGGAGTGACGAACTACAATAAATTTATTACGTATACAGGACTACACGAGGAAGGAAAAACAACAACGGACCCGGGCCACCTATAGGGAAAAACATGAGGGAGGGGAACAGGTGAACACCCAGACTATAATTCCATATGCTAAGCTACGGTTGAACACCATAGTTGAAAGGAACAACTTTGATAAGAGCATACATAGCATATAACATGGCATATTTGGTAAACAAATAGGATGATTAATCATTACGCCAACTCCATAGTACAACTCCAAAGTGTTTATTTTGACAGAGACAGCGGAACCCCACACCTCCAGCCAGGCGCAGCCATAAGCATCAACTGTCAACTGGCTCCCTCCCATTAGAATCCCTGATGTCGTTTGTAGAGCGAAGTGATGTAAGAATAGTCCCAGCCTAGCTGAGACTACCTAATTGAAATGGTAAACAGCCTTTAGTGCGCGGCTGCTAGTGCGCATACCATTACTTCGCAAGCGTTACTACGCTTGCGATGTTACAACGCGTACCATTAGTACGCAAGTTGTTACATCGCAAGCGTTGTTACAACGCATGCGTTGTAATGGTATGCGCTATCCACATCGTTGTTTGGAAGGAGCTTCCGTTTCCAAACAACGACGTGCAGATCTGACGTCGCTGGAAGCTGCTGGAAGCCGGAGAAGAGAGGAACCATGGAGGAGAGAGAGGTAAGTGTCGTTTTTTTGTGTCGTGCAGGGGTAGTCTTTTAGGTTGTAGGGTTGTGTTTGAGTAGTGTAGGGTCGTGCTGGGGCTAGTGTTTTAGGGTTTAGGGTAGTGATGTGTGTATGTGTAGTGTAGGGTAGTGTTTTAGGGTTTAGGGTAGTGTCGGGGGGTCGTGCAGGGTAGTGTTTCAGTGTAGGGAAGGGACTGGGGGTAGGGGCAGGGTCGTGCTGGGGGTAGTGTTTTAGGGTTTAGGGTAGTGTTGTGGTGTTTGTGTAGGGTAGTATTTTAGGGTTTAGGGTAGTGTTGGGGTGTCGTGCAGGGTAGTGTTGTAGTGTAGGGAGCGGACTGGGGGAAGGGTGAGGGTCGTGCAGGGAGTAGTGTTTTAGGGTTTAGGGTAGTGTCGGGGGGTGGTGGTGAAGTGTAGTGTTAGAGTGTAGGGTCCAGGCAGGGGGAAGGGGGAAGGTCGTGTAGGGGGTAGTGTATTAGGGTTTCGGGTAGTGTAGTGATGTTTAAGTAGTGTAAGGTAGTGTAAGGTAGTGTAGTGTAAGCATGATTTTAGTGCGATGTTTTTAATTAGCATAAACCATAGTACATTTATAACCATTTGCGTTATAAATGCATGCGCAGTTAAAACTTGCGAAGTAATGGTTTATGCTAAGTAAAAACATGCGAAGTAATGGTTTATGCTGAGTAAAAACATCGCACTAAAATCATGCAAAGTAATGGTATGCGAAGTATCGACATACATTCAATTGAAATATAACAGTTCAGTACAGCAGGACTCCCTCAGGGTCAGCCGCTCAGATATACCTAACTTTTTAACACCTTCAAGCCCAACCCCAGCACCACTCTAAACGCAAATTTCTCGAAAATGGCTGATTGGATTGACATCCAATCACAAAATGCATGCTTTCTGAGCACAGTTCTAACTTTCTACCAAATTTGGTTCAATTCCTTTCAGGTGTTTTTTTCTGTATCGGAGTCGGAGAGCTGAGTTTCCTATGAGAATTAACATGGAATGTCAACGTTACGCGCCCCACCCCATTTTTTTTTCTTGGCGCCTGCGTGACGGATGGGCTCAAAACTTTCAATGAAGGAGCAGAGGTGCATGATTTTTTTTTCTTTTCATGAAGTTTTTTCAAATGGCACCAAAGTTATTGACAAAACAAAAAACACTCCAAATAAATATATATGCAGCTCGTGATTCTACGAGGAGCGGGTTACATTGTTTTCCTGTTCACGACCCGTTACTCAGTTGCCAAGGCTGGGACGCTAAGGGGACTCAAGGAGGCACTTTTGGTTGGATTTCCAGCTATCAGGACAAATACACATCGGACACTCCGCGTCTTGTCCTGTTGAGCACTTACCTTTGCGAACTTCATCCCCACGCAGCATCTGTCCCGGTAAGGTGTACTCTGGGAGTTGCAGTGCATACAACACTGCCTTCGATGCGCGATTATGTGATCGGGAACTGTTAAGTGCCTCCACCAATGAGATGGAACAGGACTATTTAAAACGTGGGTGGGGCAGCATCCTGTTGTACAGCGGCATCCGAAGAAGGCTGACTGTAGCCGAAATGCATCATGCCACATGCTGTGACAATTAAAAGGCTTCCTAATTTATTCCCCGTGTGGCCTCTACCTTCTCTGCATTTGGAGGGGGTTTGTTGCATTTTTCCACGTCGACCAGAGGCGTGTTCTAGAGGCCCCGTCCCGCAAGTTGGCTGCAGCACTGCTGGTTTCTGCTGTGGCAGTTTGTGTATTTTTCCAAGTTATTGGATTGCTGCAGCCCACCTGAGCGAGTGAGAGACACAAGGGCCGCTGTGTAATGCAGCTCGTGATTCTACGAGGAGCGGGTTACATTGTTTTCCTGTTCACGACCCGTTACTCAGTTGCCAAGGCTGGGACGCTAAGGGGACTCAAGGAGGCACTTTTGGTTGGATTTCCAGCTATCAGGACAAATACACATCGGACACTCCGCGTCTTGTCCTGTTGAGCACTTACCTTTGCGAACTTCATCCCCATGCAGCATCTGTCCCGGTAAGGTGTACTCTGGGAGTTGCAGTGCATACAACACTGCCTTCGATGCGCGATTATGTGATCGGGAACTGTTAAGTGCCTCCACCAATGAGATGGAACAGAACTATTTAAAACGTGGGTGGGGCAGCATCCTGTTGTACAGCGGCATCCGAAGAAGGCTGACTGTAGCCGAAATGCATCATGCCACATGCTGTGACAATTAAAAGGCTTCCTAATTTATTCCCCGTGTGGCCTCTACCTTCTCTGCATTTGGAGGGGGTTTGTTGCATATATATATATATATATATATATATATATATATATATATAGATAGATAGATAGATAGATAGATAGATAGATAGATATCCTTGTTTCTATAAGAAATTGATTTTTTAGTTTGTTCAGAACTTTGGCTCCGTTTCATGCTGAATCTTTGCAAAACTTTCCAAAAGAAAAGTCTCATTAACATCAGCTGCTTCCTGGACAGTTTTGAGATGATCCATGAAGTGAGGGCCAAGAAAAGGTGATCCCAAAACTCTTTTCCCTATGCAGTTTTCCATACGAAAATTGAACAGCCATACCGCAAGCATGACCGGAAGGAAGTGCACCAAATTTGACAGAAAGATATATCTTGATCCAGAAAGCTTTTTTTTGTGATTTGGTGTAAATCCATTCAGTAGTTTTTGGAAAATTAAGGTTCAAAATGTATGTATATTTCATGCCTCAGAGGATCCACGGCCTCGACAGATCAAAGATAAGCTCTGATCGGCTGCTCCCACATCACCAAATATATTACGGCAACCATTTTAGGACCCAGGGACTCAGCCCCATGTCCTTAAAAAAGATTAAAAAACATATATGACTAGGATACTGTCATTCTGGGGAATGTTAGTGTACAGAGACGAAATATCAAGTGTAGCTAGCCAATCAGAGGCAATGTTGTAGGGCTTGCCATCTACTAAGTTGATCATATGCATGGTGTCTCTTACGTAGCTGTCTTGTATAGGAACAAACTCCTTGATGAAGTCTATATACCGACCAATGGGTTCTAAGACGGAACCTGATGAGACCCTACATTCTGTAAAGGGTTGAAACGCCGTCGACAGTAAAGATGAAAGTGAACCACTGATCCAGCACTTATGATTGTATATAGCTGCTATGCATCTTTGTATAAATTCAGTTATGGTCACTTTCTGTAGAAAGAATCCTTGAAACCTTGTAAATACTGTCACAAATTGTCACGTATTTTTAGGTTCATGTAACACTTGGGACACCTCGCACGACTGCCTATTTTTAGCTTATTATTTTGAGTAATACATATATATGTCAACATAACCATTAGTGTATGTGGTTTTTTCTTTCTGATATCACCTCCAACCCTTGTATTGCGATTACGTATTGTTGCATTTATATATAACTATACTATTCCACAGGAACCGCTGTTTTCTTGTATTGCAATACAAAGTATAGGCATTGCGACCGCCGTGGTGGCGGTCTTATTATAATGCCTATGTTGGGACCGCTGACATCCTGTCGGGCGGTCCCGTTTCTGTTAGGGTGGCGGGTGAAGTAAAGTCCGCCCACCATCCTAATCAGGCCCATAATTTTATTTTGTGGTACCCCGGATCCACAGGGTCTGCCCCTTCTAATTTCATTTCCTACAGGAGGGCCAAGGCCGAGGGGGTTGCCCTGTTTTTAATTAAAGGGGAGAGGGCAGGCTGTCCCCCCTCCTGAGACATTGTATTGCCCTGGGGACCGCTGTGGTATTTTGGGTGATGGGTTTGGGGCAGCGGCGGCTCCTTCGTAATTGCAGAGGAGCGCCGCCCCCTGCTCAAAGCCAGCAGATGAAAAATAAAATGATAATAAAATAATTTTATTATCATTTTATTTTTCATTGACTGAGCCATTGCGAGTCTCGGGTGGGGCGGGGCCGGCCCATCCTATTGGACAGCGCCAGGGAGGAGGAGTGGTGGACACTTGTAAGTGCACATGTCATGTCAGTTTGGCCGGCTGTCTTAGGCCGGCCAAACCGACATGCACACTTATATTTCTCCAACCCAGCTGCGTTGCACAACTGGGTGGAGAAAAGGCACAGGCTCCCGGTCCCTGAGCAGGCGCCAAATTAGACTGCTCAGGCCAATCCCGACGCTTCTCTCATGCTTGGTAATAGCATGAGAGCAGCGTCTGGATTGGGTGGGGATTTTGGGAGCCTGTGCTGTGCATCCCATGGACTGCCGGGAGCAGAGGAGCACCGAGGTGGCTGTCAGTGGCAGGTCCTTTTCTTTTTATTATCTCCCCCGCGCTGTCCCACCACTTTTTATTTGGAGCAGCTGCCAGTGGTGTGGGGCCCCCCTCCTCAAGCCTTGGAACGGCCTCGGGATCGCATCCCTGGAGCCTGCAATATTATATTTTGGAGAGGGAGGCAAGGAGCCCCTTCCTGAAGTCATGGTTTGGCCCAGGGGACACCATCCCCTGGGGCTGATTCTATGTGGTGTCTTGGGGACCTCATCCCCTGAGACACTGTTCCTTGCCCACAAGAGCACGAGCAAGGAAGACTTCAATGCTCCCACCTGGCAAGAGCAGAAAGGCATTCACCGGTTGAGAGAACAAATGTCTCTCACTGCCCGCACTATGTTGAGCAGGAAACAGAGCATTGCTCCTGCTCGGTGTGAGCTCAAAGAAAAGCAACTCCCAGCCGGGCAAGAGCAAAGTTGGCTTCCACCTGCACACAAGATGGGTGCTGGCAGGTGAGCTGGCGGGGCCGCGGGGTCATTGGTCCCTCACATCCTCCATCATTAAAAATGTTGTTGGGTGCCAAAAAGTATAGCTGGCTCCTGTACGACCCCACAGAATGGGGATGCTTGCAGGAAGCTGGCGTGGTACATGGGACTGCCTCCGTGGCCTCCCTCCACCCCCTTCTAAAAAAACAAGCCATTGGAGTCCTGGGTGGGACCAGGACACTCACAAAAATAACAAACAAAAAAAGAACAGGAAAGAATAATAAATGAGCAACTGGAGCTTATTTATTATTCACTGCTCCTGTCAAGGAGTGCCCTATAATGCCCGTCATGGGCTAATTTACATATATTATGCAGCATGGTGGTGCCTTCAATCTGGTCAGGGACACCATTAGCATGTTTGTAAATGTTGTTTGGGGCTGCAAAGAATGCAACAGCCCCTAGAAATACTTAAAAATAATTAACTCTTTGTTTCCTTTGATCTATAGAACATGACCCCAGGAAAAGTTGATGATATTTTTAAGAACTCCCAGAGCTGGTGCTTTTGCTCTTCAGCTTTGGAATGCTGGGACCCCTTATGGCTGCATATGTGGCTTGAAGAGTGAAAAAGAGAGACTATAAAACATGTTTAATTTTGTTGTGACCATATATGCTTATTGACAGACATTGCAGTGATGTCCTGACTAATTGACAAAGCCAAGAACCCGTTCGGTGTACGTGCACTCTAGAAATGATAGTAACATAACATAGCAAGCCAATGGGCTTTTTTCTGTACATTGATGTAGTCATCCCCTTGTCAAAACCAATAGGTCTGCCTTTTATATATTGACAGTGGCTTATAGTTTTAAAAAAACATAGAAATCCACTGAAAAAACACAGGTTAAAGTGACGTTATTGTTGGGCGAAAATGTCAGTAACAACATAACATTTTAAAATAAAAAATAAAAAAAATACATTCACCGGTTATAGTTAACTGCAGTAACTATAACTCGCTCCTTGAAGTAACCATAACTTGTGCCCTTGCCTTGCACTAGTTATACCCTCATATATTACATGACTCATGACATCTTCAATAACAGCATTGATAACATCACTGATGACATGTTTTTTAGGGCACAGAGATCCCATTGGAGTCTCTCTGGAGCCTGTGGAGCCCCCTGTGCTCCCGAAAGAGTTTCGTGAGAGAACAGGCAGACGCGCTGGCTCAAGAGACACTTTCACTAGAGTCCCGCGGGATCAAGAAAATATTTTTTATTTAAAACAAAAAAGACTGCGCATAGGGAGTTCAGCTGCACAGGCATGGCCAAAGGCCGTGTGCAGCAGGGTGTTGGCCACCTGCAGGGAGTTGGGCGCAGGACCTGGCCGGAAGCCACGCTGCTGCCAACGCGACGCTGCGCCTGGCCAAATTACTGCATGGTGGTGGGTTCGCGAAGATACGTATGGAAATAAAATCTTACGTTATGTTTAAAAAAACATAAAAATTCACTGAAACCAACAAAGTTGATCGTGACATTATTGTTAGGTGAAAATGTCAGTTAAAACGTAAACATTTGAAACTAAACAAAACCACTGAAATTCAGCAGTTATAGTTAACTGAAGAAACTATAGCTCATTTCCTCGCCGTGCACTTCCTATGACCTCACATATTACATCACTCATGAAGTGCTCTCTGACATCATTGATAACATCACTGATAACATACCGGAAATAACATAGTTAAAGACAACACTGTGCATGGTTGGGGTGCCAGTTATAGTTTCTTCCGTTACTATAACTGCTGAATTTCAGTGGTTTTATAAGTTTAAAATGTTAAGTTGCGTAATGTAACTGACATTTTTGCCTAAGTATAACGTTACTTCAGCCTTTGTATTTGAATAAATATTTATAAAATAGGACCACTTTTGCAGAAAATTTATTTCTTGGTTTGCTAATAACATTGACACCATTTGACAACTCCTCACCAAACTTTCCCAAAAAAAGTCTCATCCACCTCGGCTCCTTCCTGAAAAATGTCTGGATGATCCGTCAAGCGGGGGCCGAGAAAAACAGGATAAATTAGACACAGCTTCAGCCAAAATGACTGAATGAAAGTACACCAAATTTGGCAGAAAACTAGATATTGGTCAAGAAAGCGTGCTTTTTCTGATTTCGTGTGAATCAATTCACATGTTTGGGAGAAATTAAGGTTAAAAAATAATTGTATATATTACACCAGAGAGATCCAACAGATCAAAAGATTTGATCTGGTTGGCTGCCACCACATCAACAAAGATGTGGCAGCAGACATTTTAAGGTTTGGATTCTCAGTCCCCTGAATAAACAAGCATTGGCATAGCCAATAGGTCTCGCCTTTGGGACCTTATAAGTGTTTAGTTATCCAGCACAATATCCTTGGTGCAACAACATCAACTGTTGCATGGCTAAACACTTATAAGGTCCCAAAGGCGAGACCTATTGGCTATGCCAATGCTTGTTTTTTATTTGCAGCCTATGCTTGCGCTTACACATGCTGCACCTTACATTTGATTAAGCCCATGTGCATTGATACGCGCACATTCATTGGTTTCTAGACGGCTCCTCATGTCTTTACGCTCGCGGCGGCCATATTTATTTGCGATTTCTCCTGAAACACTGTTTAGATCAATTAATGCTGCACAATTACACGCATTATACCCTGGCTGCCATGTTCTATTGGTTGGTGTTAGTAACTATGCTGCAATCTTGGTTTGGGCAGTAGTTAAACCTTCTTCAATTTTGAAACTACTTGTGGATGGCGAGATCTGTGGAAATGATGTGCATGTGGCTGTTAAGGCTTTGTTACAAGTGTATCAGCCTATTTTTATACTTATCACCTGGATTCATATTTGAATCATCACTTGGATTCATATTTGCACAGACTATTGCAACACAGCTTTTTTGTCCACAGTATTTGCAAGGTTTAAGGACCATGGCATCATACTACTCACTGACAAGTGCAGATTTCTTGCACAACAGTTTGATTATTTGGGGCATTCCATTAGTACTGCTGGAATTTCTCCAAAGTTTTCCCTCATAAAAGCTATCGAGGAAGCCCAGCCATCAAGGGACAAAGACACTCTCCGGGGATATGCATATATTGTTCAGCCTTTGAGAAATCTACTTAAAAAGGGTGTCAAATATATTTGGTCAGATGAGGTTCAAAAAGCTTTCCAAATGGTTAAAAAACGTGTGATCTCTGCCCCTGTGTTAGCTCCTTTTGTGAATGGCAGAAGATGTGTTATTACAGTTGACGCCAGTCAGGTTGGTCTGGTGGCTGTGTTTTCCCAATTCGTCCAGGGCAGGAATTACACCATCGCTTTTGCCTCAAGCTCTCTCAGTACTGCTGAGTCATATTACAGAACAATTAAGCGGGAGGCGTTGGCATGTTCCTGGGCAGTAGAGAGATTTAAATCTTTCATTTGGGGTACACATTTTGATATGTATAAGGATCACAAACCATTGTTGCATTTACTTAATGGAAATGGGTCTGGGAAGGTGACTGCACACTTTGTCAGGTTGCTGTCCAAATTGAAGAAGTTCAATTTCACTTTAAAGTACGTTACTGGTGGAAAGAATGTACGGGCAGACTGCTTGTCCAGGATGCCTGTGGATGATGGCTGCATGGACCGTGTCCATGAGGAGCAGTGTGTAGCTGCACTGGTTGATGACATTCTGGATAATTCAGGCCCAATCACACACCAAGTTTGGTTAGAGACTGCCAGTCAGGATCCTATTCTGCAAACTGTCTGCACCACATGAAGAATGGGTGGCCTAAAGAGAGGAATGTTGAAGCCTCTCTGAGACCGTACAAGTGTCTGAGGACCTTTCTCTGGTAGATGCTGTATTATTGCAAGCTGATGTTCATATTCCACCAATGTCACTCAGAAACACTCTCATCAAGGAGGCCCATAAAGGTCATTTGGGTGTTAGCAGTACCAGTAAGGCACTTAAACAATTTTACTGATGGCCAGGTATGGAGTCTCAGTTTGCGAAGTTTGTTGGTGAAGATACAGCATGCTTGCTTTCAGACAAGCACTGGAAGGTGCATGAATCTCTGCTTCACACAGCACCTTTTCCTGAAGAAACATGGCACAAGGTTGCTTTAGATTTTGCAGGGCCCTTCGAGTAATTTGAACCACAAAAACAAACACTTTGGTTTATAGAAACTGTTAGCATAGCCGGAGACCTAACCATGGTGGAGTATCCCTTTAAAGGACGGTGTCCCTCACCCACCATAGGTGGCTTGCTTCATAATTGGGAATCTCCTCGTAGTGTGATGCCTAGTGATGGGTTACAACCCCATCTCTGAAAGGGAGGAGCTCAGAGATGTTTTTGAGAGTGAGGTATAGCAAATGCCTGAATGATGAGCTAAGGGTGGTAAGGGCAGCAGAAGTGAAAGTGAAAATTAAAATTAGCTACAAGGTCCTCAAATTACTTTATTAGTGCGTCCCTGGGCCAGGATAAACAAGCATTGGCATAGCCAATAGGTCTCGCCTTTGGGAACTTATAAGTATTTAGTTATGCAGCACAATATCCTTACTGCAACAACATTAACTGTTGCATGGCTAAACACTTATAAGGTCCCAAAGGCGAGACCTATTGGCTATGCCAATGCTTGTTTTGTTAGGCACGGGGCGATTAAGTGATTTGCCCAGAATCACAGGATGTTCAGCGTCATTGCCGAGACTCTAACCCAGTTCCCCAGATTCGAGGTCGACCGCCCTAGCCGTTAGGCCAACTCCTTTCCCCAACGTAGCCCTGCGTCAGTTTTTGGTAATATGCCCCAGAGAGTCCACAGCAATGGGACTAGACAGGTTTTGCATCAAGATCTATTACTTAAGACCTTATTAAAGTAGATGGGTCGATTGTGAATGTTCAAAAGTGAGAGTCTGCACCTAAGCCAGAGATTTACTCTCAGTGAATGATACTGTATTTAGTCGCTCCAAATGAGTAAATACCTGAGAATCTATATCAAGGTGTAGGATTCTCACTCAATTAGGTCGACCAAGGCACGCAGTGAGGGCCCCAAGACAGACACACTCACTAAGTGACATTTTACTCCAGTAAGTGAAACTTTCTCCCAAATCCTGTATTCCAAGGAGTGAGATGCATGTTAACTGGGAGACTGTCCCACCACTAGATGCCGACACCCTCTCAGGCTGACTGTGCATCAAGGCTGGGAGCACCACCAAATAAGTGAAACTGAGAACCGAGTTGTGGCATTTTCACTAGTGAGTGAGGCTTTGCTTCAAGAAGTGAAATAGCGAATACTTATGAGCCTATGCTGGAAGAAGTGAGACTTTCAAACAGTTAGTGGAAGTTTTTGTACTCCAAAAAGTACGTTTAAATACAGTTAGTGAAGTAGTGCTCCGCGTACATAAACGTATAAAGAATGGGTGAGTCTGTGCTCCAAGAAGTGAGACTTGCACCAAATTAGTGAGGCTGCCCTTGTTGATATTTCTTAGGCCTCGTCCTTCCTGCAGTTTTCCATCCGTGCCCCATGTCTGATGGCCTCCGGTGAGTGCTGTTGGTCTATGTGATCTCTTGCCTGATGTCTGTGCCTGGCGAGATGCTCGATGTCTGCCCAGTGCAGCTTCTGCAGTGGCAGAATTCTGCAACTGGGGGCAAGGCTTCCAAACGCTGGACCCCTGATGCAGTCATACAAAAGCTTAATATTATAGGCATTTGTAAGCATAATGTTGGCAGTATTTGATATTTCCTAATTAACAGTTTCCTTTTATTTTGTCCATTCATGAAAATAGTGAAAATTAATTATTTCTAATGTAATTCTTCTATATGATATACTTTTCTCATTTACTACATTTCTCCCTTTATTTCAAATGTCTTGCCTTTCACACTTTTCCTTTTAAACTTGTCACCTTGTTGAACGATACATTTTTTGGGAGATGCTATTCTGTGATTGTTAAACATGCATCAGTGGCACATTTGGTAAAGTAATATTCACCAAAAGTAGAGTAAACACCTGACATAAACACTTCATTCAAAAAGTAGACATTTGCAAACAAGAGAATAGAATACAAACAACAGAGATATCTGAATGATTTGAATACCTTGACTTTCAGCAGGGGAAATGCCCAAAACGATGCAAAAAGTAACTGGGGACCGCTAGGAGAGTTTTAAGGCCACACACGTGGCAGAAATGTGCTATGGACATGCTGCTACTATGACGTAACGTATTTCTGTTATCCCTGACAAATGGGTACTTCAGCATTCAACCAATAAGAGCTCTCTTACCCGAGGTATAGGTTCTCTGTGATAAGCCTGGAAATCGGTGTAACATGAGACAGCTTTGTAGCCGGAGAGACAGCCCTGGGTCCGAAAGTATGAGGCCACTGAATGACCACTGGCTGTAGCCTGAGTCTGGAAGATTTGTGTATCCTCGGGGAGAGCTGTCCTGCATGGAGCCTGACACGGAAGTATTGCCTTTCTGTCTAACCTGTAATTCGTTATCTTTTGTGGAACCTTGGCTATGGTTCTGGTCTTCAAAGTCACAGCTTTTGACATTCGTCTTGATCCGAACACTCAACCCTCCCGCACATTGATTAGGGATGGGGACTGACGCTAAACACGTCACTAACACTCATCCCCAGCTCTTATGGACCATTCAGTTCAGACCCTGTAGTTTTACTCTAAAATCGCTGTGTAAATGGCTTACAGAGGGAGCTTGTGCAAATAGGTGATATGTGTGCACTGTGCCCCTTCACGCTCCTCGTCCCCGCAGTCCTGCACGTACCTCTCGCAGCGGGCTCCGGTACCAGCGCTCCTCGAAGCCCCGGTTTTGGTTCTCGGAGCTGTCAGCCCGGAAGCTCCAGACACCTCCGAGCTCCTTCAGCTCCCGGCTCTTACTCTCCCGGGGCTCAGGAGACCCCCTGCAGGGCCCGGCTCGGGGCTCCGAGGAGGAAGCAGCCCAGCATGGCAAGGTACAGCCGGGAGGCGCCCGGCATGGTGCGCGGAGGCAGCAAGGGTAGCACGAAGCTGGGTGAGCGAGCCTGGCAGGGAGAGGGGCAGCTACGAGATCCGAGGGGGAGACGGGCAGCTACGAGATCTGGGGGTGAGTTTGTGAAGGGGGTGCAACACAGAAAGGATAAGGAGGTGAAGCACAGCGTCGTGCTCTGGGCCGGGAAAGCACTTTGTAATCTCCGCTTCCTCTCAGACTCACTCACACAGCCCGGGAAGAGTCAGCTGACAGCAGCGGGCGGCACATCACTGGCCACAGATGAGTACATGCACGAAGTACTGACACCACCTATGGAAGTGCTTGGAACTGTGAACCTGAGTACAGTAGGGGCGGGGTCAAAGGCATGGCTAAACAAGCACGGAATCGAAACGGAGGAGCGGGGGCGAGCGAGCGCGGCAGCCTGCAAAGCAGTCCAAAACGCTCGTGCGTCGTGGCTGGCCTTTGGATGAGTACGCGCGGCAGACATGTGTTTCCACTTATCGCGCCCGCGTCTGGGCACGATAATTGGAAACACATGTTTGCCGCGCGTACCCATCCCAAAAAGGCCAGCCACGACGCACGAGCGTTTCTTGGACTGCTTTTCAAACTCGCTTACAATAAGTCTTCGCCTCTAAGCAGCGCTTGCGCGCTACTCGAGGCTCGACCTAAAAACAGGGCACTGCAGGGAAAAATTAAACCCACTTGAGTGTCAAAGGAAGGTCAACATGTTTCAGCCCATAACCCTCAGCAGAGGTGTTGAGGCTTTCTTCAAGACCTAGATTCAGTGCTGTTGCTCAATGTGCTCAAATCAAAAAATCAAGTTGAATATATACAAAGTAAATATACACAAAACCGTCCAGTAAAACGTCACAAGACAAAGGATTCACTGGCGGTACCTGCAAGAAACATGTGCATTATGTTTCCATATGAACTTTAGAGGACAATTTAAAGCACCAACAAAGTTACGGACACAGCAAAATTTAGAAGAAAGCTATGTCAACAGATATGCTTAGGTTGCCGTGCAGATGCGTCACACAGAATGGCAAATGATGCCACCAAGCTGAGGCTAATGCCTCTGTTTTCAACACCTAATTCCATAAAACACCCACACAGCACATTTGTCTATCAATTTATATACCTCTACAGGTCTCTATAATCCTCCTTTTAGAAATACTTTGAGTCTTTCCTTTCCTCCCCTTTCCCGTTTTCTAAAGAATCTTTTCTATTTTGTTGTTTTCCTCCCTATGGTTGTCATACAGGAAGAGAGCACCCTGAGCCCCATGCTAGCATGAGGGCGACACTATTGGGTAAGCCTCACTCTGAGTTACCATTGTCGTTTTCAGTGATTTGCTCCACCACTGCAGTTGAATTAAGGGGCGCTGGTGCATATAATGGATTGGGGCTGTAGGGCGGGGATAGCACCCACCTACTAAAGAGTGTGAGAAAAGATGTGCCCAACTTGGAAACAGTCAGTAGCGGTTTCACAAGTCCAGCTAATTAAAGTCATACTTAAAATTACATGGTTAGGGAAGCACTCGACTACGAGAATGCGATCGTGATCCCTCTTAGCAAATGCGCAGAATTGTGGGACCCCATCACTAGAAGAAAATGGTCGTGCTGCCTCCTATCAAACGTGCAGAGTGGTGAGGTGTGTTCAATCTAGTGAGAGATGGAACAGTGCATGTTCCTGCTAAGTATGCCCGGTATGGGTGGTGCTGGTATGGGTGGGCTCCGTCGATATTGCTACTTGTTGCTGTAATAAAGACAGTGGAAAACCTACCTGGCTTTTGTGTGCAATTCCTCTTGCAATTGTCTGCGCTGTGTTTCCCCTTCACGCAACACAGAGCAGGAAATCTGGCATTGTGTGACAGCTTAATGAAATTGCTAGCAATGGGCAGCACTGTCAAACCCCAGATGTAAAAAGTTAAGAATATACAATAAAAGTGGAGTGGTTGGCTGCACATAAAATTGGTGAATATCCACTTTCATAACGTATGATATTGAAGTGACTAGAGGGCAGCACACTCACATCTTCAAATTACTGTCCTCTAAATGAGCTGGTCACAGTTTTTGCTAGTGTATAAAAGTAATGGGCGGCTTTTACTTCATCAAAACAATGCACTTTTGCTTGTTTTATTACTCTCGGGCAGTATTTACTAAACTGAAAATAGAGAAATCCACACAGTAGTTTGTCACAGAAAGTACAATCATTGCTGTCACCGAGTCACGGCCGGTTTATCTTTCGAACACCCGTGCTGTTTGCTAGAAAGAGAAGATAAGAAAGCCTGCCGCTGTGCTCACCTCTCCCTCGGGGGTCCTGGAATGTGATCAAACCTCATGTACGAGTATTTCACATAACAGCAGAAAACCAGGAAGACGAGGACGGTCAAAACAGTGAGCAACAGCCAGGAAATAACGCTCCATGCGTTCATGTTCTCAACCTGGCTGGTACTTTTCTTTACTATGGCGAGGGAAAACAGACTCAGGAAGGGCTATCGCTTTCTGAAAAGAGAAATGGAGCCTGGGTAAACAAGCCAAACGATTGGGTGGAGGCGGGAGGAAGCTCGGGATGCCATCCAATTAGAATGTGCAGAAAAAAGTCGCGCTTTACAATGAAAACAGTAGCGGTGTGATTTACCAAACTGAATCAGATTCCAGCATTACAACAGGGGAAGACCGAGCAATTAATCTCTAAAGTTCTTTATTAAAAATCAAGCAACGACAAATACAATAGGTTTGGCTTATAAGTTAAGGCAATGCTTAATTAATTGTATGTATGGATGATTGAGTAAATGAGATTGACTCTGCATGGATGAATGAGAGTGCATAGACAGATGGATGGTCCGTGGATGTGTGTGCGTGGAAAGATAGATATGGGCGGGAGGACTGTGTGGGTCTCATGTTGGGGCAGTGAGTAGAACAGCGAGGAAGAAGGGACAGGATATTTGCTAAATGTTTCTGTAAGTCCATGTGTGCAGCACATTCGCTCTGTTTTAAGGGCCCAAACCTCTCTCAGGATCTAGGCACCATTTAAGTTTCTGTCAGGCATACTTGCAATAAACTGGCGGAGTGCGGTGTAGCTCCAAAATTGCTAACACCACACTCCGTCAGTTTAAACAAGCAAGTGGATAACTTCTCTTGCACCAAGTCAAAATTGGGGGGTTATCCGCCAAAACCACTTGCCAATAAATTTTAACTATGCCCCAGTGTAAACATAGAACGGTGATGAAATTCCTTTATTATGTTGATCCCGCTATCACGTTTTCACCAGAAAAATCAGTCTTAAGAACCATATGGGAGAATTTGGACAGTGCTTACCGGAGGAAGGTGTCCATCCATACCCTAGTATATCAGGAATCTGCGTTCCTTATCCGAGAACGGGGATCACGCTGGAACATCAACAGCAACAAGCGCTGAAACACAAACACGGCCTCGCGGCCGCGAAAGTGAAACAGTACTGGGCTAACAAGTGGGAGGGGTGGGGGAGTGCGAGAGAACACACAGCGATTCCCTTGCGGGAGCGAGCAAACATATGTTGCCAAAGCTCGCTCCCGCAAGGGAATAGCTAACGTGCACTGCATTGCCATTGAAAGCAATGCAATGCGTGCACGTTTTGGCTGAAAAGCCGAAGCGATTTCTATAGGTCTTTTTCCTATGAGACGCATGCGCTGCGTAGGCGAGACCTAAAAACAACAAAAAAAATATATGGGGGGCGGTGCTCAGGTTAGGGATACCCTGCCGCCCTAGGCCTGATGGGGCCAAAAACATATTTTCTTCTATTATATCAGTGGTGCAAAAAACAAAACAATTGCAATCTTCCACTTTTTTTAATATGAACCTCCTGAGTAGGCCTACAGGGTAGGTTTCTTTTATATTTTATATATTGAGGCCCTAGGGACCCCATCCCCCAGGGCCGGGTACAAACTTTAAGGGAGGGGTGTGTGCGTCCCCCGTGCCTCATTGAGGCCTTGGGGACCCCATCCCCTAGGGTCGAGTATAAACATTTAGGGGAGGGTGCATGCAGCGCCCCTCCCTGGGCCTCATTGAGGGCCCCATCCCTTAGTCCAACTATAAACATATAGGGGAGAGGGGTGTGCCGCTTCCCTGCGCATGTCTAATTGCGGCCCCGGGGACCCCATTCCCTGGTGTCAACAGTGAATTTTTGGGTGGGGGGCATAGGACCCCCCCCACCAGCCACTTATTGGCACTGTGGACCCCAGGGGCCTGATGTAAGCAAGGCCCACAGACCCCATCTCACGGGACACTACTGTTTCCTGCCCAGGAGAGTGCGGGCATACCCTGCCTGCACTCTCCCAGGCAGGAAACACATCTTTGCTCTCACCAGGATTGGAGCATAGAATAGAGCTGCTTCCACCACGGTGGGAGCAAAAGAAATGGAGCCGGCTCCCATCAGCATCACAATGGGTGCTAGTTGGAGAGCCGGCCGTGGGCACATTAGGAATCCCCCCATAGCTCCCAGCATACAAAAAAAGTGTGGGTGCCCCAGGTGGACACCCACTTTAAATATAAAATCTTCGGCTCCCGGCAACGCATAGAATGGGTGCCCACTGGAGAGCCAGCACGGGCATCGGGGGTCCTTGGGTCTCCCCCTGCGGCCCAAACTTTTAAATTTAAAACAAATGTGTGGGTGCACCGAATGGGGGCACCGGGGCACCTAATAATTAAAAAAAATAAACCTGAAATAAGAATAATCAATAGCCGCGCATTTATTATCTACTGTTTCAGCAAGGAGCGCCCCATAATGCCCTGCAAGGGCTTTTTAGTTATATTTTCAAGATCCCGGTGGTGCCCCTAGAAGGGACAGAGGCGTAACCAATCATTTTTAGGTCTCGCCTAGCGATGCTGCGCCATTCGCTGCTCGCTAAGCGAGATCTATTGTTGTCGACTTTCTTAGCGATGCGGGACAGGACATGTGCACGCGTATGGCAAGACAGGAGATGTGCACGCCTACGGCTCGCGGCGTTATTACAACTCCTGCTCGCACCATACGCGTGCACATCTCCGGTCTGTGCGCTCGGCGCTTACGTGAACACGTGTGGACAGCTTGTTCTTTGTCAGCAGCAGAAGAGCACACGCGCCGGCAGACGGCGCAAAGAGAGCAGCGGCCCCGGTAGCACACAGTGTACTCGCCGTGAGTAGTACTTCCTGGGCGAGCGCTCGATCCTCAGCTTGTTTCAAATTGCGGCCATCTTTAAGAAGCTAAAGATTTGGTCACCGAATTGCCTGCATGACTATTTGGAAATAGAGTGTGTTTACGTAGTACAATGAAATATGTAAAAATAGTGCTCGCTACATTCTTTTCATATTATGCTACTAGTGGTTCACTCGTTATTGTGCTGTATATTGATTGATAAAATTGAAGCTATGAAGCGAGAGTATTGTCGTCGGTTTACTTTCGGAAGGGGGACAGCCCATGTGCACGCGCACAGACACGTCTGTTTTGCTGAGGAGATGTGCACGCTACAGACACGCGATGTGCACACGCACGGCGTCTCGCGCATCGTGCTTGTTTTACAGTAGACACGCGATGTGCACACGCACGGCGTCTCGCGCATCGTGCTTGTTTCTCCCTATCTTTGACTTTTGTCCTGTTCTCTCTAGCTGTCCCTATCATTATCTCCCTATGTCCGTTTCTGGATTTCCTCTTTTCTGTCCCTGATATTCTTTCTTTCTACATATATCCTCTCCCGTTTATTTCTCTCTCTTCCAGTCACCCAGCTCTGGGCGTTCTTAATGTCCTGAACAAACTACAAATGTTCGGTGCTAAGTGCTATTTTTGTGGTGCACGGGTAGTGAAATACTTCTGACATGAACTGGTGTGAATGACATGGGCAGTAAAACTGCAGAGTTTTCAGTGCTACATTTTTGTGTTACTTTCAAACTGGAAAGCTTTGGTTGTGAGCGTTACCCGATTTTGAAAAAAAAAATCCTTTTTTGATTTTTTTGTCCCATGCCTCTCAAGCATTCTGCTGAATCTGCAGGTACAAGAGTGTTTTTCGGGTTACTTCTTTCCCCACACCCGCATGGATAGAAGTAGGAGCGCAAGCAACCCGTTTGTTTCCATAAAATTCTAATTTTTATAATATAGCCGGTGGTAATGTAATGTAATTTGCTTATCAGGGTTACTTTGATAGAAATTATTTCATTTATTTTGTGTCCTTCTGTAACGTAGCTGGTGCTCATGTAAAGTGCTCCAGTACCTTCGGGTCGAGTTTGCGCTATATCACTGCCCCAACCTCTCCTCCACGCTAATTAGAAATACTAGCATTCATCAAACACATTTGACTATAGAATGCCTCAAAAAAAGGTACCTAAAATTGCGCAGTTTAGCATGATGTTTTTATTGGTATGTTTTTGCGTACATTTTACTTTTAAAGCAAAGAGTCATCAGTATTGCTTCAAGGCTTCTGCAAGCATTTGCATTTAATCAGAGAGCATTCTGGGAGCATTATTGGTAGCCTCAAAGTGTTAAACGTGTACGCATTTGTGTACTGGAAATACTGTCAGTAGTGCAAGCTGATCTCACAGCATTTGACCACATGCGCTCTCCCTAAACTTGTATGTTTTCTGCAAATAAGGGGCAGGGCGAGGTAACTGGTGCCCGTAGCACAGCGAGTATGTCATGGGTTCTACCGTAAGCACAGAAAATGTCCCGAAACCATTGTTTGGCAGTAGAAAATATAAAATAACAAAAAACTGCTATTATTTGGATGAGGTGCGCACCTCATTGCCCTCTCCACTCTGCACTATTGATAGCTGAGCCACTGGTCCAAATATACAGTAAACGCGCACTTAAAATAGAATCTTAATGGCCTTTTGGGGAGTTTCGTGAAATAGCTCGACTGGGAGAAACAGCTGTCCATTCTGGATTTGTTGGGTGCGCAGCAAGCGGTGACGGGCACATGCTGATGAGCTTTGCAGGGGTCAACAGGGGTAAAAGACATTGTCATTTACAACGTCATTACTTTATTAATGCTTCACAAAGGGGAAAAAAAACAATAACATTTTCAATGCCAATAGCTCAAAACAATATCATTGCGAGACCTATTGCATTGTAAATGCTTGTTTTTTATGTTCTCAAGGGCTGCTGGGAGTGCCGCAGCTCCCCCTCCCCCCGCAACATTAAATGAAAAAATAGTAAGTCTCCTGGGTCATTGAATTCATGACCCCAGGAGAGCTTACCATATTTTTTTAGGCACTCTAAGCTGGAGCTGTATGCTTTTCAGCTGGAGTGCAGGGCTGTCTTGTGATTGATTCTATGGCTGTACTTTATTGCCTGAAAAATGTAAAAAAATAAAATAAAAAAAGAACCCTCAAATGTTACATTTTATTATTTAAGAAATGCTTTATTGAAAACATGTTGTGACAATCGCTATTTTTAATCATTGTAACGTGTGAATGTATAAAATATACATTTGTTTATAGTAGCCAATAGGTCTGCTCTAAAAATATTGACCTGCTTACCCATGGATAAACCCATAGGCCTCCTGCTTTTTATATTTTAGTGTTTTCACCCTTTGACAAAGCCAGTAGGTCTGCCTTACTTAAAATTACACCATCTATCACCAGTTCGGGGGTTGGGAGCAGGGCCTGTGCCCTAAGTAACTATAACTCGCACCTTCGCCATGCACTGCTAATTTCCTCACATATTACATCACTCATGACCTCTTCTAATACATCATTGATAACATCACTGCAACATCTAAAATGACATAATTGATATCACCAATGTGCATGGTGGGGGCGCAAGTTATAGTTACTTTAGGGCACGAGAAATAGTTACTTGAGATAACTAGAACTGGTAGAATTCAGTGTATTTTTAATTTAAAACAATGTTATAATTGACATTTTCACCTAACTATAACTTCCCTTTACCCTATGTTGTTTTCAGTGACAATATATATATTTACTGAAATTTCTTTTTTATAGTGCTATTATTGTTAGGCTCAGATATCACTTGTACAAAATCATTGAAATTCAGCAGTTATAGTTACTTGAACTAACTGTAACTTACACCCCCACAATACACTGCTTATGACCTCACATATTACATCACTCACGACATGGCCAGTGACATCACTGATGACATCTCAAATGACATCACTGATGACATCATCCAGTGAGTGTAAGTGTTTCAAAAACATTTCTGAGACTTAAAAAAATATACAAAGCTACTGCATGAGTTAAATTACTATTATTTTTGTACTACTAATGAGTAATTCTGTTTCTAACATATGCCATCTGAGTGGCTGTGTGACTGTATCAGTGTGGGAGTGGCTGTATGGGTGTGAGTAAGTGGCTGTATGGGTAGGTGAGTGGCTGTGTGAGTGGCTGTATGGGTAGGTGAGTGGCTGTATGGGTGGGTGAGTGTGTTTGAGTGGCTGTAGAGGTGTGTGAGTGGCTGTAGGGGTGTGTGAGTGGGTGTGTGAGTAGCTTTATGGGTGAGTGAGTAATTGTGTGAGTGGCTGTATTGGTGAGTGAGTGGGTGTGTGAGTGGCTGTATGGGTAAGTGAGTGGGCGTGTGAGTAGCTGTATTGATCAGTCAGTGTCTGTATGAGTGGCTGTATAAGTGAGTGACTTGGCATGTTAGTGCTTGTTTTGATGTGTAAATGGGTTTGTAAGTTGTTTTGTGAAAGAGTGAATGTATGGGTGAGTGAGTAGCTCTGTTAGTAGCTGTATGAGTGAGTGAGTGGCTGTGTATCAGTAGTTGTATGGGTCTGTGAATGGGTATGTGAGTGGTTGTGTGGGTGCGTGAGTGGGTGTATGAGAGGTTGTATGGGGGTGTGAGTGGGTGTATGAGTGGTTCTGTGAGTGATGTCATCAGTGATGTCATTTGAGATGTCATCAGTGATGTCAGAAGTGATGTCACTGACAGTGTCATGAGTGATGTAATATGTAAGGTCATAAGCAGTGCATTGTGGGGGCATCAGTTATAGTTAGGGCTCCCGGTTTTATGGTATTTATTTTTTAACATTTCCGTCTGTATTTATCCATATTTATTTTTGGGTCATTTTATCTGTATTTATCCACATTTATTTTTGTTGCAAGCAAAAAAGACGCTGCAGCTAGTATTTTTCCACATTTATTTAAATAGACCAGGCACACTTGCACTCGAGTTGTTATAGGTTTAGATATATTTATATATACGCCAAATTAAGTAAACACAATACGATTGGTAATTTTAAAAAGAAAAGGCACTTGTGTAGTTTTAGAGTCACACTTGCATGATCATGCATGTCCAGACTAGGCATGATTGCAGTCAATGTTTGTTCACACCCACTTGGGTTGTTGGTGGCATTGTTCTGGATACTTCATTCACTGGAATGTTTATGGCTTTAGCATGTTTGGCACGGCCATCCTACAGCTGTTTCTGAAATTGGAGCCTATGGTAAGTACTTTTCACATATTGGAAGCAAATGTCTTCCCTGTGCTCTTTGAAAAGATATGTGAATTAGTGGAATTGATTAGGTCTTGTTTGCACAGCTGTCTTCAAAGTCCTATTGTTACCCCTTCTTTAAAATATACATAGAACAAGCTTGTATCCACCTACAAGAGTGTTTTTTTCTCACCACATGCCATTGGCCGTTTTGTGCTTCATTGCATCTTCTAGAAAGTGCTTCCATCGGAATGCATGAGGAATCTTAAAAGTGCATTACTACTAAACAGTAAACCAAATCATTAGTGTCTATCATATTAAGTTCTTAATCTCCTAAGTTATATGCGGAAAGCCATCCTTAGTTTTTTTTCCCAGTATTGGCAAAGCCAGGACTAGTTTTAATGTGCTAAATGGCATTTGTATATGTTTGTGCCTGTATTTGCTCAACAAAAGCCAGTCTTATTGGTGTTGCCAATGCTTGTTTTTGGTTGCTTCTGCCACACTTAAGTTCACAACCCCTCTGGTACTAGGATGGTGGTACAGACGTCTGACCCAACCCCTCCCCTGTGCCCCCCTCGTCCTCTTTTCCCCTCCCCTAAAACAAAAAAACAAAGGTTCCTGGGGCTGCAGCCGATGTCCTCGGGTGTTTTTACACCTCCTTTTTTTTTTTAAGTTAGTCTTTGTGAAAGGGCGCCTGTTGCCTAGACGAGTTTTTGTGTGAGCCTCTTAAGAGAGAACTCTCAGTACGAAGCAGCTAGGCCTGGGTAGGCTGAATTTCCCTGGTTATTGTTGCCCGCCTTGTAGTCTGTTTCCACGTTTTGGATTGTGGTTGTTTCCATTGTAGCTTTCAGTACACCCTCTGCCTGTCGTGGGCCAGTTTGAGATTCATAAAGGTTGATGGCACAGACTACATTTTCTCCCCTGCTTGAACCATTTCTGCAGAACATTCTGCTATCTCGGACTTGTACTGACTTTCTGTGCAGGGGGAAATGAGCAGCTAATGACCTGTATAATTCTTTCGGTCTGCAGGTTTGTCGTTGGAATACTTCCCTGTGCTTCCTTCTGCTTGGGGTGGAAAGACACAGCGCTCCAGGGTGCACTTGTTCATCCCGCTCCAAAGCTGCAGTGTGACGGCAGCGATATCAGATTTCACCTGGCCATTTCTTTTGACAGTATTTTTCAGTTTCTACTTATAAATACAGACAAAGGAAAACAAGTTTTCCGTCTGTATTTATATGTAAAAATCCGTTTAAACGGAAAACCGGGAGCCTTAGTTATAGTTAACTCGGGTAACTATAACTGCTGAATTTCAGTGGTTTTGTACGAGTGAAATCTGAGCCGAACTATGACGTCCCTGTAACCTTTGAGGGTTTTTTTCAGTGAATTTCTAAGTTTAAAATAAATTCTGTTTAATAACTATAACGTCCATGTAACCTTTGTTTTTTTTTGTGCATTTTGATGTTTTTTTTAAATTTTATTTCCTAACTGTAACCTGTAACCTTTCAGAGTGGGTCTGTGAGTGGCTGTATAGGTCGGTGAGTGGGTGTGTGAGTGGCTGTATGGGTCTGTGACTGAGTGTGTGAGTCGTTATGTGGGTGTGTGAATGGGTGTGTAAGTAGCTGTGTGGGTGGGTTTGTGAGTGGATGTATGGGTCTGTGAATGGGTGTGTCAGTAGCTGTGTGGGTGTGTGAGTGGCTGTATGGGTCTGTGACTGAGTGTGTGAGTCGTTATGTGGGTGTGTGAATGGGTGTGTAAGTAGCTGTGTGGGTGGGTTTGTGAGTGGATGTATGGGTCTGTGAATGGGTGTGTCAGTAGCTGTGTGGGTGTGTGAGTGGCTGTATGGGTCTGAGTGGATGTGTGAGTGGCTGTATGGGTCTGTACATTGAATGTGTGAGTGGCTATATGGGTCTGTACAGTGGGTGGAGAAAAAGGGCAGGGCCTTCGATGAGGTCTCAGCCATCCCACTGTGTGGGTCTTACTGGTGGTAGCAGGAGGGGTTCTTAGCCTCCAACAATCCTCATCTTCCAAGTGGACTTAATCCCCCAACCAGTAGTGCGCCAGGAGGAGTGTTTGTAGAGTGGTGGACAAAGGGGCCAGGGCCTCCGACGAGCTCTAAGCAATCCTGCTGTTTGGGACTTACCAGTGGTAATAGGAGGGGTTCTTGGCCCGAGTACTCTTACCATCCATGGCGACTTCATCCCCCCCCACGAATAGAGCACCAGGCGGTGCGTTTGCAGATTGGTTGAGAAAGGGGCGGAGCCTCTGACGAGCTCTCAGCAATCCGACTGTGTGAGACTTACTGGTGGTAACAGGAGGTGTTCTTGGCCCCCAGGGACCCTCAGCATCCAAGGGAACTTCATCCCCCAACAAGTAGTGCGCCAAGAGGAGTGTTTGCAGAGTGGTTGAGAAAGGGGGCAAATTTGCAAAAATTAAAAGAAAAAATGCTTTTTGGCCCTTGCGGGCTCCCTGGGGGACTGCAGCACCAGGCCTAGAGGGTCAGGGTATTCCTACCCTACCCCCTTGCCTTTATTTTTTACGTTTTTTTGGAACTCAGCTGAGTGCGAGTCCCAAGATGGCTGCCAACACTTGGTTGAATTGTTCGCAGCCAATCAGATCTCTGCACGAGATCCGGAGGATTTGCGGAGGGTTCGCGCCTCTAGATATATAAATTTGGTTTTCTTTTTAATAACTCTAAAACTACTGAACCGATTTACACCAAATAACAAAAAGCTCTCTTTCTGGACCAACATCTAGCTTTCTGCCAAATTTGGTGTAATTCCGTTCAGCGGTTCGGGCTGTAGTCGTGTCTAAAGTTCCTATGGGAATTAACATGGGAAAAGCCCATTTTTTGACCCCCTCCCCCCTTTTTCTCAGCCCCCGCTTGACAGATCACCCTAAAACTTTGCATGCACAACAAGACCCAACTTGGTATTTTTTGGTAAAATTTCCTGAAGATTCATCAAAATGCGCCAAAGATATAGGCAAGTCAAAAAACGCTTTTCCTATGGAAACCGGGTCCTACCTATAACTGCCTATTGGCGACCGCCAGTAGATTTTTTATATATATATATATATATATAGATATGCACACACACACACACGCATACATACATATTCAAAAATCTGGACACCCTAAGATGTTTAACAGTGGATCCAATTGCCATCAATACATATTCAGATTCAATACATATACTGATTTCAGATACAATTGTTGATCTACTGCAGATACCCAAGCTAGAGACCAACATTTGCACTGCAGTTTATAGTCGTCTGTTTCTGAATACACTGAAAATAACTATAAACAATCTTGCAAGAGATGCAGTGCATCTGTAAAAATCCAGTTCACTGGGACATCACAAAAGTTTGTTTCGCCTGTCTCATGGGCTACAAATGAATTTAATCCAAAAGTGGGACTACCACATTACACACTAAAGAGGAAAGCCTGTCCACACATTTAGTCAGTTTGACCTATACAAAGTGTGCAAACGTATACGCCCATTACAAGCTTATGTCCGAGCTAACTGTAGAAACAATAATTTGGATCAAATCAGTAAGCCTTGATATTTTGAGTCTACATTTAGCTTCTGGCTGTTTGCACTTTCTTCCTTTGGCATTGCACATATTGGTGCTGTGGCCTAAAAGTTTTTATGTGCATCTATATCTAACAATAATGTAGTGCTTACTGCACAGGCCCTCGTATTCAGTGAGCTGCAAAAACAGGAGTTCAAATTATCCCAATATTCATCATGATGGATAAATAAATTAACCTGTTTGGAGCTAAGGTGCCTGATGTACTTTTCCCGTTCGGAACCCAAGGATGTGCAGGTTGTACACCAACTAGTTTGCAAATGGGACTGCATTTTGCTATGTGAGTTATCTATTAATCGGTTGCACCACACATTTTCCTTTCCCATGGGGTTGCAAAGATTTCCTGCATAATGAATATTAATAAGGCTGGTCACAGTTTGCGACTCCCTGTGACTGGCTGGTAATGCAGGGATGGAGGCCTGCAAGGGAAAGCAGACCTCATTCCCTTCATTTGCATTCTGAAATGGGTAACTTTTTTAATGCAGACTGGGTTCATTAAAGGGAGAGGTGCTGCAAAAAAAAATGTTTCCTGTTCGGGAAGACTTGTGGAAACAAGCCAGGGACCTACTGCCTACTTTCTCCCGCCCCCACCTGGCTAACATCATGTTCCCCTAAGGGGAATCTGTTTCACAGGTAAAACTTCCACTTTGCGAATTTGTTACCACTGCAACGCGGAGGTCAGTAACCTTTTAACGATTGGTGACCACAGATGCAGTCATAAACCATTGGAAAATTCCATTGTGAATTCCAAATAGAAGGGAGATGCCTCTTTCACACCCCCTCCTATTTGTGACGGGTAGTGGATTGAAAAAAACCTTTTATGCAGAGGATTGATTTTTTCTAGTCATAGAACAAATGTGATTCATCTTAAAACGGTTATTTGCGGTTGCAGTTCTTGTGTTTTTTCCGAATTGCAGTCTTTGCGACCCTTATGCTTCTTTATATCTGGAGCCAACATCGACCCACACCAAGCCTTTGTCCCACTATGACATTAACAGGGTGCAGCTCCCATCTTTGAAAGATTCCCAGTTTCTGCAGTGATGCCAGTACTGTCATGTGCTGGAAGCCTTGTTCGGATCAGATTCAGACACAATTCAGGACCTTCAAAGTGTTCCAGATGATGAGGCAGACAATTTATTTAACCTTATTACACTGATGCTGGCCTGTATTTGGATTTGCATAATGACATTGACCTGGATACTTGCCCCCAAGACAATGTTGGTTTTCCCACCGGGGCCCCCACAGAGAAGAGTGCCTCTTTTGTGTTCGTATTCCGCAAGACAGCACAAGTGCTGGATCTTCAGCTACGTACAATAGAGACCAGAGCAAATCTGCTGATGAAAATCTTGCAGCCTTGGCCTGCTACTACAGAGTCCTTGCTGTCGTTTAACAAAGCTTTGACAGTGACTTTGAAGATGACCTAATCCAAACAGTGCTGAGATCCCCCGTCACCCAGTAACTCGCTCTGTAGCTAGGTGTCATTGGTCTGTCCTGGAGACATGACTATTCTGACCCAACACAAAACTCCTGAGAGCCGGGTGGTTCCGCATTTGGGACGGTTAATCCTAAAGCATTCTCCACTAGATAGTGACTCAAAGCACATTGATGCATTCAGGAAAAGTCTTTTTTTCTGCCAGTTTGGCTTTAGCGGAGGTCTGCCTTCTAGGATGCTACATACATGCCCTTTGGGATATGGCCAGTGAGATCTTGCAGGCCATTCCAGATGAATTCAGGAATTAATTTTCTCAGACAATTCAAGACTGACTGTTTTGGGTTTTCTAGCTCTGGCCTGTCAATTACATCATCAATGCGAAAAATTAAGAGGCTACTTTTAGGGTCTTGCATATCGCCAGAGTGAACTCCCACAACCCATGTAGGAGCCAATACTACTACCCTTTTGTGACTGAAGAGTATGTGGTGGTGACAGAAGCTGTGGCCACCAACACAGACAGAATTCCTTCTCCTCACCTGCTGTGACTGGAGCCAAGCTATTTTGATTTCCCCTCTCCTCTTCTGGGGCTGCCGGTAGGAGGCAGAATTAGCTTTTACCTGCCTGGCAGCCATGCAGTTACCTCAGACCTCTGGTGCAGGTTTCTCAGCATTTCTACCCTCCCTTTATTGTACTACCTGTCTCACTCAGTAAGTTCAGTCACTGGTGGCCAAAGTGGCCATAGAGCATCCCTGAGGTGGAGAAAGGCACAGGGTGTTCCTCTCTGTACTTTGTATATGCCCCAAAGTCTGATTACTCAGGCCATTACTAGATGTCCAGTTTATGCACACCATACTTTGGGAGGACAAGTTTAAGATGTTGACTTTGGCCCAGGTTCTTTCTGCCTTGGATCCGGAAGGCTGGATGTTGCCCTTGGGTTGGAACGATACATAATTTGTGTGTCCATTCTGCAATCCCACAGACGCTTCCTTCAGTTCATGGTGGGGTCAGAACACTTTCAGTTTACCGTCATCTTCCTGGCCTTACACCTTCTCCTCCCCAGGTTTTTACACAGGTGATGGTTGCTGCCCATCTTTGAATGCCAGGAATACACTTATTCCTGTACCTTAACAACTGGCTGTTGAAAGCAGGCTCACCGCAATCAGTCACGGACAACGTGGAGACGGATGTCTTCCTCTGTAATCCCTGGCGTGTGCCATCAACAAGCCCAAATCCCACCTGCAACCTACAAAAAGAACAGGGGCCCTCCTTGACACAGTAGTATTCCAGGCCTTTCCACACCCATAATGAGGCCGGACATTCAGTTTAAGTATCTGTTGTTTCAGGCTCATTCCTGGGTTCTGGCTTGGATGGATCTTCTCCTGTGCATCCTCCTCGTCCCTTGTGCCCATTTCCACATGTGGGATGTACAGTGGAATCTCCACCTGCAGTGGGCATAGGGCTGGGTTTGCCTCTCGGACAGCATCTCGATTTCAGAAGAGGCAGTCTGGGGATTTCAGTGATGGAAGTTGGACACCATCCCGATCTGTGGCAGTCTGTTCTCACTAACTCCATCCAGAGATCACAATTGTGACAGATGGATCTTTTCTGGGCTGGGAGAGATGGTGATCAGGGTGCTCTTGGTGACACCACATCAATTTCTGGAACTTCATGCCAATTAGTTGGCTCTGAAGGCCTTCTTTTTGTCCATCTAGGGGAAGCCGGTTCAGGCCTTGATGGATAACACAACCATTGTGTAGCACTGCAACAAGCCAGCTGGTGTGTAGTTGATGTCCTGTTCCAGGAAGCACTACAACCCTAGAGGTGTCTTGACCTCCAAAGGCTCTCTCATGACCAATCGTTGGACAGGCTTGCTAAAAGCTAGGGTGAACAAGCACACCAGACGTCATCTGTGAACCACAAATAAATGGCTTCTGCATCCAGAGGTTGTTCAAGGAGTCTTTGACTGGAGGGGTGTGCCTTGGGTAGATAATTTCACCATGCCCATGAACACACAGTGTCCCCATTACTACTCGCTGGAGTTTCTGCTTCATGGTTCCCTGGGGAGACACATTGCGCCGACAGTGGGACTCTGGTTTTCTGTATGCCTTTCCACCTCCACCACTTCCTCCATGAGTGCTGAAAACGGTCAGGAGGAACCGAGCTTAACTTATCCTGATAGCTCGGTTTGGGTCAGAAGAGTGTGGTACTCTGACGTGCTGAGCCTGAGCATGTGTCCTCTGGCCGTATACCTATTCCGGATAACCTTGTGTTTCAGCAGCAGGGCAAGGTCCTGCACTCTAATCACTATAGCTTACACCTGAATGTGTGGAGATTGAGCAGCACCAACTGGATGGATTTGATCTCCTTGCAGAAGTAGAGGATGATATTCTTGCAGCTCGGTACGTGTCTATCAAGTCCAATTATTCTGGTTATTGGGTGATGTTTGTTGCCTGGTGCAGAGACTTTCAGGTTTACTCTCTTCAGGACAAGCTGTATGATGTTCTAATGTTTGTTTTGTACTGTAGGAAAACCTCCTCATTGGCACTCATCTAAGTTTGTTCACTCTTGTGCTCTTAGTCATCAGACGTTAATTCAATATATGTGCAGACGACGGTAAGCCGTATTTGTCTCTGAACTTTTCAGTGTGTATCCAACACGCACTCCCCAAACTCTGGTTCATGTCAACCTCTGATTGCACCACCTTTTGTGTCTTGTCCCCTACTATCCTGGTTTCAAAATAACCTTCTGTCATGTTTATTAACAGTTATTCATCTGCTTTTATCATTACCCATCGACTCCTTGGGTCAGCCTTATCTGTATGAAGCACTAGAGGATATGGGTTTTGATTCTACTATGATGCTGAACGGGATTAAGTTACTATATTCAAACCCTACAGCTATAGTGAAATTTGGTTACCTTTCTTTCCTTTGAATGGAACATTTGTTAGAAATGGGATCTCTGGTTGGCTAAGGCTTGCGCCAAAGCCAGGCAGAGACCACCACTCTAGTCAGGGCGAGGGTGTTACACGCCAAAGATAACCCCTGCTCACCCCCTTGGTAGCTTGGCACGAGCAGTCAGGCTTATCCCGGAGGCAATGTGTAAAGCGTTTGCGCACGCACACAGCAACAACATACCAGGCACACCACAAGAAGGAACTCCACACAAGGTTATATCAAAAATAGCCTTTGTATTATCATAACACATTAGAATAGTACTCACATAATATACATGGTGCCACCTGGCACTAGGTCATATTTACAAGGGATTATTTACACCTGACAGGGCCAACTGGACCACTGTCAGAACCAGCACAAAGCGAACTTAGTACATGTAGAACTTATAATAAATGTAGAACATCATAAACGTACAACCAGTACTCACTGGTAGTTACTGTACTTAGCATCCGCCTGTAACAGAAACTACATTATGCACGGTATCACATTAGGCGCAAATTACATTCTGCGCCAACCTCACCAGCATAAATACATGATGCAATCCTCTCATCAGTCTAAACACATTAGACCCTAACCTCCTAAGTATAACTCACATTAGGGGCGTAAATCACAGTAGAGAATAACTCACAACCTAAACGCATTAGGTAATAATAAAATCCCTAGCATAAACCATAATATGCCAAACAACCTCAATCTGAACACACAGCTAGAGGTATAACACAGGGTGCGTAAATCAGGGTAAATGCATCACATTTCCTAGCACCACATAATCCCTGACCCACCTGGCCAACGGCCTTCTCTAGGGCTCACATGCCCTAGGTCCAAAGTCAGAGTTCAGCTGCCAATGCAGCAATATCCAAAAGCGCGTAATTGCGCTGGGGCCTAGGAGTGCACCTCACTCCTATCTTTATGCAAGAACGCCCCCTCAGACCTGTTGCCTAAACGTTGCAGCTGCCCACTACTTGCTGGGCAGCTGTGAATCACGGGCAGGCCTGGCACCTCTGTGCCTCCTGTCCCCCTCGGGGACTTTGGATTAATTGTGCCCAAGGGTTGCAACTGCCCGCGCTGGTGCGGTGCAGCTGTGGCACTTCTTATCAAGGGGGCCCGGCACCTCTGTGCCCTCTGGACCCCCACATGACAATCGACACATGCCCCCATCGTTGGGGCGGCCCGCTCTCTGGCGGGACAGCCCAGGCGCCGACAATGCGCCTCGATATGCCCCAAGACTCTGGGGCCCTCTGGAAGCAAACATGCCCCATCCTCAGCAGCTGCCCGCGCTGGTGCGGCGCAGCTGTGCCCCTCAAATGCGGCATGGGCACCTCTGTGCCCTTGGGGTCCCCACTGGGACTCCTTAGCCAGGGGAATGTGGCAAAATGCTGCAGCTGCCCACTGTCAGGCGGGGCAGCTGGGGCGGGAGCACGAGCACCGACGATATGCTCCGATCTGGGAGCAGGGATGCCCAACGTTGGAGCGGCCCGCTGCCAGACGGGGCCGCTCTGACTCCGTGCCCCACGGATATCACAATACCCAAGAGCCGTCGCCCCCACGGAGCCCTACTCACCGGCTCTGGTCGGGGAGGCTCTCTCTGGGCGTGTGCTCCTCTTCACGCGGTCCCCCTCCTGGGACCGGGACTTCACCGTGGAGCCTGGAGGCTCCGTCACTGTTCTTCTGCCTGGGCCCTCTCCTAGGGCTCAGGACTTCTCCGGTGCTTCGCCGGGAGGCGTGGTGGGCTCCCGTTCTCCCTTTCTCTGCACACCGGGGCTCCCCTCGCTCATGGGAGCCCCGCACCCGTACCGCCATCACTTCCGGTCCTGCCGCCGGCCCCGCCCATGTCGCAGGCAAGGTTGCCTGACTTCCGGGTCGCGCTGGCAGCGGCCCGGCAACGTTTTCTTCTCGGCTGCGGCCATGAGGGGTAGGCTCCCTCGGAAATTAAAATATAGAGCGGGGTGGGCTCCCGCTCCATCAGTAAAAGGCAAAGACGCGGGGTGGGCACCCGCGCACTTGAGCATCACGGGGAATCCCTCGCATCGGGATTCCCTCCCACGAGGCGAACAGCCTCGCGCTGCACAGCCCCCGCTCCTGCTCAGCTGGGCAATTACAGGATAGCGCTTCCAGGCGCTAGATGAAGCAAAAAGTCCTCAAAGGTGAAGGGGCAATGCAGGGCCCAGGGAGGCAAGCCCTCCTGGCAGCCCCCCTGGGCCCCAACAGCAGCACGCCCGTAGGACCAGCAACCAGGAACTGCACATTTTCATGGGGTCACAGCCCCTTCTTTTATACAGCATTTTCCTTTGTGTCACAGCACAGGGTTTGGGGGAACCAGATACAACTGGTTTGGGGGAGCTTTGGAGCACTTTGTTTTGCTCAGCTCCTCTCTCCTTTCACAGGACAGGCTAGGGACATCAGACGCACCACAGGGGGTGGAGCCAGCATTGTGGAGGGAAGGCACAGCCCTATTCAGGTCCCAGGTGCAACTCCTCCCTCCCATCTAGATGCCGATCTCCCTATTCAGCCCTGCGCTGACTCACCCTGCCCCTCCTGGAGCCACACACACCTCCCAGCCCCTGTCACTCACAAGCCAGACATGCAATTCACATCAGGCAGGCAGACACAGAGCACACATAAATGCCAACTTCTAGAAGTGGCATTTCTACACCAGTTATAATAAATCTGCGCACACCATTGCACAGCATTTATTCTCACGAGGTCGCACATACTAAACTCGCCCCTGCACTCCTCTCACACCAGGAATTACCATGGACACACATATCCCCAATGCATTCCTATGGGAGGCAGGTCAATCTCACTAAATGTGCGCAGAGCGCGCACGCACTTTCCACTGGACCACAGTGCGAAAGTGCCCAGAGGCCTAAAACCACCAACACTAGGTTACAGACCAGGCAAAAAGTTCAGGGGTGAACCTGCCAAAAAGGGCCAAGTCCAACACAACCCCCTTCCAGCCAAAACGCAGGGCAGACCAATCACTACCTTGATGGGCTTCCCTGCTTGGGGCGATAGAACACGGACGCAGGCCCGCACTGCAGGGACACCCTCCGGTTCTACGCCACTTGGAACCCATGGAATCCAACTAAGAAAAAAACGCAGGACCAACTAGGCTACCCCACCGGTACTCCTTAGTTGTCCATGGCCAGGACCAGGCCCTAGGCCACCCAGATGCCACTGGTCCTTGCCAATCCAGAGTGGGGGGCAGTAACCCCTGGCATACAACAGCCATTCTCCACTCTCCCTCAGTGTAGTTCCAAACTACCACTGATCCTTCAACCTAGGGTCCGCACCCTCAGGCTGACTAGAGGTCACGGGCGAAGCGTCTCCTCACCCTACCTCTACTTCTGGGGTTTCGCACCCTCCCAGGGAAGCACCCACCAGAACACAACTCTCCCACCAGTTCAGGACCTCTCTCCATCAACTGGTCTACCACCTGGGATCCAAATTCACCGGATGCACCGGGGTCAGAGGCGAGGACTCCCTCCCTCTGCACCCCTCCCAGAGTCCGATACCCTCCCAACTGGAGTGGTACCCCCTAAAAGGCAAACCGGCCAGGACACTGATTACAGTCGCCCTGCCGTCCAGGTCAGGCAAACACCGGAACCTGGCTCCCCAACCCAGGGACGCTACCCTTTGGTCAGATGCCCGGTGAACCAGGACTTCCCGGGGAGCACGCATGCCCCCCCCCCGAGGGTGACACATAACTAATGTGTCGTGTGACAGTCTGCCGGGCACAAACCCAGGGCAGAAGTGGTGTCCCCATGGCCCCTCTGGAGCCACTGGTTTTTCCACTGGGGAACCTCTCCCCTCTCACCCCTCAATCAGGACTTCTGCACCCTCCACTTAGGAGCGGTGCTGCCTAGCACCAGGACTGCTGGAGCTCTGGTTACAGACGCTCCACGTCCTCTAGAGACTAGAAGATCCTCCTCAAATGGCCTACAAGTACAGCCTAGGCCCCCGACCTGGCGCTCCCCTAGGGAACCCTCCAGGCCCTGAGACGGGGTTTCGGGCCACCGTGGGACACACCGTCCCACACTCACTCCGTCTCCACTGAGACCGGACGTGAGCCCCTACACCCCTCCCATTCCACTGGGACCTAGCTGGGCTACACTGAACCTCTTCCACCCCACAGGACTGGAAGATACCCGAGCCACTCTTATTGGAACCACTTCCAGCTCACCTACCACGGGGAGATCCCCACACAGAACAGTCCAACAGGACAGACTAGGTTCCTTTCCTGGTGTTCCTTCTAAGAACCATCCAGTACCGGAGACTTGAGATTGAGGCTCGGAATACGGCCCAGTCTCACACCTTCCTCGCAGGACATGATGTGAGGCCTTGCAACCTCCTCACTATAACGGTTCCTAGTTGTGTTCCTCTGAACCATCTCCACCTCACGGGTTGGGAGATACCTGCACCATTCCTCTAGGGTCACTCCCCCATGCAAGCTCCTTATTTCAGAGAACTCACTCCAGCGTCCAGCAGCACATCACTCATCCACACACACCCCCCAGACTGGTGAGACAGTTCCTTACTGTCCCTGAATCTCAACCTGTACCCCTCTTACTGAGCACTAGGTACCATACTCTGGGAACGGGACGGGGACTTCATGCACTGGACACACACTTCGCTGCCACCACTGGATCCCACCCTTACTGGTGAATCCAGAAAACTCACACTGCACTTAGGGGATAATCTACCCTCCCGAGCTAGTGACTCCATACCAATTAAGTCCCCACTGTAGGCCAACCCAAGAACTAGCAGACAGCACAGGGGCAGTCCCTCCCTCAGCTGCAGGCCAACCCAAGAACCAACACCATGGCTCAAGGGCAGTCCCTCCTCCAGCTTTAGGCCAACCCAATAGCAGTCTGCACAAGGGCAGTCACTCCTCCAGATTCTCTGGTTTCTGTCCTTGGCAGTACACTCAACTCATAGTGCACAAGAAACACATTTCAAAAAGAAATGACTCTTAAAACTAACTCAGAAACAATAATCCCTTTCCATGTGACTATCTAAAATGCAGAGTTTTGTAATGCAGCCAGTTGTCGCTGTGGTACTGCGCAAACGCAAGTCCTATCCTCACCGCTGACAACCAATGTTAGAAATGGGATCTCTGGTTGGCTAAGGCTTGCGCCAAAGCCAGGCAGAGACCACCACTCTAGTCAGGGCGAGGGTGTTACACGCCAAAGATAACCCCTGCTCACCCCCTTGGTAGCTTGGCACGAGCAGTCAGGCTTATCCCGGAGGCAATGTGTAAAGCGTTTGCGCACGCACACAGCAACAACATACCAGGCACACCACAAGAAGGAACTCCACACAAGGTTATATCAAAAATAGCCTTTGTATTATCATAACACATTAGAATAGTACTCACATAATATACATGGTGCCACCTGGCACTAGGTCATATTTACAAGGGATTATTTACACCTGACAGGGCCAACTGGACCACTGTCAGAACCAGCACAAAGCGAACTTAGTACATGTAGAACTTATAATAAATGTAGAACATCATAAACGTACAACCAGTACTCACTGGTAGTTACTGTACTTAGCATCCGCCTGTAACAGAAACTACATTATGCACGGTATCACATTAGGCGCGAATTACATTCTGCGCCAACCTCACCAGCATAAATACATGATGCAATCCTCTCATCAGTCTAAACACATTAGACCCTAACCTCCTAAGTATAACTCACATTAGGGGCGTAAATCACAGTAGAGAATAACTCACAACCTAAACGCATTAGGTAATAATAAAATCCCTAGCATAAACCATAATATGCCAAACAACCTCAATCTGAACACACAGCTAGAGGTATAACACAGGGTGCGTAAATCAGGGTAAATGCATCACATTTCCTAGCACCACATAATCCCTGACCCACCTGGCCAACGGCCTTCTCTAGGGCTCACATGCCCTAGGTCCAAAGTCAGAGTTCAGCTGCCAATGCAGCAATATCCAAAGCGCGTAATTGCGCTGGGGCCTAGGAGTGCACCTCACTCCTATCTTTATGCAAGAACGCCCCCTCAGACCTGTTGCCTAAACGTTGCAGCTGCCCACTACTTGCTGGGCAGCTGTGAATCACGGGCAGGCCTGGCACCTCTGTTCCTCCTGTCCCCCTCGGGGACTTTGGATTAATTGTGCCCAAGGGTTGCAACTGCCCGCGCTGGTGCGGTGCAGCTGTGGCACTTCTTATCAAGGGGGCCCGGCACCTCTGTGCCCTCTGGACCCCCACATGACAATCGACACATGCCCCCATCGTTGGGGCGGCCCGCTCTCTGGCGGGACCGCCCAGGCGCCGACAATGCGCCTCGATATGCCCCAAGACTCTGGGGCCCTCTGGAAGCAAACATGCCCCATCCTCAGCAGCTGCCCGCGCTGGTGCGGCGCAGCTGTGCCCCTCAAATGCGGCATGGGCACCTCTGTGCCCTTGGGGTCCCCACTGGGACTCCTTAGCCAGGGGAATGTGGCAAAATGCTGCAGCTGCCCACTGTCAGGCGGGGCAGCTGGGGCGGGAGCACGAGCACCGACGATATGCTCCGATCTGGGAGCAGGGATGCCCAACGTTGGAGCGGCCCGCTGCCAGACGGGGCCGCTCTGACTCCGTGCCCCACGGATATCACAATACCCAAGAGCCGTCGCCCCCACGGAGCCCTACTCACCGGCTCTGGTCGGGGGAGGCTCTCTCTGGGCGTGTGCTCCTCTTCACCCGGTCCCCCTCCTGGGACCGGGACTTCACCGTGGAGCCTGGAGGCTCCGTCACTGTTCTTCTGCCTGGGCCCTCTCCTAGGGCTCAGGACTTCTCCGGTGCTTCGCCGGGAGGCGGGTGGGCTCCCGTTCTCCCTTTCTCTGCACACCGGGGCTCCCCTCGCTCATGGGAGCCCCGCACCGGTACCGCCATCACTTCCGGTCCTGCCGCCGGCCCCGCCCATGTCGCAGGCAAGGTTGCCTGACTTCCGGGTCGCGCTGGCAGCGGCCCGGCAACGTTTTCTTCTCGGCTGCGGCCATGAGGGGTAGGCTCCCTCGGAAATTAAAATATAGAGCGGGGTGGGCTCCCGCTCCATCAGTAAAAGGCAAAGACGCGGGGTGGGCACCCGCGCACTTGAGCATCACGGGGGAATCCCTCGCATCGGGATTCCCTCCCACGAGGCGAACAGCCTCGCGCTGCACAGCCCCCGCTCCTGCTCAGCTGGGCAATTACAGGATAGCGCTTCCAGGCGCTAGATGAAGCAAAAAGTCCTCAAAGGTGAAGGGGCAATGCAGGGCCCAGGGAGGCAAGCCCTCATGGCAGCCTCCCCTGGGCCCCAACAGCAGCACGCCCCGTAGGACCAGCAACCAGGAACTGCACATTTTCATGGGGTCACAGCCCCTTCTTTTATACAGCATTTTCCTTTGTGTCACAGCACAGGGTTTGGGGGAACCAGATACAACTGGTTTGGGGGAGCTTTGGAGCACTTTGTTTTGCTCAGCTCCTCTCTCCTTTCACAGGACAGGCTAGGGACATCAGACGCACCACAGGGGGTGGAGCCAGCATTGTGGAGGGAAGGCACAGCCCTATTCAGGTCCCAGGTGCAACTCCTCCCTCCCATCTAGATGCCGATCTCCCTATTCAGCCCTGCGCTGACTCACCCTGCCCCTCCTGGAGCCACACACACCTCCCAGCCCCTGTCACTCACAAGCCAGACATGCAATTCACATCAGGCAGGCAGACACAGAGCACACATAAATGCCAACTTCTAGAAGTGGCATTTCTACACCAGTTATAATAAATCTGCGCACACCATTGCACAGCATGTATTCTCACGAGTTCGCACATACTAAACTCGCCCCTGCACTCCTCTCACACCAGGAATTACCATGGACACACATATCCCCAATGCATTCCTATGGGAGGCAGGTCAATCTCACTAAATGTGCGCAGAGCGCGCACGTACTTTCCACTGGACCACAGTGCGAAAGTGCCCAGAGGCCTAAAACCACCAACACTAGGTTACAGACCAGGCAAAAAGTTCAGGTGTGAACCTGCCAAAAAGGGCCAAGTCCAACAACATTGAACTGAGACACTAGACAAAGTTGCCCCGTATCCACTATATTGTTTGCCCTAGACATAAGTAGGTCAACCCCTTGGCATACCACTTGAGGAAATATGGGTTCCATAATGCTTTAGAAACATTGGGTATCCACCACACAATATCTTTGTATGCAGAAAAGACCCATCAACACAACAATGAATTAGAATGGAACTGTTGTATTGTACCATTTATATAGCGCTTACCCCTGCGTGGGGCTGTGAACTGCTTTCCTACATGGGTAGCATGGGTGTGTGGTTGGAAGTGAGTTATCTTTGTTTTGATCCTATGTTGAATGTGTTTTCATTTTGTGTGTGATGACCACACCACCGAGGTGCTTTTATTGTGTTCTTGAGAGGAAATGCTTAGCAGTGTGATGTTAAATACATTTAGAACACTTTCAGGCCTAAAAGTCATCTGGCATAAATCCTGCTGGTTTTTGCTCCATTGGGCTACTTCCAAAGGCCCATTATAGTCTAACCCCTTTTCATAGTTGTGGACTAACACAACTGATAGATATTATGTGCAATTTTGGAAGAAGCCACCATTGTTAATGATGGATATGATTGTACTGTGCTAAATGATCCCTTTCTCCCCTGCTGTAACGCTTTACATTACTATGCTTTGACACCATTAATCAAGCCCGTACACAATTTTCATTCGCAAAAAGTGGTTGTAAACTGCGCTCCAACTTTTTAGGAATGGAAAAGAATTTGGTAAACCAACCTATGTACTAATAGTTCGGCTCACAAAATTCCAAACCATAGCGGGTCGCAATCCGACCTACCTCATCAATAATAATGAGGTAGGTTGCAACTTGTGAATCATTACTATTGGATGCCATCACAGGTATGGTGGCCTGTTGCTGTCAGCAGACCACCAACTGCCTGTGACGGCATTTAAATAAAGTAAACTTTTGATTTTAAAATGCAGGCCGTTTCCTTAAATGAAATAGGACTGCATTTAAAAAGAAAAGTTTTTTTTTTATTATTCTTCCTGAAATGTCGAAATATTGCTACTTGTTGATTATGACTGTTCGACTCACCTGCCGACGATCTACTCCTACCCAAAGGAAGAATGGTTACAAACTGTACTTAAATGCAGTGTACGTGTCTGTGTGTTGTTTTAAAACCTCATTAAAATAGTTTGAAAAAATGCAATGTTTCTATTGAATACATAGACAGTTTGACAGAGCCTGTTGTGTTTCTAGATGGCCTGCGCAACTCATGCTTTAGCAGAGGTTTTTGAAAATGTTCAGAATGAGAATAAAAGAGTGCTTCATGTTTCTTTTCTGAGATTTGAATGGGAAATGAATGTTTATTACAAACATATGACTGCCACGTCTAGACCTAGGCATGCTTTATATTTTTCTTCGTTTTCGTTTTTCTTCTTTGTTTTATTTTTGTGCCATGTGCTTGCAATAAAAAATAAATGACCATTGCAGTAAGGCCAGACCTACTTTCTTTGCCACTGTTTCTTTCCCAAACTCTAAAATGCATGATCAACATCTCTTTCCAGTAGTGTCATTAGGGTGGTGCCCATATCCACCCAGTTGCAAAAGGACTTACTTCCTAGAAAAAGCTAGGCTATTCCTGCCCACTCTGGCCAATTCAGTAGAAAGGTTAAGTCTCGTATAGAATATAGAAGTCTGCAACTGTACATTATTTTTGTTTGACAGTGAGCCCATTAAGACCAGATATGTTCTGTTTTTTTAATCTTCCTTTCTTTTAGGCACTGCCCAAAAGCATGGTCTCTCGTCTCTGTGAGTCTAAAAAGGTTTGTGCAGCTGCAGATTTACAACTTCAGGTATGCGCAGTGATTTTGTAATCATTTATATTAAGTTCAGATGAAGAATTTAAATTGATGCTGTCCTGCCTGTTCACTGAGTTGCAGACCTCCATTCCTCAGTTACCTCCATCTTTCACAACCCTAACATTGTAATGCAATCCAAAGGCGATGAACAGTAGTCCAGTTGAAAGGTCCTGGTTGTTGAAAAGTGGATTTGAAGCGTCATAATATGGTTAACATCAATGTCTTAATGAGTGAATTGACAATGATCAGGAAATCCAGACGGAGTAAATGGATTTTAAAGAGTAAAAAGCAACTCTTGCTTAATTTGATAAATATAGGAAATATGCATGTATGACTGTATCATTGTTTAGTGATTGGGGATCACTATATACAAATAATGTAAGTAGGTTTGTTAGGTTGATGTTCTGCATAATTACCGAAACTATCAACTACACAACACTCGTTGTGTTTATAACTAAACAACAATGCAGTGAATCCTACTAAATGAACTTGCCTCTTCCTGGGCAACTACCTCACCAGAAAATAATTGCATAATCAAAGAGCGAGCAGTTTTACACCACTTCATGAGCTGGATCAAACTAGTGGTAGCTGCAGATAGGAGCACACCAGAAATATGTACACCCACGCACCTCCAAGACGAGTCATTGACACACCTTTGCACATTAGTGACAGAGGTGGCAAACACCTACCCATGCCAGTAGGGAAGGCACAAGTCCAAAGACAAACTCAAAACGACTGAAAAGCTTAATCCAGTGTGCCCAAACATGCAAACTGCAATCAGCAAGAAGGCCACCATATGACCCAACCACAATAATTGAGGGTTCCCTAGGTTTTGGGACATCGAGTAGAATCCTTTTGTCCCTCCAGGATGGGAAGGTTTACGTATCTGTCCAGTGGTGGTGAGAAAACAGATGGGTGTCCCATGATCCTGCCCCAAAAAGGTACCAGAAGAAGCGCTTTTTTGGAGAACAGGTGCTGGAATTCTTAGATTCTACATAATCTGGTGGTTGCATTTGACAGAGTTGAAAGCGAGAGCATGTTTTAGGAGTGAAAGATATGGCTTTAAATGGATAAGACTTTTTAAATAGGCCACCACCAAAACGTGATCTAAATAAATGGTAAATCAAGGCCAAGGCCAAATGTACTAAGATTCCATTTTACAAAAGGTGGTAGAAAATTGTGCACTGAATTTTTTTGTTGGTGTGACTGGAAACTGATTTTGCGAACTGGTCTATGTACTGTTAGGTCTGTTCGCAAAATCACCATTCACAAGGGGTTGCAGAATGAACTGCCTAATTATTATTTATTAGGCCTGTCACAATTTGTGACACCCTGTGATTGGCTGCCATCCTGGACTGCAGCTGTTCTATTGCTACCATTATTGTATTTGTCCCTTAAGTGCTGCTACATTATTTTAGTTCAGTTTAAGGGCTCCTTATCCCAAAGGACCTCTCAAACTGCAGATCTGGTGCTCTTTTTAGTGAATGCGTTGTTGCTTCCTAAGACTGCGGAGACTCTAAAGTGGTCTCCCCACTGTGTAGTCTTGAGGGGTTTCCTCTCCCACTACTAACCTCTTTGCCTAAGTCCTCACTGGGTGAAGCATTGTTTATTTTGTAGGTTCCAGTAGCTACAGCCAAGGGGGAAGCCTGCTAGCTTTGCTATGTTCATTATCTCCTGTGTTCTTGGCTAAACCCAGCCCCTTCAGTTTCATATAATGAATCTGAATGTTTTTAAAGAGCATCTAGATTGCACTTCTATTCATGATCGAGAAAGTTAGAATGAGGGTAGACTGAAAACTAATCTTAATCACCTTTGTTGCACCTTTCGTTAGAGTTAACTTTCACTCGCCATCTCCTGCATCAGCTTTCCTTCTCTGCTTCTTGTCTCCAGTTTTTTCTCAAAAGAATATTTAAGTCGTTGTTCTAGAGCAGACCCTTGGAGTATGCAACTGCTTGGGGTGACCTAGGCACAAACCCTAATGCTTTCTGGGAGCATGGTGAGGCCTACTCTCCAGAGCATCATTTTTGGGTGAGGAAACACTTCCCCAACCTGAATAGTTTGTACATTGGTAACTCAAGAGTATGCGTGACTCCCTCTTCCTTTCAACGAGCCAAGAGAGGCTCTGCTGTGAGTCTGCCTATGGGTGGCCTGGCCCAAGTTTTAGCAGTGGAAGTGGGTTTTCCTTGTAGTTGAAGGAGCTGAACTGGTTAGGAATATGGCTGGAGATGAGTCAGAGAGGACTCTGCATAGCTGCATCCTGATACAGCAGCCTTGTGAAATATTTTTGGCCAAGGCTCATTTCCAGAGACTGAAATATGTCACACAGTAGGAGTAGGAAGTGTGGACGTTTTCTTTTTATTAAGACCAACAATGATAAATTGGATCTACCATTTAAAATCCATTTTGAGCCAATGTAATCAGAGAAATTTCTTGGCTCTGAAGAAGACAGAAGGCTTCCTTTCTTTCCAGAAGAATTCTTGTCTTGATCATCCACCTCCAGCACTTATCTCTAGAAGCAGGAGAAGTGGTTTACTCTCTGGGGTACACAAGAACATTGAATCTTCTCTTCAGAAGAGGCTGTTCACCAGAGAAACTTGTTCCAAATGGCCTGGATACTGAGGAGTTGAGAAGGGCCTGCCTGCTGAAAGGATCTTGCTGGGGAACCTTTCCATGAGAATCTTGAGTGCTGTGGGGCTGAGAAAAACCCAATACCAGATTGACCTGTTGCACAGTGTTTTTGATGAACACTTCTAGCTGCAGATATCTCACCTTAAAATACTCCCCAGTTGCCAATCTGGATCCAGAAAGGTTTTAACAGCAATGATTCGACTTTCACTAGGTGGCACCATGCAGCCCCTCGTTAACTCTATACCAATCACCAAGAACCGAGAAGTGACTGGGAGGGGCTGCATATAAGCGCCTTTAGCCAATGCACAGCTACTTGTTGCTTCAACTGACTTTAGCAGCTGTCTTCCTCATTGCGATCACCTCAGCTTGTTGTGTGATTGATCTTCAGGCACTGTCAGAGTAACCACACAACACCACTTTTTCCCTGACAAATTGGTGCTGAGGACCCCGGGTGTCTTCTTGCCTAGAGTTGTGACTCCCTTCCATGTTGGGCAATCCATCACCCAGCAATTCTTCTTTTCCCCTTGTTAGAAAATGGGGGTCTCTGGTTGCCAGGTTTGTACCCGGTCCAAGTAGGGTACCTTCCTTCTAGTCAGGGTAAGGGGATGTACACTACTAAAATAACCCCTTCTCTCACCCCTTGGTAGCTTGGCACGAGCACTCAGGCTTATCTCAGATTCAATGCATAAAGCATTTGTACATAACATACAGTAACACAGTGAAAACACTACAAAAGGACACCACACCAGGTTTAGAAAAATAGCCAATATTTATCTGTATAAAACAAGACCAAAACAATAAAAATCCAACATACAGTAATAAAGATACGAATATTGCAAGAATTAACTTACAATACAGTTCATTGAAGTCGATAGCTCCATCCGGGGCTACCAAGTCTTTGTGAACAAACAAATCCAACAGTTCAGGCCGACTGCTACGGTGTGGGGAACACCCGCAACAGTACCTTGGAAATGCAGGGCGTCGTGGACCTTGCGATGAGCTCCAAAGAGGTGTCGTCATCAGCAGGCTTCGGTGGGCGCTGGTTCCCGAGGTCGGTGCAGGAGTTGTCGGGCTGTTGAAGTCATACGCGTTGTAGATCGAACTCAGTGAGATTGAATTTAGGAGCGCTGGCTATGATTGCGTTGGTGCTATGATGTGAAGTGAGACGATGTGACATGTGATGCCCACAGGTCACGGTGCAAGCAGCAGCGTCATTGTTGCTGAAGCGCTGTCGTCGGTAGACCCAAGGTTGCAATGCGAAGTGGGGCGATGCAATGCTTCGTGCGCAACGGCGTCGGTTGACGATACTGGAGTCGATGGTGCTGACGTCGGTGGACCAGGGCTGCGGTGTGGGATGGGGTGGTGCTTCGTGTACCTCACGAGGAGTGTCAATAGGCCACGGTGCAGGCAGTGGCGTCAATGTCGGCGTGGAGCGGTGTCATCGGTGAGGCCAGGCAGTGCTGTGAAGCGAGGCAATGCGAAGTGCGGCACCCACAGGTCATGGTGCAAGCAGTAGCTCGGTGATGGTGCCAGGTAGTGACGTCGGGGAGACCAGGGTTGCGGTGCGTAGCGGGGCGGTGCTGTCTGCGGTGCCTTCAGGTCACGGAGCTGGCAGCGACGTCGTTGTGCTTTTTCTTCTGTTGCAGCACAAAACACAGAGTTCCTAGTGCTGTTGGCAGATGAACCTGAAGTCTTTGTTGTTCCTGAGACTTCCAACAGGAGGCAAGCTCTACTTCAAGCCCTTGGAGAAATTCTAGATATAAGTTGCAGAAAGTTCAGTCCAGTCTTTTTACTGCCCAAGACAGAAGCAGTAACTGCAGGCCAACCCAACAAAGCAACACACAGCAAAGAGGCAGTACTCCTCCTGGCAGCTTTTCTAGCTCTTCTTCTTGGCAGGTCCCTTAATCCAAAAGAGTTCTAAAGTTCTGGGGTTTTAGGTTTAATACTTATATCCCTTTTTCCCTTTGAAGTCTTTGTTCAGAAAGTCTCTCTTGCTCAGCAAAACCAGTTCTGTCCTCCCTGGTCCAGCCACACTGCAGGGGGTGGAGATAGCATTGTGCAGGACAGCTACAGCCTATTCAGGTGCTAGTGACAACTCCTCCCACCACTCTAGCCCATGATGGCTCATCAGCATATAGAGGGCACACCTCAGCTCCCTTCGTATGAGTGTCTGGAGTAAATGCACAAACCAGCCCCCGTCAATCTAAAACCAGACGTTGATTCCACAGGCAGGCAGAGGCACAGGATGGTTAAACAAGAAAATCCCTCTTTTTAAAGTGCCATTTTCAAACACACAATTTAAAAATCACCTTTACTAAAATATGTGTTGTTAAATTCTGAGCTCAGGAAACCTAAACTCAATTTCTCTATCTTGTCCCAATCAAAAGTTACACTTGTAAAATGTTACAAGGCAGCTCCAATGATCACCTATGGAAAGACAGCCTTTCAATAGTGAAAAACGAAATGCACAGTATTTCACTATTAGGACATGTAAAACACACCAGCACATGTCCTACCTTTCACATACACTGCACCCTGACCATGGGGGGACCTTGAGCCTATCTTAGGGGTGTCTTACCTGTAGTAAAAGGGAATGTTAGGGCCTGGCAAGTGGGTGCACTTGCCAGGTTGACATGGCAGTTTAAAACTGCACGCGCAGACACTGCAGTGGCAAGTCCGAGACACCTTGTAAAGGCTACTTGTGTGGGTGGCACAATTAGTGCTGCCGGCCCACTAGTAGCATTTTATTTACAGGCTCTGGGCACACGCAGTGCACTTTATTAGGGACTTACAAATAAATCAGATATGCCAATCATGGATACACCAATCAATAATACAATTTACATAGAGAACATATGCACTTTAGCACTGATTATCAGTGGTAAAGTGTCCAGAGTCCTAAAACCAACGAAAAATGGGTCAAAAACAGGAGGCCAAAAAGCAAAAAGTCTGGGGGTAAACCCGCTAAAAATGCCAGGTCTGACACCCCTCTTCACCCATGTAAAAGGAGGAAAAGCTTCATCAGCTGTACCTTAAAAGGGCTTTAAGATTTTAGATTGATCGTACCAAGGACCATTGGTGGACAGTAAGCTTTTTTTGGGGTTCTCTGAGGTGAAGAAAGGGAAGATAGTGCAGGAGAAGATGCTGTTGAGGTGGACAGTCCTCTTCATTAAGATCTGCTATGCACTAGCCAAGAAGCTCCCTCCAGGATAGCTGTGAGCTCATACCACTATAGCCAAGGCTGCTACGGCTGTATTGGCACGCACCTGTTCTTGGTATCTGTCAAGTTGCGGGCGTCAGTGCAAATGTTCACCAAGCACACCTGCCTTGACAACCAGGGCCGTCAAGAAGGACATTTCCCTTGTTTGTTCCTTCAGGACTTCTTGGCGTGAGTTCTTTCCACAGACTTTCCACTGTTGTGTAGTTCCTATAAACCTATATAGGATCTGTGCATTTAGACAACATATACTGTAGGATTGGAGTCAGACTGATTCTGGACACCCCTACCGGATATGTCAGCCTGTATACCAGCTAGCTGACCGTGCCACTAGAAACTCCTCTTACCAAGGAGAGAATAGTTCTTGGCAACTATCCAACATGACAACCCTGATCCCTCAGAATCGTGGAAAAGGTGTACTACTTTTCGCTCAGTCACTCGTGCTCGCTTTGTCTCAGAGAGATACACAGAATAAACGGTGGGGACGTTTTTCAATAAGCATTTATTGAACCAGCGTCATTCTAGTGTAAAATAGGTGTGCTGAAACAACCATTAGACAGTAACAGATATCAATTAATATAAGCACTAACAAAGGAAAAGGATGGTAGATTTCTACCATTGTGCTAAAACAATGAATACAGGCAAGTATTTGAAATACATGACAGTAAAATGCGTACTCCTACGATGCGTCCCTAACTAGATGTACCTGAATGCACCTAGCATATATGTGGGTGTAAAGTCAAGAATCCCTCTAGGATAAAGTCAACCCCATTACCTGAAGTGAGAGACTGTGGGGACCCCGTCTTGGTCTTGAGATGAACACCCCGCAAGAGATGTCAGACCACTGCGAGCTGGAGTGTCTGCGTGCAGGAGCCTCAGCGTCTCACGTCAGTGTGTCGGCATGGAAGTCCTTTTCTCCTCTGACTATCTCAGCAAGATATGATGTATATATACCCAAAGGGGTACCCCCTGGGGATATACCTTGCTGTGTCATGTCAGACTGGGATGACAGAAGGAATGACCCTTATATATAGTTATTATGCAGGAGATGGTAGGCCTGCTGTCCTGCTGTGACTCCAAGAATCCTCATGCATAATGAATGAGGCTTAAGCTTTTCAGAGAAAACCCCATGTCATCTTTGGACATTACCGTAACTAGGTAAAACAGAACAATGAGAGACTGAAAGCCATGCAGTTTAGACAAAGTGTCTTGTTTAAAATTCCAAATTTGGTTGTTTTTGGAAAAGACCACATTTTTCCAGCACACGATGAGCCAAATGTTTGTGTCCTGGCTGGGAGGCGCAACATTACTGTTGCCTGTAATTGCAGACAACGTTCCCTGTAACATCTCGCAGATCAGGTCAATTGAGCACAGATGTTCCTCCGTATTCACCACAGCCGTTGCTGGGGATGTACTAGTGTCATCCGAGGCCTGAGTATTTGTTGAGGAGCCGGCATTCTTCCCAACAGGAGCTAAAGTATCCCATGGTGGCTCTAAGAATGCAGACATCACCTTTGGAATACGCTGAGGACACTGCAGAACATGGGCCGTTATCGGGTCCAGTAAAGCATCAACGTCCGGTGGCGCAATTGTTGGAAGTGTCAGACAGAGGTCCAACACGCATTCTTGTCCGCAGAACAGGCATCGGAGGACAGGCAGAATACAGTCGATCCAGACTGGTCAAAATGACAAGAACCAAGACTCGCTCAGTTCTCGAAGACGAGGTGGATGGATGGATTACCATGCGATCACGGTATCGCCGCTCCAAGAGCGTGCGTTCCATCTCCTTGGTGACTGGGACGTCTATTGCGTAGCAGAAAAAGGACAATCAGGATACCTGCTATTAGAAACCGGATCAGCGGAAACCCTCCAAAAATGCTTCTGAATACAGAGTGTATAAAGTTGGGAACAACTCCGAGGATTGTCTGAAAGGTGCTTAACAGTCCAGAACCTATGGTCTTAAATAGGTGAACAATAACCGTCGTATCAGACATGTTAAAGATACATTGCACCATTTCTGTGAAATGGAAAGGGCAGTTAGTTCGTATCAGTGACTGTATCTCAGCCGAGGATCTTGCAACCTGGCGATCATAAGTTTCTCGGGCGGAGGTTAAGGGCACGATTTGCTGTAAAAGCATGGCTTACATTCTGCTCAGAGTATCAAACCGTATAAAGGAAACCTTCAACGAAGGCCATAACGGCGCCTCCCTGATTGTGTGGGTCGATGGAAACAATACTTGCATACAACAAGTAACCCTGGAGCTTACAGTGACAAGATATGCGATGCCCTGTAGCATCCCACAACAACCTTGATCATTCAGCATCAAGTAACTCCCATTTGAAAGTAACTCGAACACCGGATTAATCACAGCAGCTGGGGAACCTTTCAAGTGGCAGGATAAGTTTGCAACTGAACCATTACATGCCCCGTGAAGCATGATATCCTGGCATATGAGAGATCCACTTAAGGAATTCTCGCAGTTGGTACCGCTAAGAACCACTTCCGTGTCCCCATTCCTACATCGAAATCTGTATTGTAATTTCCAAGATTCCTTGATGAATTCCCTACCCATCGCTTCATATCTGCCTGCCTGGTGTTGCTCTAGGCAATACTGAAACTGGAGAGTTGTGACCGGTAGTGAGATATGGCCATGGATTAACCATTCCGTGGACGGTGACTCTGCCACAGTAAAAGGTAACTTGTCCAGTTTTTCAATACACAGCATTGTATAGTTTGCTCCGCTTTGTGCCATTGTAATCTGTTTTTCAGTCAGATTGTACGCTGAAAATAGAGACGTACTGTTGATAAATCGCCAAGGCACATAACCATCGCGCAATGACTGCAGCATCCAGCTTAATAACATAATAGAACGTAGTTGAGATTGTCCGTGTTGTAGTATGGACAAGTCTTGTTCTAGTATATCAATAGCAGAAGATACAATGTTGCCCAGTGAATAAATCCTGGAGGTTAATGTAGTCGGACCGTTGTCAACTACAGCTAACGCCTTTTCTAGGTTAATTCTATCTATTTCACGAAGTCTCTCCGCGGCTTCTTGTTGAGAGATTTTCCAGAGTTCATTATAGACAGCGTAATAGAAACGTTTCTGTCATGGCTTTTGGGGACCTAGTAAAAAATCCCTTAAATCCACCACTTCGGAGAGTAAGGATAAGTGCTGTTTCACCTGGGACAGTGTCGAGGTTTTTAGCCAATCGAGGCACAACGTCTCAACACTGTATGATGTCACTACCCCCGGATGTTCTCTTGTACATAACGTGGGGCTGGCCTATGGATACTAACCCCTTCGGTTGTACCCCTGAATATTGATTGACATCTATTTGTGTCTGTGGCCCAAACTAACCATCCCTTCCAATTGGGGCCTCATGTATTGTGCTGCATGATGTCATCTATTGTATCCCCTCCACATGATGTAAAATTGATGTGTAAAGGTGTTGGAAACTGTGGTATGTTCAAATCCTTATTTTTGGCTAGTCCAAGACAGGAAGTCTGTTGCACAGTTTCATTCAGAAATACCATTTGTTGTGGAATGAGGCACGCTCTAAATAGTGCTTCGGTACCCTGAACTTGCCAATCCTTAGAACCCCAGACTGATTTTGTGTCTATTGTGTCTTTCCATAAGTCGAAACCCTGTTCAGACAGTTGGGCAATAAAGGATGCGGAATAAATCTGTTTGGTGTTAGCATATTTTTATGTGCAGGTGTAGGTGCAACCTTATAGTAAAATGAGGTCGGGTCAGAAGTGTTAAACCCTGAAAAATATGTAAATTTCTCTGCAAATGCTTTCGAACTAACTTTCGGCAGTGTTGGGCAATGCTCCCATTGGTGGTATGCAAAAACATTACAAGAGATACTCGATTTGTGTAAAAAGTGATGACCATAATGATGGTAACAGTACATAGTATCAAAATCAGATGTGTCTTCTAACATTTCATTGTTTGAAAATGCAGCAGATTTTTCTAAATCAGACAACATATTGACAGTTTCAAAATCCCAATCATCAGAAAATGTACTGGAGGTAATGATATAATTTAGAGAAATTTTAAATAAATGTGGAATCTTTAAAAGTTCAGTGGGGCCAAATACATCATCATCAACTTTGTCCCAAACTATACCATCAGGAATTGGAACAGCTGTAATGTTCACGGTAAACAAGTTTCTTTGTTCACGATGAGATGATGTATGAGGTTTCAGGACCAAGTTCACATTCGATACTGCAGAGCGTTCTGGGAGATAAGTTCCATTCACAAGTAAGCAAAAGACAGTCACTAGGCCAATGCAGAACAGAAAAAACAATATTCCAAATATTATCCAGAGCTGGATCCATGGTGATACTAAGTAAGTCTTTTTCAGAAAAGTGTAGAATTCACGAATTTGTTGCTTACGGGAAACTGGGGCTTGCGTTGTCTCAGGTTCAAGAGAGAAGGTATCAAAATCGATGAAGTAGCCAGATGCAGTTCGATCAATCTTTGGTAACTCGGCAAGTTGTGTTGAACTGGTAGGTGTCTCTTGTCGAGGCATATTGATGTAGACATCAGTGTTAGGCCGAATTGATATTTGTCTTTCATCTGTGTTTTGAAGTTCTGTTTCCAGAGGAACGAGTTCCATTTCATTGTTGGAAATTCCAGCACTTCGAATTGGTGACTCTTCGAATGTTATGAGTTTATTGAACCAGCGTCGTTCTAGCGTAAAATAGGTGTGCTGAAACAACCATTAGACAGTAACAGATATAAATTATTATGAGCACTAACAAAGTAAAAGGATGGTAGATTCCTACCATCGTGCTAAAACAATGAATACAGGCAAGTATATGAAATACATGACAGTAAAATGCTTACTCCTACGATGCGTCCCTAACTAGATGTACCTGAATGTACCTAGCATGTATGTGGGTGTAAAGCCAAGAATCCCTCTAGGATAAAGACAACCCCATTACCTGAAGTGAGAGACTGTGGGACCCCATCTTGGTCTCGAGATGAACACCCCGCAAGGGATGTCAGACCACTGCGAGCTGGAGTGTCTGCGTGCAGGAGCCTCAGCTTCTCGCGTCAGTGTGTCGGCATGGAAGTCCTTTTCTCCTCTGACTATCTCAGCAAGAGATGATGTATATATACCCAAAGTGGTACCCCCTGGGGACATACCTTGCTGTGTCATGTCGGATAGGGATGACGGAAGGATCAAATGACCCTTATACATAGTTATTATGCAGGAGATGGTAGGCCTGCTGTGATTCCAAGAATCCTCATGCATAACGAATGAGGCTTAAGCTTTTCGGAGAAAACCCCATGTCATCTTTGGACATTACCGTAACTAGGTAAAAGGTCAGTACTAAGAATCATTATGTAGTGTAATGGTAGGGAGAATATAGGTGAAGGGTTAGGTGACTACCTGAGGCTATATTAGGGTACCTATATTGAACATAACACCACTTTGTTGAGGTACTCCTTTGGTATCTCTTCTAAGGTGTGCAATTTGTGGTTAGAAGTATCCATCAGAAGAACAAGTTACTTAACTTTGTTATCTCTTTTTCTGGTGGATACTCTAGCTAATGGCAGGGTGGGTTGCCTAAAAGTTGTACTCTGGATTTATCTTCCCTCTTTTAGGTGATTAATCTACATTTGCATCCTAAATGTATGTAACATGACCTAGCACATATACAACATGCATTGGAAAGCAAGCATATGTATCGAAGTTGTTTAGTGCAGAGCTTAAAGCACGCAAATTAGCATGGGTTTAGCTTGATGAATCTAAGTAAATGTTCTACGTTGCCATGTGTAGACTCTATCATCTCTGATATCACAAATGTTCCATCATTTCCTTTCTGCAAAGCTGGTAGGATATCTCACCTGCATTCTGCCTCCAATGTGGATCTGGTTGAACATGATAGTGGAAAAGTCATATAAAGATGAGACACTTAGTGATACCCTCCTGGAGATTGCAGATTCATAGGCTAGAAACCCAAGTTTTATTTTGTTTTTTATATATATATATGATGTTCAAAGTCTTTCCTTATTTACTTTATAATGGCCATAAACATAGTACAATTAAAATGATTATAAAAGGAAACACAGTAGAATAAAAGCTGGAAAACATACAGATACCAAGCACAAAATATTCATGGAAGTATCCAATCCTGGCCTGGGGACTCAGAACAAATGTACAAACACTTGACCATAGACAGAAACCTATTGTGGTCCGTCATGCCTAAGCGTACAGTTTATACATATCATACTATAGTAAAAATGTTAGTAGAAACTTCAGACCAGAATAATAAACTTTAAAAAAGTAGAAACTCAAGTATAAAGCATTGCTAGGCATGTACATAATACATTTAACATCTAATGCAGATGAATTTATCCATTGTGAAACAACGATAATCTAGATACAGGGAAAGCTGGAATTACATGCTCCACCTGTCACTCAGGACACCCAGGCTGAATAAAGTGCAAGTGCTCCACCAGCTTAAAGGATAATTAAAACTGCAAGTTCTAAAATCAATAAAACTATGATGCTAAGGGAGATGGACTTGCATTAGTTCGAGGGCAAAGAAAGGGTAAGAGATGCAATGTTTTGCAGAATTGGCCATTTGCTCTCCAGAAATTTAGCAATGGAGAAAACAATGACTGGAGACATGTCTGTTCTACATAATCTTATCGCTACCCTGTGTTGGGCAACACCTAAAAGGCGGCACAGAGGAACAATCCAGCTCCTATGCTGCTTGCAATACCTTGGGCAAAAAAGAGGAGATGGTTGGCTGTTTCTTCAACACTTCTGCAAAAAGGACATATTTTACTGCCACCTAGTTGACTATTCCATTTGGTGGTAAAGGTAGCGAGCGGTAATGTATCTAACCTGAACCTTATATAAAGAGCTTTTGTGAATGGAGGATCAATATCATTCATACAGTTTTGAAAGTAAGAGGTAGGCTTGAATCCTATTAAAAAAAATCAGTCAGTGGGCCCAAGCCTACCTTTTTGGAGAATTTAACCACCTCAAGCTCCCAATAGATGGCCTTCAGTCTTTAAATTTGCAGAAGATGGGTTGCAGAAGATGGGATGGTTTCAGGGGGCGACCAATAATCATGTAGATTCATAGAGTATAAGGATTGTTTTACGTACTCCAACCAGGGTAGCAATACACTTCTCTGAGATTTATCTAGGACATCTCTTAATCCCACCCTGTATTCTGCCAGCTCGGGCACAGACCAAATCTGTAGCCAGTACAGAATAGGTTTCAAGTGCACTAGGGGAATGATAGACGGGAATCCTAGGTCATGTTTAACAATCAATGGCGTGCTTTGAGGCAGTTTAAGGGCTACTCTTAGAAATGTATTCTCTGCCACCTCATGGGCTTTTCGATTACCGTATCCAGTTCTGCTTCATATGGTGCAGCACCTACAGCATTGGTCCTCCAGACCTTAAGAAGGGGGGAGATGAGGTGAACCAAGGTCTTATTCGCAAATTTTAAAATGGCTGCCGCCCTGTGCTCTAGCATGAGAGTGCTTTTAGTAACCTGGTTGCACCAGGTATTTGCACTAGAGAGGCGAATGCCAAGGTAATCAAAATATAACTTTCTCCAGCTCCTCCCCTTCCAACATTTTCGTTCCTCTGAAGCCTCTATGGGGATGGATGACCATAAATGTTGTTTTACTCGCGTTAATTACCAGTCCATGATCTAAGCAGAATATGTTAAACTTACTAAAAAGGGTCTCTAGGCCCTTGGGGGTTTTCAATGCTAATAATAAAGTATCATCCTCAAATAATAGGGTGGGTATTTTGGTTCCCCCTAGCACCGGTGATTTATCACAACCCAAGAGGTAGTCGATGCAGCCATTTATAAACAGCAGGAACAACGTGGGAGCAAGGATGCATCCTTGACTTCTTTTGCAACCTTAACAGGATCAGTGTTTTCCCCGTTTGGACCCCAACTAACTTGTGCAAAACTGTCATGGTTGGAAGTCAATATGCACTGTTTTTGTGAAATGAAAGGAACTGCCTCTAATGCTTTGCTGGAATAGGAGGCATTTTAAGTAGGCTTTAGGTGTCAATGCATCAGAGCGAAGGCAGGTATGCAAAAGCACTAGAGCGAGAAACTGATACACACTAAACAAGTTATTACGTGACCTGGAACAAGCCGTGACCCAGGACCCCACCCAACAAGAAAGCTTTCTAATTACAGAAAGAATCAGGCCACTCTGCTAGATAAATTATGAAGCCTTGATCACATTCACAATGAATAGGTGACTAGTGCACACACTGAAGGGGACAAGGCCAGGAGAATACTTATGTGATTGTGTAAGCCTGAGCTAAGTATTTTGCCTAAATTGCCCATTTGAAATGTACAATGGGTTGAAGTGCACACATAGGAGGACATTAATAAGGTTTCCCAAAATAATGTACTTCTCTGTATCAAAATAACAATATAGTAACCCCGGTTGAGATAGGTTCTTATTTGGACAGACCTCTCCTAATCCACATACTGTGGGAACACTAAGATGCTCTGCATCTATCAGTAACGGAAATTGAAGTGAGGGAGGCACTGAAAGACATAGCCTATGGGGCTAAACCTTTGCCAGTCAATTAGCTGCGCAATTAGCAGGGCTCTGTTACATGGCCCTGGATGCAGGACGTCTTCCAGCAACGTCTAAAGAGGTGTTAATAGCATATCTCCCTAAATCCCACTTGGATCACATGGATAGGTCCTCTTTAAGTGTGGGTGGGACACTGGTAGGCCTCTGTAAATGTGTAGAGTTTTGGAAAACCCTGCCACTATTAGCCATGGCCATTAGAGTTAATGGGGTGACCCTGTTTCCCTCACAACCTGGGTATTTATGGTATAGCGAACAATTGGTTCTGTTGGGCAATACAATTGCTGTGTTCCGTGTATTTAATACAAAAGCAACGAAATCTCTCAAATTATTTCCAATAAATGCAAAGAAATTTTTGAAAATACATGTATGATAAGAACACACCAAGAGAAGAAGATTTGCAAAAAGCAGAGTTTTTACTCTTTTCTTATTCACAAGAAAATTGATTATGGCTGTTATGAGCACAATTAAATTGCGGCGCAACAAATGTGACTGTTGTGAAATTGAGTGAAAAACGGTGACAAGTGAAGTCAATAGTGAAGTATATACAAGACATACATAAGTGACATAAATGCGTTTGATTCACGATTTCTGTCCTATCCATACATTTATAACATGAATACAAGACCCAGTAATGTTTTAAAAGTTAGGGTCAAGGAGACTGTATGGACATGAATGACAATAACGTCGACGTTTCGACCCTGAAAACCGCGCAGAGTGTTATGCTTCACAGCGGGTCTTCCTCAGGACTGTAAAAGACTGGGTGGACAGCCTATAAAATTAATTAAAAGGAGTCAGGTGTGTCCTAAAAGTCAAAGAACTTTTGTGTTTGTGGTTAGTAAAGACATAGCTTACCACATATACAGGTAATCCAATCAATGGATTTGAAGGAAGCAGTGGTCCTAGCGATAGATTCCACCAGAAGTTGGAAATCTACAATTAGAAAAACCCCATTAGTGTAATGGTGGTATTTGACCAAATCTGTGATGATACAACTGGTAATCGAACTTACCAGAATTCCTACCCGTTGTATAGGAAGAGTGCTTTGGATTCTGTCGCAGCCATATTTAGGTTAATCAGGTATTTGTCCTGTGATCTCAAGTCCACCGGATTAAAGTTGTGGCTACAGATAAGGTCTGATAAAGTGTTACCTGACCTTAGATTTCTACAAATTGTGATAGTGAGATACTCTTCGTTATGATATCCATCCGTTGAAAAAGTGCGTGTAATCTGGACCAACAAATTTATTTATTGCGGACTCCTCGACGTTGATTTAACTGGAAGTGTCCGGGTCTTTATTCTTATGCCCTGAAGAAGTCCTTTACTGGACGAAACGCGTCGGCTGTCTCTTTTTTACAAGCTCGATATAAATAAAAGAAGATCATAAAAGATTTACATTATGGATATGGATTGTAATATTTTTTTATATTATCATTAAGTGGTGCACCTTTGGTTTTTTGTTTAAATTACCAGAATTCCTGCTTGTAAGTCATGGAAGTGTAGGGATCCAAATATGGTATCCAAGGGTAAGGAGATCACTTTGCTAGGGTCCAAAGGATTGAAGACATCCACCATCTGGTAGGAGTCTATGATTAAATTAAATGTTCAGTCACTATATATTTAAAGCCTGTATTGGTCAGTGCGTGAAACATTAGAAGATAAGAATCATACCTTAGTGTGCAATGATTGCTTAAATTGTAAAAAAAAACCTCCACCATCCGGTTGGAGTCTAAACAGAAGATAAGCAAGGTATTGGTTTTGAAGTAGTGCCCCAAGTGTACATGATTCCAACATACATTATTATGCGGGTTACTTCTGGTCAGTATAAAACTGAGGAAGAGAAGCATACCTTCAATAAGAACAGACGACTTCCACCAGCCGGTTGGAGTCTTGTGATGTCGAGTTAACTTATTTATTACCACCAAGATAAGGTCGGGTACTGCGGGGTTAACAATAAAGTATAAGCACTTTTAAAGAAAGGCTCTGTATTCAATGGAAAAGAATCAGAGACACGCGCTGGTGCGCGTTAATGCCTCCTCTCACCCTCAAGATTTATCAAGCGACTGAGAATTCCATCGAGCTTCCCGGCGGCGAATTCCAACTGCTTATGACAGCTCGCTTACGTTATCGTCAGCTGGAATGGGCCGCGTGCACGTTGAGGTGCAGCAGCTCGGCAGAGCTGACATGGAGCGTTGCTATCGATATCGGCACTCGGTTTCAGTTAGCCGGGCTTGTCTATATTGCTGATACAGTGCTATTTGCAACTAACTAGCGATGCAGACAAAAGGACACTTTTTAACAAAGAATCTGACTCCAAGCTTTCCGTTACTATATTGTGATGTAGACATTTGGCACAACGTCTAAAAGAAAATTGTTTAAAAAGAACATGACTCAATGCTTTTTGTAATTGTTTTGCGGTGTAGACATTTAAAAAACATTTAAATAACAGTGACACATTTATGATCAAAGCATATTCAAACTGGGCATTACACGATTTAGATGTGTATTTAACAGTATAAAATGCCTTATCAGGACATTTTCCATACAGGCCTATTCGAACAAAACATCCCATTGTTTTTGGAATTGAACTAAACATAGTGATCGAGTTTCTGGTCAAAGCGCAACCACGGATGTAAGATAAACCATTTTCTTTACATAGACATAATTTAGATATGTTTCTACGCGCAACATTCTGTTAGTTAAAGACATTCAGTGAATTGGAGACATGGAATGTCGCACATAATAAATCTTTCTCAGATACATATGTATCTTTTTGATACGCTTCTACGCGCAACATTCTGATTGTTCTGCCTGGCTTGCGTCTTGCATGACAACAGCACGTCAGTTATCACAAACATTATGTAACAAGGGAATTAGCATGTACTACCCTGCCATGCTAAATGTTGTGTGAATGTGATGGCTGTGTAGAATCCTAAGTGATACCTAGCCTGCCCATCCGTTTGTCGCACATTATCAAGTGCAGAAATGGATAATCCATGGGACTCTGAGTTAACTACAGCCTAACCATCTGTCTGTAAGTTTCCTCTTGTTCGTTGAGACTCTGGTTAACAGAATCTATAGTATGTATCCAACTGCACTCCTTAAGATTGTGTGCGAAAGATACGCTGCCACCTCTAGGATGCTGGAAGATTTTCTCTAGTACCCACCACTGTAGGTTATCCGCTGTATGACCAGTTGTAGAATAGTGATCCACTAAGGGAGCCCCTTGTACCTTGCAGCGAATCCTACTGCAATGTTGCAGGATCCTAGTTTTGACTTTTTGAGTGGTTTGGCCTACATATATTTTCTCGCAGGGGCATCTTATAGCGTAGATTACATTAGAGCTATTGCAATTTGTATGCTGTGTCAAAGAGTACGTTTGGCCTTGATGGGTAAATGTTGTGCCTACCAATGAGAGATTGCACGCTTTGCAATTACTGCCTTTAAAGTGGCCCATTAATGGTGGCAAATTTAGTTGTTGTCTGATGTCGGGTGCTTTAGGTGTTTCCAAAAAGGAGCTGACAACATAGTCCTTAACGTTTCTGGCCCATTTGAATGCAAACATAGGCTCATCCTTCATATTGATTTCTGTGCCTACCAGATTCCAGTACTTCTTGATCTCATTGCTGCTTGTGTTAAATGTGGTAACACAGACCAACTTGTTCGTTTTGTCGTCCTTTGGTTGTACCTCGAGGAGTGTCTCGCAAGGGCGGTACCAAGCCCTCTTTCTGGCTTGGTTCAGCAAACCCTTTGGGTAACCTCTATCTCTTAGTCTCGTGATGAGGATGTCTGTTTCCTTGAAGAAATCCGACCTGTGTGAGCAATTGCGTCGTTGTCTTAAAAATTGACCGTAAGGTAGGTTATCCCTCAGGTTTCTTGGATGGTGAGAGTCGTATTTCAAGAGAGTGTTGCGTTCAGTAGGTTTTCTGAACAGAGTTGTGAGGATTTTCGCTTCTTCAACCTGTAGGGTGAGGTCCAGAAAGCAGATGATCTCATTGCTGTATGTTTTCGTAAATTTAATGTCTGAAGATCGTCCATTAAGCCATGTTTTAAAATCCATCAGGTTTCGTTCAGTGGGTCGTTTGTCCAGAACCGTCCGGATCACTTCAATCACCTGATCTTGTGGTATACTGGTATACAAGGATGTGACGTCCATTGTCACCAGGAATTGAGTCAATTTGTCGAAAGGTTGGTTCTCCACTATCTGAATGGTATGCATGGTGTCTCGAAGGAATGAGCGAGTGTCCAACACGCATGGCTGTAGGAAGCGGTCTATGAATTGATTTAATGGCTCCAAGACAGAACCACATCCTGAGCCGATTGGTCTCCCTGGTGGATGTTCCATGTTTTTGTGGATTTTAGGGAGGGTGTATATTGTGGGTATTCTAGGGTTTGATTTATTCAGAAAGTTGTACTCCGGTTCTGTGAGAAAGCCTACCGTAAGGCCCTTACTGGTGAGTTCCTGGATGAGTTTGGATAAATCCTGGGTAGGGTCTTTATTGATTCGTTGGTAGCTGTCGTTACAACTCAATTGTTGTCTGATTTCGGCGACATAGTCAGTGGTATTCTGGATTACCACCGCTCCCCCTTTGTCCGCTGCCTTTACCACAATAGATTGGTTGTTGCTCAATGACTGCAATGCTTGTTTCTCTTCCTTAGTAATGTTGTATTTGATATATTTTTTGTTGCTGAGAAGATCCATTACCTCCGTCAGTACAATTTTTTCATAGGCCAAGATCTTTTCACTCATCAAGTAAGCAGCCGGAGTAAACGTGGGAGCTGGTCGAAAATCCGTTGCCGGTGATCGTTGGACCCATTGGTCATTTTTCATGAAGTATTTTAATCGAATTTTCCGGAAAAAGTGTTGTAATTCCAGCTTGATGTTAAACAAATTCGGGGGGGCTGTAGGAATAAAGGATAAGCCCTTTGCCAGAATGTCATGTTCGGCAGCTGAAAGGCGATACTCCGAAATATTAATGATAGGGTCTGTTCGAATGGGTTCCAGATCCGAATCCCGGGGTGCTACCATCTGTAGGTCTGCCGCCGCGTCTGGATCTCCCCGTGGTTCTCCTGTTGGTGGAATCTGACTCTCGTATTCCCTCGTTGGGTATTCCTTCCTCAGTTTCATCCTCTTGGTCTGTCCCAATTCGCAGCCCTGTTCATCCATTTTGGATCCCCTAAAAAAAGGGAAGCACCGTGGGTATCCTGGAACCTTGGTCCCTGTTGGTATGGTCGATTACTGGTAGTAGGTCGTTCAGAATCGCTCTCTGATCCACTTCCAAAGGATGAGTTGGAGAAAGTGGCAAATCTGCGTGGTCCTTGTCTGCTTCGGTTAGTATAGAAGCCTTGAGAATCCTGCTCGTAATAATTGTCCCTCAGGTATGGATAAGTCACCTTTTTGTCGTATGACCTAATATCCTTACTCAATTTCTCGAGCTTTTTGTTTAGTGTAGTCGTATTGAAATCAGCAATAGCTTTTTCGGCACGTTCTAGTGCTTCTTTTGCGTTGCTAAGAGCCTTGTCCTCAAGAATTTCTTTCTTCAGGTCTGCTATTTCTTGAGACAGATTTTTGACATACTCGAGGGCTGTCTCCACTCCCAATACCATCCAGTGCCTGGAGCAATTGTTGGCCACAAAACTGAAGCCCTCCCTGAACTTGGGGATATCGATGAAGATATCTGTTTCGTTCTTCACCTGCAGGCCCTTATGGATAATGTTAGCTTGTAGATATTTGGTTAAGAGGTGTCCGTGCTAGCGAGAACGTATTAACTTTTTCTCTAACCTTTCAAGCTTGGGGAGCTTATCATTAAGTGTGGTTTCTATGAGAGCTAACCCTGTTCCCAGAAAATTAAACTCACTTTGCTCTTGAATTAGCCTGTTTATATAATCTTCGCTGTAGGAGAGCGTCTCCCTTTCTGACATAGTATAGTTTAAGAGGACAATAAATGAAAAGAAAAACCCTCGCAGGTAGTTACCTGCACTGGTAGACCATTAGAGTTGATGGGGTGACCCTGTGTCCCTCAGAACCTGGGTATTTATGGTATTGCGAACAATTGGTTCTGTTGGGTAATACAATTGCTGTGTTCCGTGTATTTTATACAAAAGCAACGAAATCTCTCAAATTATTTTCAATAAATGCAAAGAAATTTTTGAAAAAACATGTATGATAAGAACACACCAAGAGAAGAAGCTTTGCAAAAAGCAGAGTTTTTTTACTCTTTTCTTATTCACAAGAAAGTTGATTATGGCTGTCATGCGCACAATTAAATTGCGGCGCAACAAAGGCGACTGTTGTGAAATTGAGTGAAAAACGGTGACAAGTGAAGTCAATAGTGAAGTATATACAAGACATACATAAGTGACATAAATGCATTTGATTCACGATTTCTGTCCTATCCATAAATTTATAACATGAATACAAAACCCAGTAATGTTTTAAAAGTTAGGGTCAAGGAGACTGTATGGACATGAATGACAATAACGTCGACGTTTCGAACCTGAAAACAGCGCAGAGTGTTATGCTTCACAGCGGGTCTTCCTCAGGAATGTAAAAGACGGGGTGGACAGCCTATAAAATTAATTAAAAGGAGTCAGGTGTGTCCTAAAAGTCAAAGAACTTTTGTGTTTGCTGTGGTTAGTAAAGACATAGCTTACCACATATACAGGTAATCAAATAAATGGTTTTGAAGGAAGCAGTGGTCCTAGTGATAGATTCCACCAGAAGTTGGAAATCTACAATTAGAAAAACCCCATTAGTGTAATGGTGGTATTTGATCAAATCTGAGATGATGCAACTGGTAATCGAACTTACCAGAATTCCTGCTTGTAAGTCATGGAAGTGTAGGGATCCAAATATGGTATCCAAGGGTAAGGAGATCACTTTGCTAGGGTCCAAACGATTGAAGACATCCACCATCCGGTAGGAGTCTATGATTAAATTAAATGTCCAGTCACTATATATTTAAAGCCTGTATTGGTCAGTGCGTGAAACATTAGAAGATAAGAATCATACCTTAGTGTGCAATGATTGCTTAAATTGTAGAAAAACCTCCACCAGCCGGTTGGAGTCTAAACAGAAGATAAGCAAGGTATTGGTTTAGAAGTAGTGCCCCAAGTGTACATGATTCCAACATACATTATTATGCGGGTTACTTCTGGCCAGTATAAAACTGAGAAAGAGAAGCATACCTTCAATAAGAACAGACGACTTCCACCAGCCGGTTGTAGTCTTGTGATGTCGAGTTAACTTATTTATTACCACCAAGATAAGGTCGGGTACTGTGGGGTTAAAAATAAAGTATAAGCGCATTTAAAGAAAGGCTCTGCATTCAATGGAAAAGAATCAGAGACACGCGCTGGTGCGCGTTAATGCCTCCTCTCACCTTCAAGATTTATCAAGCGACAGAGAATTCCTTCGAGCTTTCTGGCGGCGAATTCCAACCGCTTATGACAGCTCGCTGACGTTACCGTCCGCTGGAAGGGGCTGCGTGCACGTTGAGGTGCAGCAGCTCAGCAGAGCTGACGTGGAGCGTTGCTATCGATATCGGCACTCGGTTTCAGTTAGCCGGGCCTGTCTGTATTGCTGATACAGTGCTATTTGAAAGTAAGTAGCGATGCAGACAAAAGGACACTTTTTAACAAAGAACCTGACTCCAAGCTTTCTGTTATTATATTGTGATGTAGACATTTGGCAAACGTCAAATTGTTTAAAGAGAACATGACTCAATGCTTTCTGTAATTGTTTTGCGGTATAGACATTTAAAAAAACATTCAAATAACAGTGACACATTTATGATCAAAGCATATTCAAACTGGGCATTACACGATTTAGATGTGTATTTAACAGTATAAAATGCCTTATCAGGACATTTTCCATACAGGCCTATTTGAACAAAACATCCCATTGTTTTTGGAATTGAACTAAACATAGTGATCAAGTTTCTGGTCAAAGCGCAATCACGGATGTAAGATAAACCATTTTCTGTACATAGACATAATTTAGATATGGTTCTACGCGCAACATTCTGTTAGTTAAAGACATTCAATGAATTGGAGACATGGAATGTCGCACATAATAAATCTTTCTCAGACACATATGTATTTTTTTGATACTCTTCTACGCGCAACATTCTGTTAGTTCTGCCTGGCTTGCGTCTTGCATGACAACAGCACGTCAGTTATCACAAACATTATGTAACAAGGGAATTAGCATGTACTACCCTGCTATGCTAAATGTTGTGTTAATGTGAGGGCTGTGTAGAATCCTAAGTGATACCTAGCCTGCCCATCCGTCTGTCGCACATTATCAAGTGCAGAAATGGATAATTCATGGAACTCTGAGTTAACTACAGCCTAACCATCTGTCTGTAAGTTTCCTCTTGTTCGTTGAGACACTGGTTAACAGAATCTAAAGTATGTATCCATCTGCACTCCTTAAGAGTGAGAGTGGAAGATACGCTGCCACCGCTAGGATGCTGGAAGATTTTTTCTAGCACCCACCACTGTAGGTTATCCGCTGTGTGACCAGTTGTAGAATAGTGATCCACTACGGGAGCCCCTTGTACCTTGCAGCGAATCCTACTGCAATGTTGCAGGATCCTAGTTTTGACTTTGAGTGGTTTGGCCTACATATATTTTCTCGCAGAGGCATCTTATGGCGTAGATTACATTCGAGCTATTGCAATTTGTATGCTGTGTCAAAGAGTACGTTTGGCCTTGATGGGTAAATGTTGTGCCTACCAATGAGAGATTGCACGCTTTGCAATTACTGCATTTAAAGTGGCTCATTAATGGTGGCAAATTTAGTTGTTGTCTGATGTTGGGTGCTTTAGGTGTTTCCAAATAGGAGCTGACAACATAGTCCTTAACGTTTCTGGCCCATTTGAATGCAAACATAGGCTCATCCTTCATATTGATTTTTGTGCCTACCAGATTTCAGTACTTCTTGATCGCCTTCTTGATCTCATTGCTCCTTGTATCTGAAAGAAACACGTTAGTTATAGATTCCTTACCTTAGAATTACCCCCAGGGCGTCAGACTTGATCCGGAAAGTTTTTTCGTCAGCAGTACCTCTGCGCGTCGGAAGGTGGCGTCGGTCAGCTCCGCGTTCGTCGTTGGCGTCATGTCGCCGGGATGACGTCGCGGCAGCTACTTAGACGCCGCCCTCGCGTGCTGACGTCAGTTCTGTACATGACTTTCCGCGCCAGAAAACGCAGAGCCATGCCAGACACTGACCACTGGTGCACAAAACTAGAGCCCTGAAAGGATGTCCTTAACCCTAGAAATCAGTTCGCAGAACGGGGAGGATGGGTGGGGCGGTAAGGAATCTATAACTAACTAATGTTTCTTACAGATATATCGTTACCGAAGGTAAGTAACTTGTTCATCTGAAAGAAACACGTTAGTTATAGATTCCTTACCTTAGAATAGATACCCCAGCAATACCAACCCCGGAGGTGGGTCTGCGAACCAAGATCACACCAGAAAGTCCTGGAGAACAGAACGGCCAAAGAAGCCATCTCTCCGGACTTGACTGTCAAGACAGTAGTGCTTCGTAAAAGTGTGCAACGAAGCCCACTTAGCCGCCTGACAGATGTCATTCAGAGGAACACCTCGTCCCAGAGCAGTGGTAGCTGCCGTCGCCCTGGTGGAATGGGTGCGCAGCCCCCCTGGAGGCTCCTTCTTTGCCAAAGAATAACAGGCTTTGATACACAAAACGACCCATCGGGAGATAGTTCGTTTGTGTACGGCCCTACCTGTGTTGGCGCCCACGTACCCAACAAAGAGCTGGTCATCCACCCGGAACTGTCTGGTGCGATCCAAATAAAAGGAAAGCGCACGTTTTGGGTCCAGACGGTGGAGCCTCTCTTCCTCCTTCGAAGGATGCGGAGGCAGAAAGAAGGTGGGCAAAGTGATGGTCTGCCCGATGTGGAAGGCAGTGACTACCTTAGGCAGGAAGGATGGACGAGTCCTGAGGACAACTTTGTCCGGATGCACAGATAGAAAAGGAGGCTTAGAAGAAAGCGCCTGGAGCTCACTCACCCGTCTGGCAGAGGTGATGGCCACCAGGAATGCAGTTTTGAGAGTTAAGAGCCTCAGAGGACAGTTATGAAGCGGCTCAAAGGGAGCGCACATTAAATAAGTTAAAACTAGGTTCAAGTCCCACTGAGACATAACGAAAGGAATAGGAGGAAAGAGATGTCATGCCTTTCAAGAAACGATTTACCACCGGGGACTTGAAAAGGGAAGACTGATCTGGGAGCCGAAGGAAGGCAGAAATGGCCGAGAGATAGCCCTTGATAGTGCCCAGAGCAGAGCCCTGCTGGGCCAAAGAAAGAAGTAACAAAAGAACCTCAGAAAGAGGGGCAGAGAGGGGATCCAAGGCCTTTGCTGTGCACCATGCCACAAATTTGTTCCACCAGCAGGCGTATACCGTCTTAGTAGAGGGACGCCTGGCTGCCAGAATTACATCGCAGACTTCGGGAGGCAGGTCGAATGACGTCAACTGCCGCCGCTCAATCTCCACGCTTTGTCGTACTTTCGTTGTACCTCGAGAAGAGTCTCGCGAGGGCGGTACCAAGCCCTCTTGCTGGCTCGGTTCAGCAAACCCTTTGGGTAACCTCTATCTCCTAGTCTCGTGATGAGGATGCCTGTTTCCTTGAAGAAATCTGACCTGCGTGAGCAATTGCGTCGTAGTCTTAAAAATTGACCGTAAGGTAGGGTATCCCTCAGGTTTCTTGGATGGTGAGAGTCGTATTTCAATAGAGTGTTACGTTCAGTAGGTTTTCTGATCAGAGTTGTGCGGATTTTCGCTTCTTCAGCCTGTAGGGTGATGTCCAGAAAGCAGATGGTCTCATTGCTGTATGTCATCGTAAATTTAATGTCTGAAGATCGTCCTTTAAGCCATGTTTTAAAATTCATCAGGTTTTGTTCACATGTCTCAATTTCACAACAGTCACCTTTGTTGCGCCGCAATTTAATTGTGCTCATGACAGCCATAATCAATTTTCTTGTGAATAAGAAAAGAGTAAAAAAAACTCTGCTTTTTGCAAATCTTCTTCTCTTGGTGTGTTCTTATCATACATGTTTTTTCAAAAATGTCTTTGCATTTATCGGAAATTATTTGAGAGATTTAGTTGCTTTTGTATTAAATACTATTAGCCATGGGCCATACTTCACTGGCGAAATGGCTGTGCTCCCATGTTTAATATATCATTTTTGTCATTTTACCTCTACAGATGCTTGGATATTTCTTTAGAGACTTGTACTAACTAGGGTCACTCTGAATAAGTTCAAAACTGATTAGATGGGACAAATTGGAGAATCACTGGAATTTCTAGGGTTAAGATACAGAAGAGCACTTTGAACAATGAGTTCTTGAGTCAAGTGCCCATCAGCAAAAATCATCTGGTTGTTTTGGGCTGCCCTGTCGGGCTGGCAAAGGTTGTTGCAGAGAACCCGCCTCAAGCCAATGTATGCCTCAGCTCTACTACTAATAGGTTTACAAACATATTGTATTTCATGGCTTACAAAATGGAACCGTGGACAAAGCAGGGGTGCTGACAGTGGGTGATCCCTTGTCTTTGGGCACTTTGAGACCCCTGCATGCATTGATCGAGGAAGAGGGCCACTTCCTGATAGGAGGCCCTACAGAAAAACCTTTCATTCTGACTGGGGATGCAAGGATCAGGAACCCCAAACACATGAGGGTTTGCAACTGTAGTCCTGGATTTCTAAAGCACTCATAAATGGCTTGCTCAAATTAAAGGACAAGTGAGAGTTGGTTTTGTGGACGGAGCTGGAAGACATTGAGTGGAAGATAGTCCTTGGATGCAATGCTGTGGTATCAAGAAGTGCCCACTTCACATGTACCCAATTTAATTATTTACATAGAACTTAATGAAGCCCAGAAAAAAGGAAAAATTGTGTGCGTCTGCCTTGTTAACACTGCTCAGGAGTGCAGATGCGGAGTCTTGATTTTCTATTTCATAGAGCATGAAAGTGGAGGGCCCGAGCATTGGTTGGTACTGGCTGGCAGCAACAAACTACTTTGCCAAGATCACCGGATGAGAGCTGTCTGCTGGGCCGTTTCCCACGCCCAAAAACAGTTGGTAACAGACTTTAAGACTTAACTATGTTATTGGCGAAAAGGGCAATATCTGAGGTCAAATGAGCCCTGAAGATAAATGGCAAAAACTATTGTTGAAGTAGTTCAGTGGCGAGAGTATGGCTTTAGATTAGGGATTCAAAAATAGGACTCTTGAGTGTTGTGCCCCTCTTTGTGGAACCTTATATGGAAGTCAAAGGGATCTCGCCCCCTGAATGTATACCTTAGCACTCCGGTGTCAAATCCACTGACGATCTGGGACAAAATATACAAACCATGTCAATTAACTAGTTATCCCTCCCTTCAAACCCAAATCCATTTCTATCAGTTATTTATACCGGCCTTACAATCGGGCCCCTTCTCGACCTGGCAAGGAGGGGGACTGCATTATGATATCGGATTTTTTTCATATTGGCTAGATTAAGCCGTTTAAGGTGTAAAAAACATTGTTATGTAACAAAAAGGGAATGATTCCATTACATACAGCTGTGCCACTGGGTGTTAGAACATGAGTGGAAAGACGCTTCCATAAGAGATTGTACCCACTTAGAGAGGTTTGCACAACAGTCGACGGATTCCGAGGGAGTGGTTTCACAATTATACACTTTCCTGATCAAGGCAAAATCACGTAGTCGTATATCACATTGACTCGGGTGGCAAGATAGAACAGACGTGTTGATCTTGGATATTCACTGAATGACCATATGGAAAGATCTTCCCCAAGTGTCTGCAACTAGTCCATCGTGAGCTACCAGTAGCTCCCAGACACCTTCAAAGTAGCTTGCAGCCTTGCATTCATTTTTAAATAAGCACAGGGTCACATTTTTCTTTTAACCTTAAGGGAAGACTGTGTTTATTTTACATTATTATAATCAGGTTGCAGATAGTAGAGCCTGATAATAGTGCTCAGTCAGATTTATGGACCAGGCTGGGTCACAGTGGTGAAGAACTGAAACACTGAAGTTTTTAACTCTTGAATAAAAGTCCTTGTCGACTCAATGGAATGTGGGAACAGAATGATGTTTCTGAATGCTTTTAATGGGAGAAAATTAAAATGAAAAGTTACCTTGATTATTAACTTTTCATTTTAATTTTTTCTCATTTCAAAGTGTTTTGCATTTACAAGCAGCAGGCCTTTTGCTCCCAGTGGCCAGTAGACATTGTGTCATATTTATAACTGAAAAAATGTCATCTTTTTTAAATGGGAGAAATTTAAAGTTAAGAAAACCTTTTCTATGAAACATTAAGTATTAATGTCTTTCTCCACTTTCAATTAAGCCAAAAACATCCTAATGTTTTATGAAACATGTTTATTCACTTAAAAATCCTCAAATATAAACAAATGCATTTTTCTGTTAGAAATATGGCACCATGTCTACAGGCCACTGGGAGCAAGATTCTTGGTGTTTGTAAATGTGACACTTGGAAATGAGAGAAAATCTAAATGAAGAGTTTTATAGAGTCCATATAAACAAAGTTAACTCTTCAGTTTAATTTTCTTGACACAGTGCCTTATTATTAAGTGAAAAATACAACCATTATTTTAGGTTGGAGAAATTTAAAGTGCATATTCTGAAGATTTTTACAGAACATTTTTCCGCACTTTAAATCTCTCCCATTTGTGTTATACATGTAATAGGAGTATTAGAAGAAGAAGGTTATGCTGTTCCTCAAGAGTGTACGAACAAGGGAAATTGACACCACCCTGAACGTTTAGGTTCAGAGTTGGGAGTCCATTTATTGGATTGTAATGCCCTCACACACCCAATCGGGTGTCATGCTTCATCATCTGGGCTGCTCCTCGTCGGGTCGGCGGTGCAATACCCAACGGGCTCCCTGTAGTAAGGGCACTTTGGCAGAGATCTTTTTCCAATAGCCGTATGGTGAAGTGGGGGTGAGGGGCCAGAACTGTGTAGATGTATGTGTGTGATTTAAAATAAGGTTCAGAGTATCCGTGAAGACAATTTTTAATCAGTGGGTCTCCTACCCTAGTTAAAAATATGAACAATGCGGTGCTTAGCGAAGTATTATGTCTTAGGTCTAAGCGTCGCTATTGGTGCAAATGAGGGCGATTGGGTGTGTGAGGGCATTACAATCCAATAAATGGACTCCCAACTCTGAACCTAAACGTTCAGGGTGGTGTCAATTTCCCTTGTTCGTACACTCTTGAGGAACAGCATAACCTTCTTCTTCTAATACTTCAATTAGGGCACCTATGCTGGACCTCCCTCGACACTGATAGAGGAAAAAGCCCTGTAGTCCCTCCTTTGTATACTGATACATGTAATAGGGCCACAAGTACATTAGGCAGTCTCTCAGTCGCCCGTACACGTATACCCCACTCATTTGCACACATGTTCATACATCCCCAAAGACCACGCTTTCACTGACTCACATGGCAGCCCTGTCATAGTCTTAGTCAAAGTATTTTGATCAAACCATAGCATCTGACTGTATGGACATTAGTCAGTTAAACTGGGTGTGGGGGCGTCTGGTAACAATGTGCAAGATACATAGCCTTTAGTAGATCACAATGATTTTCATTGATCCAAAGTAGCTATCACTACAGAAAAGGTTGGAGACCCCTGATCTACACCATAATGTACACAGTGCGTTATAAATTGTTATTGGACTGGTATCGCTACCCGGTTACACTGCATAGGTACTTTCCTAACACTAGCCCATTGTGCTGGAGGGGCTGTGATGCAAGGGGTGATGCAATGCACATTTGATGGGACTGATTCAGGGTTGTCCCGTTCTGGATGGAAATTTTGTAAGCACTCCAGAGCATTTTAGGATACCCCATCTCATAAGACCTCTCCACAGTATTGTTTGATATACTACCATGAACCATCAGTCCAAAGCAGATAGTGATACAATGGAACTCTTTGGGGACGGCTCAAAATGCGTAAGCGTTCCACTGGAAGAGGGTAGACACCCTCTCCTGTCACTCCTTGGTGTACTCCTTTATAAAACCTCATGGCCATGGAGAAATTATCTTATAATGTGATCGACAAAAAGTTTAATTTTTAAAACTGTATTGGGGCCTGTGGTTGCTTATCTTTCAGAGGGATCCCTTTTGCGATGTATCCACCCAGATTTAAAGCTTTCAATCTCTTTACATTTTGAAACACAACCTGGAGGAGTGCTGGATGCTCTGCTTGGATCTTGGCATCAGTATCAGTTTTTTCCGATCGAGTTGGGAGGACTCCCAAATATGTTGGGTTTATCTGATAGAGACAGCTAGCTGCAGATTCCTTAACTTGTGAATTCTCCCCAGGCGTCAGACAGATTGGGAATTTTTTCTTAGCAGTACTCCCCTTTTGCGAGGCATTGTCTGATATTTTATTGGGTGCATGGGCAAAACCTGAGTCGGGTGTATTGCCCCAAATACCGCCCTGCCCCAGGGATCTCACTTGCCTTATCTGACAGCCAACCCACCGCAGCTTCGTGGTCCATGCCATTACAGTGTCCCCTGAGATGGAGAACCTTCCCCACTCCCCCCTTGATAAAGAGTCCAGGAGGCAGGATTCTTGCGGAAAACGCATTTTTTTACTCCTCTAGTGCAGCGTTATGCACCACCAACACGATTTGGGTCCTCTGACGTTTTCTTTATGCCTTGTGGGACTCACTGGCACAGCTTTTACCCTTGTTCCCAGAAGCTTACAAGGACGAGTTGACTCAGTTGATCTTCGATGGTCGCCAGGCGGGTAAACTGCTCATCAGGTGTGGAATGGACTCCACCGATTCCATTGGTCGAGCCATGGCATCGGCTGTGGCATTGCGCCGACACGCCTGGCTTCGAGCGTCTGGATTCTAAGACGCTGTCCAGGCAGCCTTGCTTGACATGCCATTTGATGGGGTTCATCTTTTTGGAGCCCAAGCAGATGCGGCCTTATGTAGATTTCAGGCTAGTCAAGGAGGCCCTGATCCGTAGCTTGCCCCCTTCCGATTTTTTCCTTGTTCTTGCAACGCCGAATATGCGTTTTGTGGCGTCGGTCGCCAGATCAGTATCTTGCCCTGGTCTCTGGTCCTGCCTTGAGACCCTGTAGAGGGTCTTACTCCACTGACCGGTAAGGTTCTTTAGATGCAGCTGTTATGTGAATCCCTTATCAAGCGATTCCCTTTGGCATTATGTGATATGTGTGATATTGGACTCTGGCTTATTATTTCATGTCCCTGGGTTGTGGCTCAGGACTTGCTATCCTGCCCTTTTATTGGGTTTGAAACCTTGTTTTCTGGTTCAGTTGCTTGGCAGCCTCTTTTTCCCCCTTGGGGGTTCTATTGCGTATCAATGGTACGCAATTTTGGCTCTACACTCTCTTGGAGTTGTCTCCTTCTGTCCTTTGATTGTTACAATGGCGACATGTTTTTTTGCGGAGGATTTTTACGCTTACCTCCGATAGATCATTTTTCCCCTGTTGGCTGGTCCTACCTTGAGGATTTCGTCGTGCACACCAGTGTTGCGCTATGTCACCTCTCCTAGCTAAGGAAGGATTGGCGAGTTCATGGAACCTTGTTGCCCTGAAGCTTGGTTTTGACAGTGCTGCCTTGTAGTCATGTGCCTTTGGTGTGAAAGTCCCCTCCCATGCAAGGGTTTGAGTCCCATCACCGGTGGCAAAGTGTCAGAGAGTTGTCTTTCCAACCTCGGGTGGTACAGGCCTCCCCAAGTCAGGGGCTTAAATTCCTCTGATGTTGGGGAATATCTGGGATGCCCCAGGTATTGACCGTCTCCACTGCAGCGGACGCTCAGCAGGGTCGGTCTGGTTGGCGTTTGATTGTAGAATGACACTGTTTTTTCCTGTTTTCTTTCCGCCCCACCCCACGGCTATTCCGTGACCTACTTCCTTCCCTCACGGTCGTTTCATGACCTGTTGTCTTTGCCTCTTGGCTGTTGTGAGATGTGCTCTCCTTGCCTCACGGCTGTTGAGCAATCCTTGTATGAACATATGTTCTGTATCTATTTGGTATTCCATTGTTGCCCGTCCGATGGGGATTGCTCCCTCATCAGTTATGTGGGAGCCTTTCTTCTGGATATTTCGTTTGGTGATTTGGGGAATACTCAGTCATATCTTCTTGTTGTCTAGGTCTAATTATTGCTACGTGCTTTTGGATAAGCGCATTCTTTCATGTTGTCCCCTTGGGAAGTAGGTGCCTGTGGAGATTCTTATGGCAGGCAATGTTGTCTTGTGCTCTGGCCTAATCTGTTCTTGGGGGGTGTTGTCGATGTGCCTTGAGCGTTGCTGTATATTTCAGACTGCGGAATGCATTACCTGAATAGGTGCAATGCTAAGTCAGTGTCTAGTTTTTTCATATGTCCTTTTATGCATATGGGTATGTTTTGCTACGTGGTCTTTCAGCCACGTGGTGCCCCCCCTTTTGGTTTCAACCAAAAAAAATAAAAACATTTATAAGTAAATAATAGGGGAACAGGGAGAGGACAGAGAATGAAACGTTCTCCATGTTAGAACTACTTCTTTTTTTGATGTCTGTCTCGTTGTTCTAGGGCCTTACCCTGCTTGAGTTAAGGGGGTTTGTGTCTGGTGGCCCTTCTTCTATTGCTGTTATCAAGGCAGGAGCCTCATGTGTTATTCCGTCCCCATTGTTAGTGCACTTGGGGTTCTCATTCGGCACGCTGACTGTTGTCAGGTGATTTTGTGTGGGATTTTGTTGCCCTTTTTTCCTAGACTCTGTTTTCCTTTGCCGAGACTTTCTGATCCTTTCTTGAGGCCAGGCGCTGTAGCTCAGAGGCAGTGTCCGGTGCTATCACTGTACCCTTTTTAGGTCTGCCTGGGCAGCGCATGCGCTGCTCTGCGAGGCATGCTGTATTCAGGTATGGCCTTGAAGCTCTGCCCACTCTCCGCCCATATTTTTCATTGGCTTGTGTCATTTTCCTTTGTAAACTGTGACTTTTTTTATTGGTTAATAGGCTTAGTAGTCTCTTCTTAGTACTTCCTTGTCTCATCTTGGAACCTCCCATAAGGACTGGCCCTATTACATGTGTTGTTACTCAATAGGCTTTAATTACAGCCTCCGAGCACTATTTAGTTTAAATTGTTTTCACCTGCCTGCTGTTGCAGGTAGGACACGCTCTCTCCCAAGGCTTTATTTTTTTTATTTCCGGCACAGCAAGCCACAGTGGCAGCCGTGCTTTTGGTTTATTTGCGGCACCAAACGCAGCTGCATGTTTTTTTCTTACTATTTAATCACTTTTTATTTTTGTTGTTTAAAGCGCCCCATGCCGTGCTTGCACGTTAATAGAGGCCGCGCCCCTTTCTTTACACGAGCCGCGTCTAAAGAAAAGGGCCCAGCCGCCATTAAAGTAAAAGTGCGGTATGGGGCGCTTTTACAAAGAAAAACATTTGCTTGACAAACAATGCAAATGCTTTTTTTAATTTGCACCTTTTCTTCATATCTTGGTTTCTTCTTTCCACTTAACAGTCTGTTTTGGTTCCTCGGGTGGCCACTTTCTTTTACCTAAGATGGGTGCCATCCTCCAGTTAGTCGGCCTGGTGGCTCAGTCACCTTTTGCTCCTGGTATATGGTTTAGGGTGTGGGAGGTATTTCTCTTGTGTACTGTCATGCGCCTGTGCGCAGTGTTCCACATGACTTGTGCTTCATTAACAATTTGGCCTTTTCCTTAAGGGTCTTCATGGCAATTTCAGACCCTTCTATTCCCCCTTTTTAGGTCTCGCCTGGCGTTGGAGCGCGCATGCGCTCCTCGCCTGCGAGAGCTATAGTAAACAAGTCAGTTTCGAGAAGGGGACTCGAGCCCCACCCCTCATTTCTATTGGGTAGCGTCAGCGTTTATGGTAAACGCTGGCTTCCCATTGGAAAGGAGGGTTTTTCGTTGCCTCCCTTTGGCTTTTTGGTGGACTGGCTCGCCTGCTTCACGGCTGTCGTGAAGACTTTTCTTATCTGCTTGTTTATTTAACAAGCAGATAAGAAAAGTCTTCACAACGGCTCTCCGTCACGCTGCCTGCACGCGCCAGTCCGGCTCTGTGATTGGGCATGTATTACAAATCACGCTGCCTCCTTGGCGCTAATGATGACCTGCTCAATTTAAAACACGCAGCGTGTCTTACTTTTTGGGGGCGCCACATTTGCGCCTAAGCGATCTTTCCCGTCCTATAACTTGACTTTTTACCCTTTTAACTTAACAGGTTACCTTGACGTGATGCTTTATATTCCTGACAGTGGCGTTCAAAAAATTTACTAATGCGTGTGTTTTTTAATTTTTTTTATTTGGGGGTGTTTCGCTAAGTGACTGGGGACTTTTAATTGGCCCTTGGATACTGACGACAACAGGAAGCAAATAAAAAAACTTGCTGTATTTCAAGCGGCGCTGTCGGCCAGTCAGTGTTAGATTTAACGATACAATAACATCACATGGGTGAAAAGTGAGCTGGCGCTGGTAAAAGGGAAGGTGTGTTTTAAACTTCAGAAAGCTTTGTGGCACTGGGATGCGCGCCCGAAACTGTTAACCGTGTCAGGAGTTTGCTTTGAAGCCAACTGGTTGTTATTTTTATTTTTTTTTAACCCCGGCAGTGTGGCAGCTTCTGTTGCAGAGAAGCGCGGTGTAAAAGTTCATTTTCCTTCTCTCAGACTCACCCACCGAAAAAACAGCTTCCCACTTAATTGCAACTATGATTTGACGCGTGATAGATCACCTGTCATCCGGCTGCCTTTGATCTATTCAGTCTTGATTCATATCAATAAATCACTCGCCATGGTAACCCAGGCAAGAGTGACGCAGGGCTCGCCCTCTAGATACTATGATCCAGACAGGCACAATTATTACGGCATCTGGCACAACTTCCGTTAAGATGCCAGGGATTTGGCCGGAAGTCATTCAGGTTGGTAGTCACGTAAAAAGAGTTCACTAAGACAGCTGCGACGGATGTATGCTCTCTTCTGTGCAGGGAGTGAGTGGTAGATACAGACTCCTGGTGGGTGGCAGCGCTGGCATCGAGGCACCATACGATTGCAGAATCGGAAATAAATGTGCCCCGGATGGTGCACTGATATCCGGCTCCTTCGGAATAACAGCAACACCCACAAAGTTGCCACCAATGCAGCCGTCTCTCCTCCCGGACAGTCTTTTCTTTTCGTTGTGTGCGTTTCAGGTTAGTCTGTTCCCTTTTATCTCTCTCTCTTTGTTCTTCCTGACTCTTCCTTCCTCGCTCCTGTCTCACTGTCTCCTCTCGCCAGTCCTTGTCTGTCTCCCCTCTCCATGTCCTTTTCCCTCCATCACCCTCTCTCTGTTTCTTAAAAGATGTCTCCCACCCTATCTCTCCCTCCTCTGTACCTCACTCTCTCCTTCCCTTATCTCTTTGCTTCTCATCTGCCGGTCTCCCACCCCCTCTTCCCAGCCCCTCTCTTCTCAGAGTCTACCCTCCTTCTCGTTTCCTCTTATTTCTGCCGCATCTGCGCACCCCTCTTTTTTTTCTCCCTTATTACCTGCCTCTTCTTTTCAGCTTATCTTCTTCGCTATCCTCTAACAGCTCCGTCACTTCCTTTAAATCTGCTCTTTGTGAAAGAGCGGATGGATGCCACAGTGAACGTAGCCAATTGCTGAACAAAGGTGCTTAAAAGCTGGGCAAGGGGATGCCTAAAAAATAATAATAAAGCCAGTGAGGGATGGGGAAAGCAGCACAGGAGGGAACAGGTTAGAAAAAACAAGGACTTCATGGATTGGATTGAAAAATGTAGTTTCCTGAATGGTAGCAGTGGAAAGGTTTAAAGCCAGCCAGTCAAAAGAAAGGTAAAAAGTCTGTGTTCCGAGGGGTGGGAGATAGGGGGGATTGGGGGGGGAGGGAAAAACAGATGAATTCTGAAGAAGGTTACACTGGACCTCTTACACCTTCAAACTATTGGCCAATCTGATATCTGCCCTGTCTTGTTTTGGTAGTATTCGTTTTAATGATGTGTTACTCAACAAGCCAGGCTTGTTGAGTAACACATCATTAAAACGAACACTACCAAAACAAGCTTTTGCAATGCAATAGGCCTTGCATGCGAAGCATTGAAAATGCAATAGGTCTCGCATGCGAAGCATTGAAAATGCAATAGGTCTCGCCTTTGATTAAGTTAAAGCCATTTGCTTTGCTATACAATACCATTAGCAAAGCAAATGGCTTTAACTTAATCAAAGGCGAGACCTATTGCATTTTCAATGCTTGTTTCATTGTTGTGGTAAAGATTTTTCCTTCTTTTTAGCACACTGTTTCTACAGCCAGTTTCTAGGTGTCTCCGCGTTCCGCGCGGAAAGTTTCACAGAAGAAGCTGACGTCAGTTCGCCGGAGGGGACTTGTATGGCTCCGTTGATGTCATATCCGGAGTCAACGTCGTACGGAGCCATGCGGCGCCGCCCCCCCCGGCTTGCAGAGGTACTTGTAAGAAACATTTCCGGATCCCATCTGATGCCTGGGAAGAATAAACAAGATAAGGAATCTGCAGCTAGACTATGTCTCTACAAGATACATTGTTACTGAAGGTAAGTAACTTGCTCGTCAGGGTTTGGATGGGCTTAAGTTTGCTCATGCTTAGCTTGAAGAGCAGTGAACTATGCCCTAGGGCTCGAGGTGAGAGAGGGTGAATATTTCACTTTCCTTTCATTTTTGTATGCTGCATAATGTTTAATGTGCCAAATTAGGATGTAAGGGAATATGTTTGGCTGGATGTGGATCGCCCCTGTTCAGAAATGCTTGACTTTATCTTTAATTAAGAATTGGGTTGATGGTGACCGATATTTCAGTAATATTGATATTGTTAAATAAAAGAGGACCCTGACAGCGTCTGATGAGACAGATATGGCATGTGATAGTCCTTGAGTTCCTGACTTAACTTTGAAGGTTTAGGTTGCTGCAAACAAGACTCACAGGACGTACAGTACAAACAGCTAAGCGTAAACTCGTGAAGAGAAGGGTGGCCGGAAGGAGCGCGTGCCTAGCCCTGGCTGAAAGGACTGCATGGGCAGACAGCTAGGAATTATGATACGTCCCTGAAGCCCCAACCTGCCCCCTCTACTGACGAATCAAGCCCCTACAAAGGTGACAAATAGGACTTGGGGAAAAACACTGCTATTGCTTCATAGGAAACTACCCACAAAGGTTTGGTGGTTGTGGTGAAAACTAGCGTTACTTTTTTTTGGCTTTAAAAAAGAGCCAAACAAAAATGTTATGTGTATGTGGTAAGAAAACTGTGCTGATTAATATCTGGATATAAGTATTCATGGTTTTAGTCCATTTCTATGATGTATACACTGTGCTTATATGCAGAGCTTAACTTGTAAAAAAAAACACACACACAAAAAATGCCATGGCCCTCGTCCGGAGGCCACTGCAGCTTTCACCACCCACTGCCGCCAATGATAGTACCAACACAACTAACTATCACACTCCTATAATCGTGACAGTTCAGATTATTCCAAGCCCCCAAAGCTATAAGAATAGCTTGGGCGACAGACAATAGTCCTTTTCTAATGTATTTTGTATTAATAAACAACTGTTGTGGTGCTTATTTCAAAATTAGACAGACAGTGCCACCAGGTGGCTGACTGTCTCAAGCACCGGTGTAGACAATTAAGTGCCCTTCAGTGCCAAGCAACGGAAACCACCGGCACAAATTAAGCACTTCATATGTAAACTAAATAAGATGTGTTGTTTAAAACGTTTTCAATGGCATAAATTTGATACTCCTTCAAACGTGTGTCTGGGACCTTAAATTAATCTGCCAAACTGTGGGGCGCTTTGGCCTCAAAGAGAATCTTTACAGTCCTTTTGCCTTTGTTTCACATAACAAACTAATTGGAAAGTCATAAACCAGATAGATGTGCAGGATTACCACTGTTTGTTCCACTACAACTACTGCTGTTCTTGGCTCTGGGGCAGCACAACGGATTCACTGACATTAATAGATGTGCAGATGGCACCGGAACATATACTTTTTGACTTCACAGAGCAGTGGCTTGGCTACACATCTGAAATACCTATAGATTCTGGTTTATACTGAAATTAATCACGTAGCTGTGGTCTGGAGGAACTGTTCCATACATATTTGAATACGGTTAAGTTAACCGGTCGAAACATTGCTTGAGCTGCATGATTTTATATGAGTTGTTAATCTGACCTTATTCCCCGTGCTTTGTGAGAAGTTGGGAAACTATTATTTATTGAAAAGGAAATGGTTAAAGGCTGACCGCTTCATGTTTGTACAAGTACATTTTGTAAACTGGGCTCCAGAATGCCATACTACAAACTGCATTTCTACTCTGCAGCAGCAAACTTAAACGTGTGGCTGCAGAGCTAGGTATTAAACTTCTCTCTTTGTTAATCAGGATATCGTGTGGAAACACAGCAGCATCTTTGCTTCATTACAGGTCGCTTCTATTGGGATGTCTCTTCAGTGTGCTTTGTCAGTGATGTGTCCATCCTTCTATTCTCAACCATGGGCCTCTTGCTGTACGGGCATTCAGTCTTTGTGGCACTGTGTTTGGTTCGAAAGTATGCTTCACAAAACGCTGAGTGCCGTATTTAGAGTTTGGCGGACGTCACGTGATACTCAGTCAAAAGGTGTCAGATACCCTGCCCACCCGTATTTAGAGTGCCATTGGCTGTAATTCATTTGTAATATGGGGGGCGGGCCAGATGCCACTTTTTAAAGTACTTTGTCTGCCAGATGCTAAATAAGGCCCTTAATCTCGCCAAAACATTGCTTTCCCTGGGCAAATGCCTGCTTATGATGGATAAGCGTGCAAATTTGTAAACACAGGCCCTGAGGGCAAGTCCTGTCTTTAGATTGTCAAAGTGATGCTTATGACATATCTTAGCATTGGAAGTTTGCACTTTGTCCTAGAACAAATGCTGAATCATTTATGAATCTCAATGCATCTAAACCCCCTAATAAGTAGAATAAAACCTGTCACAATATCCCTTCTAGCCCTTACACATTAGGCTAAGTGATTTAAGTTTATTTTTAAAGTTTATTTTATGTGTGGTTTTTTTTTTTTGCAATGCACAGCAAACTTTCTTATGGTGGCATCAGAGCTCTTCGTGCTTAAATATTAGTATTGAAATAATAATTCAAACAATTACACCATTTGTATGTCATAAATACATAGGGAAACAAACGCAAGGAAGCATGAACTGCAAGGAAGCCCGGGCGGAGCAGGCATAGTGCCTTTACGCGGAGTTCCACGGAGTTGGAAAACAACTCCGTGTAACTCCGCTCCCTCCCCCTCCTTCTACTTTGATAACCCCTACGTTGTACGTCTTGCGCATGCGCACACGTGAGACGTACAACGTAGGGGTTATCAAAGAAGAAGGACGGCGAGGACAAGGAAGGAGAGCGGCCATGGCGAGGAGGAGGCAGCCAAGGAAGGTAAGTGCCTTTTTTTAAACATTATAATTACTTTGGGAGGGTGGAGGGGCCGGCTAACTCCGCTCTGCCACGGAGTCGGAGTTTTGCCTAAGCTCCATGTTCGCACCGGAAAGCGGAGTATGCAAAACTCCGGAAACGCCACTGGCGGAGCGGAGTTACCTGCCCGGGGTTACTTTCCTATATATCTTTTGCGTTTTTAAGGATCTGCAGTTTTCCTCAAATCCCGGTAAATCATAAAACCTAAGGTGGATATACAAGGGGGTGGGGGAGGAGAAAGAGGAAATACATGGACCCTGACAACTGGGAGAGGTGCCATAATCATAATAAGCATTGGCAAAGTCAAATCATCTTGCTTTGTAAATGCTTGTTAAATTGCAGGAAACAAACTTGGCTGCCTGTCGGTATTGGCTTTGCCAGTGTTTGTACAATTGGGGCCCAAGCACTTGCAATGGTGGGACGCAATCATTGAATAGTATTTTGCATACTAAATTGCTATACCCTTTAGAGATATTCATCATGTTGCGTCTAGACACCACGTGTAGACATGTGACGGCCATCTTGTTATTGTTTCACAGTTGTAGGTGGCCATCTTAGTTGTGTTGTGGCTCAAACGAGGAACCTCTACGTGTGGGAAAGAGGGAGGGGGAGTTCCCTGATGTCAGCTATGGTAGAATACATTTTTCCAACTCAAAGAGAGGATGAAAGCAAAATACTCCAGAAGTGGGACAAACACTAGAATAGGGAGGAGAGCCATTGAAACGGGAATGGAATTTAAATGGACAAGAAAGCCATCCATTCAGCACAGATTGAAAGACTACTCTAGATATAGGTTAAAGTATTGTCCATCAGTGATCTTGATTGAAAGAGAGCTCTAAAGCCCAGTGGCTAAAAATCAAAAGGAGCACACACCCGTGTGCATCCCCTTGATTCTATGTGTCATCAGTAGTCGCGGAGTATAAGGGTATCAAACAATGCAAGCATCAGTCGTGTTTGTCAGTACTGTATTGTATTGGTAAATTTTAGCATAACCAGATGCAGGAACCAAGACATGGTATATTTTCTAATTTGTTGAACTCGGCTCGTAAATGGTGTTAAGTGCCTTCATGTCACCTGCGGTTCCTTCAGCCAGTCCTGGCTTTTTGTGAACAAGACAGTGCATTGTGAGACTTGTAGTCATATTTTTAATATTAGCTCTTTTTAGTGCCATTGCAAAGGTAGGTTGTGAATCTTGTCATCAGTTTCATGACTTGATTTCACTCATTCACTTCTGTAGCACTTTCATGAGCTAATGCTCAAGTGATGTGAGAACTGCAGATGAGTAATCAGAGCATTATCTTGCCTAGTGCTTTTCCTAATCGATATATTGAGACAAGGCGAGATTGGTGACCAGGTAACCATGTGATTGACTAACCTCAATGTCCGTACTAAATTGCTGGTTGGCTCGTTTTTAGACCTCGCCTTAGCCAAGACCTTTTTTGTTATACATAGATAGAGGGGATTTGTTTTAATTAGCCTCCTCATCCATTTTTCCGTTGTGGTGTTCACATTTTGAGTATACTGCTCAGTGCAGTGGCTCAGTTCACTGCAGCCATTAGCTCCTTCCACTGTTGGTGACTGCACCAGACACGTGCACATTGTTCGCTTCCATCTTAAAATAGTTCCTTTCTCTTCAGTGACAATTTTAATTAAATACCACCTAAATTCGCTTGTACGCAAGTGCCTTGTTAGATGGTGATTTGTTTGCCATCTCCTTTTTTAAAGTCTCTTTTTTATATTTAAGTGACAGTGTATCATTGAAGTTGACTGCAATTGATGGGCTTTGATAAAGTGCATGGCATAACTGAAAATCTTGTTATTTATAAAAAACATCTTCTAGTAACTCGGGCACATTAGTAAATGCTTTTTAATTTTAACATTGTGATTGCAATCGTGCTTAGATTTTCTTTTTTCTATTTATTTGTGTTGCACATGCGTGTCATAATACACAAACAAAATAAAGGATCACACAAAAAGTTAATATCCTGAGCAATGAATGTCCATATTAATAAGAACTGTCCACATCAATAGTTGTCACCAAATTCTTCTTTTCTTCTTTTATTTTCTTAAGACAAACAACACAACTTCTAGCCAACACGTGTTTCGTCTTTATGTGGAGTCAACCACAGACTTCTTCAGGGCTAAAATGTTAAACAAGAGAGAGCCCAAATTACAACTCCAACAGTATTCTCATAATAAGGTTCTTCATCAAGGAACCCAAACCAGAGAACAAAACTAGCGTGCAGCACACAGTGAGCAGAGACCCATCAAAAAGGGTATCAACACAAAAATGCATAAAGAGAGCCAGTGAGTCAATGCTAACACCAAAAATGTATGTGACATTACCTCAAGTTCACACCTCATTGTGTATAGAATGAAAATAAGAGCGAAGCAGAACCAGCAGGAGAAAGTGCTAAAAAATGTGCAAGGAGTGAGTAACAAACAGAAAAAAACAAATAAAAGAGATTGAGTAAGAAAACGTAATGAAGATAGGAGAACCTATTCCACAATGTACCCTATAGAAACATAAGAATAATAATAAACCACTCACCTAAAGACAAATATCTCGATCTCTAAATGGCTAAAGTAGAGTGGACCAAAAATGGTACTGGAACAGCGTCAATTACCGCAACGAATCACTAACTAAAGTATAAATCAAAACAAAAAAATAAATAAAAAGAGACAGTAAATAATAGGACGCGTTCACTAGTAAGTCTACCTATACCAAAAAACTGTAAGTAAAATACTTACTAAAGGTAAAAATAACAACCCATACAGGGTGTTGTGGGTTTTCCAAATTGTTCCAAAGTCAGTATTCATAAATCCAGAGATAACCTATATATAATAGTAAAGATTAAAATTAATGGCCTATTGTGCCTTACCGAAAAAGTCAATAAAAGGACAGTTAAATAGAGCCATATCCTGAGTAGCACAGAGAAATAAAATCTCCCATCAATACTATACGGAGCATAGAAAGCTGGGAGAGCTAAACACCAAAACCCTACCCAGTTACACAATATTGTGTATTACTATACGGAGCATAGAAAGCTGGGAGAGCTAAATACCAAAACCCTACCCAGTAACACAATATTTTCTTCATTGTTGAAAGCCACCATTCCTGGAGCGAGATCCAGAAAACTATTCAACATTGAGCTATCCCTGAATTTTTACACAGTTACCTTAGACCCCGGTCCCATTTTTGCATCCTGAAACTAAATCAATCAGACATGTGTCTCATTGACATACTTCTAACATTGGGAATAAAAAACATGTTATGCAAATGGAAATCATATCTCAACCTCTCATACCATACCTGGTGGCCATGGGATTGCTTTACTTTCTAGCAACAACTACAACTGTCAGACTTCCCAGAAACTATGCAATAAACTAGATTCATAAAAGTAGCGGCTGGTGTCAGAACAGAGTGGTGAGGCGGGGGAAGTGGGAGAAGACAACTAAAACAAGCATTGGCATAGCCAATAGGTCTCGCCTTTGGGACCTTATAAGTGTTTAGCCATGCAGCACATTTTCCTGGGTGTTGTGCAGCCAGGAATTTTTTGTGTTTATGCTTTTGTACTGTTTGAAAGGTGAGCTAAAAACTACTGTGCTTCTGAAATTGCTGCTCTGAAATCTATTTTTGAAATAAAATGAATGCTTAGGAAGGCCCTCAAGACATGGATCTACGGAACATCTGACGAATTTTGCCTGGCTCTCATCTGATCACGAAATACCCCACGACTGATGTTCGTTATCTGATAGCGCCAGGAGGCTCCATTGGGAGTGACAGTTTGCGCTTTATAAATAACTCATTTCATTATATTATAAAAGTTAATCCTACCTTACTACCAAGAGTGTATTTTTTAAATAAATCACCATAACCGAACAATTTTCAAATTGTATTGTAATTGCATTTATATAGCGCTTACTACATCTGTAGAGTCATTTAAGCGCTTTACTGCAGGTAGCGGGCTACTCCGTACCCAAGGTAAGTGGTTAATCCTGATTTATTTTGGTTATTAATAGTTATTGTTTATTGTTGGTTAATGGGATCAATTGTAATCTCTCACAGCAAGTAACCCCACACACTGGCCGTCGGCCTGTAACAACCTTAATGCAGCCGCCGAGCAGCCGGTGCAGTGAGGCGCTCCAGTCATGCAGGGGGAGGGGAGAGGGGGTGGGTCACTAGGCCCTCTATGTTTTATTGTACCGAGCGCTCCCAGTCCAATTGTGGGGTTACGAACCGCTGTCTCTCGACTAGTAACTGTAAGGAAACACAGCTACCAACATGCTTTTGAAATTTGCTGTCCCCGTATGTGGTGTGTTAATGCGGTCCATGCAGTGTTGTTCTCTGCGGTGTTTTTGTTTGCCGTGCACAAATCCTACTGTTTTTCTTTCTCACACTTCATGAGAAGCAGGGACCGTATTTCAAAATGGCGGGAAGACCATTATTTGCAATAATAGAAAGTAAAGCAAGTCCCCTGGGCACCAAGGAGTATTACATATCCACCTGTGATCTACTGGCGTTGTAAATGTAAATATTTTTTGAAGCACATTTACAAAAATCTATTTGGGGGCAGGGGTGTTCTGACATGCTAAGCTGTCAACAAGCATCCTGTGAGGTAAAAACAAAATGCACAGGGATACATAAGAACATGCGGCACAATCAGAAGCGTCAGCAGCAAAGAACATTATTTAAATAAAAGAAGCACGCACATTACAGTAAATATAATTTTTGTGGCATTTATGCAAGATTTCACAATCAAACGATTACGCAATAGCACTTCCGAAACTTCAGGAGTTGTGGGACAAAAGGGTAAAAAGGAACACCCACATTGTTACATGGTTGAATATTGAGATGGAGTTCATGGAATGTATGCAGAAAACAAGGTCACGAACTGGCACAGAGCTGCATTGCCGATTAATGAATTCTCACCACTGTGCACAACGTTAGCTGCTGAAAGCACCACCGGAAATTGAGAAATTGAATCCCACATGACGTCCTTGGTGCAAGAGACCTGTGTTTTGAGAAAGCCAGGTGTATTATAACCAAATACTATGGTATGCTAGCAAGCAAAATACAGAGTGGGCTGCTGGTAGACGTAAAGAAGGAAAGATTAAATGTGGTTCAAAAGAAAGGCTGGGGTCCCTCCGCACACCAAGGGTAAGGTTGGTATTTTTAATACCGGTCAATGTTTTACGCCGTAGAACATGTTCCACTCTGCAATCATGGACGGGTTTCTTTCCATTACCCTGGAGGCTATACCGTCAAGAGCGCTCCTTATCTTCTCCGTGAAGCAGCCCAGCGGGAGATGCGGGGAGGTGGGGTTTTGGCAGGATGCTAACAAACACTTTATACATAAATAAAGGCGCGCTTAAAGTGAAAGCTGCGCCGTTCACAAATAAAGGCGTGAAGGCTGCTTTGGAAGAAAGCTAACAAACATTGTAAGCACATGAGCGCAGGCAATGTAAACAAGAGCGCTTCTTATCTTCTCTGTGATTCTGGGCAAATTACTTAACCTCTCAATCAGACATCCAACCACATGCAAATAAGGCCAACCTGCATTGCTAGATTATGCCCCCGGGAAGTCAGGCAAATCGTATTGTATCTTGGCCCTTCAGCCACTGCAGCAAACTTTGAGAGCACTGATCAGTCACTGAATGGGGGATGCACTGTGGAGAGAGTGAGTGCGCAAGGATCACCATGGAGACGGCGAGTGACGGAAAAACAGCGTCCAGGCGTTTAGTGGCGGAGAGGAGTGCAGCCAGTGAGAGGAGGAGCCCTGTGCAGAAGGTGAAAGGAGGTGCAGCGCTGAAGGGAGAGGTGTGGAGACGATCGCGATGCAAGCAAGACGCGCGGCCGTGAGACGCGCTCTGTGGTGGGGGAGGGGGGAGGAGCAAGTGAGATGAAAGCCAGATGGCGCCTGGAGCGATGCGAGGAATGCTTGTTACTGTGCGCGTACCCGCACGCTCTAGGCCAGCCAAAAAGCTGTGGTCGCATTTCTAAAAGCCCACTGACTAAATGTCTCGCCCAGACCAGCGCAAGCGCTGGCTCAGGGCGAGACCTAGAAAGGGGGGGAAAGAACTTTCCTGCAGCCCGCCACATCGCCAGTCTTCTGCTCCTCTCGTGGCTCCACTGCAGGCACAGGCTCCCAGACTCCCCTGCGGCCAATCCTGAAGCAGCTCTAATGCATGAGAGCAGCTTCAGGATTGGCTTGAGCGCCCTCGATTTGTGTTCCCAGGGAGACTTGAGAGCCTGTGCTTTTCTCTTTCCAACCCTGTTTACCTGGGGGTTTGCTTTATATTCATAATACCGCTGAACATACGTCTGTGATTTAGATATATACCCATCTGATTTAGATATATATCCATCTGATTCTTTTGATTCATGATTGTATGTATACATCACAAGGACTGTCTTTATTGTGGCTGTCCAATACCCCTCCCCCCTTACCGCCCCAACCTTTTGAAATGGAAATAGTACCGTTTGTTTTTTCATATAAAACCAGTTAAATTGTGAAAACTGATTCTTTTTTAGGTCTCGCCTAGGCAGCGCGCATGCACTGCTCTAGGAGTTGACCTTTTGGAATTGGTCAGCTCTTTTCAAGCACTCGTGCTTGTGCTGGCATCCACCTTGCGGGAGCGAGCAGCGGCGCGCAGGGGCCATCTGTTTGCAACTAGCGTGGCCGCGCGCGCGTCTGCACTTTTCAAGCACTCGCTCCCCTGCCTGTCTCACCCTCGCCCTCCCTTGTTTATTATTTATTTCCTCTTACTTGGCTCCCAGCTTGTTCCACTGCGTGCTGCTGTTTTACTTTCACTTTTAGCCGATCTTAGGTCGGCGTTCTTTGACACGAGGAGACTGAACTCATCAATGGCGGAAAGAAAGTTCTTAATGCTTATAGATATATAGCACAATTCTATTAGGCGGCATGTAACCAATGGCTGCGGTTGTCTTTAGGGAGCAAGTTTCTGGCAGAATTGATTGACTTGATGCTCCTGAACTGCGCTTAAAATCACTGCGTCTCTGGGACAATATCATAGATGAGTTGCCTAGGATCACACAGTGCACTTTAATGGCCGTCTGGATTTTGGCTCCGTTCGCCTGGTGCCAACGTTGAGAATTTAGCAGCAGTGTGTTTCCCGCTGAGAAGATTGCAGCGATGCACAGACAAACCAAATAGTTCCTTTCTCGCTGGGTCAGGTATTTCTATTGTATTATTATTGCTTTTAAGTAGCGCTTCATGCCACCGACGAGGTGTCGAAGCGTATCAGCAGATGGACAGCCCCTTTACACGATAAGAGAGTGCTTGTTTGCGGCAAAAGGTAACAGTGAAAAACCCGCTTCCTTCTGCAGAGAACTGTTTTTTGTGGGGGAATTAGAAGGATGTATTTGTACGGTTTCTTTAAAGAGCGGTAGACCCGAAGGAAGCAACTCATATAAAGTGTCTCTTCAATAATGGTGCAGGCAGCTCCCAGTTTTTCCCCTCCAACACGGGCTCTCACTTCACAGGGGCTGGGTATTTCCAGTTACGGTCATTTCTTTTACAACGATGTGTCCCACAAGGTGCTAGCATTGCATTACAGTGACAAGTGAAAATGACAAACGGTGTCCCCTTCACGGATCCGCTGGCTCAAATCTTCCTCACACGGGGGGGGCGGACTCTGGAGTGAGGTGATGGTAGGGGGTTGCAGCTACTCAAATCTGGAGAGTGGCTGATGGGCACGTGAGGTAGGAGCATTAACTCACAATGATGCTAAACCAGCCTCCCCTCCCCCCCACCCCCAGCCGCAACATTTGGTGAGGGAGCCCTAAAAGAGCACTTAAACTGTCTGCTTCGCTGGTTTACAAAGACCTTTGGCCTGATGGGAGGAACCCCCGAGGAGCGTGCAGCCTGCAAAGCAGGTCAATGGAGTGATCCAACTGTGCAGCTCCGCCTTTCAACCATAAATCACTTTATATTACTCGTATTGGGCCATTGCTGCTTTGGCTGAAACCAGCAGCTCTCACAGGGTACCCGCACTAAATACACTCCCTTTTATGTGTTGTAGTATGGGTATGCCCATTCAGTTTTATGTGGTCAGTTTATTTGAGGCGTTAGTTTCATATGAGCGCTCCTAGGCAGTGCTTTAAGAGAGCCGTGTCCTGCCGGTGCTCAGCACGGCCAGTTCTTAAAAGCGGGTGCTGAGACGGACACCTTTCGGGCTCTCTATTTTTGCCTTCACCCTCAGGGTGAAATAAAAATCTTAACCCTGCAGCAGTACCACCACTGCTCAAAGCCTTTGAGGTAACCTCAAAGAGACTCGTTTTCGTTTTTTTACAGTCTCGTCGTTTCAGAACGGAAGCATTTTCAATATTATATACAAAAAAGTCACAGTTGTTGCTTATTTATTTTATGCAACTAACAACCATTGACAAAGCTAATAGTCCTGGCTTGTTGTAGGTATAATGTTACGCGTGGTATCATATATCTGGATGCAATGACAGAAACAGCAAAATACCAGTTGGGCAGCACACTATGCTAAACACAGATTTTTAGCTTATGTGTTTTAAGCCACGCCCTTAATTACACCGGCCACGCCCCTTTGAAAGACCACTAGTTTTTTCATCCCACTTATAGCCCACTGTACCTAGGCTCTGGCAAATGGCAGAACGCTGTACCACAAAGGTACGAGTTCAAGAGGTTATGTGACATTTTGAACAATAGCTGGATGAAGGGGAGGGTATGAGTTGATGGCTGCTTTGATACATTATCATTTCACTAAACAGCGGCGTGCAGCAGCTAGCTTCTGTGCACTCTTCTCTCTGAAAGGGAAAAGGAGGGGGGGGCGTCACAGCATGGTAGTTTACAATAGTGTGGGCAGCCGACCATTTCAAAGGCAGCACTAAAATGTGTACCTCTGCATTTCCACAGAACAGCACTTTAGTATGCAGATTCCTTCTTATTAGCGCCAAGAAACTACATGGCTTTGACCACTACTCTTTACACCACTTCCCCAAAAACACAATAATTGTTCTTCCCCAGCACTGCTGGTTTGGTAGATGGGAAGTGTGAAGGGCGGGGCTGTAGTTTCTATTGCTCAGTTGAAGAAGTTTTTAGACAGGGCTTTTCCTTTTGTGTGTCTTGATTACTGTTACAGGAAGGCTGAAATGACAGCCAGGTGCAGGATCTCATACTTCATTGTGGTATGTTGTGGGTGCTTCAGACTGGAGACATTCCAGTGCAACCTTCCCAGAGAAGTAATACTTTTACACACATTCACTAAAACATACTATCTTTCCCTTTATCCCACCCTTATCATCAGAGGGAAAGGATCATCTCAAGCACAAACATTTAAAATACAACCTTCCTGTTTTGTTGTCTCCTTTCATCGGTTTATGGGAAGATGAACCCATATTTATTTTCTGTATTTACCTGGTAGGTGATGATGGTGTGTGTGAACGCTGGGGTCCTCATGGCGTACAGTGCTATTGTAAAACAAGCAAATAATGTTACCTTCTACAGTTTCCGCATGATATGGCTGCTTTCGGATATTTCTTTTTGACATATTAAGTCACGCTTAAACTCCCCACTCCCTCTCCAAACATCTTAATAGTCATTGCGAGTCCCAGTTTTTAGGTGTGGCTAGAGTAAGCTCAGCTGTTTGCCAATAGGTCTGGCAAAACACTTATAAGGTCCCAAAGGCGAGACCTATTGGCTATGCCAATGCTTGTTTATCTTTTTGTTGAGTATTGTACAATTGAGCTGTCATAAAATGTAGCCATTCTGTAAGTCTTGCAACAATATACTTGGCTATACAGTACCATTTTGAGGTTGTACTTGCTTCTATACCTTAACCTTTTTTGTTTACCACATGCTTAGATCTTTGTGTTTGAAATCAAGCTAAATTTCTCTTTTTATGTTAAGGTTTTTTATTCCGTTTTGGATCAAATCTACCATGGGAAACATCCGTTAAAGAAATCTACTACAGACATTTTGAAGGAAACGCAAGAGGCATTCTACGGTCTGCCGTATGTGCCTAACACTGTAAGTATATAAAATACATGTGTGTCCCTTGACAAAAAAGATATGAATATTTTATTACATTAGACTGCATCAAATATGTTTATGAAACAAAGGATTTGACAGCATTAGGCACAATTGAACCACTTTATCTGCAGTCTTTCTTTACCTGCTCTGAGTGGAGATTCTGTTTTGTCTCCTGCTTTCAAGTGACTATGACTACTTTTTTTGTCCTGTGACGTTTTGCCTGTGATTACTAAAAAGGTCCTTCTGTTTAAATTCCCTCTTCCACTTTAAATATATGTATTGGGCCTTATACTATCTGTTCCTTTAGTTATTTGAAACCCTGTCGAAGCCTCCTCTTGTTTTGTAAGTCCATAAATATTATGAACTTTAAGTCTTCTCTGGTAGAATATGACTCAAGTCGTGCTCCATTGTAGTGGTGCCTCAATTACCGTACAGGGAACTTCTCCCAAATTGAATCTAAATTCCTTTCCGAATTAGTATCTAGATTGTATGTTCTTAGGTTATACTTGTTGGGATGGAATGTTTTAACTTTGGCAGCGTGGCTCTTTCCTACGAGCCTGATATAGGAATAATTTGTGGGACAGGAGGAGAAGGGGAGGCAGCAGCTGTGGAATAATTGTCTAGTCTTATGTAACAAACATTCTCTGGTTTAGAAGCTTTCAAGCACATCCTCTAGAAATTATAGATGCTGTTGCTTCTGTGGCATGTTCCATGAAGTCAGGATTGTGTTTAGCTGATACTCTGGGATACAATTCATTAGATTCTCTTATGCAGGAGGTCTGAAGAGACCTCAAAGAATAGGGAGACCAAAGGGAATCGAGACACAACACTCATTGATCAAGACATGCTTTTATGAACACTGACATCACTCTGCCTACCAGTCAAGACAGTATCCAGCTTACCCCTTCCAAGGGAAATCTTTAAACACCTCCATGCTTTTTACTTTGTTGGATGGAAACTTGTTCTGGTCCTGACTGTTGGAACTGGGACATTGTGCTCCAGAGAGTAACAGAGCTCTCAGTTAATCCATGGTCCGGAATCGGCTACACATGTTAATTTGTTTTCTTGCTTTTTATCTCAAAATAAAGTGTGTTACAAAGTATTGCATAAATGGTAGCGGGGTATGTAGAAAATAGATGATTCCGTACACAAAATCACTTACGTTTTTATGAGCCATATTTTGGAACAAATTATGAAGGTGAAAACTATCGTACATGCAGTTTCACTAGACCATCATATAAGCAGAAAAGTACTGCAGTCAGCCTTTGATTTATTGTTCTTAACAACTGAACCTAAAAGCAGTATTCCTAATTCCACCTTAGCATAGTGTCCTACCGGTCAGATGTACTAAGCGGCAGGTTGCAAATTGTAAACCAACGTTTTGTGACCGGTCTATGATTTAGGATCGGACCCGTCTATGATTTGAGATCAGACCTATATACTAATAGGTCGCATCACTAGAGGTTCAGTCTCAGTGGGTCACAGAACGACCTACCTAATGAATGTTTTCCCTGTAATTTGCTGCAAATACAGGGGTGGTGACCTGCAAGGAACAGCATACCATCATCCCTGTTTTTGCATTACAAAATGGGATACTTTTTTTGTAAAGCGGCGTGGGTTCCTTAATGTATCGAGTTCTGCATTACAAACATAAGTTGCTTGTGAAAACTTTGGGGGAAGCAGGCAGTGATTGTCTGGAGGACTAAACTCCTTTCACAAATGAAAATTAGTTACAACCTTCTTTGATGTGTGGGTAACTGATTAGCTGTGGTTTGCGACCGCAAATCATTGATACATTTCATGCCAAATTGCAAATATAATGGACTGCCCCTTCCTAATTGCTATCTTAGATGGGTTACTAACCCCATTTTGCGAGACAGTGTAGCTTTTCCAACTCACAAAATGGGGTAAAAACATCCCTAAAAGCACTTTTGCAGTTGCAAACCCTGTGATTTTGAGAATTGCTGGACTTACAATCGACCAAAGAATTCTCTGGTTTAGAAGCTTTCTACTCCACCTTGTCTTAAGTTCCTTATGTCAGCTTACGTTAATAAACCACTCCCTGGTCTGTATAGAATTATACCTGCTTGTCAAACTGTGGTTGTGTATTGATTTGATTTCAGAATTTCTGCTTTATCTCATTAGTTTTAACATTGGTCTTTCTACATTGTTGGAAACTTGATTTTCTATACCAGATCTCTAAAATGCATGAGCCGTATAATTTTTTACTAAAGTACGTTATATTTGAGGTAGCTTGTACTATAGCCTTTGAATAGGTTGAATACATGGCCTGAAAATAGAAGTGGTAGAAGGACTACTGTATCCTGCATACTACCCAGCTAAATTCTCCTTGAAGAAGGTCCAGTTACATTTCTAGGGCTCTGAAAATTCCTCTACTCCGTTGTAGTGTGATTTTGGGGGAGGGTAGACTTGGCATCCCTGTTTGAAGATGCTTTCTCTACCACTACCGTCATTATATCTAGGTCACAAGCGCCTCCTGGGTGTTATTGGTTTTCAAGAATAGCTGTGACTACAACTTTCTCAGCTTCTGTCATGGAGGCCAACTGTGTGTCAGTGTTCAGAGATGTTCTGGATGGGGCTATTGAAGTTCTTCCTCTTTGGGGTCATTAAATCTGTGTATGAAAGGCCGGTCTACCACTCACACAACTACATATCACTCAAAAACGGACATTAGGTATGACATGTCTAATTTAAAGCATATGCCACCTGAACCAGTTCCTCCCACTTTTAAGCTTCTAAGTGCTGACTCAATTTCAGGTGCCAGCTCAGAACAGTGTTTGCTGTTGTTCAGTTGAACTGGAGGAAGTACATTGCCATGTGTCTTTCTTGCAGTTTTACAGAAAGCTCCAGTGGTTTACTGTACTATATTCAGAGCAAAGGATGCAACAGTGAGCGTATTAACAAAAACACTAGCCCCGTTAGTGGTCAATCTGCAATTGCAAATGTCCTTTAGTAGCCTTACTTTGATCACTGCCTGGTGAGAACTGCCTCCAGGAGGCTGCCATCACCCAGTCTAATCCTAGTTCTTCATGTCTTCATTGATACTGAGGTTACAGTGAATTAGCTACAATTCTCTTTTATTTCATTAAGATGGATTTCGTTTATACAGGCCATTCTGGGCATACATCTGGTGAAAGCTTCTCTTTTCCAGAAAGCCTGTCCTCTATCAAAGACACTATGCATCTTTTTCTGAAGCACAGCTCAGTGAGATCTGGTGGCACCAATAACTTCCAAGATTTCAGATATCTTGCGTAGATGTGGTTCCTTATGTGCAACTGCATATGAAATCTTTGCAGCTTCACCTGCCATGATACTCTAGTCTGTTAATGGACATTCATACCTGGCCCATACCGGTTCATCTGTCTCTGGTGTCATGACTGATGTTTTGGACCATTGTTTTAAACAACTCGGTATATTGTTGCTGCCTCGATTATCCCAGACTTTAAGCCTCAACATGCTTGTTAAAATGACTGATAAGGATCTGCTGCAGGAACCTGTCCATGAGTGCTTACTCGTACAGATAAGAAACCTCTCTAAACATATATTTGTTGAAGGAGATCCTCCAAGACTTAAACGCCTTCCCTCCAATCATTAGATACAAGGTGGTGATAGTAGGTACCAAATAATTGTAGGGTACCCAGTCTCCACAAATGTATTAAGTCATCCTAGTCCTTTCCAATGACATACACCTTCTTGTCATCATGGTTGCAGTGATGATCAACTTCAGAGAAGGCAGCTTGAACCACTTCTCCACTCACCCAGCATATATGGCCTGAACCATGAAGAAACCTTATAGCAACCAGACCTGAATGTCTTTGCCGTATGACTGAGCAGGAAATGCCAAGATGTCTCATCCTTGTTCAGAGGTCCAAGATCCATAAAGGACAGTTTCATGTTGGACGGTGCAGGGAGGTTTTAAAGTACCTTCTTCCTCCCACATCTCTTACCATTCCAAGAGTCCTACAAAACAAAATCGGGGTTAGACTCTGGTGTTCAGTCTTCCTGGTAGCATGTCCTTACCTTGCATGATTTCCTTCTTTGGTATCGTGCTCCTCTGTCAAGAGGTGGCCATTTGAGAGGTGGTGCTTGGCTGCGAGCGCCATGACCACTCGTGAGCAGAGCTCTGTATGTTCAGCCACATATCAACGCCTTATCTTTACCACCTGGACCTTAGTGTCCTTGAAGACCCACTTGTAATTTTCAGAGGCGGAGGTGAGGACAATGACAACAGAGCTATTTCGACCCTGATTGTGTTAAGTGGCAAAATCTGACGTGAAACCAATCTATAATGCCCTCTATGTGCTTGCCATTACAGCGCTCCCAATGTTGATCCTCGAATATGGGCAGAACCGCCTGAAAGCATCTGAAGTGTGGTAAGTGCGACCAAGAGTTGTTCCTGTGGAACCTGGGAACTGCACTGCATCGAGCATAGTGGGCCCGCCGAGTGTTCCTTTTCTTCTACCACTGTTCATAGAGTGGAGAGGGAGCGGTGTGGCGCAGCGGCCAGGGTGGCTGAATCCAGAACACAGGGGCTCACGGTTCGATCCCTGGCAGCAGCTCAGCCCAGCACCATGTGATGCTGGGCAATAGCTCGCTTAATCTCCCCGACGGACCCCCAGCGCCTTGTGCCCCCTAGGGGTGATTAGTTCGCTCTTTACAAATACTGGGTTATTATAGAGTGCCTGCGGGAGAGGCCTCTACTGTAGTGAACTCCAGCTTGCCTCGATGGAAGAGATGTGGCAACCTGCATGGAGTCGGACTACCTCATTAGCACCATCCTGTCTAAAGAATTTACCAACAAGGGTAGCTGTGACCTCTCCTCTCCACCCCAACCCCTCCCAATCTCCCAGACTCTGGAGTTGCTCCTGAGGCATACTGGAATCTGGCATGCTTGCTTCTTGATCCTGGGGTCGATAAGCCCCCACTCCTGCATCTAGAGGTTGACGTGGGCCTGTCATACCTGCAATGCCTTATACTGTGTCCTTTCTGCCCCAAAGTTTATAAACTGCTGGTACCTTTATAATTATCTTACTTTAGTGAACATGACCCAATAATTTTGCACTGTGTGCAATTAAGATAGGTGACGTTTAGACTTCTCTGCCCTGGCAGTGAGGCACACCAGTGTATTTTCTCCATGAGTATTGTCTCTCTATCTGCCTCTCACCCTATATTGCTCTCTCACCCCGCTCCACTGGCTCTGAAGTCTTACGTGCATGCTGGCAACATCCCTGAATAAGAAGCATTGACTATCTTGAAACAGCTCTACACCGTGTCTTCCGGGGTACACCCTCCAAATACTACTCGCATCACAGGCCATAATTCTAGCAAAAGGCAAACTTTTAAACCACTAGGGCATGATTTTGTACACCGAGCCATGAGAAAGCTCTATTTTTCAGAGACACTCACCAGGAGAATCAAGCAACACCAAACTCAAAATTCCAGACTACGGACATTAGTTTAGGGAGAATCCTGAAAGCGATATTGACATTTGGATCCTTCATGGACACTATTGAAGTTAAAATCACAAAACTTAACTCAGAGGTCAAATCACTGATATTACACCAACAGATTGATTCTCCAGTCAGTGCATTACTGACCTGGAAGACTCTCTGAACTAGACTCCTGATTGGGGTCAAGCTATCTGGCAGTTACAGAGAAAACTGATTTAGAAGACTGCTTATAGTGAGAAACTTAAAGGAGGGAACATTGGAACCATCCCCTTACGTAATTCTTACCCAAATTACTAGACTTCACAGTACCCCTTTAGTTTCATAGGGCCCACAGAATAAGACCGCAGATCCCAACCAATTTATCCAAACCAAGGGCTATCATTGGGCGCTTTGTTGGACACCACCCAGGAAGGACAGTATTATAACTAGCCAAGAAACATAGTCCCTTTACCCATGACGGCCATACCCTGCACATCTTTGCATACTTCACAATGGAAATGAACCACTGGTGCAGAGCCTGGAATGCAAAAACAGGAACATTCAATACGGACTGTTGAAACCTGCCACAATACTCCGCACCATAGGTGGTAGGACAACCGATTCCTCAGAACCTAAAGACCTCGACCGCTTCCTAGGGGCACTGGACCAAGTGGACTTGGACAGGTCACCACCACATCCGGTTAGTTGTCATATCGTAAAGCACAGAATCGGATCTCATCTGCCCTGCACTCAGGGCACCCAACATTATGGTTCGAACCAGGAAGGTCTGGCACAAGTGATTGACTCTCTACATAGAGACCGAAACAATTCTAGGTTGGCGGTCCTCAGAAGACAATACAGGCTCTAAGTGAATTACTCTGAAGGACCCTTAGTCTTGCTGCATACTGCTATTATACGCTGCCCCCTTCCTCGATGCTACATGACACCTTGTTCTGATTCTTAACTTTGTTGTTAAATGCCCCAGGATTCCCCTTGATAACACCATCACTTAGAGCTCTGTGTGCTGACTGATGACCAGAATCCATATTTCCTAGTCGCACGACGTAGGTGTCTACCTACATAATTAGTAACCCACATCCGCAAGATTTTACGTCCCGTAGTACTGATTACCCACCCTACTGTCTCTCCACTGCTACACTGGTGACCTCCTTTCCTAATGCTTGTAGATACATCTATTGAGCTACACATCACATACGTACCAACCTGCCCCTGGCAGCCTATGTCTCATTGTCTTCCTTGAGTTCCTCTCCTCTCTCCCCTCTTCCAGTTAGCCCTCACGATGTGTGCAGGAAAACGTAACATTCTATCCATGAGCTGTAATGATTTATCCCACTGTATCAAACAAAAGAATTAGGAACCATATGTACTCTAAACACACTAATATAGCCTTTATACAAGAAACCTGTCTTCAGCAGACTTATATTGGTTAAGGAAGGACTGGATAGGCAAAGTGATATGCAGTGGCTGCACCATTTCAGATACGTCAAATGGTGCCCCCCCCCCCCCTCCTTATCTACTTTTAAGAAATATGGTGTAGCAATACTAATGAAGAAATCCTAAACCTGGACCAACCAAAACTGCTGCTATGTTTTTGCTAAAAACTCCATATTAGGCAAACTGTGGTAGTTTGATCTAACATATGCACCAAACTCCTTAATACTTCAGTTTCTTTCATCTGCTTCTAGACTCCTCTTCTAGCTGATCTTTCATTATACAGGGTGGAGATTGGAACTTAGGCATCAACCCCTTCCTAGACATAACAGCCTCCTATGATAAACTCAATTGAGAATGGCAGAGCACTTTTCAAAGACACCACTAACAACCTTACAGATATATCGAGACTCTTGCACCTCAGAAACAAGCAGTTCACATTCATATATTGTGTTCATGACTCGACCTTCAGAATTGACTTTTTTCTAATCTCTTTCTGCCTGCTCTAAACAAGAAGATGCATTTTGAGACCCCTATCCTCTGCACCTAGGTCAGATTATGTGTCTGCCACAGCTTTGGCTTATGAACACCTCCATATACAAGATACCTGCTGAGAATAGGAATCTCAAATCTCACATTTACACTTACTTGGAAGATGATAAATAATCTCTACCACTGCGCTGAAGGAAAGGCCATATGAAGAGTAATGATGATGCAAGATTCAGGCTAGACTTGAACAGGTCATGTTTGGAACTGCCATCAGAGACCTAACAGAGCAATACACCAGTTGCCTGTCAGCCCAATTACACTGCGACATTGAAAAGGAAAAGTATACCCTTAGTGCCTTTTTGTATCATCAAAAGCCTAATGTGCTCTTTCATGCCTAAAGTGGCATCATTTCGAGCAGAGAGAGAGTTGGGAGGCTCCCCGCATCTCAACTTAGACAGCCAGTGCCCCAATCTACCTTAACTGCAGTATATACTGAGCAAGGAACTATGTGCGCACACTTAACATAATCAAAGTCTTCTCCATCTACTTTAAAGCTCTGTATAATGCCAAACAGTCAGAAACCTCAGACGAGGAAAGACATGTTCTATCTTGTATAAAAATACCACTGCTTTCAGACAAAGGTAGACTACTACTGGAGGGTGAAATAGCAGTGGAGAAAATTGTGACTTTCATTAAAGATGTACGCTACACAAAGTCACTGGATGAAGATGGGTACCCAGTAGAATTGCACAAGCTAGACAAACTCTGCCTGGCTAAGATGCTTCATGCCACTTCTAGAGGACGAGACAACATGCACATCATCAGCCCTATCCAGTACCGCTATAATCACCTTGGTCCTAAAACCAGGTAAAGACACATTGTGCTGTGCAAGCTATAGACCTATTTCCTTGATAAATGTGAAGATAAAGATCTTGCCGAAGATCCTGGGCAATAGGTTGAGAACGGTTATTCCTAGCTTCATCCAGAAATCTAGGTAGGATTTATCCTGGGTAGATCTTCAAAGAATCACTTTGTCACTTTCCCATCTATTGTGTTGAAAGACTCGAAGGAGAATTCATTGCCTTGTCTTTGGTTGAGTCAGTTTGGGCTGCTTGTTCAGCACTCTGGAGAGGGCAGGACTAGCGGAAGAGTATTAACAGGAAAGTGCGCTTAGTGTGCCAGAATGAGCATTTAATACTGAACTGTGTTTTTTTTTAATGACCCATTTCCTATTGAAAGTGGCACTAGACGGGTTGCCTACCTCCCTTCTCTTGTTCCTCCTGGCTCTGTATGTTAAGGATATAAATGCCAAGCAGGGGAGTCTAAAGCCCCCCTTTATGCTGATGATATACTTCTCATCATTATTACCCCAACCACCACCTCTATCACTAAGCTACTTTCACTGATAACAGAGTTCTCCAAATTTTATTTTCAGGCTGTAAAGTAAATTGTGATAAGAGTGAGGTTCTGTCTTTGTCCACAGATACAACCAGGGCTGTAATTGGAACAAAATTTCACTGGGTCTCAGAAATTCTTAAGTACCTCTATATTTTATTAACAAAGGACTTAGGAGTATGGTGGAGGACGATCTGAACCCTCTCATCGCAAAATCTGCCCTTGAGTTTGAAAGATGGCCACATCTTCAGATCTGTTTACGTGGAAGAGTTACAAATCATTTAAATGATAGTGTCCCCAAATATTTATTCAGCATATTTACTCTTATTGTTCCTATGTGTATTCTCACCCAAATTGGCAAGAAGATCTCTTTTGTGTTGGGCGGCACTCAAGCTAAAGGGCTGAGACAACCATATATGGAGTTCAGTTGACTGGCTCACCAGCTTTCGCAATTGCCCTATTTTAACCAAGACTCACAAAGGGGCTGATTTAGAGTTTGGCACAGATTCGCAACAGGGGTGAAACACCAAACTGAAGGTTCGCCTGTGTGATTTACAGTTGGGTGGACCTTGAGTATGTTAGCGACAGAGCATACTCTGTCTCAGTCGCTGCCATACTTCTCTGATGACCCAACGGAGTAAGGGCCGTCAGAGGTTTGACCACTCCACTGCCCCCCGAATTAGAGTGAACAATGGAATGGCCAGTTTTTACTGTCCCTTACTGCCGTAAAAAACCTGGTGGTAAGGGACAGTCAAAATATTTAAATGACCCTCACAACATTTGAGAAACCTCCTATGGTGTGATGGCCATTAGTTTTTCTTTTTCACAAAAACAAAATCCCACTTTAAAAGTTTGACAGGCAGCCGTTGTGTTTAACAGAACTGTCTGTCAAACTTTTAACTCATTGATGGGAACTACTGTGATGGCAGTAACTAGAGCTGGTGGACCACTCTAAATTTGGAGGAGAGTATTCTGACAGATTGATGGGGTATTTTACGCTGTCGCCCTGAAAGATTAAATCCTACAAACTCTAAATCAAACCCGGATTCCACTTGTTTCTGGACACAGCTTGAAAGATACTACCTATGGCTCCAGGCAAATCTAGGCATACTTTACTATTCTTCTACAGACAAGGCCATATTGTCAAACCCAATTATCTGAGCCACGATAACTGTATGGAGGATGATTCACAAAAACCTTAAAATGAACCTCCTCCTTCATACATCAGCACCACTATGAAATAGTGCTGGCCTTCAGATAGATCGCTTAATGTCTGCGAGTGCCTGGACACAAGCAGCCATCCATACAATAGACCATATGATAGTTGACGGATATCTCATAACATTTCACGAACTGCAAACTGATTATGACGTCTACATTAATTAAGGCTGGAAATGTATGAAACTACATAATTGTTTGCATTGTGCTCTTGGGCTGTCCCTATAATGTTTCCCTGTTACCTACCTTAAACTGCATCCAGACATTGGGCCAGTTCAAGGGGGTATTGTCGGGCCTCTACCAGGCCTTGATCCAGCATCTCTTTTCTGGCTTACTAGAACAAGACTTTTGATATTTCTGGCAGCACACTTGGTCACGCGATTACACAAAGGAAGCTGAGCCACCTTGTTAGATCACCATGATAAACGTTTGCATGGAGCCAGGCTCAAGTTTGGCTGTTTCAAAGTATTACAGATTTGGTAATGGACCTTCTCAGAATTCTACAGGCCAACCTTAGTTGCTAGGCGCCCTTCTGGGGATGTCAACAGGTAGATGGTACACCACTTCATAGTGATGCCCACCTAAGAGCCCGGCCCAAATGTGGGAATCGATCTGTCCAGCCATCGGCCTGAATAGCGATGCCCCATGGCTGCTCAGATATGCCTGAAACTACCTCCCATTGGAGGTGATGGCCCCCACCTCCCTAGCAATTGCCAAAGTGTCTCTTGAGACACTGGAAGACCACTTGGGTGCCATCGAATATGGAATAGGAAACAGACATTTGCCAGATTGTAAAGTTTCAGAGAACCATTTATAGACTGAATGATCAAATGAATGAAAGCTAATCCCTATTTTTAGAATCGACAGATCCAGATACCATAACCTCCTGAAGCAGATGCCTATTATTAATTAGTAGATCGAATGACCACGCTCCACGCCCTACCGTAGCTTCATACTCGCCAATAATGGCTCCATGCAGCTATTCCTGCCTCACAGTATGTCCTCACTAGCAATACACCGACTCATAGCATATAAAGAGCAGTGCCCGCTGTGTTCTTGACTTCAGATCCATGTCTTAGAACCTCACTTTGCCCCACTTCTTCACCCGTATTAGTACACGCAGGCTATGCTCATGTAAATTGAAACTGTGGTAGTAATGTTTAATCTTGGTGATTTGGTGCATTTAACTGGGTTTAATTATGCTTGTTTGCCAATATCTGTTTCTGTTCTTCAGTTTTCTGTATGAATAAGGTTGTGAAAAGGAAAGGGACGCCAAAAATTCTACAAATATTCTACAAAAAACTCCACCCCCGTTTCTAATAACCACACCGTGGATACTTGTACACGTTAGTAAGGCCTGCCTGACCGGAATAGTATCTCTCAAAATCATGTATTTGTTTGCATTTTTAAAACGGGAATAGAAAATAACTACAATGTTTAAATAAGTCTAGACCCATTTAAACATTGCCAGTGTAATAGGGCATTAAAAGGTTTGAAGACCACTGCCCTGCCGTGTAGGCCCTATAGCAACTACGTGCAGACTCCCCCGAGCAGAGTCTGACGCCCCACCCTTTTCAATACCGACAAAACAAACATGCTTTCATCATCTTTCTTGCATGGTAATTTAAGCAGCCGAGAGCTCACATGTTGCATGTCAGCAGACATGTAAGTGGTTAATTGCGTGTTAAATTCCTTTCCTCTTTCCCAGTTTAAACATTTGGGAAACAGTTTACATTCCCCTGTCATGCTGGATTTATTTATGACTGTATTATAACAACACAGAAGTGTTGTAAAGTGGATCTTTAATCTCTTGTTTGACTGACTTTACAAAAGGGCGCCCTTACCCTGACAGTTTACGTTGCGCAGCGCCCGCTCCAAACTTGGCGAAACGTGCGGTCGGCGCGGCTCTGACAGAGACTTTCATCTTCCGACCTAGAATTTCAGAGATGTATTGCGTGATTACTCAGCAGGGAAGGGAAACTGCTCGTGAACGTTGCCGATGGGGGAAACTTTCAATGCACAGTGACCGTCTGGTTTTGATTCTGTGTTTTTTGTAATTGCTTGTTCTGAGGTTCAGTGGCGTGGCGCAAAATGATATACCCCCTCCCCCCCTTTATATGTCACGAGGGGCCAGTGCCACCTGATTCTCCCATATATCACAGATATTTATTTTCCTTGTGCAAGCTGCCCCCCCCCCCCCTCCGACCCAGGCTTGGGGGTCCCTGAAGTTTTGGTTCCGACCACCAACCCCCCGCACCCCAGGGGCTGAGTTACGCCCCTGCTGAAGACGTTGTGTAGAACTCGTCCATAGACCTCACCTACTCTGAAACTGTCGTTTTTTTTTTTTTTTAATCTTTGCATTTTTATATAGCGTGAACTCGACCCGAAGGTATTGGAGCGCGTTGCATGAGCACCAGTTACATTACACAAGGACACATTCACAGGCTTCGACTCTGCGTTCTCACTGTCAAATGTGCCCTTGAACACTCTTTTTTTCTGCCCTGCCCCTGTGTGGTGTACTGCCGGTTTCTCTTGTCCAGCCCTCGTGGGCCTGAAACGTACAATACAAAACCGTATGAGTAAGCATATAAAAAAAGTTAATGTCCTCAAATAGGCTGTGATGCGAAATCGCAGTTAGAAGCCACTATACGCAGATGTTTTGCATGTTATTCCTATGTGATGGGGCATGTGTCCTTTCTCTCAGAACGTTTCCGTTTCAGTTTCAGAATGGACATATTGCTGATGTTACTGAAATAGAAAGCAAACCTTGTGAAAACCAGTAGGTCTGGCTTTCATAAAAAAAATGATATCTACCCCCTGGATGTCTATATGTTAAACAGTACGTGCACCACAGCTCTGGTGCCAATGCCCGGCGGGAAGACCTGACTCCTCTTCAGGATATGCAAGGACTCAGTGTCATAGAAAGCCTCCCTTTCCACAAACTTTGCCAGCGCCCACTTTTCCTAGACTGCGCCCTTTCAAGTGCCCCACTTAGCCATCTTTCAGGTGGAGCGCTGGCATGAAGCCTTCTTGGGACGGGCCTGCCACCATGGGCCCGTTATCCAAACTGAAAGCATTTACTTGAAGGAAAACTGTGGTAAAGCGGTTAAATACTCACTGTACTTGTGACACTAAACACTGCAAAGTTCAACTTTCTATCTGCATGTCAGAATGAAGTAAATCGCTATGCTGGAACTGAGGTAGAATTCAAAGCACTTTCTATGGGTCGAGGTGCAGAAAATTGGGGACATATTTTTTGTGCCTTGTTTTCTAAGCACATATTCCAAACCTTTTGTTTTGAAAATGAAAAGTAGCCTGTCCCATCCACACACAAGTTATTGGAGAGTGCATGGCCAGCATCACCTTGCACAGTTTGAAGGGCGGTGTTTCTGGTGCTGGAGTTGGGCCACAAAATGATGGCATGCCATGTGCTCCAGTCGTAGTGCCCATCACCCCTGATGCAGAACCCCCTTCTGCTCCTGTCTCTGCTTCTCCTTCTCCTTAACCATGCTTCACCTCCATGACCATGCTTCACCTCCATGACCGTGCTTCACCTCCATGACCGTGCTTCACCTCCATGACCGTGCTTCACCTCCTTGACCGTGCTTCACCTCCTTGACCTTGCTTCATCTCCATGACAGTGCTTCATCTCCATGACAGTGCTTCATCTCCATGACGGTGCTTCACCTCCATGACCGTGCTTCACCTCCATGACCATGCTTCACCTCCATGACAGTGCTTCACCTCCATGACAGTGCTTCACCTCCACGACCATGCTTCACCTCCATGACCGTGCTTCACCTCCATGACCGTGCTTCACCTCCATGACCGTGCTTCACCTCCACGACCATGCTTCACCTCCATGACCGTGCTTCACCTCCATGACCATGCTTCACCTCCACGCTTCACCTCCATGACCGTGCTTCACCTCCATGACCGTGCTTCACCTCCTTAACTATCTTTCAAAGCGCCTGCGCAAGTGGCAGCTCCCTGACCTTCTGCTCTCTGCCGGCTGGGAAAGAAATCTCTATAGGGAGATGCTCCACACAAAGATGGCAGACAGACCATCTTTTCTTCTACTTGGCTCAGAGAAGAGCAGAAGTCATCCTGTATCTGCAGTTGTTTGTTCATAACATTAGCTCTAGCAAAAAGCTAAAGCTGCCTCATTCCAGTTCTAAAAAGTGAGCAGGATATGTCTTCCTGCAGATTCCACATCATGCGTATTTCCACAACTGTCAAACTGGATCTGTAGGATTTTCAGCACTCTTCCGACCTGGCTTCCCAGCAGCTCTGCCAATGAGATGCCAGAGTCACCAAAAGTGATGAAAAGTCCATAATAACACCACTCTTGTTGATGTCAGTTGCTTTTTCCTTGCACCACAGACTGCAATTTTCTCTTATTTTAACTTTTTTTTTACTCGTTTACTCATTGATGCTGCCACCTCCAAATCCTCCGGGTTCACGTGCTGTGGGGTCTGGAACAGTCTTGCATGGAATCCGCATGTACTGCAGACCTCTCCTTCCTCTTCCTCAACAGCATCTGCCTAACTACCTCCGGCCAGCCGAGAGGAGAGAATCTGGCAGAGGATGACAGCACCAAAGCTTGTTGTCTTTGACTTCCAACCCACAAAACCAGTGATGTTGCAGCTGCAGAGCAACCCTGTGGGAGCGGGGGCAAGGGGGGGGGGGTTGGGTTATCTGAAAATAGTGAAGTAATTATCATCTCTGATCAATGAATCTTGCTGATACGTTTGGGATACTCCATCTCATTTCCGTGGAAACCCTAGCCGGCCCCTCCCACATTTGCTATTCACTCCTTCTGCTCATACAAACATCATGATGAGTTTCTTACTTTGTTACAAAAGGGAGGCTGTAGAGAGAGCAATGCGCAATCGATTGGACAGAGGGTGTTAACATGAGATATTTTCTGGTTCCGTACAAAGGTGGACATCTTCATCCTATCTTGGATTTCCATTTTCTCAACAGTTATTTACAGAAGCAAAAGTTCGAATTTATAATAGTTGTGCAAGTCGTGAACTGCTTCAGTTGCTGTGGCTAGACTTGTTAAGCAACTAGGATGGTTCTTGCCATATATCGCTAAACTGTTGACCCTGGAAGCATGTGAGTTTTGTGGTGCAAGAACAGCTCTCCAGTTTATGACTTTCCCCTTCAGGCTTGCACCAGTCCCGAGTCCTCACCAATGTAGGACCCTGAGCCAGTGCACACACCAGCAGGTAAATACCTCAATGACTGGATAATCAAGACGAATCCTCTGGATCCACAGCAGACCATCCACAAGCACCAAGTAACCTTTTTCACAGTCTCACTTTCTCACTGAAACCTCAGCAACTCTCAGTGGATTATCTGCCAAAGGCACAGTATTGCAGTAACCTGGCAGGAGAGCCTTGAGATAGGTTGGATAAGCCCCAAGTGACAGATATGACATATGCCACTATTGTGCAATAGAGGCACGTATTACTCTCATTAATTCTGAAGTTTCCACATCATTGTTTTGAAATTAGAGCTATCAAACTAGTGCTCTTACCATCTTCCCCTCATATCAAGACATCTACCTGCAGATCTTCATGGATAGCATGCCAACACTGCACTGCGAGTGCCGGGAGAGAAGAGAGTTAAAGGTTCTCTCCTGCATCCTAGAGAGAGGGGGGACAGTTCCCATAAAAACATATCTGAAAGAGACACGTTAGTGACAGATTCCTTACCTTAGAATATCCCCAGGCGTCAGGCTGGATCCGGAAAGTTTTGCGTAGCAGTACCTTTGCACGTCGGTAGGCGCGTCGTGCGGCTCCGCGTTCGTCGTTGAGATCGCCGGGATGACGTCGCGGCCAGTACTTAGACGCCGCCCATGCGCGCTGACGTCAGTTCTTTCTTTTTCCGTGCCAGTAAGCGCAGATCCGGAGAGAGCAGTGCCCCAGTCATTTTTTGACTGAACTTTTTGTGATTTTTTGTCACTGTTTTTCTCGAGTCGTTCGACTCCAACGGTGTCAGTAGGGATGCCCGGCTTCAAGCCATGCGACGCCTGTGGTCGGATGATGTCGATCACGGACCTGCATCGAGACTGTCTCTACTGCCTCGGGCACGACCACGACACCAAGTCGTGCCCTGACTGTCGGGCCTTGCATCTGAAGGCTTTGCGAGAGCGGTCTCAAAAGCTCCTCGAGGTCCGGCAGTCGGCTCCGCGCCAATCCAAGCCCCGGTCACGAGAGAGGTCGAGGGGCCGGTCGCGGAGTCCTCATCGTTCTTCGGGGTCAAAGTCTTCGCACTCCTCCGGTAAGTCGAAGCACAAGAAGTCGAAGAAGCGTCATCGCTCGACGACTTCCCCTCGCCGGTCGCGCGACTCGGCTGAGGGTCCCGTCGGCACCGTCCCCGCGGCTCCGGGAGTGCCTGTGGAGCCGCCGCCGCATTACCCGCCCTACCCGGGTTCGGCGGCGACTCCGGCCGAAATACAGGAGTTCCTGTCGGCCATGGCCCGCCTCTTCGGGCCTCAAGGTCCCCCCGGTGCACCTTCGGGCCCCGCGGGCCCTAGTGGGGTTCCTCCTACGGCGCCGCCGGCGACTCTGGTCCCGGCGCCGCCAGCGACACCAGCCCCGGCCCCGGCTCCGGTGCTGCCACAACCCCTGTCGACGCCCGTTGACCTAACGACACCTCCACCGGCGTCGCTTTCACCGGTGCCGTTCACGGCGACGCCCGGGGCTCCGGGCGGCGTCGTCCCCAGGTTCTCTCCGGATCCGGACTCTGCGCCGGACCGACGTCGATCGACGCCGGCTCCGGCGCCGATGAGACCTTGGGTCCCACATGTCCCTCCTCCTTACATTGACCCTGATTTGGAGGACGAAGAGAACTGGGAGGGGTCTGAGGACCCTCTCACTGCCCAATGTGAGTATGATCAGGACTGGGCTGAGGAACTTGGGGATGCCAGTGGTCTGGACACCTCTCCTGACATTGGCATGCTGTCTCCTCCTTCCGTGGCAACGGAGGAGGGAGCAAACTTTGCTACGGTGTTGCGTAGGGCAGCTGAGGCCCTGCACCTCCAGTTACCTACAGTGGCTGTCAGGACTAACATCCTGACGGAAGTGCTTCAGCCGGCAGCTACCTCCTCGGAGCCACTGCTGCCGTTCAACGATGCACTTTCGGACGTTCTTTTGGGCACCTGGTCCAAGCCCACCACAGGGGCTCCTGTGGATAGGAACGTAGCCCGATGCCATCGCCCTGCTCCGGGCGACCCCCTGTTCCTTTCCCAACACCCCACCCCTGAGAGCTTGGTTGTCCAAGCCTCTGCCTCTCAAAGCACCTTCCCTACCGCTCCCCCGGATAGGGAATCCAAAAAACTGGACCAATTTGGGAAGAAGGTTTTTTCTTCCACCAGTGCTGGCTTGAGGTCTGTCAACACCACTTGCCTCTTGGGCCGATATACCCACTCCTTGTGGGATTCGGTGGCGCAGATCCTGCCCCAGTGTCCTGAGGAGGCCCAGGCACTGCTTTCCCGCGCCATTGCGGAAGGAAGAGATGCGGCAAAATATACCATCCGATGTGGCCTAGATACCGCCGACTCGCTAGGCAGATCGCTTGCGACTACAGTGGCGCTGCGCCGTCACGCCTGGCTGAGGACCACTGGTTTCTCGGGCGATGTCCAAAACACACTTATGGACATGCCCTTTGAGGGTGTCGACCTTTTCGGCAACAAAGCAGACCACGCGCTGGAGCGCTTTAAGGACTCGCGGGCTACAGCCACGTCCCTGGGCCTTTCTGCTGTGCGCCCTCCGCAACAGTCTGCTTTTCGCCCCTTTCGTGGCCACGGAAGGGGCGCCCAGTCACGTCCGCTGCCCAGCCACCGGCCCGTGCAGCAAGCGTCTTCGCGTGGCCGAGGACGTGGCTCCCGCCGCGGCGGGTCGGGTAACCAGCGTGTGGGTCAGGCCCCACCTCCGCCCCGTCCGCGGCCTCCAAGCCCTCCTAGTCCATCCTTTCAGGTTCACAGCACGCCAGTGGGGGGCAGGGTCCGCCATCACCTTCACCACTGGCGTGCCATCACATCGGACAAGTGGGTCTTGGACATAGTCCGAAGGGGCTACTCCCTCCCCTTCGAGACTACTCCCCCAGCCATGCCACCGCATGTCGGGGGATCGTTTGGTACTTCTTCAAAAGGAAGTCGCGGCCCTCTTGGCCAAGGGGGCCATCGAGCGTGTTTCGACCCCAGAACTAGGGCGTGGTTGTTACTCCCACTACTTTCTGGTGCCCAAAAAGGACAAGGAGGACATGCGTCCTATCTTGGACCTCCGGAACGTCAATCGCTTCCTCCGGAAGGAGAAGTTCAAGATGCTCACCCTAGCTCAGGTCTTGACTGCCCTCGACCCTGGAGACTGGATAGTAGCGTTGGACTTGCAGGACGCATATTTTCACGTCCCCGTCCTGCCGGCCCACCGGCATTACCTGCGGTTCACGGTAGGCCTCGAGCATTTTCAGTTCACCGTGCTCCCCTTTGGCCTTACCAGCGCCCCTCGGGTGTTCACGAAAGTGATGGCGATGGTCGCAGCTCATCTGCGCCGGGCAGGGGTTCCAGTCTTCCCCTACCTCGACGACTGGTTGCTGAAGGCGGGCTCGTCCCAGGCAGTCGTCTCCCACCTCCAGACTACGGCCGAACTCCTGCACTCGCTGGGGTTCTCCATCAACGTGCCGAAGTCGCACCTGATTCCTTCTCCACGGCTCCTTTTCATCGGAGCAGTTCTGGACACGACGCAGTTTCGGGCCTATCCTCCCGAACGGCGAGTCCAGGATATTCAGGCTATGATTCCGATCTTTCGGCCTCTATCCTGGGTTTCGGTACGGATGACCCTGAGGCTGCTGGGCCTCATGGCCTCCTGCATCCTGCTGGTCGATCATGCCAGATGGCATATGCGGGCTCTGCAGTGGGACCTGAAGTTCCAGTGGGCGCAGCATCAGGGGAACCTGTCCGATTACGTCCAGATCTCGGAGGGGACTGCAAGACAGTTGCAGTGGTGGCTCTTGAACCGGCAATGGGTCATGGGCAGATCCCTCTCCCTTCCCCAGCCAGAGCACACAGTTGTGACGGACGCGTCCCTTCTGGGATGGGGCGGTCACATGGGAGAGGCGGAGATCAGAGGCCTCTGGTCTCCGGCAGAGTCCCGGCTCCATATCAACCTTCTGGAGCTCCGGGCGATCCGACTTGCACTCAAGGCATTCCTTCCCTCTGTCAAAGGGAAGGTAGTGCAGGTGTTCACAGACAACACCACCGCCATGCGGTACTGCAACAAACAAGGCGGGGTGGGATCGTGGACCTTATGTCAGGAGGCTCTGCGTCTCTGGACATGGCTGGAACATCAGGGCATATTCCTGATGGTTCAACACCTGGCAGGTTCCCTGAACGCCAGGGCGGACGAACTCAGCCGCAGGTGCATGATGGATCACGAATGGCGTCTTCACTCGGAGGTGGCGCAAGGACTCTTTCTACAGTGGGGAGAGCCTTGGTTAGATCTATTCGCCACCGAAGAGAACGCGCAATGTCATCAGTTCTGCGCGTTGGAATTTCCAAGGCGGCACTCGCTCGGCGACGCTTTTCATCGCGAGTGGAGTTGCGGTCTGTTGTACGCCTTTCCGCCTATACCACTTCTACCCAGAGTGTTGAAGAAGATTCGGCGCGACCGGGCCCAAGTCATACTTGTGGCTCCGGACTGCGCTCGAAGAGTTTGGTATCCCGAGCTACTCAGTATGAGCGTCGATCCCCCGATCCATCTGCCTCTTCGGGAGGATCTTCTGTCGCAGCAACAGGGGACGGTCCTCCACCCGAACCTGTCCAGTCTCCACCTCCTTGCGTGGAGATTGAGCGGCGGCAGTTGATTCCTTTCGACTTGCCTCCCGAAGTTTGTGATGTGATTCTGGCAGCCAGGCGTTCCTCCACTAAGGTGGTATACGCCTGCAGGCGGAACAAGTTTGTGGCATGGTGCACAGCAAAGGCTGTGAATCCCTTTTCTGCTCCTCTTTCTGAGGTTCTTCTGTTCCTTCTTTCTCTGGCCCAACAGGGTTCCTCCCTGGGTACCATCAAGGGCTATTTTTGTGCAATCTCGGCCTTCCTCAGGCTTCCTGATCAGCCCTCCCTTTTCAAGTCCCCTATTGTTAACAGGTTTCTTAAAGGCATTACACACCTCTTCCCTCCTGTTCCGTTTGTAATGCCTCAGTGGGACTTGAACTTGGTTCTTACCTTTTTAATGTGCGCTCCCTTTGAGCCTCTACATAACTGTCCTCTTCGTCTTCTCACTCTGAAGACAGCCTTTCTGGTGGCCATCACCTCCGCTCGGCGGGTGAGTGAGCTTCAGGCTCTTTCGTGCAAACCCCCCTTTCTGTCTGTCCATCCAGACAAGGTTGTTCTTAGGACGCGTCCGTCCTTCTTGCCAAAGGTGGTTACTGCCTTCCACATTGGGCAGACCATCACTTTGCCCACCTTCTTTCCGCCTCCGCATCCTTCCAGAGAGGAAGAGAGGCTCCACCGTCTGGACCCAAAACGTGCGCTTTCCTTTTACCTCAACCGCACACAACAGTTCCAGGTGGATGACCAGCTCTTTGTTGGCTACGTGGGCGCCAAAAAAGGTCGGGCGGTACACAAGAGGACCATCTCCCGCTGGGTAATCTTGTGTATCAAAGCCGGCTATTCTTTGGCTAAGAAGGAGCCCCCTGTTGGGCTACGTGCCCATTCTACCAGGGCAACAGCTGCTACCACGGCTTTAGGCCGCGGTGTTCCGCTACAGGATATATGTCAGGCAGCTACGTGGGCCTCGCTGCACACGTTTACCAAGCATTACTGCCTTGACAGCCAGGTCCGGAGGGACGGCTTCTTTGGCCGCTCTGTCCTCCGGGACTTCCTTGTCTGAATCTGTTCGCAGACCCACCACCGGGGTTGGTATTGCTGGGGTATCTATTCTAAGGTAAGGAATCTGTCACTAACGTGTCTCTTTCAGATGCACAAGTTACTAACTTGTGTAACGATATATCTGTAAGAGACAGTAGTTAGTGACAGATTCCTACCGCCCCACCCATCCTCCCCGTTCTGCGAACTGATTTCTAGGGTTAAGGACATCCCTTTCAGGGCCCTAGTATTTTTTCAGACACCAATGTCAGCTTCTTGCATGGCTCTGCGTTCCTGGCGCGGAAAGTCGTGTACAGAACTGACGTCAGCGCGCATGGGCGGCATCTAAGTACTGGCCGCGACGTCATCCCGGCGATCTCGATGCCGACGACGGATGCGGAGCCGCACGACGCCGCCTACCGACGCGCAAGGGTACTGCTACGCAAAACTTTCCGGATCCAGCCTGACGCCTGTGGATATTCTAAGGTAAGGAATCTGTCACTAACTACTGTCTCTTACAGATATATCGTTACACAAGTTAGTAACTTGTGCCACAGGGACAGAGCGTTCACCAGAGTAGATAACCTGAGAAGATTGACTTCAGTTACCACTTGGAGCTGACTGCAGCGGCTCTTTTGAGAGGTCTTTAATGTGTGGTGTGTTCTATGAGTAGAATTACTGCAGCGTCACAGAAGACAAAGAGCAAAGTCTTTTACTCATTAGAATTTCCTGGATAATGTTTTCTAGGTGCCACATTTAGTATCCCCTAGAACTTTAACCTTCATTGTTTTTCTCTAATTCTCTTGATTCCCAAGATCATTAGAAAGCTACTGAGACCTGGAGCGGAGTTCATTTTCATTTTGACAGCACCAGACATGCTTAATTACCTCATCTCCACAAACTGATCCCCTATGTTCATAGAAACTCCTTCTCATAGAGGATTTTCCGAGTCATGAAGAGGGTTAAGCTCTGGACCTCAACTTACAAACCGTGATTCTCATAGTTTGAAAGTTAAGAGGCAGAGGCAAAGACAGTATTCCTTTCCTAATAAACAATGGAAGTCGCCTTGGCAACTGATGGATGATCCACTAAACCAATATACGCTGGGAGGCGGAAACAGTTTGCAGATTGGTGCGGTAAGAGATAAAATATACACAATTGGTGGATTTGCTTCCTGTTTTGCAGTCTGACCTGTTACTACCCAAGGATAGACCTAAACAGAGGAACAGTCACAGGGAGTTCCTGGTGGTTCTGTCAGTGTCTCTTCCACACATACAGGGTTCTTTTTCCAATTTATGGTGTTTACCAGATTTGTATAAGGCTTACAGAATGTCTCTCTTCGTCATCCCAAGCCCCTATCTTGACACCATTCATTCTTTTGTATAAGGGGTCTGCTTTTGGTAGTCACATTTCTAATGCAGCGCCCTTTGTGGCTCCTTTGCTCATTTTAGAGTTCTGGATATTGAAAATGCAGTTGTGACTACATCAACCCTAATGGTGGCAGGGTTGCAGTCACTGTCTTTTTAACCTCCCAGCATCCTCTTCTCCTACAAGATAAGTATAGACCTTGTTTCTATCTAAGATAGGCTCAGAATTCCTTATCTTCCACCGTGTAAACATATTTTTTACCTACTCATCTGTTGAAAAATAGAGGAGACATTGCACAAGTTGGATCTGAGGAGAGCTCTCGGTGCTCATTAATTCCTCAGAAGGTAGGCTTTGGTATTGTTGGGACTAGCTGAACAGAAGTCTCTAATTGTGGGACTCCAAGTTCAGAAGCCAACATGTTAGGAGCCGATGTTGTACTGCAGCCGAGCAGCCCGAGGCAATGTGAACAAAGCAAGATGTGGTCTTGAGATGCTGCAGAGGAGAATGCAGTGGGTTTCCGCCTCACTCACTAGGTGTGGTAGACCTGATTTCCACAAGTAGGGATGAATGCATAGTTTATCGATGCGTGCATGGTCTCGCTCATAGTTTATCGATGCGTGCATGGTCTCGCTCATAGTTTATCGATGCATACATGGTCTCGCTCATAGTTTATTGATGCATGCTTGGTCTCGCTCATAGTTTATCGATGTGTGCATGGTCTGGCTCATAGTTTAGCGATGCGTGCATGGTCTCGCTCATAGTTTAGCGATGCATGCATGGTCTCGCTCATAGTTTATCGATGCATGCATGGTCTCGCTCATAGGAGACCTTTTTGGATTATATTACATCTCCCTGTATGCAGGACCTTAAAAAATGTCCACCAGATTCCAAATATCTCGGAATTTAAAATTTGTGTGGCAACTAGAGATTCTGCGTGAATCAAAATTTCACAATCTGCTGTACCAGGTGTGAAAACCTGGTCGAATATGTCTAGAGAAAATGTCCTCACGTTTACAATAATAAGCAAAAAATGTGCGGTAACGGCCATTTCTGTGCTAATTCCATTTTCCATATGGGACATCTCGTAATGGTGCGATAAATCATCCGGAATTTCCCGGGATTTCCTTGTGCGGTATTGCCACATAAGTTCTGCGGAGGCTCAGATGGCGGCCTTAATGTTAGGCATCCCGAATACAAAGTACAAATACATCAAGTTACGATGCCAGATTTTCTGTCTCACTGAGCGCAAGCTCGAGAGCTTTTCTAAAACCCCTGCAGAGTTCTTTGGAAATGAAATTGTGTTTATTGCTGCCGGGAGTTTACATTTTCAAGACAGGGCTGAAACAGTTGAAAATTTATGGGATTTTAAGATCAATGAAATGGACTCCAAGCCTCCATGGAAATGTTGAAGTCAGAGTGTGTTTACATAGGGTAGGCGACTGAAGCTGCATTGGCAATACAATGTTCTCATCTGTGCTACACATTTCAAATAAAACAAGCCCAAATGTTTATTGGCGGCTTGTGGTAGTTGTGTGCTCGTCTGTTTTACCTAAGAATATTTGTGAGTGCGGTTAACACTGGCATCACCGAGTAACCTTTTGTCGCGCTAAAAGACAACCCCCCTGACAGTGTCTTTCTGATGCCTCCTTCAGCACTCGTTAAATAAGAACCCATACATACGTCAGTCAAAAGCTACAAGACGTATGCTTCTAAAATAGGACCACATCCCTTATTTATTCATGTTCATCATGCGGTTTGACCGATCCATTTTAGGGAAATTACAGTTTTTGTACATAACGTTTGTATGCTCTCCCCATTTGCATTATTGTGCAGCACTGCAGCCCTTGATTTTGGGGGCTGGGGGTTGCAGAGATAGGCATTCGTTTAACGCCAGACTCCTGATTGGCTTACTAAACTGCCACTTTAGCCTCTCTGCGCTGTTGCCATCGCCAGAATCTCAGGTGTCCCGTAGAAGTAGAGCCCCTTCCCATTCAATGCTGACATGCCCAGATCTGGACTAGGACTAGACACAGCAGTGGAGACACCGTGCAGCCTGGCCCAGGGAGCAGAGACTTCATCCTCCTGCTTGGCGATCTTCCTTGGGCAGTTCCAGCCCAATCTCATCCAGCCCACGCTGAAGGTGGTACGATAGTCCTAAGGAGGGTCTAATGATGCACCAGATAAGGAGAGAGCCCTAAGTATGGCTGACCCTTTCCCTGGTCAAGGAAAGATTTACGTAACATGGCTATTTATCCACAAGCAAAGTTGTAAGGAATTGTGGAAGGGAAGTATTGACTGATTGCCCCTCAGATTGCGTACGGCATACAACCTAAGGCAGCAGTGTACTGTAAACACATTTTGGTGGCAGCATGCCTCTAGCAACAGAAGAGTGCTGGTAGTATGGAGTTGGGAAGGTCAAATCCTCTGCATGGTTAACGACGTGTACTCCTGCCCTGAGTGCCTAACTGGTCTGTTTTCTGGATCCCAAATGCTGATTTTGTGTCATAGGTAAACACGGGTCATGCGTGTGCGCCATGACACTGGCCTGTCTCATGGATTGTGGTCTTGTTGGTCTAGAAGGGCGCCCAAAGTGCTACCCTCATAGTGGTGGAAGGGTACCACCTTCACCAGGAGTTAAGCAGCACGAGCACGGAGGTGGCAGCATACTGTGTAGTGATCAATAGTAGTGAACCAGTCCTTTTTACTGTGTCACTCATCAACATTTTTTTAAAGTTCTGCCGCTGTGTGCTTAACTCACCCTTGGCCTACATCAGGTGGATGTGGAGTGCTGTGCTGTGCAGAAGTTGTGACTCTGCGCTGGATGTATGTGTCCCTGGGAAGGGTACAGTACAGGGTTAGAGCAGTACTGTGCAGTATATGGTGTAGTTATGCCATATACTTAATGTATGTATGCCTGCGGAGAATACATTACATGAGAGATATAGTGCTGTGCTGTGCATGCGCAATGTAGGCATGTGCTGGGTGTATGTGTGCTAGCGTGAAGTACAATACATGAAGGGTGAAGTGTTGTGCATTGCACACATGGTGAATGTGTGTGTGTTTGCAGTGAGTGTGTTTGCAAATAGCACACTCTGGTACAATACAGAAAGGCTACAGTACTAAACAGTGTGTACAGATTGAATGTGAGTGCTGAATGTATGTGTGTGTGTCTTTAGTGGCAAAATGCATGGAGGTGATAGTACTGGAGAGAGTGTGTACTGAGAAAATACAGTGAGTGAAAGTGTGCCTGCAATGGTACATGCTAGAAATGGGCTCTCTAGTTAGCAGTTGTCCAAGCATGGACCCACAATCCTAGTCAGGGTGAGTAAGTTACACACTAAAGATAACATGTGCTCACCCCCTTGGTAGCTTGGCACAGAGCAGTCAGGCTTATTCCCAGAGGCGATGAGTAAAGTATCTATGCGCATACACACAGTGAAAACACCACAAATGTACTCCACACCAGTTTAGAAAAATAGCCAATATTTATCTGCGTTAAAGAAGACCAAAACAACAAAAATCCAACATACACAAGTCAAGATATGAATTTTTAAAGAATTAAATAAAAATGCAGTGTTTAGAAGTCTATAGCTCCTACTGGGGTTATGTGGTCGCATTTGACCAGGACAAATCCAAAAGTTCAGTCCGACTGCGATGGAGCGCGGGCCGGATAAAGGAATCACGCAGATCTCCTTACAGTACTTTGGATGCGTCGTAAATCAAAGATGACGCGTGGCGCAGAGGAGGTGAGGCATCGCGGATGCATGTGAGGTGTCAGTGCCTCAAGGCGGTACAGGGTCGTTGAAGCTTTGCCGCTCCGGTACGATGCGTTGCACAGAGGAGGTGATGCGTTTCGTTGCACATTTGGTGAGCGGTGTCCACAGCTTTGGTGCAGGCAGCGGCAATGCATCTAGTTTTGCAGAAATGCGGCAGTTCCGAACTGACGTTTGGAGTTGATGCGTCGGTTTCTTGATTGCAGCACCAAATTCACTCCCAAGGGCTCAGGAGTGGATTTGGCACCACTTGGCAGGACAGGACTCACAGCAGAGGAGCCAGGTGCTGGTAGCAAGATGCAGGTGAAGTCTTTGATGCCCCTGAGACTCCAGCAGAAGGAGGGAAGCTCAGTCAAGCCCTTGGAGAAACTTTAGAAAGCAGGAAGCAGAGAATAAAGTCCAGTCCTCTCACTCCGAGGCAAGAAGCAGCAGGCCAACACAGCAAAGTGGCAGTCCCTCCTGGCAGCACAACAGCTCTTCTTCCTGGCAGAATGTCCTCAGTCCAGAAGTGTTCTGAGTACATGATGTCAGAGGTCCAGTACTTATACCCATTTTATCCTGTGAAGTAGGGAGACTTCAAAGAAAGGTCTTTGTAGTGCACAAGACCCTGTCCCTCCTGGTCCTGGCTCCCGACACACCACAGGGGGTGGAGACTTCTTTGTGTGGGGACAAGCACAGCCCTATTTAGGTGCCAGTGTCAGCTCCTCCCACCACTCTTGCTTTGGAAGGCTCATCAGCCTGGTGATGGGCCATCAGGATATGCAGGGCACACCTCAGCTCCCTTTGTGTGTGACTGTCTTGAGTGAATTCACAAAGTCCCGCTGTCATCCAACCCAGACGTGTATTCGAGGGACAGGCAGGGTCTCAGAATGGTTCAGTAAGAAAATGCCAACTTTCTAAAAGTGGCATTTTCAGACCTGCATTTTAAAAACCAACTTTACTAAAAGATGTGTGTTTAAATTGTGAGTCCAGAAACACCAAACTCCAATTTTCTATCTGCTCCCAATTGGAAGATACACTTGCAAGAGGTTACAAGGCAGCTCCAATGCTAACCTATGGAAGAGATAGGCCTTGCTGTAGTGAAAAATGAATTTAGCAGTTTTTTACTACCAGGGCATGTAAAACACCTAGGTCCATGTCCTACATTTAAATACACTGCACCCTGCCCATGGGGCTACCTAGGGCCTCATTCAGGGGTGCCTTAAATGTATTAAAAGGGAAGGTTTGGGCCTGGCAAGTAGGTGAACTTGCCAGGTCGAAATGGCAGCTTAAAACTGCTCACACAGACTCTGATGTGGCATGCCTGAGACAGGTTTGAAGGGCTATTCAGATAGGTGGCACAATCAGTGCAGCAGGCCCACTAGTAGCATTTGATTCACAGACCCTGGGAAATCACAGTGCACTGTACTAGGGACTTACTAGTAAACCGAATATGCCAATCATGGAGAAACCAAATACTATTACATTTTAGAGCCAAGGCACAAGCACTTTAGCACTGATCAGTAGTGGTAAAGTGCCCAGCGTCCTAAACCCAGCAAAAACAAAGTTCAGCACATAGTCAAAACAAGAGGTCTGAAGCAAAAAGGGGAGGTTGAGACCCCAAATGTGGTCATCTACCAAGCAGCCAGATGGACTGTGTGGGGGAGGGGAAGCTCTGCAAGACTGCTGCCTGTGACCAGGTGTGGGGCCAAAGGCCTGCTAGTCTCCCTGCTTCACCAGTGCTTGCTTGTCAAGACCCTGGAGCACCAGTGCTTGCTTGTCAAAACCAGTGTGCCCTGTGAGGAGGAGGAGAGTGTTGGAGGGAGCGAGGTCCATTGGGGAACCCCATCGTGAGGACTCCCTGTGTGAGGTGAGGGAACAGCTGTGCACCAATCGGGTCGTAGCCCATGTGTAGGAGTGTCGGTTCAGCAACCCCTGTATGCCAGTAGAAGACCACTGTGGACTGAGCCATGAGAAAGCTCCGTGTGGGAATTGCCAAACCTGTACCCCAGCACTGCAGGGACTCCGTATGCCAGGAGGGATCACCGGTAACGTTGCTACTGTGCGAGTGCTTAGACTTGTAATCGCTGTGGTGGAGGTGTTTGCACCAGAGGAGTCTGCGCCCGTGCTGTAAAGTACTGCTGCAACCCCGTATGATAGGGGGGACTGCCAGTACCAACGTTGGCAAGAAGATTTGGGATGTCGCTTGAGAATAAGACTGCGGCTGCGTTTGGCGGGTCGAGCCCGTACAGTGAGAGAACTGCCCGTGACAGACCCCTGACGACTGCTGAGGACACCTCAAACGATTTTGCACCCTCGCTGGGTTCCAGTTGGGAGCTGAAGAAAGGATTCCTCCCTGCCCCCCCCACCAATCCCCCAACCCCTGCTGAATAAAGTCGATCTACAGCATCTCTGCGAGCTAGGAGCTGCTCTGATAAGTGGAGAACTCAGACAGTGCTGTTCAAGAGAGATAGCCTGTGCCACCAGGTTCTGCTGTCTGTGCCACGAGCAGCCCGACTTCTCCAAGCAGGATAAGAACTCGCAGGTGCTCACGCTGAGGACACCCGCTACACTGCTGAACGCTTCCGTACTGCAGGAGCGGGTAAGACTTGAACTGGGCTCTTTATGGCCCCGGGGGACTCGCTGCTAATGGTGCTTCGGCACCATTGACACTTTTGACTAATTCCTGAAGAGTCAAAGGGGAAGTCTTGAGTACGGCCTATTAGTGAGCCTTCCCTGGATGCGGCCACCAGTGGGGAATAACCTGAACATGTCACAAGGAAGAGGGTGGGACAGGCATTTGCCTGACCACTACTAGGGTCCCGACCTCAAAGGGATTATGTTGTTGCTTCTGAATGTCATTATTTCTTTGCATGTGTAGAGTTAGAAATAAAATACTTATTTTTCTTATAAAAAGCAAGTATTTAACTGGACATTGATTTATTGTTCTTACTGTTTGCACCTTGAGTTATGTTCACTTACCTGTAACTACACTTCCCCCACCCCTCCCAAGGGAGCCTTTGACTGCTTGTCCACAGCTACCACTAAGAGTCAAGTGCAGAAGGGGTACTTGGCTCAGTTACGCAGGATCCATAGTAAGGTGGGTCCCGGGATATCAGGAGTAAAAGGCCTCAAACACCACAGTTGGGCCCGGTAGACCCGGCGTGCCCCTCTGAAAGGGGGTCTGACATATGGGGTGCTATGTAAATGCATAACACAAAAACAGTCCTCGGGTCTATAAAATGAAGTATGAATAGTTACCACTGTGTAGACTCCGACACCTGTATTATGAAGGAAGATGGGGGAAAGATCCCTTTTAGGATGAAAACCCTCACTCACCTCACGGTGACATGCTTCATCATTTGGGTTTCTCCTCCTGGTGGAAAAGCATAGTTCCACCAGGGGCTACAACTCCCTCACTGTGAGGAAGGAGCTCAGGGATGTTTTAGTATGTTGAAGGCTCTATATTCGCAAGGATGCTAAAATCCCGTGATAAATCAGGTAAGCAAGAAAGTGCAGCGCAATTGTAAAAAATGTGGATTAAAACTACCTCGTGGCAACAAAATAGACAGTCTTTATTCACTTGCTGACACTGGTAGAGTTAAAAGCAGTGCAAACAGCAGTGTGAAAATTATACTGCTGAGTTATTTACACACGGTCAACATGTTTCAGCCTGAATGACCTATCTCAGTGTCTAGGCTTTCGTCAGGACCAAGAATAGAAAAACAAAGCTGCTGCTGAATATGAAAAAGTGTACAGAAATAAATAGGAAAATACTAGACCAGTAATCTCATGTTTCTTGTAGTATTACTGGAGAAATCCAAATTTTTGGAAAACAACCCTCACCTCTACCTGGTAACAACTCAGGGAAGGGGGGCCCCGCTCTATCCGTCGGTACCCCATCGTGGTACTCGAGTCGTCGGGCCCCCTTCCCTGAGTTGTTACCAGGTAGAGGTGAGGGTTGTTTTCCAAAAATTTGGATTTCTCCAGTAATACTACAAGAAACATGAGATTACTGGTCTAGTATTTTCCTATTTATTTCTGTACACTTTTTCATATTCAGCAGCAGCTTTGTTTTTCTATTCTTGGTCCTGACGAAAGCCTAGACACTGAGATAGGTCATTCAGGCTGAAACATGTTGACCGTGTGTAAATAACTCAGCAGTATAATTTTCACACTGCTGTTTGCACTGCTTTTTAACTCTACCAGTGTCAGCAAGTGAATAAAGACTGTCTATTTTGTTGCCACTAGGTAGTTTTAATCCACATTTTTTGCAATTGCGCTGCACTTTCTTGCTTACCTGATTGATCACGGGATTTTAGCATCCTTGCGAATATAGAGCCTTCAACATACTAAAACATCCCTGAGCTCCTTCCTCACAGTGAGGAGTTGCAGCCCCTGGTGGAACTATGCTTTTCCACCAGGAGGAGAAACCCAAATGATGAAGCATGTCACCGTAAGGTGAGTGAGGGTTATCATCCTAAAAGGGATCTTTCCCCCATCTTCCTTCATAATACAGGTGTCGGAGTCTACACAGTGGTAACTATTCATACTTCATTTTATAGACCCGAGGACTGTTTTTGTGTTATGAATTTATGAATAGGGGACTTTCTCTCCTTGCTGGTCTTTAAAAATTGTCTCCCCAGGTTCCTCCTCCACCCTTTTTCTGTTGTTATTAGTGCTATGTAAATGTACATATTGAGCATACTATACATTATCTTGGTTGTTAAGCTTTGTATGTATACACTGGTGGCCACCCAAAGTACCATTTGGCGTTCACTATAATTCTCACCAGTGACCCATATGACTCATTGGCACTGCCCCTCTGGTGGCTGGTGCGACTTCTGTCCTCATTCTTTCTCTCAGTCACTATTCCATCTCTTTTTGAAAGGTCCCCATCTGTGTTGTTAAATTGTCATAAAACGATGACTAGTATGTGTGTATGTTTTGTCTACCTGACTGTCTTACTTTTAAAGAGATCGTATTTAAAAAAAATGTCCTAGAGAGACAAAGGGTATACAAGAGGGTTCACTACATCAGAAACAAGGGGAAATTGGCAAGCACTGAGAAATCTCTCCTTCAAAAACCAATTCATTTGAAGCTGCCTACTGTCCATATTCCTTCTCTTCTGCCTCATAAAGGACCAGTTCTAGCCATCGCAGTGGTGCAGCCTCTAAATCTTGTTATTGCTGCCATTTCTGCTTGCTTTCATTGTCCAGACAGCCAACAGGTTGCATGCCTTCCTGCTAGAGCATCTCCTCTTCAAAGCTCTGAGCCTCCCTTCTGTCACCACTGACCCCCAAAAAAGACATATAGAATCTATTCAACACCTAAGAAACAATCCCATAAGATATTGAGAGATGGGTCACATCAGCGATCTTACAAAAAGAGGCTTAGACAAGGATCTTTCTATAACATATCTCTCTTGTGATGACCGACAGATGGATACATCATTCCACTCATAATTCTGAGGAGATGAACAACTCCTGATATAGACTTTTCTTCACACTGGTGAAATCTCTTACCTCAGTCTTTGGATTCAGTTATTTCCTGTATACAGAAGGTGAATGACATAGTTGCTTTCCAAGAAGTTACCTTCTGATTGACACTTCTACCTGCAGATTCCTTACCTGTTGATCAACTCCAGTTGTGAAACTGGATTGAGAAACCGGATCTAGAAACTTTCCTAAGCTCTCCTGCGCCAGGAGGTGATGCTGGTTCCATATTGGCACCAGAAGCAATGCCTTAGTGATGTCACAGGAGCCAAATGGAGCCCACCCCAGTGCATTGACGTCAGTTCCCATTTTTCCATGCCCTTTGACCCAGGGGTTCTTCCACCAAAAAGACATAAAAACTGCCACAGGAAGGAGACATCATCATCTTCTTTTAGGAAGCAGTTTCACTCTTCATACTTGCACTTTGGCTGACTCGATCCATGATCTTAGATAAGTGAAACATGGATTTCTGACTTACCTGTCGACCATTCCCAAGTTGAGGCCATGCTGGACTTTCTTTGGATAGCCACATGTCCCTCTGGGCCCATCCCGAATGGTGGACATGTTCCTGCTGGTTTGTCAACTCTGGTTACTCTGGCCCCAACTGCACATGTCCACAGCTTGATGGCTTCATGCATCTTATTGGTGCCACATGTCGGATGATACATTAGGGCCCTTCTGTGATTAATGGCTCCATCAACAGGGGAGTCTCTTGGCTTGCATAGAAATCTTATATTCTTTCCTCCTCGACTTACTTTGGTGGATGTACCCCCAGTATGACAGTTGATAGTCCTTTCAGTCTTCTGCAGTCCAACACCACCAGTGTTGCGGAAGCCTCCTCATTGGGCTGGGGCACTTGTTTGGGGAGGACATGGTGCGAGACCTTGAATTAACACCAGAAAAGCAGCTACTCATCAGTATACTAGACTTGTGGGTGGTCTGCCTTTCCCTGAAGGCTTGCATCTAAGTGAGCATGATTCTAATCCCTTCTAAAGACACAACCACCCCCTATTATCAACAGACATTTTGGTGTGGGTTCTTGGACTGGACTGTGTTCTGTGAGACCTTACAGCTAATCTGGTGGGCCCTGTAGTGTGGCATTTTCCCAGTGGTTGCACACCCGGCAGGTACCCTCAATGTAAGGGTCGATGACTGGAGTCAACTCTCTATAGAGGACCACTAGGGAGAGCTTCATTCTGACATGACAGGCACGATCTTCTTCTGATTAGGATGTCCCTATGTGGAGCTCTTCACCATGTCTCAAAGTATGAAATATCCTCTGTTCTGTGCACTTTGCTACAAATAGTTCTCTGGGAGATACTTTCAGGTTCGCAGTGTCTTCTCTAAATGTTCGCGCTGATCCATATCCTTACCAGGGTCCTGCAGAAGGTGCTAGAGGATTGAGCACAACTGATCTTTATCATCCCAGATTGGGTGAGGAGTATTTGGTATGCGGATCATTGATACTACACATTTGGCCCGTTTTCCAAATATGATAGATATGCTTTTGCAGCAGACTGGTCAGGTCCTTCATCCCAATCTTCATATGCTGAGCAGTATCAACTAGAGTCCTTTTATTTACCACGGGACGTAGAGCATGTCATCCTGACTGCCCGAAAGCCTGCTGTTGGTCCAAATGCATTGATTGGTGCAAGTCTGGAGGCTTAAATCCTTTTAAGTCTCATCTTTTTGATGTTCTGCACTTTACGCTCTACCTTACCCAACAAGACTTGGCAATTTTCACAGTGAAAGGATATTTGGCTGCTCTGAATACCTTCATGTGCTTCCCCTATCAACCTTCTTTGTTTAAGTGATTCATCATGGCATAATTTGTAAAAGGCCTGTCATACTCATTTTCTTTCTCACTCTTTATTTTTCTTCAGTAGGATTTACTCATGGTGTTAACGTTTCTTAAACCTTCACTTTTCAAACTGATGCTCAGTTACACAGTTTGTCTGCTTACCTTGAAGATTGTACTCTTGGTGGTATTCACTTAGGCCCGTAGGATTGGTGACTTACAAACCCTGTCAATTCAGCTTCCTTTCACTATTTCTATCCAAACTAGCTGCTATATTGTTCTTGCCCATCTTTTATGGCCCAGGCCGTTCTCCTCCTGCATGACTTCATCACTCTTCCAGCCTTCTATCCCCCTCCTCATCTCTTCAAGGAAGAGGAGAGATTGTATACACTGTACCCGATGTGCTCTCTCTCTTACTACATCTACTATGCAAAAACGACTAAAGTGGGTGATTAGCTCTCGGGTATGCAGTGACAGACGATGATTATGAAGAAATGAGTTGCCAGTGCTGTGTGCATCTCTTCCTTCAATCAGTCAAGCAAACAGCATTTGTAGAGCGCAGCATTGTCACACCTAGGAGTATCTGGGCGCTGTGTCTCCGTCGAAGAGCCAGGTCTTGAGGCTCTTTCGGAAGTCTGCCAGCAAGGGGGCTGTGCTGAGCTGGAGGGGAAGGTCGTTCCACTTCTTGGCAGCGATTGTAGGAAAAGGAGCAGCCACCGCTGTGAGGGGTGTGTGCGAGGGTGAGTAAAGAGGAGTGCAGGTGTCTGGCGGGTTGGTGGAAGTACAGTTAATGGTTCAGGTAGGCCCTAAGTCCTGGGGGGCTTTGTAGGCGTGCGTGAGGAGCTTGACCTAGCATCTTTTCTGGATGGGGAGCCAGTGGAGGTCTCTCAGGTGGGGGCGATGTGGGTTCGTTTGGGGAGGTCCACGATGAGTCTGGCTGCAGAATTCTGCATGGTCTGGAGTCTTCTGAGGAGATGGGTGGAGATGCCGGCGTAGAAGGTGTTGTCGTAGTCGAGAAGGCTGCTGAGTGACTGTCTTTCTGGTGTTGGTTGGAATCCATCTGAAGATTCTGCTGAGCATGCGAAGTGTGTGGAAGCAGGAGGAGGCTACTGTGTTAACTTGTCTTTTCATGATCAGTTGTCTGTCGAGTTTGATGCCAAGGTTGCATGCGTGGTCGGTCGCTGAGGGTGTAAGTCCGAGTTCTGCCGGCCACCAGCTGTGGGCCCATGCGGATGTGTTCTACCCGAAGAACAGTACTTCAGTTTTGTCGGAGTTGAGTTGGAGGCAGTTGTCTCTCATCCATTAGGCTACGTTGTTCATGTCATTGCAGAAGTTGGTTTTGGCGTCGGAGGGGTCCTCGGTGAGCCATTGGATCAGTTGAGTGTCATCTGCGTAGGAGATTATGTTGAGTCCATGGGGTCTGACTACGTCTGTGAGGGGGGGTCATGTAGATGTTGAACAGGATGGGGCTGAGGGATGATCCTTGTGGTACCCCGCATATAATGTCTTTGGGTGCGGAGGTGAAGTGAGGCAGTTGGATGCTCTGTGTGCGTCCTGTGAGTAAAGAGGCGATCCACTGAGGGCGTCTTGCTGTGTGCCTGTGTTCTGGAGTCTGTTGATGAGGGTGTTGTGGGAGACTGTGTCGAATGCCACAGAGCGGTCGAGGAGGATCAGGGCCACGGTTTCTCCATGGTCAAGGAGTGTTCTGATGTCATCTGTTGCAGTAATCCGTGCAGTCTCAGTGCTGTGGTTGGCACGGAATCCTGATTGAGAGCGGTCCAGTAAGTGGTTTTGTTCCAGGAATTCGGTGAGCTGCAGGTTGATGGCTTTCTCGAGAACTGTGGCTGAGAAGGGAAGCCAGCAGATTGGACGGTAATTGCTGAGATCATTGGGGTCAGCGGAGGCTTTCTTTAGGAGGTGTCTGACGTCTGCATGTTTCCATCTGTCCGGGAAGGTTGCTGTGGCGATGTAGGTGTTGAGGATGCTGGTGAGTTGCATTCTGATTGGGTTTGTTGCAAGGCTGTAGACTTGATGGGGGCAAGGGTCAGTGGGCGCCCCGAGTGAATGGAAGACATGATGGCAGAGGTGGCCAGGTCGGTGAGCAGCGACCAGGTGGTGATGGTTTGGCTGATGTTCGCTGGTTGATTGAGGTTGTCGGGTCGAGGGTGGCGGGTTGGATGTTGAAATTGTTGTAGATTTTGTTGATCTTTCTGTGGAAGTAGTCTGAGAGGGTGTCGCAGAGTTCTTGGGAGGGGTTTCTGGTGTTCTCTGTGGCGGTCGGGTTGGAAAATTCCTTGACTATGTTGAAGAGTTACTTTGTGTGGTTGGCTGCGGAGTCGATGCTGGTGGTGATGGCTGCTTTCTTGGCTTCTTTGATGTGCCAGTAATGGATGCTGAGGGCTGTTTTGTGAGCTGCTCTGTTGGCGGGGTTCTTGGTGGTGCGCCATCATTTCTCCAGTTGGTGTCAGTTGCTCTTGGTGGTCCTGAGTTCTGGGCAGTACCAGCTGGCATGTTTGGGGATCTTGTTGGATTTTGTAGGCTTCAGTGGGGCAACTCTGTCGGCGGTGTTGTTGATCCAGGCCGCAAAGTTCTGGACGGCCTGGTCGAGGTCTGTTGAGGCCTCAGGTTGGGAGGTTGTGAGGGCTTGTGACCACTGAGTTTTGGTGACCTTGCTTCAGCTGCGGTGGGAGGAAGTCTGACGCCTGGTGATGGCGCGCTGGGCGTCGGTGATACAAGTGTACAATGGTGTGGTCAGTCCAGGTGAGTTCTGTGGTGAGGCTGAATTTGATTCTGTCGCTAGAGGTGAAAATGGGTCCGAATGTGTGTCTCCCTTTGTGCGTGGGTTCGGTGACCAGTTGTGTGAAGCTGATGTTGCTCATGTCCCCTAAGAGGTTGATGGAGTTGGCGTTGTTGGGGTCGTGGATGTGGAATTTGAGGTCGCCAAGTAGGACGTAGTGGTGAGAGTCGATTGCTAGGGGTGCGATAAAGTTAGGGATGGCATCGCAGAATGTTGCTCAGGGTCCCGGGGGTCTGTAGGCGCCGGTGCCTCTTATCGTGGTCTTCCCGTCGGTTTGTAGTGGGAAGTTGAAGTGTTCCATGAGAGGTGTGGGGTCGTCGTTGGTGATGATGCATCTGATGGTTTCCTTGAAGATGATGGCAATGCCTCCGCCTTGTTTGTTGGCGCGGTCACGGTGTATCATCTTGTACTTTTCGGGAGTGGTGGTGGTAATGTTGGGGTTGGAGTAGGGTTTGAGCCACAAATCGGTGATGAAGGCAGCGTCCATGGAGAGGCTGGTGATTGTGTCCCAAATTTCCCTGGCGTGTTTGTAGAGTGAGGGGGCGTTGAGCAGGATACAATGGAGTGGTTGCGGGTATTCTTGGTCTTGTGGGCAGGAGTGGGGCGGGATCTTTCGTAGGTTGTGTCGCAGGAGAAGTGGGAGTGTCGGCAGGTGAAAGGTCTTTTGGTGGATCATGGGGAGGAGGAGACACAGCTGTTTTGGCATCCCAGTGAAGACCTGAAAATACGCATCCTCACTCTTGTGGAAGATGCCGAGACTAGAGGCCATATCACTAAGAGCGAGGCTAAATTTCTAACCACCACGCCGGGTAAAATACCATATTTTTACATTGTGCCAAAAACGCACAAAAACAAAATACCTCCGCCTGGACGCCCTATCGTATCAGGCATAGGATCCCTGCTGGAACCCCTCTCACGCTATTGTGACCATTTCCTGCAACCATTGGTTCAATGCACTAGCACTTACCTCAAAGACACCAAAGACTTACTTGGCCTCATTAATTCTTTATCTTACAATTCAGACACCTCTTTTTTGGTCAGTCTTGACGTGGAGAGCCTGTATACCAGTCTCCCGCAAGATGATACCCTACAGGTACTGCAATCCGCCATCAATGATACCAATTGGCAATATCGAACTTCCAAAACATTTGTTCTTGATTGTGCCACACTTGCACTCAAAGAGAATTTCTTTGAGTTTGAAGGCCGGCTCTTCCTACAGAAGTACGGCACTTCCATGGGGAGCGTTTTTGCCCCCAGCGTGGCCGGCCTCTACGTCTATGACTTCGAGACCAAATATCTACTTAACAACAACCAGTCACGCTTTCCCCAAGTCAGATTCTACAAACGTTACATCGATGATATCTTACTGATCTGGGAAGGTAACAACGTCTCACTCACTACATTCTGTGAATGGCTTAACACATGTGATCCTAACCTTCGTTTCACACACAGCTCTGACAGATACAAGACTACATTCCTTGACTTGGACATTGAAGCAGTAGGAGGAGGACTGAAGAGCAAAACCCATTTCAAAACCACTGCCCGCAATTCCCTTCTACACTTCACAAGCTTCCACCCCAGATCACTGCGGGAGAATCTCCCCTACGGCCAGTATCTCCGGCTTCGTAGAAACTGCAGTGAAATAGGAGACTACAAATCCCAAGCCAGAGATCTAAATGACAAACTACGTCAGCGGGGCTACCCCAAATGGATTACAGACAAAGCCAACAAAAGGGCCAGGAATCAGAACCGTGAGGGACTGATTGAAACACCAGCACGAGAATCGACACTGTCGCCACTCACATGTGTGACCACATACAACGCCGTCTCTCACAAAGTCTCACAAATCATTCGCAAAAACTGGAAAATACTGAAGACAGGCAATTTTGATTGGGAACTTCCTCTCCTCTCCAACAAGAGAGCCCGATCAATCAAAGACGCAATAGTCTCCACCCGACCTAAACCACAACAGAGGCCAGTTCACACAGTCCTCAATGCCTGGGGGCTCCCGGGCGTGGTGGGCCACTTTCCCTGTGGCAACTGCAGCGTGTGCCATATCACCGAAACCACCAAAAGCCTCAGTTTGGAACCAGGGAAAACCTGGCAACTGAGACAACATACAAACTGTAACACAGAACACGTGATTTACCGCATTACCTGCCCTTGCAATCTCATCTATATTGGCATGACCAATCACAAGATCAAGACAAGGATCTGCGAACATCGCAGTACTATACGCTGTAAGAAAAACACAACCCGCATGACTAACCACTTCATTGAAGTGGGCCACACGACCAATGATATGCGCTGGGTCATCATAGAAGCACTGGACCCGAGTCTACCAAATATCCAGAGCCGTCTCCTCGAGAAGGAGCAAAGATGGATTTATCGCCTGTCCAGCGACAAAATTGGCCTCAATGACAACATTCCTTGGAACAGTCTCAGGAGAACCTAAACACTATTCCATCATATCACTGCTCACCTTCCATTGAGCACCTCTCCTGCAGCTGAGCTCTAACAGAGATGGCACCCCCACAGAGTAGCCTTTATCCACCTATGGCCTAATCTTAATGCCCTTATTCTGGGCCCCCTGCACATCTAGCCGTGCATCGCCATCCCTCCTTGTCTTCTTCAATTCTCTGCATTAACTCCAGTGTACGTTTCCTCACTTTGGGCCGTTCCTTTACAGAGGCCCTTAGTTTAGGGAACCTTGGCCACTATGCTTCCAGTCCTAGCAGCCTGGTTCCATCCCGGGTCGCTCCAATATGGCCGCCCCGTTTCCCATTCCCCGTCAGTACCATAGCGCATGCGCACCCTTCCGCCGCATTCATGGCTCCTGGATGCAGCCGATTGACTGCGCACGGCAGCGCTCCTCCGTGTTTCCTCTACGAGCATACTGGCACGTACTCCAGAGATGACACGGGCTTAAATAGTACGATCCTCCCCGCGCTACACACCAGCCGGGACGACGGGATACCACACTAGGTTCTCAGACAGGTTCCACCCCGATACCAAGTAAGGTTGCGTAACTTCTTCTTTTTCCACAGCAGGACCTGAGCACGCTTGTGTTTCCGTGCTCATCCCAATCTTCACTTTTCCCCAGATTCGGTCATCGGATGTGACCCCTCCCGAGTCTCGATCGGCTGCCCAATTTCACACATAGTGTAATTATGCTTCTACATACAGCGTTGCTAGCAGAAGCGCTCTCCTTTTTTAATTGTTTTTAAACATAGCTTCAGCGCGCCGCATGATCACTAGTGCTAAACGCTCCCGCCAGGCGCGCCGCATGATCACGAATGCCTACTCTCTTGCTAGGCACTACCTATCGTGGATATTTTCCGCACAGTGCCCCACATGACCACCAATCACGGTGGCCCCTACCTGCTCACCAGTAATTAAAGGGTGATGACTTGCGACAAACCATGTTTTGTTCACCACCCTGAGCAAACTTAACCACTTGGATCTCACTGGAAGCTCCTCAGCTTCATAGCATCTATAAGACCGGGGCGATCATTATAGGCTGCTTGTCACTTTTCGCATGCAGCATGTCCCACCTCGTCTAGATAATGCGTACAATCACAGGGTCGGTCTTTGTACTAGCCCATAGTACCGTAAGATTGCATTTTATGTTGCTTAACAATAATGTATATACATGTTTTGTGCTGTCTTCTTTTCTCCCACAGGTTTTTTTCAAGTGTCCGTAAGTACGTAGACACGCAGTCCACACACCTTAGCGCGTGTGTAGGTACTTTTTTATTCTTCTCACGTGGCACTACCCACTTTGCCACTCACTTTTTCACCACCCGGTCCTGAAGAAAGCCCCTCATAATCCCTATTGCGGGCTGAAACATGTAGACCATTCACATAGTCAACTAGGGATAATAACCTCCGATTCTAGTTGCACTACACTCATTTTTAACCATATCCTGAGCCGCCACTAATAAAGTTTACAGGCAAGGATTTTCAGAGATATTTTTAATTCACATCACATCACATACTTACACCAAACCAGCTCCGCTGTAACCAGGCGTCGTAGCACAACCGGGCGGCATTCGGCCACCCGGTTGGGACCCCAATGATGAAGCATGACACCAACTAGGTTGGTGTGTGAGGGGTCTTTTAAACTAACCTAGTGGGTTCATGTACCAACCAGACTAGTGATTGTACCACATCCACACAGAGGGTTCGTCCTTCTTTGTTTAACATATCATTATACCGGGGATACGGACGCACCCCATATTTCCCTTGCTCTCCTATTGTTTTGTTATATCCGAGTTCCAAGTCCAGGAGTTCCTTGGCGGTGTAGCGTCGGGTGGTGAGATGGCCAGGGGTCGTGGCGCTGGGCATTGTCCAACTGGCGTTGCATTGGCGGCATGCCCATTGCGTGTGTCCACTGCGTGGTCATGCAGCAGCCTCCGTTAGTGGTCCAGGTAGGTGGTCCAAGGGAAGGTCGAGCAAGGACATCAGGCAGCGCAGGGACAATAGGCGGCACAGGGTTAGCAGGCAGCGCAGGGATAGCAGGCAACGCAATGGCAGGGACAGCAGGCAGCACAGGGTCAGCCGGCAGCACAGGGGCAGCAGGAGGTGCATGGACAGCAGGAGGTGCAGGGACAGCTATCTGAAAGAGACACGTTAGTGATAGATTCCTTACCTTAGAATATCCCCAGGCGTCAGACTGAATCCGGAAAGTTTTTCGTCAGCAGTACCCCTGCGCGTCGGTAGGTGGCGTTGTGCGGCTCCGCGTTCGTCGCTGGCGTCGTAGGCGCCGAGATGACGTCTTAGGCGCCACCCATGCGCGCTGACGTCAGTTCTTTCTTTTTCCGCGCCAGCGAGCGCAGATCCGGTTAGAGCACGTACCTTAGTCACTTTTTGACTAGTTGTTTTTTGGGACTTTTGTCTCTAATTTCTATATTGACTCCTGGTGCCAGGTAGGGATGCCTGGTTTTAAAACCTGCGGGCCTGCCGCCGTACGATGTCGGTGGCCGACCCCCATGGCGTCTGTCTCTACTGTCTAGAGCGCAACCATGACTCCCGGTCATGTTCCGACTGTCTGGCCATGGCTCCGAAGGCTTTGCGGGAGCAGTCCCGAAAGCTGCTAGAGGCCCGGCAGTTGTCTCCGCGCCGTTCCAAATCCAGTGGTCGCTCAAGGAACAGACCGCAGAGTCGCCATCATCGCTCCTCGGGGTCCAAGTCGTCGCCATCGGATTCCGGTAAGCGACGTCATAAAAAGAAGTCGAAGAAGCGCGTACGCTCTCCGACCTCCCCTCGTCGGTCTTCTGACGCGGACGAGGGGACCCGGGGTCTTTCCCCCGCGGCTCCGTTGGAGCTTGTCAGTCCCGCGGCCTACCCGCCATACCCGGGTCCGTCGGTGACTCCGGCCCAGGTGCAAGAGTTTCTTGCTGCAATGGACCGCCTTTTCGGGCCTAGGGCTCCCGCCGGTGCGCCTTCGGGCCCCGCGGTCCCTTTTGGGGGCCCTTGGTTGCTGCCGCCGGCGGCTCCGGCCCCAGCGCCCCAAGGTCCTCCGCCAGCGGCTCCGGTGCCCCAAGGTCCTCTGCCGGCGGCTCCGGCCCCGGTGCCGCAGGGTCCTTTGCCGGCGGCTCCGGCCCCGGCGCCGCAGGGTCCTCCGCCGGCGGCTCCGGCCCGGCGCCCCCTGCGGCTCCCTTCCCGGTGCCGCCCTGGGTGCCGTTCGGCCCACCTCCGCCCTTGCCCGCGTTTCCAGCTTGGAACCCGGATTGGGCTTTGGAGCCGGAGCAGCGCCGATCGGCGCCGTTCACGTCGCCGGTGGAGCATTTCTTTTCCCCTGTGCCTCCCTCGCCGTTGCAGCCTGTGCCTCGGGCTGTTGGGGAAGAGGAGGACTGGGAGGGGTCGGAGGACCCTCTTGAACGGCAGTGTGAGTCCGAACAGGAATGGGCAGAAGACTCAGAGGATGCCAGTGGCCTTGACCTCTCCTCTGAGCCTGGGTTTGTGTCTCCTCCCACTCTCATGGAGGAAGGCGCCACCTACACTGTGGTGCTCCGTAGAGCAGCTGAAACTCTTGGCCTTGAGCTGCCTACTGTTGCCCTCCAAACTGAGGTGCTTCAGCCTACAGCAGGTTCTGTGGAACCGCTACTCCTGTTCAATGAGGCCTTAACGGATGTTTTGCTGGGTACCTGGTCTAGGCCAGCCACAGGGGCCCCTGTGGATAAAAATGTGGCCAGACGTCATCGTCCGGCACCGGGTGACCCTGCCTTTCTGACTACTCATCCGACACCGGAGAGCCTGGTCATTCAGGCTTCCACTTCCCAAACAGCATTCCCTACCGCTCCGCCGGATAAGGATTCCAAAAAGCTGGAGCAGCTTGGCAAAAGGTTGTTTTCCTCTGCCAGCCTGGGGCTGCGGTCAGTCAACACCACATGCCTCTTGGGCCGCTATTCTCACGCTGTGTGGGACACGGTGGCGCAAACTCTGCCCCAGTGCCCCGAAGAGGTTCGGGCTGTGCTTTCCCAAGCTGTTGCAGAAGGGAAGGATGCCGCGAAGTTCGCCATTCGGTGTGGGTTGGACACCGCGGACTCCTTGGGAAGAACAATTTCCACCACAGTTGCCTTGCGGCGACATGCCTGGGGTTTTCGGGGGATGTCCAGAGTTTCCTCATGGACATGCCTTTTGATGGTACTCGCCTTTTTGGCGATAAGGCAGACAGTGCGCTGGAGTGTTTTAAGGACTCTCGTGCTACGGCCAAGTCCTTGGGTCTCTCAACCTCCCGCCCAGCCACGTCTACTTTTCGTTCCTTTCGTGGCCGCGGCAGGGGCGCCTCTACACGTCCGTTCCAAAGGCCTGCGCAGAACCAGCCTCAACGTGGCCGCGGGCGTGGCGGCAGCCGTGGTGGCACAGGGGGCCAGCGTGCGGGTCAGCCCACCTCCGCTCCTGCAGCATCCGCCTCAAAGCCTTCCTAGTCCGCGCTTTGGGGTGCACCCCACGCCGGTGGGCGGCAGGATTCAGCATCACCTCCCCCACTGGCGCTCTGTCACTTCGGACAGCTGGGTGCTCCAAATCATCCGAAGGGGCTATTCCCTCCCCTTCGAGTCTGCCCCCCCGTCCATGCCACCTCAGTTCCACCCATTTCGGGGGATCACTTAGCGCTTCTCCAACAGGAAGTCACGGCCCTCTTGGCCAAGGGGGCCATCGAGCGCGTTCCTGGGCCAGAAGTAGGACATGGATGTTGTTCCCACTACTTTCTGGTCCCCAAGAAGGACAAGGGGGGCTTGCGCCCCATCTTGGACCTCCAGAACGTCAATCGCTTCCTCCGGAAGGAGAAGTTCAAGATGTTGACTCTGGCTCAGGTCTTGGCTGCCCTGGAGACTGGATGGTAGCGTTGGACTTGCAGGACGCATATTTTCACATTCCCGTCCTGCCGGCCCACCGGCGTTACCTGCGGTTCACGGTAGGCCAGGAGCATTTTCAGTTTACCGTGCTCCCCTTCGGCCTTACAAGCGCCCCTCGGGTGTTCACGAAAGTGATGGCGGTGGTCGCAGCTCATCTGCGCAGGTCAGGGGTGTCAGTCTTCCCCTACCTCGACGACTGGTTGTTGAAGGCGGGCTCGCCCCAGGCAGTCGTCACCCACCTTCAGACTACGGCCGACCTCCTGCAGTTGCTGGGGTTCTCCATCAACGTGCCAAAGTCGCACCTGAGTCCTTCTCAGAAGCTCCCCTTCATCGGAGCGGTTCTGGAATCGACGCAGTTTCGGGTTTATCCTCCAGAGCGGCGAGTCCGGGATATTCAGGCTATGATTCTCATCTTTCATACCTCTATCCCGGGTTTCAGTCAGGATGACCCTCCGGCTCCTGGGCCTGATGGCCTCCTGCATTCTGCTAGTGCAACATGCCAGGTGGCATATGCGGGCTCTGCAGTGGGACCTGAAGTTCCAGTGGGCGCAGCATCAGGGCAACCTGTCCGATCTTGTCCAGATCTCAGAAGGCACTGCACGACAATTGCAGTGGTGGCTCACGAATCGCGATTGGGTCAATGGTAGATCCCTCTCCCTTCCCCAACCGGAGCACACAGTGGTGACGGATGCGTCCCTCCTGGGATGGGGCGGCCACCTAAGAGAGGCGGAGATCAGAGGCCTCTGGTCTCCGGCGGAGTCCCGGCTCCATATCAATCTTTTGGAGCTGCGGGCGATCCGACTTGCACTGAAGGCATTCCTTCCCTCTGTCCGGGGAAGTGTAGTGCAGGTGTTCACGGACAACACCACCGCCATGTGGTATTGCAACAAACAGGGCGGGGTGGGGTCGTGGACCCTATGTCAGGAGGCTCTGCGCCTCTGGACATGGCTGGAACATCAGGGTATTACCTTGGTGGTTCAACACCTGGCAGGTTCTCTGAACGGCAGGGCAGACGAACTCAGCCGCCGGTGCTTGATGGATCACGAATGGCGTCTGAACTTGGACGTGGCGCAAGGTCTCTTTCTGCAGTGGGGAGAGCCTTGGTTAGATCTATTCGCCACCGAAGAGAACGCGCAATGTCATCAGTTCTGCGCGTTGGAATTTCCAAGGCGGCACTCGCTCGGCTACACTTTTCGTCGCGAGTGGAGTTGCGGTCTGTTGTACGCCTTTCCGCCTATACCACTTCTGCCCAGAGTGCTGAAGAAGATCAGGCGCGACCGGGCCCAAGTCATCCTTGTGGCTCCGGATTGGGTACGAAGATACTGGTATCCCGAGCTACTCAACATGGCGATCGATCCCCCGATCCGACTGCCTCTTCGGGAGGATCTTCTGTCGCAGCAACTGGGTACGGTCCTCCACCCGAACCTGTCCAGCCTCCACCTCCATGCGTGGAGATTGAGCGGCGACAGCTGATTCCATTTGACTTGCCTCCTGAAGTCTGTGATGTCATTCTGGCAGCCAGGCGTCCCTCCACTAAATCGGTATACGCCTGCAGGTGGAACAAATTTGTGGCATGGTGCACAGCTAAGTCTGTGGATCCCCTTTCTGCCCCTCTTTCTGAGGTCCTTCTATTCCTACTCTCCTTGGCCCAGCAGGGCTCTGCTCTGGGCACTCTCAAAGGTTATCTTTCGGCCATCTCCGCCTTTCTCAGGCTTCCAGATCAGCCTTCTCTCTTTAAGTCCCTGGTTGTTAACCGTTTCCTCAAAGGCGTTACACACACGTTTCCTCCCGTGCCTTTCATAATGCCTCAATGGGACTTAAATCTTGTCTTGACCTATCTGATGTGCGCTCCCTTCGAGCCCCTTCATAACTGTCCTTTACGTCTTCTTACTCTAAAGACAGCTTTCCTGGTAGCTATCACCTCTGCCAGAAGAGTGAGTGAGCTCCAGGCTCTTTCTTCTAAACCTCCTTCCCTTTCTGTTCATCCGGACAAGGTGGTTTTAAGGACCCGTCCTTCTTTCTTGCCAAAGGTTGTCACGCCCTTCCACATCGGGCAGACCATCACTTTGCCCACTTTCTTTCCGCCTCCGCATCCTTCAAAAGAGGAAGAGAGGCTCCATCGTCTGGACCCAAAACGTGCGCTCTCGTTCTATCTCATGGCTTGGCAGTTCGGGCTGGACTGTTCCCATGAGGCACAGGGTCAGACTGATTTGCATATGGCCATGTCTGAACTGGGGTGGTGGAGTGAGCAAAAGAATGATGATGGATTAAACCCAGATCAGTTGACTGGGGGTGAGTGTTTGATTTGCTCTAACGCTCCGTCCATCATCCCCTTTGGTATCGCTTTGTTCGCCCTAAGGGTATGCCCAGACGTGGGTCCCTTGCTCACTTTGCCACTGGATTCAAGATAGCCTGGCTGATGAGGGTTTTGAACCCGAAACCGGTCCCAGGATGCTTGTTTCGGTTCCAGGGAAGACATGGCTTGGCAGTTCGGGCTGGACTGTTCCCATGAGGCACAGGGTCAGACTGATTTGCATATGGCCATGTCTGAACAGGGGTGGTGGAGTGAGCAAAAGAATGATGATGGATTAAACCCACATCAGTTGACTGGGGTTAGTGTTTGATTTGCTCTAACGCTCCGTCCATCATCCCCTTTGGTATCGCCTCGTTCTATCTCAAGCGCACACAACAGTTCCGGGTGGATGACCAGCTCTTTGTTGGCTACGTGGGCGCCAAAAAAGGTCGGGTCGTGCACAAACGTACCATCTCTCGGTGGGTTGTTTTGTGCATCAAAGCGTGTTACTCTTTGGCTAAAAAGGAGCCTCCTGTGGGACTGCGTGCCCATTCTACCAGGGCAACAGCAGCCACTACTGTCTTGGGACTGGTATTTCTAAAGTGAAACATCTACAAGAGATATAGCATTCACCAGAAATATTATTACAGAAGATAAGAAATTATTATTTCTCTACCTGAAAAGCGTGTGAGGTATAGTCACCTTTGCATTGGCATCTGAAATTATGACATCATATTTTAAAGTGAATCATTTACCTCTTTAGCAGGGTCAGACTGGGACAGAAAATAGGCCTGGGCGCCATAATAAAAGTGGTGCTCATGAGTGAATTGGAAAGCTAAAAATGTGTCCAATGTTTGCAACCTTGGACAGTTTCGAACTTGTAAACACACACTGTGTTGTGCGAGGTATGGAAGACTAAATGGATTTGAGCTTGCTGCAGGCAATATCTGGTAACGACCTTTAGCTGCAGATACCGTACCATAGAATATTCCCCAAGCCTCAAACTGGATCTGGGAAATCTTGATGAGTACCCCTGCGTGCCGGTAGGTGGTATCAAACGGTTCTGTGTTGGCAATATCCACCCGAGATGTGACGTCAGTGTGCCTGTATATGCCCCAACCCAGTGTACTGACATCAGTTCCTTTCTTTCTGTGCCAGCAGTGGGGATCCGGAAGAGCTACCCAGTCACTTTTTGACCACATTCAGGTGCTCCCAGTGTGTTTGGGATCTCCCCTAAGAAGCCAGTGGGTTTTAAACCCTGTGGGGCCTGTCACAGGCAAATGCCCATAGATGTTACCTGTGGTTCACGGTAGGCCTTGAGCACTTTCAGTTCATTGTGCTCCCCTTTGGCCTTATCAGTGCCCGTAGGGCGTTTACTAAGGTGATGGAGTTTTTTGCAGCTCAGCTGCTGAGATCAGGGGTGCCAGCCTTCCCCTATTTTCCCCTATGGAGGCAGGCTCACCCCAGGTGGTCGTCTCCCACCTCCAGACTACGGCAGATCTCCTGCACTCAATCGAAGTTCACTATAAACGTACCAAAGTCATACCTGATCCCTTTCATCTGTTTAAAAGTTTAAATGTTTCCTGAGCAACAGGCAGGATAATGAATGGATGGATTCAATTCCAATGTGTATCAATTTTTCTTTTCTCAATAACATGAACTTCCAAACGTAATTTTGTATCTCTGTCATATTTTAATTCATGCTGCATTCATAGCAAAGCTACTTGAGAAAGCGAATCAGCCAACACATGTTTCGCCCTTGGCTTGCAAGCCGGGGCTTTTTCAAGGCATGTTAACAAATAGGTGTCCTTTCTAGTAGTATGTTTCCATTGTTTTAGCCATAATGGTTAAGCTACCATATGGTTGAAATATATGTGACACGGCAAATACCTCACTGTCTTCGTAAGTGCTATCTTCCGTATCGCCAAAAAATCATCAAAATATCGCTATGTCGTTCCTGATCTGTAAAGTCCTGCTGTGCTTCCAAGAATCCTCATGCATAATGTATGAGATTTCAAACTAGGGAAAACCCGCGTTCTGAATGCAGTGTAGTATCTAGGTAAAAGGTCAGTCCCTGTAAACCGTGACAAGTGTAATGTAGGGGAGAATATAGGTGAAGGGTAATGAAGTTACTGGGGCCTATATTATGGTACCTATATGGAATATAACGGGTCCAAGTTGTTACACACCAGTGGTCAGTACTCTTCATGGCTCTGCGCTTCTGGCTTGGAAAGTCACAAAAAGAAAGTGACATCAGCGCGCTGAGGTGGCGCCTATATAGACACCATGCACGTCACCTCCGGCATGGACGACGCCACAGTGAGCTGAACGACGCCACCTACACGATGGGGTACTGCTCATGATAAAAATTCCGGATCCAGTATGACGCCTGGGGATAATTCTAAAGTAAGGAAGCTGCAGCTAGATAAAGTCTGTACCAGATAAGACATTATCGAAGGTAAGTAACTTGTTCATCCTTAGCCTGGCAGGGCTTTTCTCTGGGGACAGCTAAGGGGTAGTTTTCATCCATCTTGGCTTTTTTGTGGTTGCCGGACCAACTGTCACCCATTGTGACAAGGTTTCTGAAAGGTCTGTAGCACATATTTCCTCCTAAACCTTTTGTTATGCCCCAATGGGATCTTAATTTAGTTTTAACCTATTTGATGTGTTCCCCCTTTGAACCCACGCACCGCGTCCCTCTACGACTTCTGACAATCAAGACAGTCTTCTTGGTGGCCATCGCATCAGCCAGGAGGGTCAGCGAGCTCCAGACTTTCAGTTAACCCACTATACACCAGCTTCTTCCCAGACAAACTGGTTCTCTGAACACATGCCTCTTTTCTGCCAAAGTTGGTGACACCTTTCCAAGTTGGCCAAAACATCACGCTGCCCAATTTCTTTGCTCTACCTCTCCCATCCAAGGAGGAAGACGGACTCCACCGTTTGACCCTAAAAGGGCACTGTCCTTCTACATCGATGGCACCAAAAAACACACTGAATGGACGATCAGCTTTATGCAAGGTTCACTGGAATGAAGAAGGAAAAAGCAATACAGAAACGGACCATCTCCAGATGGATTGTACTCTGCACCACAATTTGCTACACAGCCAGGAAGAAACCCCTTGAGGGATTGCGGGCTTGTTCCACCAGAGCCAAAGCTGTGTCTACTACGTTAGCTTGTGGAGTTCCTGTCCTGGACATCTGTTAGACTGCTACGTGGGCATCCTTGCACATGTTTATCATACCCTACTACCTTGACAGTCGGGTCCGTCATGACGGGCACTTTGCCCATTCGGTCCTCCAGGACTTTTATGTCTAAGCCTGTTCGCAGGCTCACCCCTGAGGAGGTATTGCTTTGGTATCTACGCCAAGGTAAAGAATCTGCAGCCAGAAGTCTCTATTAGATGAAAAAGTTGTTTACCCTCTGTAACACCTTATCTGATACAGATGCAATCTAGCTGCAGATTCCATACCCACCCCAGTCCCACCCTTTGTTCTGCGATGTTTTCTATCTACAAGGTCCTTGTAGGTCGTTAGAATCTGCGCACTGGTCAAAAACCTTCTGACATGACTCAGTGTTTGCGATGCAGAAATAGTCACAAACTGAAGGCAGTGCACTCCCTGGTGTAGAGCCTATATAGGCACTGTGCATGTCACATCCGGTGTGAATGATGCAGACGCAGGGCCGTTAACCACCTACCGGTGCACTGGGGTACTGCTCAAGAATTTCCGCCTCCAGTCTGACGCTTGGGAAATATTCTAAGGTAAGGAATCTATGGCTAGATAAAGTGTCTACCAAATAAGACGTTATTGAAGGTAAGTAGCTTGTTCTTCCCAACTAAAACAAGCATTTGCAATGCAATAGGTCTCGCATTTTTTTTGTTTTTGAGTTAGAGCTATTGGCGCTGAAATGGAAATGTTTTTACATTTTGAATATTTAGGCAAATCACTTATTCTGCCCCCTACCTGTGGTATATAAATGTACAAATTTACATGACAAAAAACCAGGAATCACAGCGATTTTGTAGGGGTGGTGGGGGCGTGCAAGTAGTGTTGTGGGAGGGATGAGGGGGTGGGGAGAGAGGGCACAGCCAATCAGTGAGGCATTTGGCACTGTAACCTCCCTGCCAGCTGCCGACTCAGGAGCTGGGGATCCGTGTTCGATTCTCGGCGTTGGCTCAACATTTTGTAAATTTGGGCAAATCACTTATTTTCCCCCCTGCCCTCGCTATATAAATGTACAAATGTACGTTTTTTTTAAAAGTAGCGATCGCAGCGGTCTTGTAGGGGTGGTGGGGTTGGGCAAGTAGTGTTGTGGGGGGTATGACGGGGTGGGGAGAGAGGGCACAGCCAATCAGTGAACCCGTTGGCACTGTAACCTCCCTGCCAGCTGCCGACTCAGGAGCTGGGTATCCATGTTCGAGCCTCAGCCTCTGCTCAACATTTTGTAAATTTTGGTAAATCACTTATTCTCTCCCCTGCCCGCGCTATATAAATGTACAAATATAAATGAGGAAAAAAAGCAGCAATCTTGTAGGAGTGGTGGGGGCAGGCAAGTAGTGTTGTGGGAGGGATGAGGGGGTGGGGAGAGAGGGCACAGGGAGATGAAAGTATAAGAATTGTAATTTAAATTTTAAAAAAGCAGCAATGTTGAAGGAGTGGTGGGGCGGATAATCAGTGTTGTGGGAGGGGTGTGAGGGTGTAGGGGACGGCACAGGGAGATTACGTGAAAACAGAGCATATAAAGCTGCCGAAGCTAAGTAAACAGAACTCTTAACAGCAGAATCTGAAAGAGACACGTTAGTGACAGATTCCTTACCTTAGAATATCCCCAGGCGTCAGGCTGGATCCGGAAAGTTTTGCGTAGCAGTACCCTTGCGCGTCGGTAGGCAGCGTCGTGCGGCTCCGCGTCCGTCGTCGGCGTCGTGATCGCCGGGATGACGTCGCGGGCAGTACTTAGACGCCGCCCCTGCGCGCTGACGTCAGTTCTTCTTTTTCCGCGCCAGTAAGCGCAGATCCGGGAAGAGCAGTGCCCTAGTCAATTTTTGACTACATTTTTGGTGAATTTTTTCACTGTTTCTTTTCGAGTCTTCTCGACTCCTAGGTGTCGGTAGGGATGACCGGCTTCAAGCCATGCGGTGCCTGTGGTCGAATGATGTCGATCACAGACCCGCACTTAGAGTGTCTCTACTGTCTCGGCCGAAACCACGACACGAAGTCGTGCCCTGACTGCCGGAAACTTCACCCGAAGGCTTTGCGAGAGCGGTCTCGAAAGCTCCTGGAGGTCCGGCAGTCGGCTCCGCGCCGCACCAAGCCCCGGTCCCGTGAGAGGTCGAGGGGCCGGTCGCGGAGCCCCCGCCGGTCGTCGGAGTCCAAGTCTTCGCGCTCCTCGGGTAAGTCGAAGCACAAGAAGTCTAAGAAGCACCATCGCTCTAAGACTTCGCCTCGCCGGTCTCGCGACTCGGCTGAGGCACCTGTCGGCATTGTCCCCCCCCCCGCGGCTCCGGATGTGCCTGTGGCGCCGCCCCCGCATTACCCGTCCTTCCCGGGTTCGGGGGCGACTCCGGCCGAGATACAGGAATTCCTGTCGGCCATGGCACGCCTCTTCGGGCCTCAAGGTCCCTCCGGTGGATAGGAACGTGGCCCGACGCCATCGCCCTGCTCCGGGCGACCCCTTGTTTCTCTCTCAACATCCCACCCCCGAGAGCTTGGTTGTCCAAGCCTCTGCCTCCCAAACCGCCTTCCCTACCGCCCCTCCGGATAGGGAATCCAAACGCCTGGACCAATTTGGGAAGAAGGCTTTTTCTTCCTCCAGTGCTGGCTTGCGGTCCGTCAACACCGCTTGCCTTTTGAGCCGATATACCCACTCCCTGTGGGATTCGGTGGCAGCTGTTTTGCCCCAGTGTTCTGAGGAGGTCCAGACACTGCTTACCCGCACCATTGCGGAAGGTAGGGATGCAGCAAAGTACACCATACAATGTGGCTTTGATACCGCCGACTCACTGGGCAGATCGCTTGCAACGACGGTGGCGCTGCGTCGCCACGCCTGGCTGAGAACAACTGGTTTCTCGGGTGATGTCCAGAATACACTCATGGACATGCCCTTTGATGGAGTCGGTCTTTTTGGTTCCAAAGCAGACCATGCGCTGGAGCGTTTTAAGGACTCACGGGATACTGCCAAGTCCCTGGGCCTTTCTGTTGTGCGCCCTCCGCTAACCTCTGCTTTTCGCCCCTTTCGTGGCCACGGAGAGACGCCCAGTCACGTCCGCAGCCCAGCCACCGGCCCGCGCAGCAAGCGTCTTCGCGTGGCCGGGGACGTGGCTACCGCCGTGGCGGTTCGGGCAACCAGCGTGCGGTTCAGGCCACCACCTCCGCCCCGTCCTCCAAGCCCTCCTAGTCCCTCCTTTCAGGTGCACAGCACGCCAGTAGGGCAGGGTCCGCCATCACCTTCACCACTGGCGTGCCATCACCTCGGACAGGTGGGTCTTGGACATTGTCCGAAGGGGCTACTCCCTCCCCTTCGAGACCACCCCCCCCAGCCATGCCACCTCAATTCCACCGCATGTCAGGGGATCACTTGGTGCTTCTGCAGAAGGAAGTCACGGCCCTCTTGGCCAAGAGGGCCATCGAGCATGTTCCGACCCCAGAAGTAGGACGTGGTTGCTACTCCCACTACTTTCTGGTGCCCAAAAAGGACAAGGAGGACATGCGTCCTATCTTGGACCTCCGGAACGTCAATCGCTTCCTCCGGAAGGAGAAGTTAAAGATGCTCACCCTAGCTCAGGTCTTGACTGCCCTCGACCCTGGAGACTGGTTGGTAGCGTTGGACTTGCAGGACGCTTATTTTCACATCCCCGTCCTGCCGGCCCACCGGCGATACCTTCGGTTCACGGTAGGCCTCGAGCATTTTCAGTTCACCGTGCTCCCTTTGGCCTTACAAGTGCCCCTCGGGTGTTCACGAAAGTGATGGCGGTGGTCGCAGCTCATCTGCGCCGGGCAGGGGTTCCAGTCTTCCCCTACCTCGACGACTGGCTGTTGAAGGCGGGCTCGTCCCAGGCAGCCGTCTCCCACCTCCAGACTACGGCCGAACTCCTGCACTCGCTGGGGTTCTCCATCAATGTGCCGAAGTCGCATCTGATTCCTTCTCCACAGCTCCTTTTCATCGGAGCAGTTCTGGACACGACGCAGTTCCGGGCCTATCCTCCCGAACGGCGAGTCCGGGATATTCAGGCTATGATTCCGATCTTTCAGCCTTTATCCTGGGTTTCGGTACGGATGACCCTGAGGCTGCTGGGCCTCATGGCCTCCTGCATCCTGCTGGTCGATCATGCCAGATGGCATATGCGGGCTCTGCAGTGGGGCCTGAAGTTCCAGTGGGCGCAGCACCAGGGCAATCTGTCCGATCACGTTCAGATCTCGGAGGGGACTGCAAGACAGTTGCAGTGGTGGCTCTCGAACCGGCAATGGGTCATGGGCAGATCCCTCTCCCTTCCCCAGCCAGAGCACACAGTTGTGACGGACGCGTCCCTTCTGGGATGGGGCGGTCACATGGGAGAGGCGGAGATCAGAGGCATCTGGTCTCCGGCGGAGTCCCGGCTCCATATCAACCTTCTGGAGCTCCGGGCGATCCGACTTGCACTCAAGGCATTCCTTCCCTCTGTCAAAGGGAAGGTAGTGCAGGTGTTCACAGACAACACCACCGCCATGTGGTACTGCAACAAGCAAGGCGGGGTGGGGTCGTGGACCCTATGTCAGGAGGCTCTGCGCCTCTGGACATGGCTGGAACATCAGGGCATTTTCCTGATGGTTCAACACCTGGCAGGTTCCCTGAACGCCAGGGCGGACGAACTCCAGCCGCAGGTGCATGATGGATCACGAATGGCGTCTTCACTCGGAAGTGGCGCAAGGACTCTTTCTACAGTGGGGAGAGCCATGGTTAGATCTATTCGCCACCGAAGAGAACGCGCAATGTCATCAGTTCTGCGCGTTGGAATTTCCAAGGCAGCACTCGCTCGGCGACGCTTTTCGTCGCGAGTGGAGTTGCGGTCTGTTGTACGCTTTTCCGCCTATACCACTTCTACCCAGAGTGTTGAAGAAGATTCAGCGCGACCGGGCCCAAGTCATCCTTGTGGCTCCGGACTGGGCTCGAAGAGTTTGGTATCCCGAGCTACTCAGTATGAGCGTCGATCCCCCGATCCGTCTGCCACTTCGGGAGGATCTTCTGTCGCAGCAGCAGCAGTGGACGGTCCTCCACCCGAACCTGTCCAGCCTCCACCTGCTTGCGTGGAGATTGAGCGGCGGCAGTTGATTCCTTTCGACTTGCCTCCCGAAGTTTGTGATGTGATTCTGGCAGCCAGGCGTCCCTCCACTAAGGTGGTATACGCCTGCAGGTGGAACAAGTTTGTGGCATGGTGCACAGCAAAGGCTGTGAATCCCCTTTCTGCCCCTCTTTCTGAGGTTCTTCTGTTCCTTCTTTCCCTGGCCCAACAGGGTGCTGCCCTGGGTACCATCAAGGGCTATCTTTGTGCCATCTCGGCCTTCCTCAGGCTTCCTGATCAGCCCTCTCTTTTCAAGTCCCCTGTTGTTAACAGGTTCCTAAAAGGCATTACACACCTCTTCCCTCCTGTTCCGTTTGTGATGCCTCAGTGGGACTTGAACTTGGTTCTTACCTTTCTCATGTGCGCTCCCTTTGAGCCTCTACATAACTGTCCTCTTCGTCTTCTGACTCTGAAGACAGCCTTTCTGGTGGCCATCACCTCCGCTCGGCGGGTGAGTGAGCTCCAGGCTCTATCATGCAAACCTCCCTTTCTGTCTGTCCATCCAGACAAGGTTGTTCTTAGGACGCGTCCGTCCTTCTTGCCAAAGGTGGTTACTGCCTTCCACATTGGGCAGACCATCACTTTGCCCACCTTCTTTCCGCCTCCGCATCCTTCCAGAGAGGAAGAGAGGCTCCACCGTCTGGACCCAAAACGTGCGCTTTCCTTTTATATCAACCGCACACAACACTTCCGGGTGGATGACCAGCTCTTTGTTGGCTACGTGGGCGCCAAAAAGGTCGGGCGGTGCACAAGAGAACCATCTCCCGCTGGGTAACCTTGTGTATCAAAGCCTGCTATTCTTTGGCTAAGAAGGAGCCTCCTGTTGGGCTGCGTGCCCATTCCACCAGGGCAACGGCTGCTACCACGGCCTTAGGCCGCGGTGTTCCGCTGCAGGATATCTGTCAGGCAGCTACGTGGGCCTCGCTGCACACGTTTACCAAGCATTACTGCCTTGACAGTCAGGTCCGGATGGACGGCTTCTTTGGCCGTTCTGTCCTTCGGGACTTCCTTGTCTGATCTTTGTTCGCAGACCCACCACCGGGGTTGGTATTGCTGGGGTATCTATTCTAAGGTAAGGAATCTGTCACTAACGTGTCTCTTTCAGATGCACAAGTTACTAACTTGTGTAACGATGTATCTGTAAGAGACAGTAGTTAGTGACAGATTCCTTACCGCCCCACCCATCCTCCCCGTTCTGCGAACTGATTTCTAGGGTTAAGGACATCCCTTTCAGGGCCCTAGTATTTTTCAGACACCTATGTCAGCTTTTTGCATGGCTCTGCGTTCCTGGCGCGGAAAGTCGTGTACAGAACTGACGTCAGCGCGCAGGGGCGGCGTCTAAGTACTGCCCGCGACGTCATCCCGGCGATCACGACGCCGACGACAGACGCGGAGCCGCACGACGCCGCCTACCAACGCGCAAGGGTACTGCTACGCAAAAACTTTCCTGATCCAGCCTGACGCCTGGGGATATTCTAAGGTAAGGAATCTGTCACTAACTACTGTCTCTTACAGATATATCGTTACACAAGTTAGTAACTTGTGCGGCAGGCCAACAAGAAAAAAGACTCCTCTTGAAGCTCTCTACATAGCATCATGAGTTAGAACACATGTAACAGGGGCAGTCCTTATGGGAGGATACAAAATCCAAAAGGAGGGACTACTAAGCGTATCCACCAAACAAAAGCTGGCATTTCCAAAGGACAGAAAGAGGAACCAATTGAAAATATGGGCGGTTCTCCTAGCCCATATTCTGAATACAATTCATCTCGGAGAGACAGCGCAAGCGCTGCCTAGGCGAGACCTAAAAAAAAGTGGGCTGTTGGGTGGAGGGGTGAGACGACAAAGGTATTAGTGAACTGTTTCAATGACGAGCAGAGTCAGTACTGATTTGCATTAGGGGGATTCTGTTTAGAGTTGCACAGTGGGCAAGAAATAGTGGGTTGAAATACTACCCTGAGCGATTTTTTTGTACTTTTTTTTTTTTTAGATCCAAAAAATAAACAAGTTAAAACCTCTTAGTGAAATACGAACGAGAAAAACCAACACAGACATAGCAGATCTGACTTGGGGTCTCCAGACCCAACTATTAAACCAAACCAGAGGGGTCAGACCGCCCAAATTTGAGGTGCATAGCCTCATAAAACTTCTTGAGTTGGGTTGGGGTTGCTCTGGCTATGAGAAATTCACGGAGGAGCGGAGTGGACAGGAGACAGGAGCGTTGCCGGAATTATGTCTCAAGAAGAGACATTTCATGTTATATGGCATTGTGATCTAGGCAAAGGACAGATAGAAGTGGCAAAAAAGATGCTTCGCACAGTAAGTTGGGTTGCATAGAGATTGGAAATTCAGAGCTGCTACTGGGACAAGTGGGGCTACATAGCGATTGGTATTGAAAGTTGGTACACAGGGACGTAGTGAGTAGATTGGGTGAAATTTTAATTATGCAGGCAAAATTTGCGCAGTTTGAGATATTTTGCATTACACTTATTACATGAAATTCCCAAAATTACGCCACTTCATATAATCAAGTGCCATTCACTGAAAGAATTTACAGCTAAACACACTTGAACAACAACACAAGCAGCTGTGGATCGTAGTGTTTTCTTAAATGCAACCTTGCACAAAAAATTGACATGAGGACTCATTTTGCGCTAAAATATAGCATGACAAGGCAAATTGGCCTTTTGAGTAATTCTGGCAAAATAGTGTGTAATTATGTGAAAGCAAATTCTGTGTATTTCACACACCCTTAGTGGGGTAGGCCAGAGAAATGTGTAGGTTGGTAATGGAGAATGACAGTTGAGAAAAGATCTGAAGGATGGAGGCCAGTAATGACAAAAGGATACGTGATATAAGATGTCAGGTACTGGGTGAGGTAGGGATGCATGATGGTTGGTAATTGTGGACTAGTACTAAAGAAATGGGAAATGTGGGGGTTATGAAGACAGGACTGGTACTTGACGATCCTTTTTTTTTTTTTTAGGTCGAGCCTGGGCAGCGCATGCGTTGCTCTGTGAGGCATGCTGTATTCAGATAGGGACTTGAAGCTCTGCCCACTCTCCGCCCATATTTTTCATTGGCTTCCGTCATTGTCCACTGTAAACTATGGCTGTTCATTTGTCACTAGGCTTAGTAGTCCCTCCTTAGTACCACCTTGTCTCATTTTGTGACCTTCCATGGCGACACCCTGTTACGTGTGTTGTTACTCTGCAGGCGTTAATTACAGCCTCTGAGCACTACTTTCTCAAATAGCTTTGTCCTGCCTGCTGTTGCAGGCAGGCACGCTCTCTCTTAACAATTTTTTTTTTTTAAATTATACCACGGGCGCCAACGCATTTGCAGTGCAATAGGTCTCGCATTTTCGAGAGTTTAAGCTATTGGCTTTGTAAATGACAATGTCTTCTATTTATCTGTTTTAAAAACAACACATAAATAAAAGGCATTGTCATGTACAATGCCAATAGCTCAAACTCTCGTAAATGCGAGACCTATTGCACTGCAAATGCTTGTTCTGTTTAGACATGGGTAAGTGACTCTTGCTGGCTTGCGGTGGTACCTTCCTAACAGTCTACCATTCCTGATTCTCGATAAGCCGCAACTTTTCACATTGTTCACCTTTTCCCACCCCCTTGATTTACACTGCCAACTCCCTTTTGCTCCTTCCTTCTCTTTAATGCAACGTATTATATTCTTCATCTTTGTAAATCAGGTGTTTAAAGCCGTCTACCAACTACCACTCCAGTTCACCAGGCTCTTTCCTTATTCCCTCTCTCTTGTGCGCTCTTTATCACTTCCCTGCCACACATGCCCTTGGAGTAGGAGCAGCATAAGTTTCTATACATGCAACTAACATAGCATAACGCTTCTCTTGGTCTCTGAATTTCACGTCAGTGCTTAATTTGCCAGCGCTGATGAGCGTCGCGACTGTGTGGGACGTCCTTCAGACAAGATAATCGGGTAGGATTGATGGCGCGCTGATGGGAGGCAGCCATCTTTAACTAATACTTTCAGCAGGATCAGTCACGCGCCGTTGTTTCTGCCAATAAGCCTACACAAAGCAGGCACCGGCATGACCTGTAGATGGCATATAAGCGTAACCTCAGGGCTGTGCTGCAAAATACACTAAATTCATAAACCCGTGGAATGCGGTCTTGAAATATGACTGGTTTAATGTGTGCTCTAAGGTCGCGCACATTTGTCCACTTTCCATCAACACTCGTGATCCCTAACAGACGCACAAACGTCTAGCCGGAAGGCACGTTTTGTTAGAGCGCCTTTTGAACCAGCAGGCCTTTTTTTCGCTGAAGGGTAAATTTGAAGTGCCAGATATTTTGTTAAAATGTAGACATCATTCACCAGGATGAATGTTATGATTGCTTGCCTGACACGAAAATGAACCCTCTTAAAACAATCTGACTTGTTTAATGAGTATTTTGATGTGTGTTTTTTTGACTGACTTCTGCTGTGTATTTTTTACCATGTATAATTTCCATACTTGATTTCACATTTTTTTCATTTCTTTAAAATCACTTTGGTGCGACAGTGGTGGGACTAATAATGTTGCTTTTGGGTCACAGGTTTGTAAGGATAAAGGGTTTCTTGCATCAGAAGTAATGCAGACAATGATTTTGGAGAGGAGAGTTGATTAAAATAATTTGTATGTAATTATATACATTTTGTGTTTTATTCTTTTGAAAAATCTACATATTCCGTTTGCGAACCCCGCCACTAAAATCTGACTTTATTCGCAATAGAGAAGCTTTTCCAGCCCTTTAATAATGTACCCTAGTTTCTCTCGGCGTAGTGTTCGTCAGCCCTTCCCCCACATTATCCTCGTAAATATTACTTTCAATGAAGATCTCGGACCTGGTTTATGGTGCTCAAAATGTCTGCTGTGGCATAAATGTTGTGTTCATGGTTGAGGGCCTGCTCAGAATAAAATTTTGGTCTTCGCCCTTGGCAGTCAATACAGCACATGTTTTTATTGAGCCCGGTAGGAGGGGGAGATTCAAATTAAACGGTGTAATTTGCATCATTTCGGAAATTTCCTGTTACTTTTGTTATGCTCTAAAATCACTGATTTGCAGTGTGCGTAATTATATGGAATTTCGCCTAATTTTCATATAATTACACAAAAGCAAATTATGCGGGTTTCGCACATCCCTACTTTTTATCTTGCGTTTTTTTTTTAAAAACAGCTGGGCATATTTCGCAAAATGTTACATTACTTGATATTTTTATATCCTGCAGTCATCATAATTTTATTGTCTTGTCCTGGGAGCCATTGCAAACTGTAGCCTGCATGTTTGGTTAGAAAGGTCATGGGTAGACAGAGTCCTATGTGGGCGGACTCTGGTGCATAAGTGCTGGAGCTTTTCTCTAATGAAGTTGCAGCAGACTTGCTGTTGACATTATATTTGAATGTGTCACAAAGATGGGTACTGTTATTGGCTGCACACATTATTCATACCCTCGCATGCATCAGTCCTTTTAGTAGTGATGACTGTGACCTGCTGGAATTCGATGCCTTCATGCCCTGTTTGGCTTCCTACTGGATTAAGTAATGGGAAGGTAGTACTCAAGGAGGCTAGTAAAGGAGGACTGGCGCGTGTGGCAGGGTAGAGCATGGGTTTTTGTGGTGTGGGCTGATCAACCATATTTAAGATGATATGGCAGCTGAGAATTGCCTAGGTCTCACAAGCACTGTCCGGTCCGCCCAGGGCTGAGAGGTAGAAGCTCCTACGAATTACTGAGGAATTATATTCCCCTTTCAGCTTCATAGAGGCAAATTTATCTCTGTCAAGTGTGTCCAGATACCACTGATGGGTCCACCGAGGTCTAAAATGCCAACACCGCTTTTCAAAAGTCCTAATACATTTTCCTAGAGTTATTCTCCCAGAAGTCCTTTGTGTTTTTTGTGGTACTTGTTTCTTGGGGGTCATGATGGATATATATTCCAGCAGGTTCCTCACCTTATGAATACTTATTCCATACTGGTCAGGACAACTTATTTTCCCAGTAACAAGACTCCAGTGACGTCAGGTGACATGTGCAGTTTCAGCCGCCATTCCATTTCCAGACTCCGCGTCACAGGGTAGAAGAGGCAGAAGTGAGGTCAAACATTGTGATGGGAATTTTGAAAATCTCCACGGTTTCCTTTTAACAAGACTCTCCTACCGTATACTAGTTGAGTGGGAGAAACCATTTTTGGCCCAGCAGTACTTGGGCAGAACACCAGGTGCCATACGCCGCCACCTGGTGATCCACACTTTGTGTCCTTCCACCTACCACCAGAGAGCCTGTTGGTTCAGAAGGCCTCATCAAAGCACCTTCCAAATGCCTTACCTGTGGCCCCTTTCTTCAGAGTTCAAGAAAAGTGGCCCTTTCGATCATAAAGGTTTGCCTAAATGTAACTTGGCTCCACACATGGCTAATGCCACCTACATTTTAGAGTCCTTTGTGCAGTACTTCACGATAACTGGCAAAACTCAGTGATCAGTTTCCCACAGCACTTGAAGAATCCAGTCTCAGACCTGGTGATTGATGGACTGGATGTGTCTAAACATATACTGAAATGCGCTTTAGATTCTGCAGACTCTGTGGCCCAGTGTATATGTGCTGCTGTCCTGCTATTTTGATGCGTTTCGATCTATTCCACTGTATATCTGGGGATGTCCTGGCTGCATCTGTGGATATGCCTTTGGACGGGTTGGATGTTGATGGGGTCAGCAACATATTGAGTCCCCATGTTCCCCTGTGGGGTGCGCTGCCTCTACCCTACTCTTGCTTCCTCACTCACCCTACTGTCTTTGGTGGGGGAATGTCTCCCGTTTTGTCACCAATTAGTAGCCAATCATGACCAACCATTGGATCATCCAGCTTATGTGCAGGGGCTAATCCCTTCCTTTGTTATCCTTTCGGCTCAACAACCCTGCCTTCCCTGCCTCCCTCACCCCTTCACAGCGTTCTTGCGACTCGTGTCTTGATCTTCGAGGCAGAGATCCTTGCCTTACTGGCAAATGCACTATAGAAGCGATGCCTCCAAAAGAGCTGTATATCCTCCAACCGTGGCTGCCCTGTAAACCAGTCGGAACCTGGAGCAGTCACTACAAAAAGAGAACAAAGGTCAACTGCGGTATTTTCTTATTTAACATTGTAGGCGTATTCAGTTCATGTTGCGTGAAAATTAAAACCAAATAGTAACTGTACTATTTTACAGAGCCATACAGAAACAATTCCCTGTAGTTCAATAATAGTTTTTGCTTAGCTGAAAAACATGATTTGCCAAAATGTGTTTAGTGATCTAGTGTTAACACAGTGTAGATGAAAGTGCATAAAGGGTGCAAATACAAAATAAGGCAAAAGACCAATATAGAGCATGTGGAACTGTTGTTACAGAGGACATTATGAATATCCAACTGGTCTATGTTTTGCAAGGAGTTCAACTGGTCTAATTGCATATAGCGTTGATGGTGCAATCGGTCATCATTAGAACAAAAAATATTTGAGAACTTAAGTATTTTACAGAGGAGCTTAAAGAATTGGTCTAATTTAAAACAACAGATGAGGATTAAAGAGGGAATAGAGTATGGCCAACGCTTAGCAGATGTTGCATCTGTATAAGTAAAAAGGCCAGAATGATCCTTGGTTCCTGAAAAAAAAATTCAAGGAATTGTCTTCAGTAAGAAACAGTTTTAACGTTCCATGCAAGTGAACGTGCATAGGAGCCAAAATGTTTATATATATATATATCACTGAAAGTTGGATGAAATCAAAGCACCACTATGCTAAAAAGGAAATCATCCATGTAGTCAGGAGCTAATGTATTTTCGTACCTGGATGACTAGCTTGTGAAAGCCCTGTCCTCAGTGCTGCTTCAGGAATATCTCCAGCAGATGATGATTCTTCTCAGTGTCACAGGCTTTACCATCAACATCACGCAATCCCACCTCACTCACAGACAAAGGTTGACTTTTATTTCGGGCACTGTTTGACACAGCCCTTATTACTTATTAGTGCATTTCTTCTTCCACAGAGTATTGCGGGTATTTAGCTGATGATTCTGATGTGTCTGACTCAAGTTCAGACCCCGGCCCTGCTGGTTTTGTGCCCGCTAGGCCTTGTGAACTCTTACATCCTGTTGGTGCCTCACACCAGATAGTGGATGAGAGCCCTAAGTGGTGTTTGAGGAGGCAGTGGTTGCAACATCAAGGAAGTCTTTCTGCTCAAATACAGATCCTCCAGTACGTACATCAATATCGGCCTTGGTGATTGACCTATCCAACCTTCTGCAGGGGTCCCCCTTTCAACCCCCGCAAGTTCAGGCTTGCTTCGTCATTGATGTCTCTTTGCTAAGCTGAGGTGCTAATCTCAATGGAAGAATAGCGTGGTGTCTTTGGTCCATGTTAAAGCAGCGCCTGCACATAAATGTGCTTGAGCTGTGTGTGGTTCGTTTAGCCCTGAAGGCCATCATCCGTTTTGTCTTGGGGTATAATGTCAAAATTGTGTTGGACAGCACCACCCTCGTCCATCAGACAGGGGAGGGTTAGGTCTTGTACCCTGTGTTGGGGACGGGATTTTCTCATGCAAATGGGCGCAATGAGTGGGATTCTTCACATTGGTGTCTCACCTCACAGTCTCCCTCAATGTGAGCAGGGATGCTCTCAGTTGCCTCTCTCTGGAGGATTACGAGTGGATCTACTCTCCAAAATGGAGACTATCTTCTCTAGATTAAGGTTTCTGTTGATGGATCTCATCGCCACAGCAAAAAGCAGTCGTACTCATTTTTGTGCCATACACTTCTTCCCTGAGGGAATCCCTTCAGGTTCAGCTGGTCTCTGGGTCTGCTGTGCACATTTCCACTTTTCCTGCTTGTATCCATAGTACTGCGGGAAGATCCCCTGCATTCCTCTACAGCATCCCTCCCCGAGAGACTGGTAGTGCAGGCCTCAACAGCCACGGTCAACACAAACACATTCCCTTCCACCCCACCAGATAGGGAATCCAAGAGGCTGAACACTTTTGGGAAGAAAATCTTCTTTTCCACCAGCTTGGCCTTGAGGTCAGTGAACATCGCGTGCCTCTTGGACCAATATTCCTATGCTTTCTGGGACGTGGTTGTGCCCCTGCTGCCCATGCTCCCTAAAGAGGGCAGAGCCATCTTGAACCAGTCATTGGTGGATGATTAGGACGCAGCTAAAGCCACTATCAGGTGTGGACTGGACACCACAAACTCCATAGACAGGGCCATGGCCTCTATGGTGGCCCTTTGCTGCCACACCTAGTGGCGTTCTCAGGGATGTCCAAGCATCCTTGATCAACATGCCCTTCGATGGCTGCCACCTATTTGGTGACAAAGCTGGTGCGGCGCTTGAGCGGTCACTGCCAGATCCCTGGGCCTCTCTCTGGCTTCCCGACCACAGCAACAGTTCTTTCGGCCCTTCCGCGGTCGTGGCCGGGGGTCCTATGGTCATCTGCAATACCCTCCTTACCCACCCACCCTGCAGACGTTCCAGCTTTTTCATGGCCAGGGTTGCAGTTCCCACAGAGTGCACTGGAGACAGTCCCAGCACACTGCCCAGTCCCCCCCACCCCTCTGGCTGCCAAAGCCTCCAAGCCACTTTAGTGAGCCCTCCACTTAGCACGACCATCCCTTTGGCAGCAGGATCAGGCACCACCTCCTCCAATGGACCAAAATCACTTATGACAAGTGGGTGCTACAAATTGTGCAGAGGAGTTATTCCCAATCCCTTAGTGGAAACACCTCCACCTTTGCCACAGTCCCTAGAACGGTTAACAGAAAACCATCTGTCCTTGCTCTGTCACGAAGTGCAGGCTCTGTTGGCCAAAGGAGCCATGGAGAGGGTGCCAGTGCCAGAAGTAGGACATGGTTGTTACTGTCGCTACTTTCTGGTGTCGAAAAAGGAGGGAGGCGTCCGCCCCATACTAGATTTGCTCCTCCTCAACGCCTTCCTGAAAAATAGAAAATCTGAAAGAAACACATTAGTTATAAATTCCCTACCTTAGAATTACCCCCAGGCGTCAGACTGGATCCGGAAAGTTTTTTCGTCAGCAATACCACTGCGCGTCGGAAGGTGGCGTCGGTCGGGTCCTTGTCAGTCGTTGGCATCGTGGTCGCCGGGATGACGTCGCGGTAGCTACTTAGATGCCGCCCTCGCACGCTGACATCAGTTCTTTCTTTTTCCGCGCCAGCCAGCGCAGATCCGAAGAGAGCGGTACCTCCAGTCACTTTTTGACTGACTTTTTCTCGACTTTTGTCGACTTCTTTTCTTGAGTCTATCGACTCCTGGTGCACGAGGGATGCCCGGCTTCAAGGCCTGCAGTTCCTGTACCCGACTGATGTCGGTTACGGATCCGCATCGCTTGTGCCTCTTTTGCCTGGAGCGCGACCACGACCCCAAGTCGTGCTCCGACTGCCGGTCAATGGCGCCGAAGGCTTTGCCGGAGCGGTCCCGAAAGCTGCTTGAGCGCCGGCAGTCGGCTCCGCGCCGTTCGAGGTCCCGTTAGCGACGGAGGTCGAGGGACTGTTCGCAGAGCCATCACCACTCGTCCAAGTCTTCGCACTTGGGGTCGGGTAAGTCGAAGCTCAAGAAGAAGTCGAAGAAGCATCGTCGCTCTTCGACTTCTCCCCGTCGGTCGGCTGATGCGACGAGGGATGCGGGCGGTGCCCCTCCCGCGGCTCTGCGCGCAGAGCCCGCGGAGTCGACTTCGGGCTTCCCTCCCTTCCCGGGACCCGGTGCGACTCCCACCCAACTTCGTAAGTTCTACGAAGCGATTCATGCCATCTTTGGGTGGCCCGAACCCGCCGGCGCGCCTTCGGGCCCCCCGGACTCGGTTGGGGGGCCTCGGCCTTCTCCGCCGTCGGCTCTGGCCATGGCGCCCCAGGCTCCCCTTGGATCCAGGCCTGGATCCGTATCGGCGCCGGTGGACCTGATTACACCTCCACCGGCGCCCCTTCCTCCGGCACCGCAACCCCAACCGCCGCCGGTCGTGTCCCCGGCCGGCGTCGACCCCGGCCTCCATCCCGAAGTGGACCCGGAGCCGGACCGGCGTCGCCCGACACCGGATCCGACGCCGAGTGGGGTTTTTGTGCCCCTGTTCACTCCTGGGGTCCCTTTTTGCCCAGATTGACAACCTGAGGATGAGGAGGAGGACCCTTTGACTGATCAGATGGAATCTGAGCAGGACTGGAGAGAGGAACTGGGGGATGCCAGCGGTCTTGACACCTCTCCTGACCTCGGCATGTTATCTCCTCCTACCGTGGCTACCGAGGAGGGAGCGTCATACGCAGTGGTGTTGCGTAGGGTGGCCGAGGCCCTACACCTCGAGCTTCCTACGGTGGCGGTCAGGACTAACCTCCTGACAGAAGTGCTTCAGCCGGCAGCGAGCTCTTCGGAGCCCCTGCTGCCGTTTAATGAGGTTCGGACTGACACCCTTTTGGGCACGTGGTCCAGGCCCAACACGGGGGCTCCCGTGGATAGGATGATTGTCCGACGCCACTGCCCGGCTCCGGGCGACCCCACTTTCCTCTCCCAACACCCCACCCCAGAGAGCTTGGTGGTCCAAGCCTCTGCTTCCAAGAGCGCATTCCCTACCGCCCCACCGGAAAGTGAATCCAAGAAGCTGGACCATCTTGGGAAGAAGATTTTCTCTTCCGCCAGCTTAGGACTGCGGTTGGTAAACACTGCATGTCTCTTAGGCCATTATTACCACTCTGTGTGGTATACGTTGCGCAGGTGCTGCCTCAATGTCCGGAGGAGGCCCGGGAAGTGCTCTCCCAGGCTGTCACCGCCGGAAGGGATGCGGCGAAGTTTACTATCCGTTGTGGGCTGGATACCGCCGACTCTCTGGGCAGGACCATTTCAACGTCAGTAGCACTTCGTCGCTACGCCTGGATGAGTTCGACTGGCTTTTCGGGGGATGTCCAGAACACCTTGATGGACATGCCCTTTGATGGCCGTCGCCTCTTTGGCGACAAAGCGGACAACGCTCTAGAGCGTTTCAAGGACTCACGGGCTACGGCCAAGTCCTTGGGCCTCTCCAGCAACCCAGCGCAGTCTGCATTTCGCCCCTTTCGTGGCTACGGAAGGGGTGCCCCACTACATCCCGCCCAGAGCCACAGGCCGCAGCAAGCTCCCCAGCCTTAGCGCAGCCGGGGACGTGGGAACCAACGCCGTGGTTCAGGGGGCCAGCGGGCGGGCCAGTCCATCAACCCCCCCCCTTCTGCAGCAGCCTCCAAACCCTCCTAGTCCGACTTTTCAGGCCCATCAAAAGCCAGTGGGTGGCAGGATCCGCCATCACCTCCCCCACTGGCGCACCATCCTGTCGGACAGGTGGGTTTTGCAAATAGTCCGAAGGGGCTACTCCCTCCCCTTCGAGACCCTCCTCCAGACATGCCACCTCAATACCACCGCATGTCGGAGGATCACCTGGGCCTTCTCCAACAGGAAGTTTTGGCACTCTTGGCCAAGGGAGCTATTGAGCGCGTTCCTGCTCCAGAAGTAGGTCGTGGTTGTTAGTCCCACTACTTTCTGGTCCCCAAGAAGGACAAGGGCCTGCGTCCTATCTTGGATTTCAGGAACGTCAACCGCTTCCTCCGGAAGGAGAGGTTCAAGATGTTGACGCTTGCTCAGGTCTTGTCTGCCCTCGACCCGGAAGACTGGATGGTAGCGTTGGACTTGCAGGACGCTTATTTTCACATCCACGTCCTGCCGGCCCACCGGCGTTACCTGCGGTTCACGGTAGGCCACGAGCATTTTCAGTTTACCGTGCTCCCCTTCGGCCTTACCAGCGCACCTCGGGTGTTCACGAAAGTGATGGCGGTGGTCGCAGCTCATCTGCGCAGATATGGGGTTTAAGTCTTCCCCTATCTCGACGACTGGCTGTTGAAGGTGGGCTCGCCCCAGGCAGTCGTCTCCCACCTCCAGACTACGGCCGACCTCCTGCATTTGCTGGGGTTCTCCATCAATGTGCCGAAGTCACACCTGATTCCCTCTCAGAAGCTCCTCTTCATCGGAGCGGTTCTGGACACGACGCGGTTTCGGGTCTATCCTCTGGAGCAGCGAGTCCGGGATATTCAGACTATTATTCCGATCTTTCAGCCTCTATCCCGGGTTTCAGTCAGAATGACCCTGAGGCTGCTGGGCCTCATGGCCTCCTGCATCCTGCTGGTTGGGCATGCCAGGTGGCATATGCAGGCTCTGCAGTGGGACCTGAAGTTCCAGTGGGCACAGCATCAGGGGAATCTGTCCGATTGCGTCCAGATCTCGGAGGGCACTGCACGACAATTGAAGTGGTGGCTCACGGACCAGGATTGGGTCGACGGCAGATCCCTCTCCCTTCCCCATCCAGAACACACGGTGGTGACGGACGCATCCCTTCTGGGATTTGGCGGCCACATGGGGGAGGCGGAGATCAGAGGCCTCTGGTCTCCGGCGGAGTCCGGGCTCCACATCAACCTTCTGGAGCTTCAGGCGATTCGTCTTGCACTCAAAGCATTCCTTCCCTGTGTCCGGGGAAGAGTAGTGCAGGTGTTCATGGACAACACCACCGCCATGTGGTACTGCAACAAACAGGGCGGGGTGGGGTCGTGGACCCTATGTCAAGAGGCCCTCCGCCTCTGGACATGGCTGGAACGTCAGGGCATATCCCTGGTGGTTCAACACCTGGCAGGTTCTCTGAACGGCAGGGCGGACGAACTCAGCCGCAGGTGCATGATGGATCACGAATGGCGTCTTCATTCGGAGGTGGTGCAAGGTCTCTTTCAACAGTGGGGAGAGCCTTGGTTAGATCTATTCGCCACCGAAGAGAACGCGCAATGTCAGCAATTCTGCGCGTTGGAATTTCCAAGGCGGCACTCACTAGGCAACGCTTTTCGTCGCGAGTGGAGTTGCGGTCTGTTGTACGCCTTTCCGCCTATACCACTTCTGCCCAGAGTGCTGAAGAAGATCAAGCGCGACCGGGCCCAAGTCATTCTTGTGGCTCCGGATTGGGCATGGAGAGTATGGTATCCCGAGCTGCTCAACATGGCCATCGATCTTCCGACCTGCCTGCCTCTTTGGGAGGATCTTCTGTCGCAGCAGCAGGGGACGGTCCTCCACCCGAACCTGTCCAGCCTCCACCTCCTTGCGTGGAGATTGAGCGGCGGCAGTTGACGTCTTTTGACCTGCCTCCTGAAGTTTGTGATGTTATCTTGGCAGCCAGGCGTCCCTCCACTAAGACGGTATATGCCTGCAGGTGGAACAAGTTTGTGGCATGGTGCACAGCAAAGGCTGTGGATCCCCTTTCTGCCCCTCTTTCCGAGGTTCTCTTGTTTCTTCTCTCTTTAGCCCAGCAGGGCTCTGCTCTGGGCATTATCAAGGGCTATCATTCTGCCATCTCTGCCTTCCTTCGGCTTCCAGATCAGCCCTCCCTTTTCAAGTCCCCGGTGGTTAATCGTTTCTTGAAAGGAATAACTCATCTCTTTCCTCCTGTTCCCTTCGTTATGCCTCAGTGGGACTTGAATCTCGTTCTAACCTATTTAATGTGTGCTCCCTTTGAGCCGCTTCACAACTGTCCTTTGCGGCTTCTGACACTTAAAACTGCTTTCCTGGTAGCCATCACATCTGCCAGACGAGTGAGTGAGCTCCAGGCTCTTTCATCCAAGCCTCCTTTCCTGTCTGTTCATCCGGATATGGTGGTTCTCAGGACTCGTCCCTCCTTCTTGCCAAAGGTTGTCACTGCCTTTCACATCGGGCAGACTATCACTTTGCCCACCTTCTTTCCGCCTCCGCATCCTTCGAAAGAGGAAGAGAGGCTCCACCGTCTGGACCCAAAACGTGCGCTTTCGTTCTATCTGGATCGCACAAAGCAGTTCCGGGTGGATGACCAACTCTTTGTTGGCTACGTGGGTGCCAAGAAAGGTCGGGCCGTACACAAGCGAACCATTTCTCGATGGGTCGTTTTGTGTATCAAAACATGCTATTCTCTAGCAAAGAAGGAGCCTCCAGTGGGGCTGCGCGCCCATTCCACCAGGGCGACGGCAGCCACTACTGCTTTGGGACGAGGAGTCCCTCTGAATTACATTTGTCAGGCAGTTACGTGGGCATCGCTGCACACGTTTACAAAACACTACTGCCTGGACAGCCAAGTCTGGAGAGACGGCTTCTTTGGCCGTTCTGTTCTCCGGGACTTTCTGGTGTGATCTTGGTTCGCAGACCCACCTCCGGGGTTGGTATTGCTGGGGTATCTATTCTAAGGTAAGGAATCTATAACTAATGTGTTTCTTTCAGATGAACAAGTTACTTACCTTCGGTAATGATATATCTGTAAGAAACATTAGTTAGTTATAGATTCCTTACCGCCCCACCCATCCTCCCCGTTCTGCGAACTTATTTCTAGGGTCAGGGATGTCCTTTCAGGGCCCTAGTTTTGTGCACCAATGGTCAGTGTCTTGCATGGCTCTGCATTTCTGGCGCGGAAAGTCGTATACAGAACTGACGTCAGCGCGCGAGGGCGGCGTCTAAGTAGATACCGCGACGTCATCCCGGCGACCACGACGCCAACGACGGACGCAGAGCCGACCAACGCCACCTTCCGACGCGCAGAGGTACTGCTGACGAAAAAACTTTCCGGATCCAGTCTGACGCCTGGGGGTAATTCTAAGGTAAGGAATCTATAACTAACTAATGTTTCTTACAGATATATCGTTACCGAAGGTAAGTAACTTGTTCTTCAAGATGCTCACCTTGGTTCAGGTTCTGCCTGCCCTGGAGAATGGATGATAGCATTGGACTTGCAGGATGCTTATTTTCACAACCCCATTCTAAGCCTACAGGCGTTATCTGCGCTTCACAGTAGGCCACAAACATTTCCAGTTCATTTTGCTCCCCTTCGGCCTCATCAGTGGCCCTGGGTGTTCACGAAAGTGATGGCAGTGGTTGCAGTCCACCTTCGGAGGTCATGGGTCCCAGTCTTTTCCCTACCTCGATGACTGGCTGCTGAAGGAGGGCTTGCCCCAGGCAGCCATCACCCACCTCCAGACTACAGCAAATCTCCTGCATTCGCTGGGGTTCACTGTCAACATGCTAAAGTCACACCTGCCTCCTTCTCAGATGCTCCCTTTCTTCAGGGCTATTCTGGACATAGTGCCCGCATTCCGGAGTGGAGAGTCCAGGACATTCAGACTATGATCCCAATGGTTCAACCTCTGTCCTGGATTTTGTTGAGATTGATTCTGAGATTGCTGGATCTGATTGCCTCCTGCATCTTACTGGTGAAACTCACCCAATGGTACATGCAGGCTCTGCAGTGAGACCTGAAGTCCCTGTGCGCCCAGTATCGGGGGATATCTGAAAGAGACTATTAGTTATAGATTCCTTTACTTAGAATTACCCCAGGCGTTAGACTGGATCCGGAGAATTTTTTCTCAGCAGAACCCCTGCGCGTTGATGGGTGGCGTCGGTCGACTCCGCGTTCGTCGTCAGCGGCGTGATCGCCGTGGTGAAGTCGCGGTATCTACTTAGATGCCGCCCCTTCGCTCTGACGTCAGTTCTTTATTTTTCTGCGCCAGCCAGCGCAGATCCGGAGAGAGGTTTACCCTTAGTATTTTTTGACTAGCTCTTTTTTTGTCGACATTTTTTTTCGAGTCGTTCGACTCCTGGTGCACAGATGGATGTCCCGTCCTCGGACCCGCTTCAAGCCTTGTGACTCCTGTCACAAGTTGATGTCGGTCACGGACCCGCACCTCATGTGCCTCTGGTGCCTGGAGCGCGACCACGAGCCGAGGTTGTGCTCCAACTGTCGGGCCATGAACCCGAAGTCTTTGCGGGAGCGGTCCCGAAAGCTTCTGGAGGCCCAGCAGTTAGCTCTGCACTGCTCGAGGTCCCTGTCGAGAAGGAGGTCGCGGGACCGGTCGCGGAGTCATCACCATCATTCCTCCTCAAAGTCTTCGTCATCGGGTAAGTCGAAGCACAAGAAGAAGGCGAAGAAGCACCGTCGCGACGCAGGACGCGGAAGGTCGTCGTCCTTCGGCTCTGCCCGCGGAGCCTGCTGGGACGGCTACGAGCATCTCTCCCTTCCCAGGAGCCGGAGCGTCCCCTGCCCAGCTTCGTGCATTTTACAAAGCCCTCCACTACATCTTTGGGCAGCTCGACTCTAGTGGCGCACCTTCGGCCCTGCGAACTCGGCTGCGGGCTCTAGGCCTTCGATGCCGGCGGCTCCGGCGCCGCAGGGCCCCCAGGGATCCAGGCCTGGATCCGGATCGGTGCCGGTCGACCTCACGACACCTCCCTTGGCACCGATTCCTCTGATGACACCTCCGCCACCTCCGATCCCGGTTGTGTCCCCGGTTGGAGTCGACCCCAGCTTCCCCCTCGACTTGGACACGGAGCCAGACCGGCGTCGACCGGCGCCAGCCGGTACTTTTGTACCACTGTTCTACCCTGGCGCTCCTTTTCGCCCTGAGTGGCAGCCAGGGGAGGGTGAGGAGGACTGGGAGGGGTCTGTTGACCCTCTGGCAGACCAGCTAGAAGAGCCGGACTAGAAAGAGGAGTTGGGTGAGGCCAGTGGTCTGGATACCTCCCCATACCTTGGTATGCTTTCTCCCCCCACCGTGGCCACGGAGGAGGGAGCTTCCTACGCTGTGGTGTTGCGTAGGGCGGCTGAGGCCTTGGGCCTTGAGCTTCCTACAGTGGCAGTCAGGACTAACCTCCTGACTAATGTGCTTCAGCCAGCAGCGGCCTCTTCGGAGCCCCTGCTGCCATTCAATGAGGCCCTCACAGACATTCTTCTGGGCACTTGGTCCAAGCCCAGCACAGGGGCTCCTGTGGATAGGATGATTGCCTGACGCCACCGCCCGGCCCCGGGCGACCCAATTTTCCTCTCCCAATACCCTACCCCCGAGAGCTTGGTGGTCCAAGCCTCGACATCCAAAGGCACGTTCCCTACTGCTCCCCCAGATAGGGAATCCAAGAAGCTGGAACACCTTGGGAAGAAAATGTTTTCTTCCGCCAGCTTAGGACTGCAGTCGGTGAACACCGCATGTCTCTTGGGCCGGTACACCCACTCTGTGTGGGACACGGTTGCGCAAGTGCTGCCACAGTGCTCGGAGGAGGCCCGGGCAGTACTCTCCCGTGTGGCCGCAGAGGGTAGAGACGCAGCAAAGTTCACCATCCGATGTGGGCTGGTTACCGCCGACTCGCTGGGTAGAATGATTTCTACGTCCGTAGCCTTGAGGCGCTACGCCTGGCTGAGGTCCCCTGGCTTCTCCGGGGATGTCCAGACGACGCTTTTGGACATGCCCTTTGATGGCCGTTGCCTGTTTGGCGACAAGGTAGACAATGCGCTCGAGCGCTTCAAGGACTCTAGGGCTACGGCCAGATCCTTGGGCCTCACTGCCACCTCCCGCCCTGTTCACTCTGCCTTTCGCCCCTTTTTTTTGGCCACGGAAGGGGTGCCCCACCACGTTCCACCCAGGGCCACAGGCCGTCGCAAGCTACCCAGCCTCTGCGCGGCTGGGGACATGGGACCCAGCGCCGTGGGTCTGGGAGCCAGCGGGCGGGCCAGTCCACCAGTGCCCCCTCTACAGCAGCCTCCAAACCTTCCTAGTCTGACGTTTCAGGGCCACCAGTGAGTGGGCGGCAGGATCCGCCATCACCTCCCCCACTGGCACAACATCACGTCGAACAGGTGGGTTTTGCAGATAGTCCGAAGGGGCTACTCCCTCCCCTTCGAGACTTCCCCTCCCTCCATGCCACCAACACTCCATCGCATGTCGGAGGATCACTTGACCCTTCTCCGTCAGGAAGTTACGGCTCTCTTGGCCAAGGGAGCTATCGAGCGAGTCCCGGTCCCAGAAGTAGGTCGTGGTTGCTACTCCCACTACTTCCTGGTACCCAAGAAGGACAAAGGCCTGCGTCCTATCTTAGACCTCAGGGACGTCAACCGCTTCCTTCGGAAGGAGAAGTTCAAAATGCTAACCTTGGCTCAGGTCTTGTCTGCCCTAGACCCTGGAGACTGGATGCTAGCGTTGGACTTGCAGGACGCTTACTTTCACATCCCCGTCTTGCCTGCCCACCGGCGTTACCAACGGTTCACGGTTGGCCACGAGCATTTCCAGTTTACCGTGCTCCCCTTTGGCCTTACCAGTGCCCCTCGGGTGTTTCATGAAAGTGATGGTGGTGGTCGCAGCTTATCTGCGCAGATCAGTGGGTTCCATTCTTCCCCTATCTCGACGACTGGCTGTTGAAGGTGAGCTCGCCCCCTGGCTGTCGTCTCCTCCCACCTCCAGACTACGGCGGACCTCCTGCATTCGCTGGGGTTCACAGTCAACGTGCTGAAGTCGCACCTGAACCCCCCTCAGAAGCTCCTTTTCATCGGAACGGTTCTGGACAAGGCACAGTTTCGGGCCTATCCTCCCGAGCAGCGAGTCTGGGATATTCGGGCTATGATACCGATGTTCCAGCCTCTGTCCCTGATTTCGGTGAAAATTACCCTGAGGCTGCAGGGCCTCATGGCCTGCTGCATCCTGCTGGTGGATCGTGCTAGGTGGCATATGCAGGCTCTGCAGTGGGACCTGAAGTTCCAGTGGGCGCAGCATCAGGGCAATCTTTCCGATGTCGTCCAGATCTCGGAGGGACTGCACATCAGTTGCAGTGGTGGCTCACAAATAAGTATTGGGCCAACGGCAGATCCCTCTCCTTTCCCCAACCAGAGTTCACAGTGGTGACAGATGCGTCACTTCTGGGATGGGGCGGCCACACTGGATAGGCATAGATCAGAGGCCTCTGTTCCGGCGGAGCCCGGGCTCCACATCAAACCTTCTGGAGCTCTGGGCTATTCGTCTAGCACTGAAGGCATTCCTTCCTTCTGTCAAAGGAAGAGTAGTGCAGGTGTTCACGGACAACACCTCCGCCATGTGGTACTGGAACAAAGAGGGCGGGTGGGGTCGTGGACCCTATGCCAAGAGGCCCTTCGCCTCTGGAAGTGGCTGGAACACCAGGGCATGTCCCTGGTGGTTCAACACCTGGCAGGTTCCCTGAACGCCAGGGTGGATGAACTCAGCCGACGGTGCATGATGGATCACGAATGGCTTCTTCACTTGGAGGTGGTGCAAGGTCTGTTTCAGCAGTGGGGAGAGCTTTGGTTCGATCTGTTCGCCACCGAAGAGAACGCGCAATGTCAGCAGTTCTGCGCGTTGGAGTTTCCAAGGCGGAACTCGCTCGGCGACGCTTTTCGTCGCTAGTGGAGTTGCGGTCTTCTATACGCCTTTCCGCCTATACCACTTCTGCCCAGAGTGCTGAAGATCAGGCGCAACCGGGCCCAAGTCTTACTTGTGGCTACGAACTGGGCACAAAGATTCTGGTATCCCGAGCTCTTGAACATGGCCACCGATCCTGCGATCAGGCTGCCTCTTCGGGAGGATCTTCTGTCGCAGCAGCAGGGGACGGTCCTCCACCCGAACATGTCCAGCCTCCACCTCCTTGCGTGGAAATTGAGCGGCGACAGTTGACAGCCTTTGACCTTCCTCCCAAAGTCTGTAATGTTATCTTGGCAGTCAGGCGTCCCTCTACTAAAACAGTATATGCATGCAGATGGAACAAATTTGTGGCATGGTGTGCAGCAAAGCCTGTGGATCCCCTTTCTGCCCCCCTTTCTGAGGTTCTCCTCTTCATCCTTTCTTTGGCCCAGCAGGGCTCTGCTCTGGGCACCCTTAAAGGCTATCTTTCGGCCATTTTGGCCTTTCTTCGCCTTCCTGATCAGCCTTCTCTTTTCAAGTCCCCTATTGTAAATTGGTTTCTTAAGGGCATTACTCACCCTTTTCCTCGTATTCCTTTTGTAATGCCTCAGTGGGACTTGAACCTTGTCTTGACTAACCTTATGTGCGCTCCTTTCGAGCCACTACATAATTGTCCTCTCAGACCCCTGACTCTTAAAACTGCCTTTCTGGTTGCCATCACCTCTGCTTGCAGGGTGAGTGAGCTTCAGGCTCTATCTTCCAAGCCTCCTTTCCTTGCTGTCCATCCGGACAAGGTTGTCCTTCGAACTAGGTCTTCTTTTCTACCCAAAGTGGTTACCTCTTCCATATAGGACAGACCATCACTTTGCCCACCTTCTTCCCACCCCCGCATCCTTCCAAGGAGGAGGAGAGACTCCACCGTCTGGATCCAAAACGTGCGTTATCATTTTATCTGGATCGCATAAAACAATTCTGGGTGGACGATCAACTCTTTGTTGGCTATGTGAGCGCCAAGAAAGGTCTGGCTGTGCAAAAATGGACCATCTCTCGATGGGTCGTCCTTTGCATTAAAATATGTTATTCCTTGGCGAAAAAGGAACCTCCGGTAGGGCTGCGCGCCATTCCACCGGGGCGACGGCAGCCACTACTGCTTTGGGACGTGGAGTCCCCTCAGTGACATCTGCCAGGCAGCTACGTGGGTATCACTGCACACGTTCACTAAACATTATTGCCTGAATAGTCAGGTCCGGAGAGACGGCTTCTTTGGCCGTTCGGTTCTCCAGGACTTTCTGGTGTGAACTTAGTTCGCAGACCCACCTCCGGGGTTGGTATTGCTTGGGTATCTATTCTAAGGTAAGGAATCTATAACTAATAGTCTTTTTCAGATGAACAAGTTACTTACCTTCGGTAACGATATATCTGTAAGAGACATATATCTGAAAGAGACACGTTAGTGACAGATTCCTTACCTTAGAATATCCCCAGGCGTCAGGCTGGATCCGGAAAGTTTTTTGCGTAGCAGTACCCTTGCGCGTCGGTAGGCGGCGTCGTGCGGCTCCGCGTCCGTCGTCGGCGTCGTGATCGCCGGGATGACGTCGCGGGCAGTACTTAGGCGCCGCCCCTGCGCGCTGACGTCAGTTCTTCTTTTCCGCGCCAGTAAGCGCAGATCCGGGAAGAGCAGTGCCCTAGTCACTTTTTGACTATCTTTTTTGGTGAATTTTTTCACTGTTTCTTCAACGAGTCTTCACGACTCCTAAGGTGTCGTAGGGATGCCCGGCTTTAAGCCCTGCGAGGAATGTGGTCGCATGATGTCGATCACGGACCCGCACCTCGAGTGTCTCTTTTGTCTCGGCCGAGACCACGACACGAAGTCGTGTCCTGACTGCCGGAAACTTCATCCTAAGGCTTTGCGAGAGCGGTCTCGAAAGCTCCTTGAAGTCCGGCATTCGGCTCCGCGCCGCACCAAGCCCCGGTCCCGGGAGAGGTCGAGGGGCCGGACGCGGAGTCCCCGCCGTTCGTCGGATTCAAAGTCTTCGCGCTCCTCCGGTAAGTCGAAGCACAAGAAGTCTAAGCGGCGTCATCGCTCTAAGACTTCGCCTCGCCGGTCTCGCGACTCGGCTGAGGTCCCTGTCGGCACCGTCCCCGCGGCCCCGGGACGTGCCTGTCGAGTTACCCCCGCAGTACCCGCCCTACCCGGGCTCGGGGGCGACTCAGGCCGATATACAGGAATTCCTGTCGGCCATGGCCCGCCTCTTCGGGCCTCAAGGTCCCTCCGGTGCGCCTCCGGGCCCCGCGGGCCCTGATGAGGTTGCTCCGGCGTCGCCGTCGACTCCGGTCCCGGCGTCGCCTGTCCCACCAGCCTTCGTCCCGGCCTCGGCTCCGGTCCCGGCCTCGACCCCGGCTCCGGTGGGGCCGCAACCCCCATCGACGCCGGTTGACCTAACCACGCCTCCGCCGACGCCGATGTCCCCGGTGCCGTTTCCGACGCCGTCCGGGGCTCCGGGCGGCGTCGTTCCCCGGTTCTCTCCGGGTCCGGACATGGTGCCGGAACGGCGCCGCCCGACGCCGTATCCGGCGCCGATGAGACCTTGGGTCCCTGATGTCCCTCCTCCTCCATATTTTCAACCTGAGGAGGACCAGGAGAGCTGGGAGGGGTCTGACGACCCTCTCACACAACAGTGCGAGTTTGACCCGGACTGGGTTGAGGAACTTGGGGATGCCAGTGGTCTGGATACCTCCCCTGACTCTGGCATGCTGTCTCCTCCCGTGGCAACGGAGGAGGGGGCTAATTTTGCAACGGTGTTGCGTAGAGCTGCTGGAGCCTTGAATCTCCAGTTGCCTACAGTGGTCGTCAGGTCTAACATCCTGACTGAAGTGCTTCAGCCGGCGGCCTCCTCTTCGGAGACTGTGCTACCGTTCAACGAGGCACTGACTGACGTTCTTTTGGGTGCCTGGTCCAAACCCACCACAGGGGCTCCTGTGGATAGGAACGTGGCCCGACGCCATCGCCCTGCTCCGGGCGACCCCCTGTTTCTCTCCCAACACCCCACCCCTGAGAGCTTGGTTGTCCAAGCCTCTGCCTCCCAAACCGCCTTCCCTACCGCCCCTCCGGATAGGGAATCCAAGCGCCTGGATCACTTTGGGAAGAAGGCTTTCTCTTCCTCCAGTGCTGGCTTGCGGTCTGTTAATACCGCTTGCCTCTTGGGCCGATACACCCACTCCCTGTGGGATTCGGTGGCAACTGTTTTGCCGCAGTGTTCTGAGGAGGTCCAGACACTGCTTACCCGCGCCATTGCGGAAGGGCGTGATGCGGCTAAATATACCATCCGCTGTGGCCTTGATACCGCCGACTCGCTGGGCAGATCGCTTGCAACGACGGTGGCGCTGCGTCGCCACGCCTGGCTGAGAACCACTGGTTTTTCGGGAGATGTCCAGAATACACTCATGGACATGCCCTTTGATGGTGTCGGTCTTTTTGGTTCGAAGGCAGACCATGCGCTGGAGCGTTTCAAGGACTCTCGGGCTACTGCTAAGTCCCTGGGCCTTGCTGTTGTGCGCCCTCCGCTCACGTCTGCTTTTCGCCCCTTTCGTGGCCACGGAAGGGGCGCCCAGTCACGTCCGCAGCCCGGCCAACGGCCCGCGCAGCAAGCGCCTTCGCGTGGCCGAGGACGTGGATACCGCCGTGGCGGTTCGGGCAACCAGCGTGCGGGTCAGGCCACCACCTCCAACCCGTCCGCGGCCTCCAAGCCCTCCTAGTCCCTCCTTTCAGGTGCACAGTACGCCAGTCGGGGGCAGGGTCCGCCATCACCTTCACCTCTGGCGTCCCATCACCTCGGACAGGTGGGTCTTGGACATTGTCCGAAGGGGCTACTCCCTCCCCTTCGAGACCACCCCCCAGCCATGCCACCTCAATTCCACCGCATGTCAGGGGATCACTTGGCGCTTCTACAGAAGGAAGTCATGGCCCTCTTGGCCAAGAGGGCCATCGAGCATGTTCCGACCCCAGAAGTAGGGCGTGGTTGCTACTCCCACTACTTTCTGGTGCCCAAAAAGGACAAGGAGGACATGCGTCCTATCTTGGACCTCCGGAACGTCAATCGCTTCCTCCGGAAGGAGAAGTTCAAGATGCTCACCCTAGCTCAGGTCTTGACTGCCCTCGACCCCGGAGACTGGTTGGTAGCGTTGGACTTGCAGGACGCCTATTTCCACATCCCCGTCCTGCCGGCCCACCGGCGTTACCTTCGGTTCACGGTAGGCCTCGAGCATTTTCAGTTCACCGTGCTCCCTTTGGCCTTACCAGTGCCCCTCGGGTGTTCACGAAAGTGATGGCGGTGGTCGCAGCTCATCTGCGCCGGGCAGGGGTTTCAGTCTTCCCCTACCTCGACGACTGGCTGCTGAAGGCGGGCTCGTCCCAGGCAGTCGTCTCCCACCTCCAGACTACGGCCGAACTCCTGCACTCGCTGGGGTTCTCCATCAATGTGCCAAAGTCGCATCTGATTCCTTCTCCACAGCTCCTTTTCATCGGAGCAGTTCTGGACACGACGCAGTTTCGGGCCTATCCTCCCGAACGGCGAGTCCGGGATATTCAGGCTATGATTCCGATCTTTCAGCCTTTATCCTGGGTTTCGGCACGGATGACCCTGAGGCTGCTGGGCCTCATGGCCTCCTGCATCCTGCTGGTCACTCATGCCAGATGGCATATGCGGGCTCTGCAGTGGGACCTGAAGTTCCAGTGGGCGCAGCACCAGGGCGACCTGTCCGATCACGTCCAGATCTCGAAGGGGACTGCAAAACAGTTGCAGTGGTGGCTCTCGAACCGGCAATGGGTCATGGGCAGATCCCTCTCCCTTCCCCAGCCAGAGCACACAGTTGTGACGGACGCGTCCCTTCTGGGATGGGGCGGTCACATGGGAGAGGCGGAGATCAGAGGCCTCTGGTCTCCGGCGGAGTCCCGGCTCCATATCAACCTTCTGGAGCTCCGGGCGATCCGACTTGCACTCAAGGCATTCCTTCCCTCTGTCAAAGGGAAGGTAGTGCAGGTGTTCACAGACAACACCACCGCCATGTGGTACTGCAACAAACAAGGCGGGGTGGGGTCGTGGACCCTTTGTCAGGAGGCTCTGCGCCTCTGGACATGGCTGGAACATCAGGGCATGTTCCTGGTGGTTCAACACCTGGCAGGTTCCCTGAACGCCAGGGCGGACGAACTCAGCCGCAGGTGCATGATGGATCACGAATGGCGTCTTCACTCGGAAGTGGCGCAAGGACTCTTTCTACAGTGGGGAGAGCCTTGGTTAGATCTATTCGCCATCGAAGAGAACGCGCAATGTCATCAGTTCTGCGCGTTGGAATTTCCAAGGCGGCACTCGCTCGGCGACGCTTTTCGTCACGAGTGGAGTTGCGGTCTATTGTACGCCTTTCCGCCTATACCACTTCTACCCAGAGTGTTGAAGAAGATTCGGCACGACCGGGCCCAAGTCATTCTTGTGGCTCCGGACTGGGCTCGAAGAGTTTGGTATCCCGAGCTACTCAATATGAGCGTAGATCCCCCGATCCGTCTGCCTCTTCGGGAGGATCTTCTGTCGCAGCAGCAGGGGGCGCTCCTCCACCCGAACCTGTCCAGTCTACACCTGCTTGCGTGGAGATTGAGCGGCGGCAGTTGATTCCTTTCGACTTGCCTCCCGAAGTTTGTGATGTGATTCTGGCAGCCAGGCGTCCCTCCACTAAGGTGGTATACGCCTGCAGGTGGAACAAATTTGTGGCATGGTGCACAGCAAAGGCTGTGAATCCCCTTTCTGCCCCTCTTTCTGAGGTCCTTCTGTTCCTTCTCTCTCTGGCCCAACAGGGTTCTGCCCTGGGTACCATCAAGGGTTATCTTTGTGCTATCTCGGCCTTCCTCAGGCTCCCTGATCAGCCCTCCCTTTTCAAGTCCCCTGTTGTTAACAGGTTCTTAAAAGGCATTACTCACCTCTTCCCTCCTGTTCCGTTTGTGATGCCTCAGTGGGACTTGAACTTGGTTCTTACCTTTTAATGTGCGCTCCCTTTGAGCCTCTACATAACTGTCCTCTTCGTCTTCTGACTCTGAAGACAGCCTTTCTGGTGGCCATCACCTCCGCTCGGCGGGTGAGTGAGCTCCAGGCTCTATCTTGCAAACCTCCCTTTCTGTCTGTTCATCCAGACAAGGTTGTTCTTCGGACGCGTCCGTCCTTCTTGCCAAAGGTGGTTACTGCTTTCCACATTGGGCAGACCATCACTTTGCCCACCTTCTTTCCGCCTCCGCATCCTTCCAGAGAGGAAGAGAGGCTCCACCGTCTGGACCCAAAACGTGCGCTCTCTTTCTATATTGACCGCACAAAACACTTCTGGGTGGATGACCAGCTCTTTGTTGGCTACGTGGGCGCCAAAAAGGTCGGGCGGTGCACAAGAGGACCATCTCCCGCTGGGTTACCTTGTGCATCAAGACCTGCTATTCTTTGGCTAAAAGGAGCCTCCTGTTGGGCTGCGTGCCCATTCCACCAGGGCAACGGCTGCTACCACGGCCTTGGGCCGCGGTGTTCCGCTGCCGGTTATCTGTCAGGCAGCTACGTGGGCCTCGCTGCACACGTTTACAAAGCATTACTGCCTTGACAGTCAGGTCCGGAGGGACGGCTTCTTTGGCCGTTCTGTCCTCCAGGACTTCCTTGTCTGATCTTTGTTCGCAGACCCACCACCGGGGTTGGTATTGCTGGGGTATCTATTCTAAGGTAGGAATCTGTCACTAACGTGTCTCTTTCAGATGCACAAGTTACTAACTTGTGTAACGATATATCTGTAAGAGACAGTAGTTAGTGACAGATTCCTTACCGCCCACCCATCCTCCCCGTTCTGCGAACTGATTTCTAGGGTTAAGGACATCCCTTTCAGGGCCCTAGTATTTTTCAGACACCTATGTCAGCTTCTTGCATGGCTCTGCGTTCCTGGCGCGGAAAGTCGTGTACAGAACTGACGTCAGCGCGCAGGGGCGGCGCCTAAGTACTGCCCGCGACGTCATCCCGGCGATCACGACGCCGACGACGGACGCGGAGCCGCACGACGCCGCCTACCGACGCGCAAGGGTACTGCTACGCAAAAAACTTTCCGGATCCAGCCTGACGCCTGGGGATATTCTAAGGTAAGGAATCTGTCACTAACTACTGTCTCTTACAGATATATCGTTACACAAGTTAGTAACTTGTGCATTAGTTATAGATCCCTTACTGCCCCACCCATCCTCCCCGTTCTGCGAACTGACTTCTAGAGTAAGGGACTCCCTTTCAGGGCCCTAGTTCTGTGCACCAGTGGTCAGTGTCTTGCATGGCTCTGCACTTCTGGTGTGTAATGTTATGTAAAAGAACTGACGTCAGCGCGCAGGGGCGGCATCTAAGTAGATACCGTAACGTCACCACGGCGATCACAACGACGAACGCGAAGTCGACTGATGCCACTTACCGACGCTCAGGGGTACTGCTGAGAAAAAATTCTCCGGATCCAGTCTGACGCCTGGGGGTAATTCTAAGGTAAGAAATCTATAACTAATTTATGTCTCTTACAGAGATATCGTTACCAAAGGTAAGTAACTTGTTCTTCTCTGACTTGGCCAAGATTTCGAAGGAGGCAAAAAAATATCTGCAGTTGTGTCTAACAAACTGCAATTTGGACCAGCAGCAGACCCCTCTCCCTTCCCCTCCCAGACCTGACAATGGTGACCAGCGCATTGCTTCCAGGTTGGGGGGCCACCTGGGAGTGGTGGCGATCAGAGTACTCTGGTCTCTGGCGGAGTCCCACCTCCACCTCAATCTTCTGGAGCTGAGGGCGATTCGCTTGCCTCTGAAAGCCTTCCTCCCATCCATCACAAAGGAAGGCTGGCCCAAGTGTTCACGGACAACAATACAGCCATGTGGTATTGCAGCAAACAGGGCGGAGTGGGGTCATGAACTCTCTGCCAGGAGGCCCTGCTCTTCTGGACCTGGCTGGAGCAACAGTACATTTTCCTGGTCGTGTAGCATCTGGCAGGATCTCTAAATGCCAGGACAGACGATCTCAGTTGCCGATGCCTTGCGAATCACGAATAGCATCTACACTGGGAAGTGGTGCAATGTCTCTTCTGAGAATGGGGAGAACCTTGGCTTGATTTATTCGCCACCAATGAGAACGTGCAGTGTCATCTCTTCTGCACGTTGGAGTTTCCAAGGTGTCTCTCGCTCTGAGACTTGTTCCGTTCAGAGTGGAACTGAGGACTCCCGTCAGCCTTTCTGCGAATAGCGCTCCTGCTCTGAGTTCTCAAGAAGATCAGAACAGACTGGTCCCAAGTCAGTTTAGTGGCCCTGGACTAGGCAAGGAGAGTTTGGTATTCCGAACTCCTGAGCATGAGCCTCTGTCCTCTGATCAGGCTGCCTCTTCAGGAGGACCTCCTGTCTGAGCTGCAGGGCAGGGTTCTGCACCCAAGCCTACGCACACTCCACCTTCATGCTTGGAGATTGAGCGGCGACAGTTGAATACCTTTGATCTTCCTCCCAAGATTTGTTATGCCACCTTTGCAGCCAGGCGTCCCTCAAGAAAGACTGTATACACCTGCCGTTGGGACAGATGTGCGGCTTGGTGTTCCTCCCCATCATGTTGAACCAGTTTTGGCCGCCTTGTAGGAGGTGATATTATTTGTTCTGTCTTTAGCAGAGCAAGGCCTTGCCCTGGGCACTGTTAAAAGTTATCTTTTTGCCATATCTGCTTTTTTGCGGTTGCTAGATCAGCCCTCATTGTTTAAGTCCCCCATTGCAGAATTGTTTCTTAAGGGCTTGAGATATTTGTTCCTTCCTACTCCTTTCATCATGCCACAATAGGACCTTAATTTGGTCCTGATGTTTCTCTTGGGCTCCCCATTTGAGTCCCTGCATAGCTGTCCGCTCAGACTCCTATATTTTAAGACTACCTTCTTTGTGGCGTGACATTGGCAAGGAGGGTCAGTGAGCTTCAAGCTCTTTCAGTTTACCCGCTCCATACCAGCTTCTACCCATACAAACTGGTTCTTCAGAACCATGCGCCCTACCTACTGAAGTTGGTGACACCTTCCACTTCAGCCAAAACATTGTGTTGCCCATATTTTTCGCACCACTTCATCCTTCTAAGGAAGAGGAGAGACCACTGCTTGGATCCAAAAAGAGCTCCGTCACACAAAAGACCACCGGGTGGACGATCAACTCTTTTAAATTCATAGGAGCAAAAAGAGGCAAGGCAGTGCAGAAAAGAACCATTTCTTGAGGGATTGTACTTTGTATTAAGATCTGCTACGCACTAGCTAAGAAACAGCCTCCTGAGGCTTACGGACCCATTCCACTAGGTCCAAGGCAACTACTACTGCCTTAGCCCATGGGGTACCTGTCCTGGACATCTGCCAAGCTGTAACGAGGGCGTCCCTCCACACGGTCACAAAACACTAACTCTTGGCAGTCAGTTCCGTCGAGCCGGGCATTTTGCCCATTCGGTCAGCTAGGATTATCTGGTTTGAGCCTAGTAAGCAGACCCACCTCTGGGGAGGTATTGCTTGGCTATCTATTCTGAGGTAAAAAAATCAGCGGTTAAAAGTCTCTAGTAGAAGAACAAGTTACTTACCTTCTGTAATGCTCTTTCTGCTAGAGACTCTATCTAATCACAGATTCTTCACTGATCCTCCCCATTCTGTGACCCAGGCTCTTCACCCTAACATCCTATTAGATTCTGCACAGTGGACAAACACTCAGTCTTACATGGTCACAAAAGAAACTGGGGGTTTCTTTCATGAATATAGCATGGCTCTTATATAGGCACCATGCACGTCACTTCCGTCTGGGACGACGCAAACGCAGAGCCTAAAGACACCACCTACCAGCGTGCAGAGGTACTGCTCAAGAATTTCCCAATCCCGTCTGATGCCTGGGGAATATTTTGAGGTGAGGAATGTTCGGTTAAGGGTCTCTACCAGAAAAAGTGTTACCGAAGTAAAGTAACTTGTTCCTCAGTACATTATTGTACATCAGTATGATATGTTCGTGTGGGGTTGGATATATAAGCAGAGTTCTGTCCAGGGGTGGCTCCTCCCTTATGGCGGAGGAGCGTCGCCCCCCGGCTGAAAGCCAGCAGAGGCAAGGACAAACAAAATGATAATAAAACGTTTTTATTATCATTTTATTTTACGTCCTGCCAGCTGAGCCAAGGAAGGGGCGGGGACAGCCACAGGGACGCTGCAGCACCAGGGAGGAGGGGGAGTGGTGGGCACTGCTAAATACGCATGATGGTTTGGCTGGCCCCAGAGGGCCGACCAAACCGTCATGCGCACTTAGCCTTTCTCCACCTAGCTGTGTTGTACAGCTGGGTGGAGAAACCACCACAGGCTCCCAGTCCAAGTCTGAGCGGCGAACTGAGGCGCTCAGACCAATCCTATTCCCAGCATGTGAGCAGCGCTGGGATTGGGAGCTGGGAGCCTGCGCAGTGTGCACCAGGTTTCTGTCATGGACGCAAAGATCGGGAGGAAGGCGGCGGCCATCGGAGCAGGTAAGTGCAGTTTTATTTCTTTTTTCTTTTTCTTTTTTTTGTGTTACCCTCTTCCCCCACCCCACCACTTCACAGTACCAGCGGCCGCTCCTGGTTCTGTCTATCATGTTCTGATGAGGGTAATGGGCCAGTAAAAGTTTACTTCGTTGAATGATGGTTAGTTCCATCTCTCACCACCTTCACCAATGGCCACACACACAGGAATATGAGGTTCAGTGGTAGAAACAAGGAAACTGGAATGGGATAAGAAAAATACTAAGACATTGGACTTCACTCAATCTAATCCATTTGTTGACCTGGGATGCCTCTAGATGTAGTGGACATGTAAAATGCAAAGGGATATCTTAAGTAACTTGCCATAAAAGCTTCTAAGCGTAACTGTTTGAGTGACTATTCCTTAGCAATATCTGTGTAATTAACTCTCTGTACCTTGATGTGAAACGTGTCAACGTACCTCAAATATATGCTTACTAACACTTCCTCCAAGCTTTGTCATTATTCTTTAGACTGCAAGAAATAGTAGCTTCTCGAACAGGGGTCTCCAACCTTTTCTGTACTAAGAGCCACTTATTATCAAAGCAAAGTATCCTGAGCTACTGTTATTTGTGTTGCAATAGTGACCACATCAGACAAGATTACAGTATTGGCCATCCCATACACGATTACCAGCAATTTGAAATGCCTCTGCATGAGTAATACATGACAGCCATAGATGCAATGCCCCTGGCCCAAGGTAATAATATTAATAATAAGTCTCTCCAAAGCTGCATGATTTATCATTCAAATAACAGTTTTAAATATCTTTTGGAAATCCATTTTTCCTCAAAACATCAGTTCATGAGTTCTGAAACTAAATACATATTTCTCCAATGCATGCTTCACAATTTTGGTGCACATATATTCAGTCAGTTAAGTAAGCCTTATTTTAGCACCAAGCCATAAAAGCAGTATAAAACACAATTAATACATATAAAAACTGTTACCCGAGGGAATCTTGCTGATAGAAATAAATTTAAAAAACAGTTATCCTGAAGGAAGAGAATAAAAACGATCTCAAAGACATTACAAAAACATACAATTTAGTTTCCTCCTTCACTTTTGGGCCTCTTCATTTGATTGGCAACATCATACATTTGCAATTTTTAACGAATTACATCACAAAGTGACCAATGCATATTCAGCGGTTCCTTTGGAAAACCGTCCCAGGTGGCCCTCATTAAGGGTAAAGCATCACGATTTCTTAAGGAGCAATCAGGGTTAGGATAAAAAGGGCATCTCCTTCCTTCATTCATTGTGTTATAAGGGGTGGGCTTTACAAGGTGTCAAGGGTTGCCACTATACCCTCCCGCTCTCTTTGTCTAATTCTCCACATTGCCAATAAGTATCTACTTACCCCAAAGCCTATTAAGCACTTCCATTGTGTTTAAATATCCTATCTGCCTCTTTATGTTCTCTAAGTCCCAGACTCCTGCACAAAGGAACAATCCATCTTTTCCCACAATTGATATATAAGGGGCAGAAAAACAGGACATGTTCAATAGTCTCATTGGAAGCACCACACATTAGACACTGAGCTTCCAACACATTCTTAGATTTAGCCCATTTAGCTATAAAAGCACCAAGAGGCAAGGTCCCATACCGAAAGTGCATGTACAGTCACCTAGCAAGTGGCAGTTGCACCTCATCTAGGAAGGTCTCCCTCTTATATGTATCCTTGGTGGAAAGAAACGCTTTCGTCAAAGAGCCACCACTCCGCTGATAGAGCAACGCCAATACAGTGCTTTAACTACATTTTTAGATGTTACACTTGCCACACCAGATGAGATCCACGGGCTCTCGAGCCCTATTTCCAAAAGTGTATTCTTAATATACCTAACCCAAGGGATATCCATTGCACTAGACAGGATTTCCTCCAGGCCCTTATAATATGATGAGAGCTCTGGCGTGAACCAGACTCTCCTCCAGAAGAGTAGGGGACACAGCCTTACTTTGTCAGCAATTGGTCGTAACCCAAGGTCCAACCTAAGTGGAATCAAGGGAGTGCTTACAGGGAGCCCAATCAGCTGCTGCATAAAGCATTTTTCTACTGCTGAAAGAGATTCACAAAAAGATGGCCCCATAGTTCTTCTCCATAACATGCAGACCCCAAAGCTTGTGAGTTATAAATTTCTAGTGCGGACTTGATTGGGCGGAACTGGGATCTAAGTGACATCTTAATGATTCCTTCTGCCACTTGTTCTAATTTAAGTCTACAATGCATACGATGCGAGTGCCACCCTAGAATCAGTTAATGTTATACCCAAATAATCAAAGGGACAAACACGCTCTAGAGAGGACATTAGCCCTATTTAGGTGCCTGGGATTCAGGACCATAAACTTCATCTTGTTCACATTAATCTCTAAGCCTCTTACTTCGCAGTAGTCATTAAATGTATCCAATAGCCTCTGCAAACCCATTGGGGATTTAGAGAGAAGCAGGGTATCATCTGCAAACATTAATGCAGGAACCCTCTGATTTGCCAACTTAGGTGCGTCATTATCACAAGACTCAAGCTGATCAATGAGACAGTTAATGTAGAACGAGAATAATGTAGGGGCAAGCACTAATCCCTGCCTTACCCCCCTATTCACTGGAAATGGCTCTGTCAATTCACCTGCACTCCCACATCTCACTTGCGCATAGTTATTGGAGTGAAGTCTCACCAAGATATCCAACAAGTAGTCCGGGACCCCCATCTCAGCAAGGACCTTCCACATGGTTCTTCTAGGAACAAGGTCGAAGGTCGAGCGAAGGTCTACAAAAACAACATATGATCTACCTTTGCCCAGGGTAATAGTTTTCCAGTATAGCATTTGGAATGGAAACACCTGGTCAATTGTACTGACAGATTCCCTGAAACCGGCCTGCAAAGGGGTCAAGACATCATTATAGGACATCCATTCTTGCAATCTGGCCAGGACTACTTTACTATAAAGCTTTTGCCCACTATCGATGAGGCTTATGGGCCTATAATTGAGAGAGAGGTCTTGTCGGCCTTGTTTGTGAATAGGAATAATTTCAGCCCCAACCCACGTCGGGGGATAGAGGCCCCTTTTTCAATGGCAGTGAAGGCTATTGGAAAATAAGTGCTCCATACACCTGGTTCATTCAGAAACAAATCACCAGGTATTTTGTCATGGCCTGGGGCTTTATTTGGAACAATCCCACTTATGGCAATTAACAATTCCTTCACAGTAATCTCAGTGGGGTCTCTATCTTGCAATTGCCCAGTAGACAATAGAAGACCAGCCGCAAAGCTTGTGTCTTCATATCCACCAGTATTGGATGGTGACTTTGATACCCCTAGAGGACTTTTCCCAGGTGGAGAGTGCGACCTACCCCCACCCTCCGAGTAGAGGCAAGAAAAATGCACAACCCAGTCACTGGCAGCGATGTAATTATCAATTGGTCTCGTCCCCTACCGGTTAACAGAGGTCAGTATTTTCCAAAAGGAGCGGAAATCTTTAGATCTTACCGCCTCAAAAAGGCCATCCCATTTTTCCCTTTCTCCTTTTTTTTCGCGTCAGATAAAGCTTTTTTGTAACCACTGCTTGCAACCAGGATCATTGGTCTGTCCTGCGCGCTTATTGTCATAACCAGGTTGGATCTAGCTCCTCTACACTTTGAGTTGTACCATGGGTGGGAGCACCTTCCACACCTGGATCGCCCAACCTCTTTAAAGAGGACACTGTCCCCTATGTTGCCAAACATTCAGGTGCTGGTTTCCACAGCAGTCTCCAAGTCTTCCCTTGATCCCCCAATTGTTTCTAATATCAGCTCTTCCAAGCAATCGGCTACCAGGCTATTTATTCCACTAATTGACTCCTGTGAGCACAGCACCCTGCTCCACCTTACCCGGTGCCTATTGCTGGCAAGTAGCAACCTCCTATCGAAAGTTGTGCCTGTAAGATTACCATTTATTTTGGTGACTATGCTCAGCTCCAGTGATAAGGCATTGTGATCACTATCCAAACGTGGGACCACAATCAGGTCAATTCGTTTTGGCCAGAGCCTAACGTCTAGCTGTACTTAATCAATCAGACTGGAGTGGTTGACCCTGTTATAGGTGCGAGCACCAGATCTATCAGAATCAGTTCTGCCAATGCAAGGGTTCAGCCCCTGCGTGCACATATATTAATTCAACCTAGCAAAAGCTTCTAACTTAGTAGTCTGGGCTGCACACAGGAGAGCTACTTGCAGGTAGCTGAAGATCAACCAGTAGCTCACAAGATGCTCGTTGAAGAAGCCTGTTCTAGAAGAACCGATGTACCCTGTACATTGAAATGTGCACAAGACAAATGTCTGCGTGCTTTTAAATACTCGCAGTGCGCCTGATTCTCGAAGCTATTTGCAAATCTAAGTTGAACTTGCACTCGGAAATGGACTTCCTTACATGTGCATAACCACTTTTGCAATTCCCAAAATGTCGTTTAACACTTGTAAAATTATAGACTCGCCGACAGATTATTGTGCAATTAAACCTGCTGTATACAGGGGTGAACGCGAATGCCATTACACTTTGGGAACAGCCTCAACCACATGAGAGAATAAACCTACATTTGGAGATTTATCGTAGTAAAATAACTTTCTTAGTAAGTGCCATATAAGTGGCGCTACTAATAATGTAATTCCTGGTGACTTTAAGAATTGGGTGTTCTTATAATTTGTCTTTTATGTTTCTTTTGAATTCACTGACTGACTGACTTATTTGTTAAGCGCACGAATGCCGAGGCGTCTTGGCGCTGGGTGAAAGACAACTGGATTGAACTGATTAAACTGCCAGTTTGGGAAAGAGCCAGGTCTTTATTAGCTTCCTAAAAATAGTCCTATTAGATTGTAATCTGAGCTGTGCGGGGAGAGCATTCCATAGCTTGGCGGCTTGGTATGAGAAACCCTTGCCTCCCCATCTGACTTTTTTTATCTTGGGGATCAAAATCAGACCTGTGTTCGATGATCTAAGACAGCGTTGCGGAGAATACCGCTTAAATAGCAGCTGCAGGTCGGCAGCTCCTCCACCATACAAAGCTTTATGAACAAGGCAAAGGGCCTTAAAATCCACTCGCTGCCGAACCGGGAGCCAGTGGAGCAGTTTAATGGTGGTTGAGGTAGGGTGATGTTTGGGAAGACCATAAAGCACCCGGGCCGCCGCGTTCTGAATGGACTGTAGTTTGGCAATCTGGCCCTTATCTGCTCCCAAGTAGAGGGCATTGCCGTAATCGATTCTAGAAAGAATCAAGGCCCCTATTACTGTTTTCCTCATAGAAAAGGGAATGAACCGAAGGATTTTGCGTAGGTTCTTCAACATGTAGAAACAACCAGATGACACCTGATTAGTTTGTTGGGCAAATTTTAGATTGCTATCAAATATAATGCCAAGATTCCTGGCCTTTGTTACGGGACTGGGGCAATTCCCAGCCTCAGTGGGCCACCATGCTTGGCTCCAGATTGAGGGCTTCAGCCCGAATTCCATCACCTCTGACTTTTCCGTGTTGAGCTTTAAAAATTAGAGCTCATCCATTGCATAACATTCTTTAGGCCATTCCTAAACCTAGCCGCCGTCTCATCCACACCTTGAGTTACTGATACCACAATCTGTGTATCATCTGCATATGATACAAGCATCAAACCATGATCTCTTATTAGTCTGGCCAGAGGGGTAATGTAAAGGTTGAACAAAGTGGGGGACAACGCGGATCCCTGCGGGACACCGCACGGGAGGCCGAATTTTGCAGACTTAAGACCATTCCAGTCTATCAATTGTTCGCGGGATGTCAAAAAAGATGTCAATAGGGTTAGAGCCGACCTCTCAATGCCTGCCGCCTTCAGCCGTTGTGTCAATACCTCATGGTTAACAGTATCGAACGCGGCAGATAGATCTAGCAAGATGAGGACGGCTCTTCCCCCCCCATCCATCACGCTACGAATCTCTTCGGTGGCCATAATGAGTGCTGACTCAGTGGAATGTCGGGCTCTAAAACCATGTTGGGTATCATCAAGAATATGATTGGTGTCTAAGTATTCTGTTAATTCTGAGTTGATAGCTTTTTCTAAAATTTTCGAGGGAGACAGGAGATAGGGCGGTAGTTTTTCACCTCAGTAGGGTCTAAGGTAGCTTTCTTCAGGATAGGTCTGATACAGGCCTTTTTCCAAGACTGAGGATATATCCCAGATTTGATAACCTCGTTAAGAAGAGGGGTGAGGTGGCCACTAATTTGCTCAGGAACCAAATGCAGAATATACGGAGGGCAGGGATCCAGAGGCGAGCCGGATCTGGTTTGAATTAACAAATCTGCTACTCGCTCTGTATCAAGCCTGGAAAATTGTGCCAAGCTAGATTGAAATTGAGTGTCCTCCGGCTGGGACCTTATTTCCCCAATGGGGTCAGGCAATGTCTTCCGAAGATCGTTATAGACGTTCTGGACTTTGGTCTGAAAAAAAGAGGCGATCTTGTCCACAAAATTTTGATCTGGAGAAAATTGACTCTCTTGTGGACGTTTAGACAGATTTGTCACGACATTGAAAAGCTCCTTAGAGGAGTTTTTGGCCGTCTGAATTTTGATTGTAAAATATACCGTTTTAGCGTTAATAATTGCTGCCTTATATTCCTCTAACGCTAAATTATAATCCTTTTTTCGTTCCTGGCTGTAATCTATTCTCCACAGCCGTTCTTTACATCTACATTTAGATTTTATCAGCCTAAGCTCAGCTGAATACCATGGGGAGGACATCAGGATTTGCAAAGCCAGGGCACTGCAATTGGTACACACCACTGTTTTTGAGAACAATGCCATCGTACGCCATTGCAAAACAAAATGGTTTAAGGGGGCTTGGTCCCTGTCAAGATATATCATTGGGGGTGGGCGCCTACCCAGAGAACTGCAGATAATGGATTAAAATTTTACTTGATCTGATTTAGTCTTTAACTCATCCGAGGTTAGTAAAGATGCTTAGCAATGGATTGAGTAAAAATGCTACCTATTTTAAAACTGCTTTTGGACAGTTTGGTTTGTGCAGTGTGGCAGTGTTGTAGTTAAAAACAATAGCATCCAGGAATAGTTCCAGTGAGATTGTCTGCCCACATAGGTATTTTCAGCGTATAGAATTGAAATAGTGCATTCTTCTGAAGTTGGAGAACTAGGGCAGCTAATTGGAGACACTTGACGAACAGCCATGTACATCTTGACCATTTTTTGATTTTTAGCACATATAGAGCCGGTGGCAAGCCAGCTCCATTAAGCTCAGTTCTTGAAAGACAGGTTGTGAAATGGTGTGCCATAACTTAGCCCAGGAAATCAAGGGATAAGGTAGGAGGTACTGCTTGAAAGGATTGCTGGTGCCACTCACTAGTAATGTACGCCGACTGTAACACAAATATACATTCTAAAGTGGTAAAAGAAATGGAAGCTATTCTTTCTCCACCTAGCAGTATAGGTGGTACCCCGCCACAGTTCGGTTATGTTAGGGATGTTTTTATTACATGCTACATTGATTGATTTATTTATTGGTAAATTTTTATGATATTGGAGCGCTTTACATGAGCACTAGTTACATTACATAAGGCCAGATTCATTTTTAGGTCTTGCCTGCGACAGCGCACATGCACTCTTGCTTGCAAGAGATATTGTATACAACAAGGGGCTTGCAGCCCGCCCATTGCTTAATATTCATTGGCTTCATTAACACTCTTTTTTGCTGCTTTCTAATTGGCTAGCATGTGCTGGCTTCACTATCTCTTTTTTCAGCTGGAGCATCGACCAAGTACTGATTGCTTATCGTGCTGTGATTGAGGTCCTACTTTTATTTTTTCTTCCTCCCCGTCTTCCTTGTTTAACCTCTTGCCATTTGGAGCTCTGTTTTACTGTGCCGCACGCACTTCAAAGAAGCCCTTTTCTCTTTTGAAATGAATGTTTATTGTGACAACAAATGTAATCTGCTTTTATTCTGACAACATATGTTATCTGTTTCCAAATGTATTTTCACTAACACATGGGCACAATTGCTTTATGTCATAGGATATTTTGCCAAATGTCATTTTTTTTTCTTTTTCACGCATGGGCAATTAACTGATTTGTTCAGAATCGCAGAGCTGTAGTGCAGAGTCGTAACAAACATTGGCAAACCCAATATGTCTTGACTTTTAGACTGTTGGCTCTGCCGTTGCCTTTTGTTCCTGCTGTACAGCATGGGCATTGCTGACTTTAGCAATGATTTGTAACCATGCTGTATCGTAGTGTGGCTACTCTGCAGCATGGCAAAAAAAAGGACACTGATGCACCCAGCGTTAATGCACTTTAAAAATAAAAGCGCATTAACCCTGACTGCATCATTGCGCTTTTTAGGTCTTACCTCTAGATGGTGTGCATGCGCTGTCTCGAAGAGACCTGTTGTATGTACTTTGTGGGCTTCAGCCCACCCATAGGCTTGCTATTTGCTAGCTCCCTAGTTGCTCCAATATTCTTTCTCCCCATTTGCCCATGGCATGCATGCATCGTGCCTCTTCCCGTCTTTAGCCCTCCCCGAGAGCAGCAACCAATTAGTGCTAAACATATACAGGGGTCATTTTAAGGCATTGTTTCTGGACTACTTTTTTATTACTTTAAGGGTGCTTTTCACAAGCACTATTTTATTCGCACCATTTATTATTTCCTGATCATGCTGCGTCATTATTTCTCTGTGCCTCTTGCAATCTGTTGGACCTGGCCCATATTGTAGGGTTGTCCCCAAATGTTTTGCCTTCCTCCTGTATTTTTTCTGACCTGTTTTAGTTAACTTTAGGACTCTGGGAACTTTACCACTGCTAATCAGTGCTAAAGTGCATGTGCTTCCTGTCGAAATTGTATTGGTGATTGGTTTATCAATGATTGGCATATTCGATTTACCAGTAAGTCCCTAGTAAAGGGCACTAGGTGTGTCCAGGGCCTGTCAATCAAATGCTATTAGTGGTCCTGCAGCACTGATTGTGCCACCCACATGATTAGCCCTTCAAACATGTCCCATACCTGCCACTGCAGAGTCTGTGTGTGCAGTTTTAAACTGTCATGTCGACCTGGCAAGTGCACCCACTTACCAGGCCCAAACCTCCCCTTTTATTACATGTAAGGTACCCCTAAGGTAGGCCCAAGGTAGCCCCATGGGCAGGGTGCAATGCATTTAAAAGGTAGGACATGTATTGTTGTGTTTTACATGTTGCGGTAGTGAAATACTGCTAATTTCGTTTTTCACTACAGCAAGGCCTATCATTAGAGCTACCTTAAAATATCTTACCAGTCTATCATTAGAGCTGCCTTATAATATCTTACCAGTGTATCTTCCAATTGGCAATAGATAAAGATATGGAGTTTGGGGTCTGTGGACTCACAATTCAAAAATACATCTTTTGGTGAAGTTTGGTTTTAAATTGCTTGTCTGAAAATGCACTTTTAAAACATGGACATTTTCTTGCTTAAACATTTTGTGCCTCTGCCTGTCTGTAGAATACATGTCTGGGTTGGCTGACAGTTTGGCTCCTCTTGTTCATTCACTCTGGACAGTCACACAAAGGGAGCTTAGGTGTGCCCTGCGTATCCTGCTGGCCCATCAATTACCAGGCTGATGGGCCTTTCTGAGCTAGAGTGGTGGGAGGAGTTGTTGCTGACATCTGAATAGGGCTGTGCCTGTCCTCACATAAAGCTGTTCCCACCCCACTGTACCGTGTCTGGAGCCAGGTCAGGGAAAGGCTGGGTCTTGTGTACTACAAAGACTCCTTTGAAGTTTGCCTACTTCAAAGGCAGAAAGGGGTATAAGTATTGGACCTCTGAGACCCCAAAATCAGAACATTTCTGGACTGAGGACATTCTGCTAGGAAGAAGAGCTGGATGCTGTAGGAGGGACTGCCTCGCTGCCTGTTGCTTTGTTGTGCTGGCTTGCTGCTTGCTACTTCTGTCCTGGGAGTGAAAGGACTGGGCTTTGCTTTCTACATCCTACTTCCAAGGTTCTCCAAGGGCTTGTGGGTGCTTGACTCCTGCTAAGAAGTCTCAGGGCCATCAAAGACTTCACCTACCAGTGCCTGGGCTCTTCTGCTGAGAGTCCTGAATTGCCAAGTGGTGCCAAATCTAGTTCCTGGGCCCTTGCAAGTGAGAACTGGTAATTTTAAGGAATAAATCCATGCATCGACTCCCTTCGTCCTTTTATTCGACGCCCCGCTGTAAAAGATCGATGCATCACCACTGCCTGCACCGAAGCGTGGTTCCCGCGGAGTGCATCAACCACTGCTTTCACCGCAGGCCCCAGCTTGCCATCACAGCGTGTCAGAAGAATCGCCGCGGCGTGAGTTCAAGCACCGTGCCACCGAAGTCCGTGGTGTCCCGCCCCAACTCCGATGCAGCGACTGCTTCATCGTTGGGGAATCGACGCAGCGCCTGCCTCGCTGCTGTGGAATCGACACAGCGCATCTGGATTTGAGCTGCATTGTCCCTGGACGCCAATCTCTTCATCAACACTGCACTGCAGTAAGGAATCGAGGCTGTGTGTCCGGAATTTGACGCATCACCTCTCCTGCAGTAAGGAACTGACGCGTCACCTCCCCTACCAGTAAGGAACTGATGCATCACCTCCTCTGCCTAGGAGCAAGGAACCGACGCCTCACCTCCCCTGTAAGGAACCGACTTGTGTGCTTTTTCCTGCACCTCACCTCCCCTGCGCCTCTTCTCGTCTTTGATTTTTGATGCCTCTAATATACTTTGTCGTAAACTAACACATCCATTGATGTCTATGGACAAAACTTGCTTAGCTCTTTTATAGTGATATTTTGACTTGTGTGCGTTGGATTTTTGTCATTTTGGTCTTGTTTTATTCTGATAAATATTGGCTATTTTTCTAAAGTGGTGTGATGTCCTTTTATAGTGTTTTCACTGTTATTGTGTATGTATGTATGTACAAATGGTTTACACATTGCCTCTGAGATAAGCCTGACTGCTCGTGCCAAGCTACCAAGTGGGTGAGCAGGGGTTTCTTAACTGTGTTATCCCCTTACCCTGACTAGAGTGAGGGTCCTTATTTGGACAGGGCGCAAACCACTGCCAACTAGAGACCCCATTTCTAACACAATCCCTTAATGTTGCTCTCTCACTCCCTGTTCTTTCACTGTCTGTTGTTGCATCCTCTTTGTCTCCCACTAGTTTTTTTTTGTTGTAGTGTTTTTTATAGCGCTAACTCAACCCAAAGGGATTGGAGCACTCTACATGAGCACCATTACATTGCACAAGGATGCATTCATTTCTTGGTAGCCCCGGGGAGATTAAGTAATTGGCCAGAATCACAGGATGTTGAGCCGATGCTGATATTCGTACCTGATTCCCCAGTTCCAAAGTCGGCAGCTCTGGCCGTTACACCACATCCTCTCTCCAGCAGTTGGACAATGATCAGTACAGACCTAGTTTTCACAGGAGTCATCACATGCCTTTCCTTTCTGCTGTTACTCACGCTGCACTTTTCTTTCCCGTAGGGAAACTCTGTCTTCTCGAAATCTAAAAAAATAAATAAAATAAACACACGCAGGACACATTAGTTTGAATACGTTCTAAACAGCCAACTGCTATCTTTATATTTGAACAGCAATCAGGTGGTTCACGTGTCATTGTTTTTGAGCATTTTCGCTTTGATCACTATAAATCGATCAACAAAATTTCAAGCTCGGGTCGTTTCCCTTTGATATCTGAAAATGGAAGAACAAGGTACACAGACAAAATGGACAAGGCAATATCATTGTTTTCTGTAAGATCCCATGTACAACACTGAAACAAATATTTCTGAATGCTGACTGCACTCCTTCTCAGTCTTTGCCTAAACTGGGATGCCCGGATCCTTTGCACCTGTGGGCATTCAGGGAAGGGCGTGTACTTCGAAGGTGCAGCACCACCAAGGTAAGGACGGAGCTTGACGGCGAAATCCCCAGGATCGCATTTTATCTGTGTACATCTCAGTTCCACTGCAATACCGATATGTGTTGATGGGGGGGCTCTTGGTTGATTATGTGGTATTCGTTCCGTATATAAAATAAGTGCATTGTTGGAAATTCATGTAAGCAGGAGTCCCATTGCTGCAAACATCAGTTTTATGTCGGGTAATGCTAGACATTTGTACTCCGCCTTTATTTTGGAGGGGGGGTTGTGGAAGCATATTTTACATTGAATTCGACAATCGCATCTTTATATACATATAGCACTGCAAAAAAAACTCCATCTATCTTTCATCAATCAATCTATCTTTTATTTATCTATCTATCAATCTTTGTGTATCTAGCTATCATTTATCTGTCTGTTATATAACTATCTATCTTATCTAATACAATACTATGTCGTAGATCAAGTATATCTAACCCCGCAGACTCTAGGTAAAATGTACCCGGGCCGCTCAAGCGCATGCCCCCGGTGAAGGGAGACAGAGGCACATTTCTAACACATGATATGGACATGCCCAGCATTAACACAATATTGGGAGAGTACACTGGTGCAACTGCAAACGGCTACAGGATGGATAATCCCCAGGGAAATACGGTCAGTGCTGTTGGGACTGCTACCCACTCCCAAAACTAAGAAACTAAGTAGACAGTTTGTTCTTCTTGGGTTAGTATTAGCAAAGAGGCGTGTTGTGATCGTGTGGTTGAGTCCGGTCCACCCGAGGACAGATGTGTGGTTCCGGGACATGAGTGAATGGGTGACTGCCGAACTGATTCGTATGAAGCAGGTTTGAAGGGATGAAAAGCTTGAAGACGATACCCGAGCATGGGCAGCTATGAGGGCGGACTTGAGAGATCTGCAAACCTCAGATGCAGAGGAGAGTTAATGTAGCGATGGGGAATATGACTGTTCTCTGAAACAAATGATGGGTGAAAGCGAATAGGTGGGGCGCTAGATAAAAAAATCTTTGAGATAATTAAAACCCCCTTAAGACATGCACACTGACAACTGGGAACCACAACAGGGGAAGAGAGGGAGAGGGAGTGGGAGGGGAGTTATCATTGTTTCGTTGGCATTGAAATCACAGCATGGAACTGAACAAGGTGATTCCACAAAAAGTTGACATGGATACACATGGAATATATTTATAGATGCGGAAAACAATGTGAGGGTTGGGAAACAGAGGTCCATATGATATGAATCCTGAATGTGTATCTTGCTTCTATGAATTAACAAGCATTGGCATAGCCAATAGGTCTCGCCTTTGGGATCTTATAAGTGTTTTGCCAGAGCTAATTGCTTTGACAATGTGTTTAAGCTCTGTTGTACAGCAGTGTGGCTGCTGTGCAGCATGTTTAAAAGTTATAATAAAGTGTTCTAAGCATTTTTGTTACCTTATATATAACCAAGTAAACATTATGTACAAACGAACGACCCTATTAAAAGAAAATTAACATATACAATGTCTTCCAGTTTGTCTATCCTGGTGCTGAGGTAATGCTATGCTGATGCTCAGGTGATGCTGAGTTATACTGACATGGTGCTGAGGTGGTGCTCAGGTGGTGCTCAGTGATGCGGAGGTGGTGCTGAGTGATGCGCTAATGCTGAAGTTGTGCTGAGGTGGTGCTGCGCTGATGCTGTGATGGGGCTGCGCTGGTGCTGAGTTGGTGGTGGTGCTCTGATGCGGAGGTGGTGCTGTGCTGATACGGAGGTGGTGCTGTGGTGGTGAGTGATGCTGAGTAGATACTGCGCTGGTGCTGATGTGGTGCTGAGTGATGCTATGCTGGTGCTACGCTGATGCAGAGGTGGTAGTGCTGCACTAATGCCGAGGTAGTGCTGCACTGGTAGTGAGGTGGTCCTGCACTGGTGCTGCGCTAGTGCTGAGGTGGTGCTGCGCTGGTGCTCAGATCATGCTGAGTTAAACTGAAGTAGTGCTACGGTGGTGGTGTGCTTGTGCGGAAGTGGTGCTCAGGTGGTGCTGAGTGATACTGAGGTGTTGTTCAATGATGCTGAGGTGGTGCTGAGTGATGCTTTGGTGGTGCTTTGGTAATGCTGTGATGGTGCTCAGGTGGTGCCGAGTGATGCTCAGGTGGTGCTGTGGTGGTGTTGAGTGATGCTGAGGAGACGCTGGTCCTGAGTGATGCTGTGCTGGTGCTGAGGTGGTGGTGCTGCACTAATGTTGAGGTTGTGCTGTGTTACTAGTCAGGTGGTGCTGAGGTGGTGTTGTGCTAGTGCTGAGGTAGTGCTGCGCTGGTGCTGAGGTGGTGCTGCGCTGGGGCTGAATAATGTTGAGGTGGTGTTGTGCTGATGGTTGTAGTAGTGCTCAGGTGCTGCTGAGTGACGCTGACTGGTGCTGAAGTGGTGCTGCGCAGATGCAGACACAGTGCTGAGGTAGTGCTGCACTGATGCATTGGTGTTGCGGTGGTGCTCAGGTGGTGCTGTCCTGGTGCTGAGTGATACTGAGGTGGTACTGTGCTGGGGTGGTGTTGCCCTGGGGCTGAGTGATGCTGAGGTGGTGCTGTGGTTGTGGTCGTGCCCAGGTGCTGCTGAGTGAAGCTCAGGTGGTGTTGCTGCAGTGGTGATGAGTGACCCTGACTGGTGCTGAAGTGATGCTGTGCAGATGCTGGGGAGGTGCTGCGATAGTGGTGCACTGATGCTGAGGTGGTGTTGTGTTGATGCTGTGGTGCTAAAATGGTGCGGTGATCAGTGATGCTGAGGTGGTGCTGTGCTGGTCTATGACATTTATTTTCTGAATTTTTGTCTGCTTACAGTGTCTTAAACCCTTTGCAGAGGATAAAGTGCAACACGTTGGCAGTCAAAACAATTAAATAAACATACATATAAACCATTCAGGCAATATTTCTTCCAATGGAGGGTGCGAAAAAATGAAATCTCGCGCAGTTTACTCCCGCGATTCGTGGCAGGTTTTCTTGCAGCAAATCCTGGGAGCAAACATTTAAGATGTGATTTGCACCCTAAATTGTGAGTGGCAGTAGCGTAGCCAGCGTGCCATGGGCCTAGTGCAAGGAATGGGCCACCCTGGCTGCTGTTTGAATTATAAAATACAGCAATAATCAGGGCTCAACGGGCCCCTCAGGCCTCTGGGTCCCGGTGCCACTGCACCTGCTGTACCAATGGAAGTCACGCCGCTGAGAGGGAGGATGGGAGGGGTTTGGGAGTTTGCATCTGAAACAGAATTAGCATCACAGTTGTAATTAAAAACTTGGACCTGAGAAATGTACAGCTGAAACATAACACAGTGCGGGAGTGCGGGGGAATGGACTTTAAAAAAACCTCAGCGCTTGTGTAAAATAGCGTGGTGGGCTAGGCCCCTGCTGCTGTGATCTTGTACAACCTGCAAGTTATCAGTTTGGAGCGCAGCAGACCCTCGCTGCCTTCCAATTATGAGATAGTAATTGTGATTGGTTTGGTGCAATAGTAATCAAGAACAATCAGCATTTATAGCGCCGTGAACTTGCAAGCACATGTGAAATGTAGGCGGTACGGTTATATTAATGGTTTCACAGCACTAACTCTGAAACTGAGCCTGTCTGTTAGAAATAAAAATGTTTCTCACGTTGGAACCGACTTTCGACTACCAAGAACCTTTACAATTTTGTGTGTGTGTGGGAGGGGAGGGTCCAGGGTGGGGTACCAACTAGCCGTATTCCGGAACCGAAAGACTTATCCTCATATGCTCTAGATAAGCCCGTGGAACAAAGTACACTGAAAATACAAAACGAAGTGCTGGTAGGCGCTATTAGTTCCCAGGCCCCTCTGGCACTCACTAAGGAGTCTTTAGAACTATAGCTCAAGGGCAATGCGCGCGCCTACTGTAGCTCTTTGTAACCTGAATGGTGCGCAGCAGACTCTGCCTTTCATCCTTCTCAAGTTAATAAAATGAGAACACTTGAGGTTGGTAATTGTTACTCCTGTTTTGAGAGCGCTGAGATACCCAGGATATTTTTACAGTTTGAAGGAAAAGACAATAAGTAAAAGGGAAGAAATAAAGATTAGTAGATAGTAAGGGGGAGAAAGGGAGATTGTGGGAAGGAAAAGTGGAATCAAGAGAGCAGGGAGGGAAAAAAGGTGAAAAGAAATAGAGTTAGGCATTGTGAAAAGAAGGAAGAAATGTGAAAAACGACAATGAAAGAATGGTAAAATGTTGGATAGATTAATTTGTGAAAGAGTTAATGGAGATGTGAAATGATCTATGTCTGAAAGGAAGGGAAGGTGGATTGCGTAAAGTATAGGTAAAAGGAAGGGTTTCTGGAAAGCTTAAAGTCTGGTTGGATGGATGGATGGAACGATGATGAGAAGGGTTTAAGGATGGAGAGAGGGATACATGGATGTATATTGTTTGATGAATATATATATATATGTATTGATGGATGGATGTGTTTATGTATTGGTGCACAAATGGACAGTTGGATGGGAGGAGGATAAAATGAGAGCCTGTAGATGGATGGTTTGATGGAAGGTGAAAATATGGATGGACAGATAAATTGAAGGAAGAATGGAAAGGTGAAATGAGCTCCTCTAGTGAGGTATGAGCAGCACACTCCATACACTTATTGCTATTAAAGGTATAATTCAAATTTGGACGTATTTTAATTTTCTGGGTACTATCTTGGACTTACAAAACTTAATATTAGCATCTTTTGTCTTTAAAAAACAATTGAGCGCATGACCGATAAACTGAAGCAGATTGCAATGAAGCACTTACAAAGCCAATAGTTTTTTTTTTTTTTAACGTTCACATTCCCAGAGACATTCAACTTCCATGTAACCTCTTCATGACAAACCTCCCACATGCTGGATTTTAAAAGTCGACAAATGTCACCGCTGTTGTCATATTTTTGCGGTGACAAAAGTGATGCGTGAGTTTTGTTTGGTACATTATTCAACTTGAATGGGGTGTACCCTGCTTGGAACACAAACTGCGGGGTGGGTAGGTGGTTTGATACTGAAGGATTGCCGGGCTGGTTCCTTTCACCCCGTCAGGGTTCAGATAGCACTTTGCTCATAACTACTTGTTATTTTGGAGAAGTCCGGAACGCGGGAATGGAATCCAGATCACTTTGTTCATATCAACGATTTATATAAATACTAGACAAGGATTTGTCCGTTCTGAAAATGCTGGCCTGCTTCGGGACATCTTGTGATCTGTGATAATGGTGCTTCCCAGGCGCCGGTCTCCATTCACATCACGGTGTGGCTTTTTGAGACTGTTGCAGTGTGTGAGCCCTGCGAAAGACTCTAGCGCTCTGCGTCTAGTCACATATTTGTAGGATTGTAGCGCTAAACTGGCAACATTTTGATGAGTGAGCATTGTGACTTTGGCCATCCACTATGTAAGAAGTCACTGAAGCATTTATTCTTTTTAGTGCCTGCTGTGAAATAGTTTGTTTTGCTGTTAATGTCGTCGGCCTGCAGTACCTTCGTCGGGTGACAGCTCTCTCTGTCCCCTGGGCATACACGAGGAAAGTTGACAGAGACAAACTGGAAAAGCATCCCGCAGACATGTTTTCTTTAGAGAAAAGATCTCGGCTGAGTGCTATGGCGCCCTCTCCCCTTCCGTGGGAGCTGCCCTTTCTCCCTTTGTGGCCTGCACTCTCTGTGAACTTCGCAAAGACGCTACAAGAAAAGAAAAAAAAGCAGCGAGTGCGCACTGCAAAAAATTTAAGGAATGCAGCAGGCACAGTGCGGGGCCGCTGCTCGCTCCCGAGCTCCCTATGTCAGGGGAGAGAGAAGGCGGGACATGCACCCGCCTTTGGCCAATTGCGTGCTGTCTTTTTTAGAAAGACGCACGCAAAGGCCAATAGCGTTTGAGCAAAAAAAAAAGCACACGCACGAGCGTGTGGTCCGAGTTGGAAGTCCTTACTAGAAGCCTCGCAGAGCTACGCATGCGCGCTGGCTCAGGCGAGACCGAAAAATGGCAATAAAGTTGTTAATTTTTTTTTTATCTATCTAGCTTTTATCTATCGAGCTGTGTTGTACCCATCTTATCTATCTATCTTTTATTTTTCTATCTATCTGTTCGTCTATGCATCAATCTATCATCTATCTATCTTTTATCTATCTGTCTATTATCTATCAGTCTATCTGTTAGTTATCTATCTGTTTTCCATCTTTTATCTACCTAGCTATGTATCTTGTATCTCTCTATCTTTTATCTATCTGTCTATCTGTCTTTCATCTATCTATCCATCATTTTATCTATCTTTTATCCATCTGTTATATATCTAGATGTCTTTTACCTATCTGTTATATATCTATCTAGCTGTCTTTTATCTATCGAGCTAATCTATCTATTATCTTTCTATCTGTTATCTATCTATGCATCTTTCTTTTATCTATCTGTTATCTATCTATTTGTTATCAGTCATCTATCTGTTTGTTAGCTGTCTTTTATCTAATCTATCTTTTATCTATCTATATTTTATCTACCTAGCTATGCATCTTTTATCTAATCTATCTTTTAATCTATAGCTCTTATCTATCTGTTTTTTATCTGTCTATCTTTTATCTATCTGTCTAACTATCTATGTTTTATCTATCTATCCATCTTTTATCTATCTATTAATTTTTAAGTCACTTAAACACTTACTGTTTTATATCCTCCCAGTTTTTGAACAGCTTGTTTTTTGTTTTTTGCATGGTCCGATGGTATTGGAGCGCTTGTTCTGTCCTCCATCTTGCCATAGTGCTAACACCAGCCGATGGTGTTGGTGCGCTTTAAGTGCTCACCATTTACATTACACACTGACACATTCATTGTCGTAGGCAGGGGGAAGCGCAAGTGATTTGCCCAAAATCACAAATTGTTCAGCCACCCCGAGATTCGAACCTAGTTTCCCTTTCGGCAGCTCTTGCCATTGCGCCACATTATCGCTTCACTCCAAAACTTCTCAACTGTTTCTCACTATCACTTCCACATTTGTTCAGCAAGACCCCGTCAACACCAAACAAGCACTGGGAAAAAAACAATAGGCCTCAGCAGTGCCCAAGTTATTGGCCCTATCAAAGTGAATGTCTTTTAGCCATATAGTTTAGCAGCGACGCAAGACTCGAACCTGGTTTCATAGTTCCAAAGTCAGTAGCTCTGATAGTAACGCCACATCCTGTCCCCATGCTACACAGTGGAAAGCTTTGGAGCACTTGATCGACAAACGTTATGAGGAGCTTTGTCGTGTAGTTCCTATATAACCTATACAGGATCTGCGCGTTTGGATAACCTAAACTGTGGGATTGGTGGCGGACTGATTCCATGCACCCCCACCGGATACGTTAGCCTATCTCTATTAGCTAGCTCACGGTGCCACTATAATCTCCTCTTACCCAGGAGAGAATATATTCTGGCAACCTCAGAACATGACAACCCTGATCCCTCAGAATCGTGGAAACAATATACTACCTTTCGCTCAGTCACTCGTGCTCACTTAGTTTGTCTCGGAGAGATACACAGAATAAACAGTCTGGGCGTTTTCAATAAGTATTTATTGAACAGTTGTTATTCTAGTGTAGAATAGATGAGCTGCAACAACCATTAGACAGTAGCAGAGATATATGATTAGCAATACTACGAAAGTAAAGGGATGGTATAGTTCTATCATCTTGAAGAAATCATGAATATGTACAAGTACATAAAACACATGATAAAAAGTGCGTACTCCTACGATACCTCCCTAACTAGACGTACCTAAATGTACCTAGCATCTGTGTAGGTGTTATGCCAAGAATCCCTCTAGGATCTAGTCAACCCCATTACCTGAGAATGTGGAACCCCGTCCCGGTCTCGAGTTGGACACCCCGCGAGGGATGTTAGACCACTGCGAGCTGGAGTGTCTGCATGCAGGAGGAACCTCAGCGTCTCTGGTCAGTGTGTCAGCCGGGAAGTCTCGGTCTCCTCTGTCTTTCTAAGCAAGATATGATGTATATATACCCATAGGTCTCCCCAGGGGTCCTACCTTGCTGTGTTACTACGTCGGCCTAAAGGATGACGTCGGGCCTGAACTTTATACAGAGATATTATACAGGAGATGTTCGTCCTGCTGTTAGTCCTGCTGTGCTTCCAAGAAGCCTCATGCATAATGTATGAGATTCGAACTAGGGGGAAACCTGCGTTCTGAATGCAGTGTCGTATCTAGGTAAACGGTCAGTCCCTAAGAACCGTTATGTATGTAATGTAGGGAAGAATTTAGGTGAAAGGTTGCAATGTTACCTGCACCTATATAGGGTACCTATATGGAATATAACACCCACTCCTCTTCCGACTGGATGACATATGTAACTTATTACCGTACTACTAGCCTAACTAGATATTGGTACGCACAAAGCTTAAAAACATCTGTTTAACTAAAAAATGTTTAAAACTTCTAAAAATTTCTAAAAACTTAAAACTGTTTAAAATTGTTTGCAAACCATAGCTCTAAAGTGTCCTTAGTTATAGTCCGAAGCACTATAAGCATTAGAAAGCCATGTATGCCCAATAAATGAATGGACTGTCAATTTAGTTTCATAGTTCCAAATTTGAGCTTGTTTAAAAAAGGGCGAATTTCTTCCAGCACACGACGAGCCAAATGAGTCAATTGTTTGTGTCCTGGCTGGTAGACGCAACATTCTTGTTGCTTGCTTTCGCAGTAGACGGCCCCTGTAGCACCTCACAGAGTATGTCAATTGAGCACAGATGATGTTCCACGCTGTCCGCAGCTGGTGCTGGGGCAGCCTGTGCGCCGTCCAAAGCCTGGGTGTCAGTGGAGGAGCCGGTGTCCATACCAACAGGTGCAGTTACTACCTGCGGTGGCTCAAGGAATGCCGCCATCAGCATTGAAATACGCTGAGGACACGCGCCGTTTTCGGGTCCAGTAAATCATTCACGTCCGGTTGCGCACATGATGGGAGTGTTAAACAAAGGTCTAACACGCATTCTTCTCCACAAAACAGGCATCGGAGGACAGGTAAGATGCAGTCCATCCAGACTGGTCCAAATGACAAGAACCAAGATGCACTCAGTTCTCTTAGGCGAGGCGTGCGTAGATGTTGTACCGTGCGGTCATGGAATTTACGCTTCAGGAGAGCCTTTTCCATCTCCTTGGTGACTGGGACGTCCATTGCGTAGTAAATATACCTGCTGCTAGGAACAGGATGAGCGGAAGTCCTCCAAAGATGCTTCCGAATACGGAGTGTATGAAGTTTGGTATAACTCCAAGTACCGTCTGAATGGTGCTCAGAAGTCCCGAACCTATGGTCTTAAATAGGTGTACAATGCCTGTCGTATCATACATGTTAAAGATACGATTTACCATTTCTGCGAAATGGAATGGGCAGTTTGTATGGATAAGCGCCTGTATCTCTGCCGAAGACCTTGCGATCTGGAGATCAAAAGTCTCTCGAGCGGAGGTTAAGGGCACAGACTTCTGTAGAAGCATGGCTTTCATCCTGCTTAGAGTATCAAACTATATTAAAGAAACATTCAGTGAAGGCCAGAAAGGCGCCTCCCTGACTGTATGAGTCGGTGGAAACAATACTTGCATACAACAAGTAACCCTGGAGCTCACGGTTACCAGATATGCGATGCCCGGGAGCATTCCACAGCAGCCTTGACTGTTCAGCATCAATTAACTCCCATTTGAAAGTAGCCCGAATGCTGGAGTAATCACTGCAGCTGGGGCACCCCTCAGATGAGAGGACAAGTTCGCTACAGAACCATTACAAGCCCCGTGCAGCATTATATCCTGACACATGAGTGATCCACTTAAAGCGTTCTCACAGTTTGTACCGCTTAGAAACTCTTCTCGATCCCCACTCCGGAATCGAAATCTGTATGGTAATTCCCAAGATTCCTTAATGTATTTCTTACCCATTTTTTCATATCTGCCTGCCTGCTTTTGTTCAAGGCAACACTGAAACTGAAAAGCAGTGACCGATAGAGTTATGTGGCCATGGATTAGCCATTCTGTGGACGGTGATTCTGCCACTGTGAAAGGTAATCTATCCAGTTTTTCGATACGCAGCATTGTATATTTTGCTCCCCTTTGTGCCATTACTATCTGTTTATCTGTTAGATTGTATTCAGAAAACAGAGACGTACTGTTGATATAACGCCAAGGCACGTAGCCTGCACACAAAGATTGCAACGTCTAGCTTAATAACATAATAGAACGTAATTGAGATTGCCCGTGTTGTAATATGGCCAAGTCTCGTTCCAGTATGTCTATCGCAGAAGATACAATGTTGCCTAAGGAATATATCCTGGAGGTCAATGTAGTTAACCCATTGTCTACCACTGCTAGAGATTTTTCTAGATTTATACGGTCTATTTCACGTAACCTCTCTGCGGCCTCTTGTTGGGATATTTTCCATATTTCATTGTAGACAGCATAATAGAAACGTTTCTGACGTGGCTTCCTGGGACCCAATAAAAAATCCCTGAGATCCACATCCTGTGATAGTAAGGATAAGTGTTGTTTCACCTTTGTGAGTGTTGAGGTTTTTAGCCAATCAAGGCACAACTTCCCAACACTGTAGGATGTCAATACCCCTGGATGTTGTCTCTGTACATAACATGGATCTGGCCTATGGATACTAAAACCTTCGGCTTTACCCATGAATCTTGCCTGACAACTATTAGTGTCTGTGGGCCAAATCAAACACTTTTTCCAATTGGGGTCTGATCTGTTGTATTGTATAATGTCATCTATTGTAATCTCTTCCTGTGATGTTATGTTACCCTCGGTGTGTGATGGAGTCCGCATCCGAGGTGTGTTCAAGTCTTTGTTCTTGGATAGTCCAAGGCAAAAGACGTCTGTTGTACTGTCTCGTTCAAAAACATGATCTGTTGTGGAATGAGGCATGCTCTAAACAAAGCTTCTGTTCCCTGAACTTGCCATTCTCTCGTACCCCAGACTGATTTTAAGTCTATGGTGTCTTTCCATAAATTGAAACCTTGTTCAGACAACTGGGTAATAAAGGAAGCAGAGTAAATCTGTTTGGTGTTTGTTAACATATTTTTCTATGCTGATGTTGGTGCAACCTTATAATAATATGAGGCTGGGTCAGACATATTGAACCCTGAAAAATATGCAAACTTCTGTGCAAACGTTTTTGAACTGCCTTTCGGCGGTGTTGGACAATGTTCCCACTGGTGGTATGTGAACACATTTCTAGGATTAGCAGATTTATGCAAAAAGTGATGACCATAGTGTTGATAACAATGCATAGTTTCGAAATCTGATGTGCTTTCCAATGTTTCACTATTAGAAAATGCAGCAGATTTTTCCAAATCAGACAACATGTTATTAACAGTTTCAAAGTCCCAATCATCGGAAAATGTACTTGAGGTAATGATATCGCTCAACAATATTTTAAATAAATGAGGAATTCTTAAAATTTCGGTCGGACCAAATATATCGAAATCAACCTTGTCCCAAACTATACCATCGGGTAAAGGAACTGCTGTAATGTTCACTGATGACAAGTCTCTTTGTTCTCGATGAGATGATTGGTGTGGTTTTAAAAGTAAGTTCACCTTTTGGGCTGCAGAGCTTTGTCGAAGGCATCTTCCATTAACAAGCATGCTAAAAAGTATTACTAAGCTTACCCAGAAAAGAAAGAAAAGTATCCCGGTGATTACCCATAGTTCTACCCAAGGTGACACCAGGTAAGTCTTTTTAAGAAAGTTCAGAAAGTCCTTTACTTGCTGCTTGCTTGATTTTTTGGCTGGCGTTGTTTTCGGTTCGCTTGGATCCAAAGAAAACGTATCAAAGTTTATGAAGTAGCCAGAAGCAGTTCGATCATTTGTTGGTATTGCATCAGGATTTGTGGAAATCGTAGTTTGCTCTCGTTGAGGCATGTTGATGTAAATATCTGTATTTGGTCAAATTGATATTAGTCTGTCATTTTGACTCTGAATTTGAACTTCAGGTTCAAGGTGAACGAGTTCCATAGCATTGTTGCTTAGTCCATCATTCCTGACGGGGACTCTTCGAACGTGATGAGTCTTTCCGTTTGAACTTCTTGAATTGTAGCGAGAGGAGGGCGTCTGCTACTTAGGAGTCCACGTGGCCTACTACTCAGTATCGGCCACATAGTGTGGTTTGATTAGGTCGATTGAGACAAATCTTTTCTCCGGCAAGAGGCGGCAGAAGTACAGTTCTTGTTCCTTCGACTGCTAGGACCTGTACAGGCTTTCTGTACGATGGCCCAAATTCTTTTTTGTCCGCTATTTTCTCTCTGACCAGATCCCCGTCTTTTGGGATCCAGACAGGTCTTGCCGTGACTGATTTGACTTCCCCAGTGGCGGTCTGCTTCAGGTGGACATTACTTTGTTGTGTCCTGGATTCATTTAGATCCTGTAAAACAGCCAAACGATCATGGATGTCAAAAGCTTTTTCATCCGCCACTGCGCCTTCACAATCAAGATCAGGTACCCACATTCTTTTCCCAAATAGGACCTCATATTGAGTGACCCCCCCCCCTAGAGAACTTCTTGGCATGTTGTTCAATGCTCTCTGAACTCCATACAAATGCTTCACCCAACTCTCACCCGTGCCTAATACTCTAGCTGTTAAAGACTGCTTTAAGTCTCGGTTTTTCCTCTCCACGACCGAATTTCCCTCGGGATGGTACGGAGAGGAGTATCACAATGCTACACCCAATCCTCGCACGACCTCCTTGTAAGCCCGAGAGCTAAACGCAGGGCCCTGGTCAGAATGTAATGTGCCAATTGCGTATGTCCCTATAAAGACTCGCAAATCTTTTATAACAGTTTGAGCGTCAGCCGAGCGTTGGGGCCACACCCATAGGAATCTTGGGCAGGAATCCACTGCAACCACGATATACCTGTAAGCCCCATCTCTTTGTAAGGAGCCATAGTGGTCCAAGTAAACACACGCTTGTCGTTTGTCAGATATTAATAATGGTGTCTGTGCTGGATGTGTTACGGTGGAACCTTTCATCTGTTGGCAGATGTCGCATTTCAAGACATAGTCTTCAGTCTGCTTTGTTAACCCAGGCCACCAATAGCGTTGTTTCAATAAGGAAACAGCCACGGTAACTCCTGCATGTGCAGAACCTATCCCTTCGTGTGCTGCTAGAATTAAACCTAACCTAGAATCCATGTTTGGAATTACTGTATCCCCCACTCCAGGAATCTGAGCAAATGGAATGTTATTGGCATCTAACTTGTAGGAGTACTTGAGTGGAAACCTTTTTGGTACCGCTCCGCTGTTTTTGCGACAAGCATTTTTAGCTACCATAATCTCACGTCTATTCTCGTTTTAGAACGAGTGATTGCAGCTACGGAAGCCGTGCGTACAGCCCCCTTTGCGGCTTCATCAGCCAATGAATTCCCTTCAACATGAACGCCATCACACTGATGACTCAGTGTATGTATCACGTGAGCCCTCAGTAGTTCGGTTTTCAACTCCACTACCTGTTCCCATAGCATTTTATGCTTAATTGTGCCACCTTTTGCATCTTTGATCCCGTTTTGAACCGAGTGCTGCAAATATTCATTATATGACTGTACACAGTAAAAGGAATCGCACACAATTAGTGTGGGGAATTCTCGATCCGTATTCACCAGTGACAGTGTTAACGCTTTTAACTCTGCCAGCTGTGCCGTGCAGTCTCCTAGAGACTGCGTTTTTGTGCAACTCGGGTGGAACCTTCCATCCCGCATGCGACCTTTAACGATTGCGCATGCTGCGCTATATTGTTGCTTACGCCCTATGGCTGGTTGAGCTGATCCATCAGTGTAAATTATATATTCATACTGATCTAGAGGCATTATTTCGTTTGGTAGAGGATATTCTTGTTCGTATTGCAGAAATGCTTGTGTCTTTAAATTTGGGTCGTACCTGTATTCTACATCTGTTGCAGTGAGAGAATTAGCCTATTGTATTCATCTCGGATGTAATGCTTTAGCGTTGGGAACGCTTGCCTTTGTCGCAGCCTCTAAGGCTGGAACTGGAGTCACTACTATTATTCGTTTCCCCTGAGCCAGTGCTCTTTCTCTCACTACAGCAGTCTGTACTGCTGTTAGAATCTTTTCTGTAGATGCTAAGCGCATCTCAGCATTTGTGTACAAATGTGATTTGTATGCAATTGGTGCTGTTTCACCTTCATTATATGTTAGATAGGTGTACCCAGATTGACCCGCAACTATATGGATCACCAGGTTGCGTATGTTTACGTGTGTCTGTAAATGTTTGGAAGCTATCATGTCAGCTTGTAAGGAACGAAGTGTATCTGTATGTTCCTGTGTCCATTGTTTTACTGAAAAATCGGGTTTTATTAAATCGTAGAAAGGTTTTATTCTTTCTGCGTTATCCAAAATGTAAGTTCGACCAAAATTTAGGAATCCCAGGATTGATTGTAAATTTTCTAATGATTTTGGAGGTTGGAGCAGCTCGCATTTTTCAAAAGAATTGGCTGCCAGGCTTTTTCCCTCACTTGAAAGCTCATATCCTAAAAACAGGACACTTAGATGGGCAATTTTAGATTTTTTAAAGTTGAATTTGTAGCCCTCAGATGCAAATCCCAGAATTATGGTATTCACTCTGTTCAAGTGTTCCTCTAGGTCATCGTCCGTTAGATAAATATCATCCACACGGGACAATGCCTCTTCATCCAAATTTTGAAGTAACTCAGTTACTCTGGCCGAAAACAACCCCGGGCTGTTATTATACCCTTGGGGGAGTCGACAAAATTGACGCTGGGACCCTAGGGCTGAGAACGCTGTTAGATGCCTGCTTTCAGGCGCTATATTTTGGCAGAAAAATCCATTTGAGATATCAAGTGTTGTTTTATATTTTTTCCGCACAATGTTATCCATCAATGCGGCACTGTGTGCATTTTGGACTGCAAATGTCTTAGTGCAAGTGTTTAAATGTCTATAATCTAAAACTAAACGATATGAATTGTCAGGTTTCATGACTGGGAACAAAGGATTGTTCATTGATGAGGTGCAATTTTCAATCACCCCTTGGTAGTCAAGTTGATCTAAGATCTCCCTGACCTGTTTTTTAGCTTCTTGCTTTATTGGGTACTGTCTTTGTGCAGTTGGAGTATTTTTTAAAGGAATTATGTGGTGGGTTGAATCCTCATCCCATCCAACATGGTTTTTGTATAATGCCGGAGCCTGGGCTACCGCCCACTCCTGCGCATAAGTGTGTTGTAAGTGCCTGGGAATATGGTCAGAGAATGCCGGAAGAATTACCGTTTCTCCTTTAGGGCAATCCATGACGAATGCTGGCGGCCAATCTTGTTCAGCTAATAAAATATCATAGCCAAACGTCAGGTTCTCCCCAAAGAGACCTCTCACTGTTCTACTTTTGTCCCCCTCCATTTGGAGCGTTATTTCATATACTTTATGTAGGACACTTACCCTAGTATCGGGTGTTTGTACTGTGATATAATCATTCAAGTCCGCTGTCACCAGAAATTCCATCAGGTTCTGGCGAGCTATTGTTATTTCTGTACTTAATATACCCCAGCACACATTTGTTCATATGTGATCAACTATTGATAAATAACAATTTTTAATTATATATGTGTGCTGGGGTATATTAAGTACGTTGTCTTGTGGCTTTTTAGCCTTACCAGGAACCTGGGGAGGCTGGTGGTTCTCCCTAACCCTTCAGCACCGCCATTATTTTGGAACGTTCAAGGAATAATGAGTGAAACTACCTAGTGCGCCTGTACCCTATCACCTATACCACCGTGTCTCTCTTTAGAAAACGTATTGTTATTTCTGCACTGTCTAGCATCGTCAGAGCCCATTCCCCGTTCAGTAGTCGAGTCCTCAGAATTCTGGGCATGTCTGATCTTTAGACCTGCAACTTTCTTCTTTTTGGACTGTGGCTTTTGCTTTGGCTTCTCTTCTTTTTTAGAAGTGTAATCCTGAGCGTGCTGCTTGTCTCTGGACTTTGTACGCTCTTCTTGTCTGTCTGACCGTCCTTCTCTCTCTGAGTTTTTCGATGAACCCTGAAAGGAACGAGAGGAACGTGTATCAGTATCCTGGTACCTGTTAGGTTTCCTAATATTATCCCTATTCCCAAGGTTATACCTCTTTTCAGAGGGCTTCTGTGGAGGAGATCTACCTCTGGATTGAGATCTGTTTCCTTTAAAGTTTTGTTGTTTTTTATTGTCCCACTTCTTTTTTGTTGAAGCAGGTGTCTGCTTAGAAGTGTCCTTTTCAAGACCCCCCATCAGTTGTGGTTTTAAAGCTTTCCCACCCAAACTGTCTCTGCCTAACTCTGCATATGCAGTTTCAATTATTTTCGGTAGTTCATGTTCCTGTTCTAAAGGACTGAACTCCCTTAGGCGTTGGCGGATGGCCACTGAAACTTCTTCCCCTTTAATATTAGCTAATATTATGGCTGATAACTGGGCATAGTTACCTAGTAACTTCATCCCTAAGTTCAGAGCAGGCTCTGCTCCGTACTCGTTTTGTATTTGTCTCAATACATCTGGTATCACTGCTAATGACGGGATACCATGAGTTCTGGTATATATGGCAGCAAAGACTGTACCCCACGTGGTACAATCCTCTACTTGTGGAGTTATCCCCATGGGCAAGCAGATTGTTAGCATTCTGTGTTTTTCATACGGGGTAGTATTCGTGAATACCGCCTCTAGCTGTGTTATTTTCTGAGCTACCCAGAATGGAATTTGTTCACGTTTTATGGGCATTTTACCCATTACCGCGTGTAATGTTTGTGGTGTAATTTTAGTTGCTGTACCCTGAATTTGAGTTCCATTTGTTGCAACTATTGCTGGTTGGACTGTAAGTGTCCTCATGACGAATTGCGTCAAGTTTCTGTATATTTTTATTAAGTCTTTGTGTTGTATGAGTAAGTCTCCTACTGGCATTGTTTCAATGTCAGGATGTGGTGTGTAGGCCGCTAATATTGGCCATGTTGCCCCTTCTCGACCGAGCAGGCCGAGTCTCACTCTTCTTCTTATATGGGGTAGGGCGCCTTTAAACCAGTATAAGTGTTCCTGGTACGTGAGCGGAACCTCTATGTCCTCAACCGGACAATATTCCGCTGGTGCATCTCCTTCTGTGTAGGAGTGAAATGTTTTTGTTCTTGCATTTGCTTCTGGGAATGTAACCCACGAATAAAATGCCTCTGTTCTGTTTGATTTGTGTGCCTCAATCACGAATACAACTATGCCACCCCTAGGTGTTAACCCAGGCTCCAGCAGTTTCAGGGTGACTGTATTTCTAAAATTTGGTGCGATGTGTATCGCGTCTGCATCTTCCTCGTCTGTGAGGGGGAGCGCTTGTTGCAGTGGGTCTAAGACCTGGTTAGTCATCGTTCTTAGAACACTAAAAATAGTTTTTCAAGGGAACCAAGATAAGGTGTTATGCACAATTTTAGGAACACTGTGTCCTTCAAGCTTGATTAACCAACAGCCAATAAATAGGATTTTTTAGCCTACTCAGCTGTGGCGGAGTTTGTGCCCACCCACTCCAGACGTCTCTGATGTTTTGTGAGTAGGGGTCTCTGAGAATAGCACGACTGAACTACTCAGATTCTACTGTTAAATAAGTACCCAACCAACGTGGTCGGCGCCATGTCGTGTAGTTCCTATATAACCTATACAGGATCTGCGCGTTTGGATAACCTAAACTGTGGGATTGGTGGCGGACTGATTCCGTGCACCCCCACCGTATACGTTAGCCTATCAAGTATTAGCTAGCTCACAGTGCCACTATAATCTCCTCTTATCAAGGAGAGAATAGATTCTGGCAACCTCAGAACATGACAACCCTGATCCCTCAGAATCATGGAAACAATATACTACCTTTTGCTCAGTCACTCGTGCTCACTTAGTTTGTCTGAGAGAGATACACAGAATAAACAGTCTGGGCGCTTTCAATAAGTATTTATTGAACAGTTGTTATTCTAGTGTAGAATAGATGAGCTGCAACAACCATTAGACAGTAGCAGAGATATGATTAGCAATACTACGAAAGTAAAGGGATGGTATAGTTCTACCATCTTGCAGAAATCATGAATATATACAAGTACATAAAACACATGATAAAATGTGCGTACTCCTACGATACCTCCCTACCTAGATGTACCTAGCATCTGTGTAGGTGTTATGCCAAGAATCCCTCTAGGATCTAGTCAACCCCATTACCTGAGAATGTGGAACCCCGTCCTGGTCTCGAGTTGGACACCCCGCGAGGGATGTTAGACCACTGCGAGCTGGAGTGTCTGCATGCAGGAACCTCAGCGTCTCTGGTCAGTGTGTCAGCCGGGAAGTCTCGGTCTCCTCTGTCTTCCTAAGCAAGATGTGATGTATATATACCCATAGGTCTCCTAAGGGGTCCTACCTTGCTGTGTTACTGTGTCGGCCTAAAGGATGACGTTTGGCCTGAACTTTATACAGAGATATTATACAGGAGATGTTCGTCCTACTGTTAGTCCTGCTGTGCTTCCAAGAAGCCTCATGCATAATGTATGAGATTCGAACTAGGGGGAAACCCGCGTTCTGAATGCAGTGTCGTATCTAGGTAAAAGGTCAGTCCCTAAGAACCGTTATGTATGTAATGTAGGGAAGAATATAGGTGAAAGGTTGCAATGTTACCTGCGCCTATATAGGGTACCTATATGGAATATAACAGCTTGGGTTAGCGTGTGTGGCTTAGTTTGTTTTCAGCAACCACATACTAGCAGAGTCTGATTTCGATCAGTAGGACATTTTTAGATTTCATCCCATCAATGCAAGGAGTCTGCATCTTGATCTTCCGGTTTAGCATCATCTCTTTGTCATGGAGGAGTTTGTTCCAGATTTTAAACTTCTGTTCAATAATAAAGGGAGGAAAAGAATATTTATAGATTTGCCTCCCAGTCATGTAATCTGTAAGCTAGTCAGAGCAGCAGTTAAATTCTCACTTAATGGGAATCAGTATAGATTGCACAGCAATGTTTTTGTGTGGTCGTTGGTTAGATTTTCCTTGGAGTCCTTGTTTTCATCTACCTCCCCCTGATCTAAACAATGATGTTAATGGGAAAATAATTCTGTACAAATGACCTGTACCAACTATTGCTCTCTATTGATGAAATGACACTGTGTTGACACCACTATTTTCACTAACTGGCCATTTGTGCTTCCCCAGTGTTATCAACTTTGTTGTTGAAGGGGGTGATTATTAGAGTGTTTATGTTGAGAGTCTGTTGAACCTATATATCTTTTTAGGACATATGTGAATGTGTGAGTATGGATTGGTCTGTGTGAACGTGTGTGTTGTTGTTGTGTTGGTTGCGCCTGGGTTATCTACTGTTCTCGTTATTATGTATTAATATTTTCTGTGATCTATTTAATATATTTGATGTCATCGATTTGATACTTTTGTGTCCTATGTTGTGGAGGGGCAGTTTCTTGTACGTGTGTATATACATCAGTGACGATTAGCACTTTAATTATCGTATTCAGGCAGTGGGGTTTTTCCTTGTTGGTATTACCTAGATTTTCAAAAACATCGCTCTTGTTTCTGTGTCAAGAGGAGTCTTCTGATCCTTGCAGGTTGCCACCTTTACATTAAACTACAGATGTTGAGAGAATACAATTACTGTTGAATTTGGTAATTAAATACGGGTCAACATTTCTGTAGGGAGATATGTTTGTAATGTTGAGATTTTGGTAGTATGTATTTTGAAGTCTTTTTTGCAAAATAGATCTTTTTGCGATCTGTGTTTATGTGGTACACCATGACCAGTGCAGTTATGGGGTTTACTGAGAGAGTTGTTTTTCGAGTAAGTGAGCATTTAGCGCACGATGGCCGAGGGCATTATGGAGCTCCTTGGTATGCTGCCTTAAGCGCCTGGAACTTCTTGCTGCAAAAAAGATGTTCTTATGGTACAGCTTTCCCTGGTTTTAGATTTGAGCACTCAGTGTAGACTGTTCGAGGCCTAAAGGTACTTTCAACAACCAAAAGGAGCATTTCATAACATAATCTCTGCCTTAGCTCCATATAGCTCCAGGCTGGTTTCATTCATTTAAAGTCATGTATGTTATTGTTAGACTTGGATGGAGTTGTACCAGCTGTTCTGATTGGCTGTGCCCTCTATTAGCAAGTGGCAAACAATGAAAAAAAGGACAAGAGCTGACGGCTTTCAATAGAACCTACACACTTATATTGGGTTAGCCATGCTCTGTAGGTGGGCATACCAGAAAATATATTGCTTAAGTTTCATGTCCTACTGAAGTGAATTTGATCATTGATATTGACACACAGGCAGGGGCTGGGGTACAATGTGAATGAAGAGCAAAAATATAGGGCCCTATTCTCAAAGGTAAGTGTGCATGTGTAGCTCTCCCCAAATGTAGATCTATCCCTACACCTAAGAGTAGATCCCCTCATATATTGAATTCACTATTTCCATGTGTAGATGTGGACCAATTTGTAGACTTATGAAACACATTTCCCTAACTCCTATTCACCTAGGAATAATACATTAGTAAGGGACAACACATCTGCACTAAAACGTACGATATTAATACATTTTAAATGTATTAAAATGGTAATTTCCTACCCCACCCGTCAGTCTCATTTGTGTTTTAATGTGTCACAATCTTGGATGTAAATTATATTTTAATTGTAATTTAAATATTTTAACAATCAGTTATCTTTTAAAACGTATATTAAAATATTATGTATATTTAAAAAATAATTTATAATAAATATAAAATTAATTAAAATAAAGTTTCATTAAAAATGTTATTTAATTTAATATATTTCTTATGGTTCTTTGTGTGCTAATGTTATTCTCTGTTTCCAATGGAATTCTATGGGAGTGTTGGCCATATGTGGTGGTTGACGTTCTCCAAGGTTGTACTGGAGTACATATACGCCTGTTGTATCTGTTGTGCTACTGTATTAGATTTAAGTGTGTAGTTTGAGTTGCAATTGTCTTACTCTTATGTGAGGTGCATTTTGTATCATGTTTTTCCATAAATCCCTCATTCAATTTTCCCTAATACCACCAATTTTGAAGTAATTACTCCCCATTTTTCCACCACTCCTCCTTGTCCCTTCCATATTTAGTACTAAATCCTATACTTACATGTGCAGAGATTTCCCATTCTGGAGTGGAGCTCACCAGTCAGAAAAGATAGGAGAGGAGGCAGAGATCTCCGTTCAAAGATTTGTAAATTGTATTATGAAGTTCGTAAAGTAATACTACTTTAAGTACTCCAAAATAGCTTTTATAAATGGGGATCATTTAATTTATTGTCCTCCACTCCTCACTGTCTCAGATCTGCCTATCAAGTTTTTAGATGCTTGTGATGGATTTGAAACAAGTTGCAAACTTCAATGGACCAGATGTCTTATGGGATGATAGAGCTCTATCCAAATAAAAAACCAGCTATCAATATATTACTTATAGAGGTAGAGATTCCACTGTCATAAAACAGCCTGCTTCAGTTACCGATGAGATAAGGGCATCCTCCTCCAGACAACATAGAAACAAATGATCTGAAGTGGAAGTTGAAATGTTTTAAAAATCATTATAGAATGCCAAACAAAGAAAGGCATTAGTTGAATAAGCTCATAACCTCGCAGGGCAAACGTGACAAAATGAGACCTTCATTGTCCTTTGTGCTGGAAATGCCCTTCTATTCAGAACACAGCTATGCCCTAATATAATCAGGATCCGGACATCACACAAAATTGTACGGTATTGCCTCACACCAGCCTTGGGTTTCATGCTTTATCATCGGTCATTCTCCGGTCGCCATAGAACCTCTAGTAGCGGAGGGCCCTCTGAGCTATTAAAGGGTACTTTTGTCAGGGAAATGAGGAGAAAGGATATCAACAGAAAGTGGATGAAAATCTCAGCGGCCTATCTTGGGGACTTTCCCTTTTAATAGTGGGATGGCAGTGAGTTGATTAAGAATATGTTGGATGCACAGGAGAAGCTATTACTCATACATCCAGGAGGTCAACATATTTCAGCTCTGTATTTGTCCCCCTATAGGGGGCCTGGGCTTTCATCAGGACAGGGCAGGATCCCTACGCCTCCTTAAGTCGACTCCCTGACGGCATACATACGTCACCAGCATTAATTAATATATATAGGTGAACAAGACCTCGGACGAGGTCGAAACACGTTATTTTGTCTTTAAGCTAATAAACTTTCCTACCTGATCGAGTGGGCTCGTGGATCTTCTTTGGATTGTTTCCGTGGCGCATGGAATATATATATATATATGGTCAGTCAGTCAATTGGCTTTTATTTTGGTTAAAATAACCATAAAAAACACAAACATCATATAATACAATACAATGTAATAAACATTTAATATAAGTGCTTTGCACTAAAACATTCTAATGTTTTTTAAAAGGTCTTTACTCAATCAAAAACATTAAGATTTCAAGCCCTTCTTCTTTCGCACTAAACTTACAGCAAATAGGTACCTGTTGAGGCCAAAAACTAAATTCTGCGACGTGTCTGGTTTTAAAATTCTTAGGTCATCTAAAAATGTCCTAATCCTCAAATCAAGACACATTGGTTAGTTCCATTTTGTCTTCAAATTGGCATATGCCGGGCAAAAGAATGAAACATGTGAAATATTTTCTCAGCATTCAAGGTGCACAGTGTACAATTGGTTTCTCCCAACTGTGGGACCAGTTGACCATCTAACCGTGTTCGAATTAATCTGAAGAATATTGAAACGAAACTTCAGAAAAAGTGTCTTTGCTAATTGAGGTTGTATAGTATCCAAGTAAAGCTCCAGACATGGTAATGGGTTGAAGCTTAAAAATTGTGCGGAGAGTCTTTCCTTTCCTAATCTGGGTTTGGAGTGCACACTATTTAATTGATATTTCCAGTAGGCTTGTTTTAAAACATTCTTGAAATGTGCGGTCAATGTGGTGGGCTCATTCCAGAAACTACTCAGGCCCAGCTTACTAAACCAGGACTGCACATGACGAAACCATGGAAAGGTAGCCTGGCCATCGAGATCCAGAAGTTCCCTCAATCCTTCCTTGTAGGAACTAAGTTCTTGTGTAACCCAGATTCTTACCCAAAATAGTAAGTGTATCAGAACAGCTAGGTGTTCTAATCTCCTGATAACAATATACTAGTGTACTGGAGTCAGGGGTGTACATTTGGGTAGACATAATAACATCCGTACAATTTTGTTTTCTCCTACAATAAGGGTGACCAGATTATCCCCTCCCCACAGTTACGCCCCATAAAGAGCTGCTGATTGGGCCCTACATCTATAAACCTCTAGTGCTGGAGACACTGCCTTAGATTTAGTATCCTTGTGTTTTTTTTAATAATTGGTATGGAGTTTTGCAGCAAAACTGCCTTAGATTTATTAATATGAGGTTTCCGTGACAATTTTGCATCTATTGTAATACCAAGATAGCTCAAATTTGACACTTGCTCCAGTGGTTGTTGATGAACAGCAATATTCTTCTTGAAAGAATTGTGCGGTCTAAAGGCAATGTATTTAGGTTCACTGGAGTTAATTTCAAGGCCCTTAGACTTCAGAAATCACTGAAGCTGTCTTATAGCCTTTGCAGTCCCCTTGGTGTCTGTGATAATAGAATAGTATCATCAGCAAACATTAATGCAGATAAAGGAACACCACCTAGTTTCAGGGAGTCATGGTTGCATTTCTGCAAATGTTGCACAATGTCAATAGCATATAATGAAAAAAGGGTAGGTGCCCAATATGCATCTCTACCTCACGCACCTCTTAATGGGTATGGCATCAGTAAGTTCACCACCGGGGCCCCAGCGAACTTTAGCATGGTTATATTGGTGGAGCCTAACTATCTGTGCCAAGAGTTTGTTAGGTACACCTTGTAATCTCAACGATTTCCATAGGGATCCCCTTGGAACCAGATCAAAAGCAGCTTTCATATCAACGAAAGCTACGTACAAATGCGCCCCCTTCAGTTTGGTATATTTCCATGCTGCGCTCAGGAGCCTAAAAACCTGATCGATCATGCTAACTCTCAATCTAAAACCCACTTGGTACGGGGAAAGGATATTGTTCTCATCTATCTAGTGGCTAAGCTTATTTAAAATCTGTTTTGCATATACTTTTTGCAGGGTGTCAATTAGGGTGATTGGCCTATAGTGGGCTGGATCTTGCTTGTTTCCCTTTTTATAAAGGGCACTATTTCAGCCCCTCTCCATGTGTCTGAACTTGTGCTCCTGAGGCCGCTGCATTACATAGTAGCTTTACATATGGCACCCACATTGCTGTATCATGTTTCAAAAGGTCCCCTGGTATTTTGTCGGGCCCAGTGCCTTCCCTGTTTTAATCACAACAATAGCTTTCCTGGTCTCGTGTAGACTAAAGTGGGGGACATATGTTGTTACTTGATTCAAAATAACATGGGTCAGCCCAAGTGATTCTTGCAAAGGCTCTGATACCTCAGAATACAAGTTAGTGAAAGGCCTACTCCAAGTTTCAGGATCCATATGTTAATCTGTGGTAGCATAACCATATTTACTACCATGAGCTATATATTTGCCATAGGTCAGGTGGACTATATGGAGGAATTAACGACAGAGAGCCTTGAGGTGACACATTCATCAAAGGTCTCTTCCTGCTATCAAACTTATTGCAGCATATTACTCCTCTTGGTCACCGGGAACAATTAATATGTTGGTGTCTCTCCTGCAAAGTCCAACATCCACCTGCCTCCAGTCCCCAAATCTTGCGCCCCAGCCTGACATGCTCACATCTAACTCTAGGACAAAATTCAGAGGCATTTCAAAATGGCCCTACCATTTCAGGCATTCAAAATCTCCAACCACCACCCTAATTCCAGATTTGCCTCCTGTCAACTCTACCTTGTCCCTATACCTTAAGCCTTTCTTCAAACCCTCTGCTTTTACCCTTTATAAAGCTCTGTAATGTATAGTTCAGGGAATATTGCCTGGACAGAGGAAGATAAGATTTCTATTATCTGAGCTATGGCTCCTAGTCACACTTCTCTTCTCTAATGTTCGTAGAAGTTACTTTTCAAAGATTATTTTGCTAAAATATGTTTTCTGTTTGTCTTTTCTAGGCTTGGCAGCTGCGATTCAGCCATCTTGTAGGTTATGGTGCTAAATACTATTCTTACCTCATGTCCAGGGCAGTGGCGTCCATGGTTTGGAAGCAGTGTTTTGTGAAAAACCCATTTGACAGGTACAAAATTAAAATAATAATGGCAAGTGTATGTTTTTTTTATTTCTCTACTTTTAAAATTAATAGGGTCTCTGCAGCTGTTTTTATAAATGAAAATTGGTTTGCTGACTTACTTTATCCCAACAGGCCAATTTGAGTTTGACAAATAATTCTATTTTCTAAATATGATTTTTTTTAAATAATATATAAACATGCCCTGGTCCCTGTTACTCATCAACATTTATCAGTACCATCTTAAATAATTACTGTGTGCAAATGGCTGGTTTCATTTATAAGGTTGCATGCCATAACTGGACCTGTGCATAAGTGCTCCCATGCACTTCCTTTGTGAAATGACCATGACATTGAGGGATGAGTAGAGTGCAGTGTCCTCATGTGTATTAAAATCACCAAGCTGTTGTGAAGAGGTTTGTGGTATTTACACATGTGCAGTTACTCTAACTGCTCAGATTTATGAAAAGCGGGGGCATCGGCAGTGCTTAATTTGTAAAAGAAGGCTGGGGCCCAAAGTTTGATTTAGAAGCCCGCGACCAGTACTAATGAATGTTGGGGTGCCAAATCCCAAGGCTGTGTAGTCTTGATTTTGCCTCATGCCTCTTTAACCCACTACCAGACACTCCCTTCCCCTTTATCTCACTCATGCAGGTTCCTGCTTTCTCCGTTTGTCATGTTTTTTTACGTCGTCTTGTTGCTCTGTGAATAAGTCTGATGAGGACAAATAAGTGCCGGTCCTCAAAATCAGTGCTGTGGCCCCCACCTGCAACCACCTGCTTCAGTTGAGCAGTGGGCATGGGTATGGCCTCACGACAATAGACAGGATGCCTTTATGCCCCCTGTCTTTACTTTACAGTTAAACCCTTGACCTGTTACTCTGAGACTTGGTGGAAGGAGTCATGTCTGCTGCTTCGTGCATATTTATTAGACCTCCAGATAGTTACTAGATTGGATTCGATAACTACCCACTTAAAATTTCCGTAGTGCAGGTACTTATGTTAGGACAGCATACTTGATGCTCACTCCCACATTCCTATTGATTTTGTGCTTAATGCAGTCTCCTTCAGTCCAATCCATGGCATTCATGAAGTGACTTAACTACTAAGGTATTTGGCTGTTAATTCAACCCTCGTGTTTACGAGGGATGGTTATTAAGTGGTTAGTGATTATATACAATAAGTCTTGGTCAACTAGGTCCACTCTGATTTCCTACACATGGTATTGGTTGTAAATAACCCAGGTCGCTGGTTTCCATTCTGCTGGGCAAGACATGTAACAAAAACTATGATAAAATGTGTACCCTGTTGGCTTCCAAACCACAGCAGTATGTTACACTAAGTGTCTCATGGACCCCCTTACAACCATGCAGGCCTATTCTTCTTTTAAAAATACAAATGTGATTGTTATGACTACCTGTAAAAGCTGGCTTGGGAGTACATTAATCATTGTATAAAGTACATTAATGTACATATTACATAAAATTACCATCCTTTATAATTTGTCCAGTGCCTAATTGGACCTCTTGGTGTGGAAGGTAAGTTTGAGTGCGGCTGATTGTTTTAATTATTTTAGTTTGTGATATCTGTCCTTTTGCTTTGTATATTTCCATTTTCTGATGGATACTTCTAACCGCAGATTCTTCACCTTGTGAATACCCCCAGGTGCCAGACTGGAACCAATGCTTTTTTCTGAACATTGCTCCAGCAGGCCAGCAGATGGCATTGTGTGACTCCCCGTCATCTTTGTTCTGCCCTGGATGTGATACCGAAGCCACATATGTGTATCACCCCCTGAACTCTGACGTCAGTCCCTTTCATTCAATGCCTTCAGACATTGACTGGGAGCAAGTGCCCTTAACTGTTTCCAGGGCCAAATAAATGGCCTGCAGGCATTGAAGGCTTTCATGCCATCCAGTAAAGGTAGGCTGGTCCATGTCCCCTGGAACAACACCACCGCCATGTGTAATTGCAACAAGCAGGACGGAGAGGAGTCCTGGGTCCTGTGCCAGGAGGCCTTTGGTAGCAGAGCATGAACCACCTGGTGGGATCTGTGAACGCCAGAGAAGATGAACTCAGCCAATGACACCTTGCGGATCACAAATGGCACCTACACCAGATGGTGGTGCAGGGTGTCTTCCAGTAGCAGTGAGAACCTGGCTCGATCTCTTTACCACTGCCGAGGTCGCGCATTGTCAACACTTTTGCATGCAGGAGGTCCCAAAAACCTGCTCTCTGAGAGTGGAGTTCAGGATTTCTGTAGGGCTTCCTTCCTCTAGATTTCTAAAGACGATAAGGAACGACTGGGCCCAAGTCATCCTAGTGGGTTCAGATTGGGCCAGGAGAGTGTGGTACCCCAAAATTCTATGCAAGAGGATCTGTCCTTTGCTCAGGCTGCTGCTTCTGGAGGCTTTTCTGTAGCAGCTCTCATGCAGTGTCATGCACATATGCCTGCACAATCTACTTTTACATGCATGCGTGGAGACTGAACGGCGACAATTAACTGCTCTCAACTTCTCTTTCAAAGTAGTGGACGTCATTCTAGAAGTGTCCATCCACCAAAACAGTTTACGCCAGACACTGGGATAAGTTTGTGGCCTGGTGTAATTCCCACCATACATGCCCCTTACTGGCAAAGTTGTCAGAGGTTTATTTTTTTGTGTTTCCTTTAGCCCAGCAAGGCCTTGCAGTGGGCACTGTTAAAGATTATTTTTCAGCACTTTTGGCCTTTTTGCATTACCAGACCAACAAGTCCTTGTTTAAATCACCTGTTGTGTGATGCATTTTGTTAAAGGACTGGTCCATATGTTTTCACACAGGCTTTTTGTGATGCCGCAGGGGGACCTTAATTTGGTCTTCACTTTCCCGCTGACTCTCGAAACAGTCTTCCTCATAACAAGAACTTCATCTTATCGCATGAGTGAGCTTCAAGCTCAATCCGTTCATCCACCATACATCACCTTTTTTCCCGGATAATCTTTTGTTGCGGGATAGGGCTGCATTCTTGCTATAGGTTATGATGTCTTTTCATGTCAGACAATCCATCACCCTTCCAGCATTCTTTGCTCTACCTCACCCATTGAAAGCGGAGGAGAGGCTTTGTCGATTGCACCCCAAAAGAACTCTGTGCTTTTACATCAGTCGTACTAAGGACCATTGGGTGGACGATCAGCTCTTTGTGGGCTTCACTGGGAGGAAGAAGGTGTAGGCAGTGTGAAAAAGGACCATATCCAGGTAGATGCTCCTCTGTATTAAAATCTACTATGCATTGGCCAAGAAGCATCCAGAGGAGAATCTAAGGGCTACTGCTGCAGTGGCACGCAGAGTGCCTCTTCTGAATATCTGCTAGGTCGTGCCATAGGTGTCAGTTCACACATTCACGTAGCACTACTGCCTTGATAGCCATGGTTCGGGGGGGAAGGTTACTTTGCCTGTTCGATCCTGTATGTCTTTCTGGTTTGAGATATTCTACTGACCCTCCACTTTGGCACATATTGCTTTGGTATCCATTGACAATGTGAGGAATCTGTGGTTTGAAGTATCCATCAGAAGAAAAAAGTACTTACCTTCGGTAGCACTCTTTCTGGTGGATACTCTATCTAACTGCAGATTCCTCCTGCCCTCCTACCTCCCTGTTCTGTGGAATGGACTCTCTTTTCCATCCATAAAAAGATCCCAATTTAAATATCTGCACACTGTCACATCTGATGAGCTATTAAGGTCCGTGTCCAATAATACAGACAAAGTCATGAAAGAAACTGATGTCCACGCACAGGGTGATGCATGTATGTCCCTCCAGTGTCACTTCTAGCGTGGTTGACGCTGACCCACTCAACGCCACCTGCTATTGCACTGGAGCAATGCTGAGATAAATCTTCAGATCCAGTCTGGCATCTGGAGGTATTAACAAGGTGAGGAATCTGCGGTTAGATGGAGTATCCACCAAAAAGAGCGTTTCCTAAAGTGAGTAACTTGTTCGTTTGTTAGGTTTGATAGTGGGTGACTCGCAAATGTTTTTTGAGTATTCATCCTGAGGTTCATGTTCTATAGGAGCAATTTGTGATTGTCATAAGAGAGAATGTAGGTTTTATTAAAGACAAATAGGCTAACATTATGCATTCTCTTGCAGCACTTAAAAGAACACTACAGAATATAGCAATTCAAACAGAACTTAGAATGCTGACAGTACACTATATAACCTCCAGACATTCCAGGATCCTCCTCTTTGTATGAAGCTGAACTTTTTAAACCAAACTTCATGCTACTATGAACCACCTTTTACTCCGCTGCTCAACAGCACTTTCAGACTTGTTGACCATCAGTGCAATATTTCCCTCAAAACATTTCAAACCTATCAGAAACAACTTCATCTCTATTTATGGATCAGATAAACACTATTTTGAATCAATACAAACTAAGACATGCTAACACAACCCTCCTTATTTCCTTTTTTTCCCAAACAACTAGGATGAGAGGAAGGGATAGTGTCCCCCACTTCTGTGTCTTTAATAACATCTAAATTCACTATTATGCATGGTCAAAGCCCTGCAATGTGGCTTCAGGCAGATGCTCCACAGTTTAAAATAAAATCTTGAAAAACACTTTCTTTTGACTTACTGTCCGCCTTTAAAAATGTCTTCAGACTACTTTTAGACCACCAAATCTTGAATTTGCTTTGAACCTAGTTAAGCCAGTGCCTTCCTCCTGTATCACTGCCTTTAAGTGTTTTGAGTTGGTAGCCGCAGGCACCGCTTTAAATGGTCTGGCATAATGAATCAGAAGCTGCTGCTCTCAATCATTCCTTTTTTGCTGTGTACGACTCTCAAATTCTCTCATGCAACAGAATTTTGGCTACTCATCAAATACAGTATAAAACACTGGGTCTGTAGTAGTCTTTGTCCTTTTCCAATTCTTGAAATGTACATCTCAAGGCATGTAATACCTGTTAGGACTCTCTAGAGCCTTCACATCTGAAACCCTCCTAAAAGACACCAAACATAGAAGCATGACCAACTTTCAAGTCGACTCTTTTAATCCTAAAAACCTATTTGAAGGACTAGTTTCAGAAAGTCTAAAATTACATCTTGCATTCTAATATATGTGAACCTTGGCGGGCTTCTTTAATGAATATCTTTCATTATTGTGCAAATGAACGCCTCCCGTCAAACTGACTTTATCATTCACCAACCTGTGCCCTGCCTCCATCGCAGATCTGTAACAATTTTTCATCCTGTATCACAAACCATTGTCATATGAATATGCCAAATAATTTGCTACCCCTAACACAGATGACTCCATGGGATTCAAAGCTCTCCTTGCACCAATAAACCCAGACATTCCATGCATTTCTGTATCTGCGCTTTGTCCCTGGAATCCAAGTTTTCCATAGTAGTTTTGCAGACTGGACAAAGCCCCTCTGAATACTCCAGATTGTCTTCTATTCTACAGTCACAAAGTTTGAGCGTCCCATCAAACAAGCTGATGCTCTTCTCCTTCCCAACTTTCTAGCAAATCTTCCACTACTGGAATAAGAAGTGTTCTAAGACACCTGGGAGCCATAGCTGTAACACCCAGAACAGGGTCACAAAACTAAATGACATTTCTGCCTCCTGACTATCACTAGAACACTCTGAATCATCGAGAACCTGTGTTCCCTCTTCAGTCCTGCAGAATGCATCTACTGCTGGCACTCCCGGATACGGGCTTCATCTGAATTAAAGGAGCAACTGAATTGTCCTTCTGCTGGCAAACAAGTCCACCTCTAGTGGACACCACGTGAAATGTATCTTCTTGAAATCTAATGCCTTCAGCTTCCAGTTGCTGTAATCCTTCACATGGCTTGAATTCCAATATGCCACCTAGTTCTCTAAACCTGGTAGATTCTCTGCTCTTAGTACAATATTGTGCGCCAAACAAAAATCCTAGAGCTCTAAAGTCAGATCCACTAACCTCTTTGACAGAGTTCCCCCGACCTATTTACGTAACTCATGGCTGTTACATTCTGTTCTTAGCAACACAGACAGACTCTCTGACTTTTCCTTGGAAATGCTCAATGCAAACAAACCTGCTTTCAGTTCCAAACAATGTATATGTTGGTGCCTTTCCTGCAAAGTTCATCATCCTTGTGCCTCCAGATCCCCAAATCTTGCGCTCCAGCCTGACGTGCTCGCATTTGACTCTAGAACAAAATCCAGAGACACTCCAAAATTGTACCACCATTTCAGGCATCCAAAATCTCCAACCGCCAACATAACTCCAGATTTGGTTCCTCTGTGAACTCTACCTTGTCCCTATACCATAAAACGTTCTTCAAACCCTCTGTGTTTACTCTTTGTAAGGCCCTGCAAAGTAGTAGTCCATGGAATATTACCTGTACAGAGAAAGATAGGTCTGTTATCTGAGCTATGGCTGCTAATGACTAGTCTCTTCTCTAATGTCCCTTGAAATTCTTTATGAACCATCTTTACTTACTTGGATGGCAGCCTCAACAAACCTCAACTGCGTCCACCTGAAAACCTAAGAAATCTAACTCTCTTGTCGGAACCATATGTAGTTTCTCTACATTCACAATAAAACCCAAATCCTTTAGAAGCCCCGTCACTAAAACAAAATGCTTTTAAATTCCTGCGAGTTTTGAGACATAACCAAAATGTTGTCCAGATAAATTATCATCCATTAGAAAGGCAACTACTGGACATAAACCTTTGATGAAACACCAGGGAGCTAATGGAAGTAAACAAACCTAGACTCCTGAAATTTATCATCAGCCTCCAGCCTTTGTCTTTTTCTTTACCAGGAATAAACTATTTACAAATGCCTTTCTTTCTGCTCTTATCTCTACAATTGCACCCTTCTGCAACATGTGCTTCACCTCTAAATCCACTACCTGTATCTCTTCCTCTGACCACACAAAGGCATTCTGTAAATATTCTGAACCCTCTTACCATTTCCCAAGCTCATGGGTTGTGCGTCACTTTCTCCCAATTGTTGATTAAAACCTTCAACTTTCCGCCCACATTTCCATGGGAAAAACCAGTGAAAGTCACTTACTCACCCTGAGTGTTTGTAAATGATTGCACCTTTCCCCTTTTCCATGGCACAATCTTTGTCGGCTAAATCTCCCAACACAGGGCTTATTTTCATGAGTATCGCTTTCTTGCATTCAGCGATGAGTCCTGACTATTTTTTTTAAAAAACATTAACTTTAGCTTGCTGCATTCAACTTTTCAAAAAATCTAAATCCACTCCTACTCTTTTGACATGAGCATCCTAAGCCCTATCAAATATTCGAACTAAGTTACCCAATATAACCAAGAACCTGTTTTGGCACTATGTCAGTGAGTGCTTCAACCATTTTTTGGAATACCTTCCCATCTTGAAAAGAAATGTAATAATTTCTGGTCTAGGTTAGGAGTTCTGCGTACTTTTTTTCTATGACTGGGAAATTGCGTTCGTCTTTATCATGTGGTCTCCTTATCCATTCCTTAATATGTTGTGCTACCTGATCTATTGGCCTCTAATCAGCACTCCTAGGATTCCAAATATCCAATGGACTAAAAATCAATTCCCCTTTAGGATCATTTAGATTTCCTTTTAATACAGTATTCTAACATTGTGATGGATACTTCTAACTGCAGATTCCTCACCTTAGAATGCTCTCCAGATGGCAGACTGGATCTTGAAAGCTTTCACTAGGGATGCTCCTGCGTGGCTCCAGGTGGCACATATTAGCACCACCCCTGCTAGCTGACATTTCCTTTCTGCGCCTTCTGACGTGAATCTGGAGCTCTGCTTCCAAATTCATTGGCCTTCCTATGACTCCTAAAACAGAAAAAATACAGTGTGCTAGGGAGCGATGTCCCCTCCTAAGACTACAGGTTTCAAATCATGCTGCAACTGTAGAAAACAAATGTTGGTCACAGACTTGCATGAGGTGTCTTTTGTGCTTGGGGCATGGCTCTAAGTTGTGCTACAAGTGTCCTCATGCACCAGATGTCGATCTGGGACCATGAAGTGCAGCTGTTCGTCGCTGAACACAAGAAGCTGTAAGCCTCGCATAAGCCCTGCTGCCGTGCCAAGTGGAGGGCATGGACTCACTCCTTCACGGTCGAAGTCCTCTGGTAAGCCAAAGACCAAACATAAATGCAAGTGGGATTTGACACCCTCTCACCACTCTTATCTAAATAGAAGGCCCAAGGGTGTCACCATATCAATCGGTCTCCCTCCAGATAAATAGTTGTGGAGCCGCTTCTGCAGTTACTCCAGTGCACCTCAAATTTCCTGAGTAATTGCCGATGCTTCAGCAGATCGAAGATATTGAAGGGAAAAACTTTATTTGATTAAAATATAATCATAAAAGCTGGACATACATACCGTACATATACAGAATAGATGATTAAAATGACCAAGGTAATATAAAAATGCGAAATTTAAAACTAGGCAACAGCAAAGTGTTTTTTTTTTAAAAAAGATTGATAATATAAAAAAAATAAAAAAAGTAAGTGTTACTGTCGGAGTCTGAAAAAAGAAGACCAGGAGTTACAAGGGGACACAAAGAGTGTGACCAGTTCATTGAAACAGCTGTCAAATGTCAATATCAATGAAGGAACATCAAGTTCACATACCCTAGTGTTACAGACACAGAGAACACAGAGGAGACCAAGGTAGGGCTTTGTGGGTCTGCAGTTTTGTTTTAGACACCTGTGGCCCTCTTTACAGTTGCTACCGGGCCTGCAATTTGCTGATTAAATTTACGATATACGTAATGAATAAAAATAGTGAAACTTATGTTTAAAACTGTGTTCTCTGGGTTCAGAGCCACGATGATTGCCTGTCTGCAGGACCGAACTCCCAATCTGTTCCATTCTGGCCTCAGTTTTGATCGGCGCTGAATCAGCAGTGCAGGGCAGAGGCATACAACATGCTCCATAGATTACACCGAATCCCCACAACCCCTGCACTGTTGGTTGTCTGACGTACGACGCCAAATGGGTAAATGTTTCAGCAGGTGCCATTCCCCCAGTCTAAGTGCCATAAATCGCAGCTTTAGATACAAGGGATATGTGCAGGGCAGATATAATGACGGTGTAGCCAGCTGGTGAGAGTTAATTACTGCCCATGCATGCTTACGTTTGGCGAGAGCAGCTTTGTCTGTAGTATGGGACAGCATCGAAGATATTATTAAGGCCATGTTGCAGATATTTAGGGCTCTTTCGGCTCCTTCTGTTGCGCATTTGGGCCCAAATGATTTGGGCCCTCAGTCCGGTTATTAACAGGAAATCCCTTCTCTGCGCCTTGTGGCCCCCTTGGACTCCTTATGGATAACGTACTGGCTCCGGCTCCACAACCTGAATCAGTCCCTCCATCGTCAGTGCCGGTACTGATGTCGCCGAAGAAGGATCTGATGCTAATTCCAATTTGTGACCCCAAACTGACTTCAGCACAGCCTCATCTGATATCTCGCTACGAAATTACTAAAACATAACTGGTCACCACAGCTTTATGATGAGGACAATTTTTACAAGGACTTACAAGAGGTCAGTGGGCTTGATACTTACCCTGGTACAGGATTGAATTCGCCATTTGGACCTCTTACGGAAGAGAGTGCATAATTGCTGTGATAATTTGGCAATCATCCTAGGTACTGAGCCTACAACTGCCTTCTCTTGAGGTTAAGACAGATATTCTTAGAGCAATCTTACAGCCTGGCCCAACCACATCTGAGTCCCTTCTCTCGTTCAATGAAGCACTCAGAACATCTTAATGGGCACCTGGTCAAAGCCCTGTTCTTGTCCAGTGGTGAATGTTCGGTTGGCAAGACATCACAGACCATTCCCTGGAGATCCTAATTTCCTCTCTAAACATTCTACTATAGAGAATCTGGTTGTTTAGGCTTCAACAAGCAAGGTGAACCTCAGTTCATTCCCTACGACTCCCCAGGATTGAGGTGTTCTTCGGGATCAGATCCAGCGGCATTCTTAAATCAATGTTTTCCTTCTTCTCTAAGACGCTGACGCTCTCCGGTGTACCTTTGGGTCCAGCAACCTCTATGCGTATGCTACTGTTCATGCCCTTCCAGGTGATGCCAATCAGAACCGCACTTTTGGATCCATCTCATCACTTTGATCCTGCACTTCGCTTCTTGACTCCACAACCGATGCTGTGGACGGTGCCGCGTCCGCCTCCCCCGCCGCTGCCTCCCTCGATGCCAGATGCAACTCTGCCGGTTCCACAACCCAGCGTCGAGTCCCAGGTCCACTCTTGCAGAGAGGCCCAGCAATTGATGAAAGAGAAGGCTTTCAGATCTTGTCTCTAACAAGATTTTTGGAACTGATTCGGATCATCTACATTATGATCCTTGTGCTAGTCAGGATCAGGAACATCTTGATTTTCAAGACCTCTCATCGGCCGGGGCCTTGGATACCTCCCCTGAGCTTGCCATGGAATTTACTTCAGGTCCACCAACACCAGAAGTTGTCTCTCTGCACAAAATCATGCTGAAGGCTGCAGGGGTTTCGGATTTACAACTGCCTACCACTGAAGCGAATACTAACATTCTCACTGAGTTCTCCTGCCTTCTTCGGCCTCTTTGGAACCTCTTCTCCCCTTCAATGAGGTATTGCTGGAACCCATCATGGCGGCTTGGGAGACGCCCTCCTCTACACCTGCGGTCATCTGGCTCGTGGTCTGCTGTTCTTGCCCTACTCCTGGAGATCCAGCTTTTTCTCTCCATTAACCCATCACCAGCGAATTAAGTCATCCAGGCTTCTTGTTCAAGAGCCCAGTCTGGTGGTGCCTTCCCTACAACCCCGCCTAACCGTGAGTCTGGAGGCCTGGGGAAAGGAGGCAGTTTTTACTGTGAGTAAGGCACTCGGATCTCTTCATGTGAACTATCTCCTCGCATGTTGTAACCATGCGTTATGGAACATGGCCCAGATGATACTACTGCATGTTGTAGCAGACATGAAAGACCACTTCTAGGAACTCATAGCCAACACCCAGAATGCTTCTCAACATATCATTAAATCTGGGTTGGACACAGCAGACCCTGTCGCACAAGCGATGTCATGCTTGGCTGCAGACATCCAACTTTTCCTTAAACCGTCCAATCTAATAGACATCCCCTTTGATGGAGTACACTTGTTTGGCATCAAGGCTGATTCAGAGCAGGAGCGATGTAAGAGCTGCAGAGCCACCGCACGCTCCCTAGGACTACAGCTCCTGCCTTCAAGCACAGACTATTGGCCTTTTCATCACTTTCAAGTCTTTGGAAGAGGACCTGCCTTTTGTTCCCGAAAATACTACCTGGCCCTCAAGCAGTAGCCTAACTCATCAGACATACAAGGGATGGCAACGAGGAAAGGGACACAGATCCACCTTGCAACCTTCCTCCTCTTCCTCTTCTCCTGCAGTGCCAGACTTAGCTTCCTTCTCCAACCCATGCATGCCTGTGGGAGGGCGGATGTCCCTCTTTCTCCCAGCCTGGAAGGCCATTACTTTGGACCAGTGGGTCCTTCAAATCGTAGAAAGGGGCAACACCGTCGCCTTTCTTCCAGTTTGCCCTTCATTCCACCTCTTCTCCTTCTCCCGAACATTTAGCCATTCTTCAGCAGTAGGTGCAGCCCTCCTCTACAAAAAAGTGGTATTGTTAGTGCCAGAGACGGAAAAGAGTCAGGATTGTTAAGCATGTTACTTCCTGGTGCCCAAGTAGGACAGAGGTCTGCATCCAATTCTGGATCTCAGGAGCCTAAACTTCTCCAAAAAGAAAAAGTTCAACATGCTAACCCTAGCTCAAGTTTTACTAGCATGGAACTTTGAGAATGGATGATGTCACTCGAACTGGAGGATGCATTCTTTCACATCTTGACCTTCCAGTCGCATTGGACGTAATTTGCAATTTGTGGTGGGTTCTACGCACTACCAAATTGCGGTACTGCCCTTGGGTTTGTCATCAGCACCTCGAGGATTGATGGGGGTAATAGCAGTGGATCTGGCCCATCTCAGACGGTTAGGTATCCCTGTTTTACCGTCCCTGGACAACTGGCTTATCTAAGCCAGCTCACCAGACATGGTGTCATGCCTCTTACAGTTATCGGCATCTCTGCTGTTATACCTGGGCTTTTTGATTAACGAGCCCAAATCTCACCTGTGGCCCTCCCAACGACTCGAGCTCATAAGGTTAGTACCAGACACCACCCATTTCCTCTGTCACAGAAGATATAGGACATTCAGGAGATGGTTTCATCCTTTAAGGGTTCCAGTCCTGAGATTCCTAGGTCTGCTGGCTTACTGCATCCTCCAAGTAACGCACAGAGCATCACTTGAGGGCCCTGCAGTGGGGCCTCCGCAGGCAGTGGCATGGGGGAAACCTATGGGACTCCATTGTGATCTCCCTCAGCACTGCAGCGTAAGTGGCTTGGTTGGGGAACGAGGCCAATCTGATTGACAGGATTGCTGTTAGAAATTGTGTCTCTAGTTGGCAGAGATATGCAGCCTGTCCAAGTAGGCACCCTAATCCTAGTAAGGGTAAGGTAGATAGATACACACTACAAGATATCTTGTGCTCACCCTCTAGTAGTTTGGCACAGAGCAGTCAGGCTTATCTAAAGAGGCAATGTGTAAAGTATTTGTGCAACACACACACACAATAACACAGTGAAAACGCCACAAAAATACTCCACACCGGTTTAGAATAACAGAGAATATTTTTATGAGAAAATCAAGACCAAAACAACAAAATTCCAATCAGTAGAACCAGACTTACGAATTTTTAAAGAATAAACGAAAAGCAGTGCTTAGAAGTCAATAGCGCTAGAACGTTACTTAAGTTTGCGCTAGACCAGGGTAAATCCAAAGTTCAGGCCGACCGTGATGGAGAGCAGGCTGGTTACAGGACTCAGACATGTCCCGCTGACAAAACACCTTAGATGGAGCAAGCGTCATCGTCAAATACTCGATGCGAGGAGTCAAGGAAGCGTCAAGTAGACGCTGATCCGCGCAGTTGATGAAGGCTTCGGCGTCGAACCCCTTTACGATTCAGGCACTGCATCGATGTGGAGCCGCGCTGTATGTCGGAGTCGAGCAGCGCAGTCCGCCGAGTCGATGCCAAACAAGTGTACTCCATCAAAGGGGATGTCTATTAGATTGGACGGTTTAAGGAAAAGTTGGATGTCTGCAGCCAAGCATGACGTCGCTTGTGCGACAGGGTCTGCAGGAAGTCTTTGATTCCCCTGAGACTTCAGAACAGGGGGCAAGCCAGGAAGCCCTTGGAGTCACTCTGGGTTCAAGTGAGATGGGTCCAGTCCTTGTCCCCTGCAGGGCAGAGAGCAGCAGGACAGCTCAGCAAATCAGAAAGCAGTTCCTTCAGAGCAGCAGTCCGGCAAAGTGGCAATCCTTGTGGCACAGCTCCCCGCTTGCCCGTGCTGGTAAGACTGATTTCGGTCCTGTTAGCCTCAGGGGAACTTGCTGCTAGTTGGCGCTGTAGCACTGGAACACTATTGACTTTAGAGTCTAGAGACTCAGCCTACTAGTGGGGCATACCCTGGATGGTACCAATATTGAATGGAAAATAACCATGATCACTAACGTGAGGAGGGAGTGGAACAGGGAATGACCAAGGAAACACTAGAGCCCCAACCTCACAGGAGGCTGTGTGATTGTTTGTGAATGTTGTATTTTTCCTTTGTGCTGATAGCAGTATAAAATAAAATGCTACATTTAAAAAAAAAAAAATCTGGACAATGATTAATTCCTGCTGCTGCGCATTTTGAATTGTGATGTGAGCTTGTGTTCAATATCCTGGATCCACACCTCAAACTCCCCCCCCCCCTCCCCACCCTGAGTTAGCGTTGGACTCCTCAAACCACACATACCCTGAGAGTCATGTGCAGAAGGGGTACTTGGCTTTGTTACTCAGAATCCATAGAAAGTCAGGGTCAGGGACATCAGGAGTAAAAGGCCTCAACCCCCTCGGATGGGCCCAGTAATACCTGCTTGCCCCGTGGCCCTCTGAAAGGGGTTCTGACAGTGGGGAATCTGCAGTCGGATAGAGCATTGACCAGAAAAATCGATACCAAACTTAAGCGACGTTTTCCCGCGAGTATGTCACTGATTGCTGAAAAAAATGACCTTTTTGCTCATTTTGGGCTCATATTTGTGGTCAGTCTTGCTTTCATGTCTGTGATTTACATTTTGCGCCTGTGAAATTAGATGAGCATTTAAGATCAGCAGCTGTATTCCCGATAGCCGTATCTGCTTGTTTTCCCCCTTTGCAAAACCTGTTAGCCCGCCTGTTTCTGTTTTGCTAAGAATACTGTATGTAGAGTGTTTTCAATTGATTGTTTGAGGGCAGAGAGAGGGGGGCAGAGTAAGATGGGCCCTCCAGTTTAGGCAACAGCGGGTGTTCTGATATCAAGCACATCTCGTGTCCTTCAGCGTGCTGTAATTTAGAATCACAAGTATGTTTTTTGTAGTCGGCTCGCGATGAAGGCCGCCATTGTTTGCAGATGCCTGGAGTTCACGAGACATGTAGTGCTCTCTGCCTCGCGCAGAAACCAGAGACAGCTGCGGCAGCTGGCTCTGAAAGCCGAGCGTGTCTGGGATGCAGGTGGCTGTAACGGTATCCATCTGTTCCCGCAGGGCCATGGGAGAGCGCTACCGCAAGGAGATGCTGGCACACGGGGGCGGAAAGGAACCCATCCTCATGGTTCAAGGTAACGAGAATGAAAGACTTATTTTTTCTATTTTTTTATCTGTGTTATGTCTTGTTCTAAAAACACTCGCAGCTCCCCCGCTCCCCAAACGCCGCGTTTTCACGTCTGTGTATTAACCCTTTGTTTACTTATGCAGCGTTGCCTATTTGGAGTTTTGCTCATCGTTTCCAACCAATAAAACTGACTTAAGTTCGTAAGCTGTATGCAAACGGGTTACAGTTTGTCTTCCTGATTTACTGAATGAGCCATCTGAAAATTATATCCCCTCCGTACTCCCCGACGGCTCTCAAGGCCACATTTGATAGCGTGTAAAAAAGGATGATTCTTTTAGTCAGCAGTACCAGTTTATTATAATTAGCAAGCAATCAGTCAAGGATTTGTAAAGGGCGGCTAATGACCCGTGAGTGTTTCAGGGCGCTGGAGTTGCTAATGCTTGCATGGGCTGGAAGAGACTTTAGGATTCTCTTCAGGCAGCTAGGTTGAATTTGAAAAAGAATGCGTATTTAAGTAGTTGTACCATTCTTTATTCACAATGTTCTACTTCAAGTGTGACCAGTGCTTTAAATGGGAAAAAAATAGTGCAGGAACTCATTTAAATGTGGCAAGTGGGTGGGGCTAGGGGCGGGGCTAAAGGCAAGACATGCGAACACGAGAAATTTGTTTCTATAAACAAAACAGGTTAATTCGTTATACAAAACGAAAGTCAAACACAGTGATATTTTAACATTTCCTTATTTTGTAATATTTCTCTCACACAAAAACACGCACACACAAGCAGGCAAACAGACAACCATAAGCAGACACTCACACAAAAGAATCAGGTGGGATTAAAGCCCTTTTAACCTCCTTACCTCCCATGGCTTTCCTCATTGTGCTATCACTGGGCTGCCTCGATTCCTTGCAACACAGCATGACGGCGAACACCGGGATATCATGCAAATGAGCCCATGCTGAATAGTTCAGCAGTGGCTCAGCTCAGGGATATAAAAGTGCTTTGGCTGTCAAAGAGACAGGCTACCCCCACTAGAGGCCACTGCGCCTACCCTTCTTGAGTACCGGTACACTCCTCGGCAGTAGAGAAGTGCCGGTACTCAGAGTGATAAAAATAAGAAGTTCCGGTACTCAGTACCTGTGAGTACCGGCCCATTTAAAGCACTGAGTGTGACACACGTTGAAGAATGTAGCCGAGTTCACCACTGTAAGACGTCCACTGGTTTCACATGAATGAAATTATTGCTGCAGCGATGACCGCTCAGCATTGTTTCTTTTCTGCTGGCTGAATATTACTTCTCCACTGAGGCTATCTCTCCGACAGCTGGTGGACATGGCAGGAAATATAGTGGTGTTGAAATTATGAATTACCCTACCAGTAGTAAAGACTACAAACAATAATATCTGAAAGAGACACGTTAGTGACAGATTCCTTACCTTAGAATATCCCCAGGCGTCAGACTGGATCCGGAAAGTTTTTGCGTAGCAGTACCCTTGCGCGTCGGTAGGCGGCGTCGTGCGGCTCCGCGTCCGTCGTCGGCGTCGGGACCGCCGGGATGACGTCGCGGGCAGTACTTAGACGCCGCCCCTGCGCGCTGACGTCAGTTCTTCTTTTTCCGCGCCAGTAAGCGCAGATCCGGGAAGAGCAGTGTCCTAGTCATTTTTTGACTATCTTTTTGGTGATTTTTCGCTGTTTTTCTCCACGAGTCTCTCGACTCCAAAGGTGTCGGTAGAGATGCCCGGCTTCAAGCCCTGCGACGTCTGTGGTCGTATGATGTCGATCACAGACCCGCATTTAGAGTGTCTCTACTGTGTCGGCCGTGACCACGACACGAAGTCGTGCCCCGACTGCCGGGCCTTGAACCCGAAGGCTTTGCGAGAGCGGTCTCGAAAGCTCCTCGAGGTCCGGCAGTCTGCTCCGCGCCACACCAGGCCCCGGTCACGTGAGAGGTCGAGGGGCCGGTCGCGGAGTCCTCATCGGTCGTCGGGGTCCATGTCTTTGCACTCCTCCGGTAAGTCGAAGCACAAAAAGTCTTAGAAGCGTCATCGCTCCACGACTTCGCCTCGCCGGTCTCGCGACTCGGCTAAGGCTCCTGTCGGCACCGTCCCCGCCCCCGCGGCTCCGGGAGTGCCTGTGGGGCCGCCCCCGCATTACCCGTCCTTTCCGGGTTCGGGGGCGACTCCGGCCGAGATACAGGAATTCCTGTCGGCCATGGCCCGCCTCTTCGGGCCTCAAGGTCCCCCCGGTGCGCCTTCGGGCCCCGCGGGCCCTGATGGGGTTTCCCCGGCGCCGCCGACGACTCCGGTCCCGGCGCCGCCTGTAACACCTGCCTCGGTCCCGGCTTCGGCCTCGATCCAGGCTCCGGTGCTGCCGCAACCCCCATCGACGCCGGTTGACCTAACTACACCTCCGCCGGCGCCGATGTCTCCGGTGCCGTTCCATACGCCGCCCGGGGCTCCGGGCGGCGTCGTTCCCCGGTTCTCTCCGGATCCGGACACGGCGCCGGACCAGCGTTGCTCGACGCCGGCTCCGACGCCATTGAGACCTTGGGTCCCGCGTGTACCTCCTTCTCAATATTTTGAACCTGAGGAGGACAAAGAGGACTGGGAGGGGTCGGAGGACCCTCTCACACAGCAGTGTGAGTACGAACAGGACTGGGCTGAGGAACTTGGGGATGCCAGTGGGCTGGACACCTCCCCTGACCCTGGCATGCTGTCTCCTCCTTCCGTGGCAACGGAGGAGGGAGCACATTTTGCAACGGTGTTGCGTAGAGCAGCTGGGGCCTTACACCTCCAATTGCCTACAGTGGCCGTCAGGACTAACCTCCTGACGGAAGTGCTTCAGCCGGCGGCTACCTCCTCGGAGCCACTGCTGCCGTTTAATGACGCACTTTCTGACGTTCTTTTGGGCACCTGGTCCAAGCCCGCCACAGGGGCTCCTGTGGATAGGAACGTGGCCCGACGCCATCGCCCCGCTCCGGGCGACCCCCTGTTCCTCTCCCAACACCCCACTCCTGAGAGCTTGGTTGTCCAAGCCTCTGCTTCCCAAACCGCCTTCCCTACCGCTCCTCCGGATAGGGAATCCAAACGCCTGGATCAATTTGGGAAGAAGGTCTTTTCTTCCTCCAGTGCTGGCTTGCGGTCTGTCAACACTGCTTGCCTTTTGGGCCGATATTCCCACTCTCTGTGGGACTCGGTGGCGCAAGCTTTGCCCCAGTGTCCTGAGGAGGTCCAGACACTGCTTTCCCACGCCATTGCGGAAGGAAGAGATGCGGCTAAATTCACCAATCGATGTGGCCTTGATACCGCCGACTCGCTGGGTAGATCTATTGCAACGACAGTGGCGCTGCGCCGTCACGCCTGGCTGAGAACCACTGGTTTCTCGGGTGATGTCCAGAACACTCTTATGGACATGCCCTTTGATGGGGTCGGTCTTTTTGGGAACAAGGCAGACCATGCGCTGGAGCGTTTTAAGGACTCATGGGCTACGGCCAAGTCCCTGGGCCTTTCTGCTGTACGCCCTCCGCAGCCATCTGCTTTTCGCCCCTTTCGTGGCCACGGAAGGGGCGCCCAATCACGTCCGCTGCCCAGCCACCGGCCCGCGCAGCAAGCGTCTTCGCGTGGCCGAGGACGTGGCTTCCGCTGTGGCGGATCGGGCAACCAGCGTGCGGGTCAGGCCACCAACCCCGCCCCGTCCGCGGCCTCCAAGCCCTCCTAGTCCCTCCTTTCAGGTGCACAGCACGCCAGTAGGGGGCAGGGTCCGCCATCACCTTCACCACTGGCGTGCCCTCACCTCGGACAGGTGGGTCTTGGACATTGTCCGAAGGGGCTACTCCCTCCCCTTCGAGACCACTCCCCCAGCCATGCCACCTCCATTCCACCGCATGTCAGGGGATCACTTGGTGCTTCTTCAGAAGGAAGTTGCGGCCCTCTTGGCCAAGAGGGCCATCGAGCGCGTTCCGACCCCAGAAGTAGGACGTGGTTGCTACTCCCACTACTTTCTGGTGCCCAAAAAGGACAAGGTGGACATGCGTCCTATCTTGGACCTCCGGAACGTCAATCGCTTCCTCCGGAAGGAGAAGTTCAAGATGCTCACCTTAGCTCAGGTCTTGACTGCCCTCGACCCTGGAGACTGGATGGTAGCGTTGGACTTGCAAGACGCTTATTTCCACATCCCCGTCCTGCCGGCCCACCGGCGTTACCTGTGGTTCATGATGGGCCTCGAGCATTTTCAATTCACCGTGCTCCCCTTTGGCCTCACAAGTGCCCCTCGGGTGTTCACGAAAGTGATGGCGGTGGTCGCAGCTCATCTGCGCCGGGCAGGGGTTCCAGTCTTCCCCTTCCTCGACGACTGGCTGCTGAAGGCGGTCTCGTCCCAGGCAGTCGTCTCCCACCTCCAGACTACGGCCGAACTCCTGCACTCGCTGGGGTTCTCCATCAATGTGCCGAAGTCGCACCTGATTCCTTCTCCACAGCTCCCTTTCATCGGAGCAGTTCTGGACACGACGCAGTTTCGGGCCTATCCTCCCGAACGGCGAGTCCGGGATATTCAGGCTATGATTCCGATCTTTCAGCCTCTATCCTGGGTTTCGGTACGGATGACCCTGAGGCTGCTGGGCCTCATGGCCTCCTGCATCCTGCTGGTCGATCATGCCAGATGGCATATGCGGGCTCTGCAGTGGGACCTGAAGTTCCAGTGGGCGCAGCAACAGGGCAACCTGTCCGATCACGTCCAGATCTCGGAGGGGACTGCAAAACAGTTGCAGTGGTGGCTCTCGAACCGGCAATGGGTCTTGGGCAGATCCCTCTCCCTTCCCCAGCCAGAGCACACAGTCGTGACGGACGCGTCCCTTCTGGGATGGGGCGGTCACATGGGAGAGGCGGAGATCAGAGGCCTCTGGTCTCCAGCGGAGTCCCGGCTCCATATCAACCTTCTGGAGCTCCGGGCGATCCGACTTGCACTCAAGGCATTCCTTCCCTCTGTCAAAGGGAAGGTGTAGTGCAGGTGTTCACCGACAACACCACCGCCATGTGGTACTGCAACAAACAAGGCGGGGTGGGGTCGTGGACCCTATGTCAGGAGGCTCTGCGCCTCTGGACATGGCTGGAACATCAGGGCATATTCCTGATGGTTCAACACCTGGCAGGTTCCCTGAACGCCAGGGCGGACGAACTCAGCCGCAGGTGCATGATGGATCACGAATGGCGTCTTCACTCGGAAGTGGCGCAAGGACTCTTTCTACAGTGGGGAGAGCCTTGGTTAGATCTATTCGCCACCGAAGAGAACGCGCAATGTCATCAGTTCTGCGCGTTGGAATTTCCAAGGTGGCACTCGCTCAGCGACGCTTTTCGTCGCGAGTGGAGTTGCGGTCTGTTGTACGCTTTTCCGCCTATACCACTTCTACCCAGAGTGTTGAAGAAGATTCGGCACGACCGGGCCCAAGTCATCCTTATGGCTCCGGACTGGGCTCGAAGAGTTTGGTATCCCGAGCTACTCAGTATGAGCGTCGATCCCCCGATCCGTCTGCCTCTTCGGGAGGATCTTCTGTCGCAGCAGCAGGGGACGGTCCTCCACCCGAACCTGTCCAGTCTCCACCTGCTTGCGTGGAGATTGAGCGTCGGCAGTTGATTCCTTTCGACTTGCCTCCCGAAGTTTGTGATGTGATTCTGGCAGCCAGGCGTCCCTCCACTAAGGTGGTATACGCCTGCAGGTGGAACAAGTTTGTGGTATGGTGCACAGCAAAGGCTGTGAATCCCCTCTCTGCCCCTCTTTCTGAGGTTCTTCTGTTCCTTCTTTCTCTGGCCCAACAGGGTTCTGCCCTGGGTACCATCAAGGGCTATCTTTGTGCGATCTCGGCCTTCCTCAGGCTCCCTGATCAGCCCTCTCTTTTTAAGTCCCCTGTTGTTAACAGGTTTCTAAAGAGCATTACACACCTCTTCCCTCCTGTTCCGTTTGTCATGCCTCAGTGGGACTTAAACTTGGTTCTTACCTTTTTAATGTGCGCTCCCTTTGAGCCTCTACATAACTGTCCTCTTCGTCTTCTTACTTTGAAGACAGCCTTTCTGGTGGCTATCACCTCCGCTCGGCGGGTGAGTGAGCTCCAGGCTCTATCATGCAAACCTCCCTTTCTGTCTGTCCATCCAGACAATGTTGTTCTCAGGACGCGTCCGTCCTTCTTGCCAAAGGTGGTTACTGCCTTCCACATTGGGCAGACCATCACTTTGCCCACCTTCTTTCCGCCTCCGCATCCTTCCAGAGAGGAAGAGAGGCTCCACCGTCTGGACCCAAAACGTGCGCTTTCCTTTTATATCAACCGCACACAACACTTCCGGGTGGATGACCAGCTCTTTGTTGGCTACGTGGGCGCCAAAAAGGTCGGGCGGTGCACAAGAGAACCATCTCCCGCTGGGTCACCTTGTGTATCAAAGCCTGCTATTCTTTGGCTAAGAAGGAGCCTCCTGTTGGGCTGCGTGCCCATTCCACCAGGGCAACGGCTGCTACCGCGGCTTTAGGCCGCGGTGTTCCGCTGCAGGATATATGTCAGGCAGCTACGTGGGCCCTCGCTGCACACGTTTACCAAGCATTACTGCCTTGACAGTCCGGTCCGGAGGGACGGCTTCTTTGGCCGTTCTGTCCTCCGGGACTTCCTTGTCTGATCTTTGTTCGCAGACCCACCACCGGGGTTGGTATTGCTGGGGTATCTATTCTAAGGTAAGGAATCTGTCACTAACGTGTCTCTTTCAGATGCACAAGTTACTAACTTGTGTAACGATATATCTGTAAGAGACAGTAGTTAGTGACAGATTCCTACCGCCCACCCATCCTCCCCGTTCTGCGAACTGATTTCTAGGGTTAAGGACATCCCTTTCAGGGCCCTAGTATTTTTCAGACACCTATGTCAGCTTCTTGCATGGCTCTGCGTTCCTGGCGCGGAAAGTCGTGTACAGAACTGACGTCAGCGCGCAGGGGCGGCGTCTAAGTACTGCCCGCGACGTCATCCCGGCGGTCCCGACGCCGACGACGGACGCGGAGCCGCACGACGCCGCCTACCGGCGCGCAAGGGTACTGCTACGCAAAAACTTTCCGGATCCAGCCTGACCCCTGGGGATATTCTAAGGTAAGGAATCTGTCACTAACTACTGTCTCTTACAGATATATCGTTACACAAGTTAGTAACTTGTGCAACAAGCATTTTCAATGCAATAGGTCTCGCAATTGCGAGATTTTAAGCTATTGGCATTGAAATGATAATGCCTTTTATTTATGTGTTTTTCAAAGCAACACATATATAAAAGGCATTGTCATTTCTAATGCTAATAGCTCAAACTCTCGCAAATGCGAGACCACTTTAAAGGTGGCCGCGCCCCTTGCTTTAGATGCTGCTTGCCGTATTCAGGTTACACTTTTAGCAGCATCTAAAGAAAGGGGCGGGCCAACATTAAAGTGAAAGCGCTATGGGGCGCTTTTACACACCGTGGGAAAAAAAAAGCTTTTGTAGTGCTGCCGCTAAAGGGAAAGCGGTCACGCTGTAAATTAAATAAATAAGCGTGGCTGCTAAAGTGAAAGCGGCCCGCACTGTAAATTAAATAAATAAGCGCGGCCGCTAAAGTGAAAGCAGATCGCGCTGTTAATTAAATAAGTAGGACAGGAACAAGGGAACCATACTCACGCGGAAACAGGGTAATAAACTTATTATCAAAGGACAAAGGCTCCTGTGGACACTTAATGAAGTAATCTCAATGTATATGAGCACAATGGCAATATATTGGGTTATAGAGATATTGGAGAGAGAAGGAAGCAAATACACCTCTGATTTGTTTTTGAATCAAAAATATTTATATAATCCTTGAAATGAAATACTGTTACACAATAGTGCATTTGGACATATGGTTCTGAGTGAAAGGTGTCCCAGTGAAAAACGGAACCTAGAACATTAGTGACATATATGTGAAATATATACAAGGTTTCCAATGCTTAATATAAACGACCATTTACATATATATGTACAGTATACAGCACTAGATACAGTGATCAGTGCTGGTGGACAATGGTTCGTTTATGCAACTTGTCGACGGCGTTTCGACCCTGTGTGCAGTGTAGGGTCTCTTCAGGACCTATGATCGTAGGGACACCTATGAGAAGATGAGGGATAATGTCAGTATGTGGCTCATTTTAAGCAACTGGTATTATGTGGTGGAACTAAGGTTTCGTTTGTATAGTACCTGAAGGGTAATGGACCGGCTCGTGTGGAGGGTGTGGCACCGTGCAAAGGATAAAAAAGGGATACTCACATGGGTCCCAGCCAGGAGCCCAAGTGTGAGGTGGGTGGTGAGCTGGCTATTACGTGATGCGCACAATGTGAGGATCCACGTGTGTGGAAGATGGCACAATCAAAGCGCTGTCAAGACGGGTCTGTAGAGAGGGGGAGGGAGCATGTGCATTGGTAAAAGTACGGGGAAACTTGTAATGGGGTGCACATATATTTAATAAAGGCTCAGCGCTTACCGAGTTCCGATTCTGAGCGCATGCATGGAAGCAGGCTACTTCCTTCTGTCGTCAATCACGACGAGGCCATACTTTTTTCATATGTTTTCATATGGAGGGTGAGAATATTCTCACTTTGGTGTCTAAAAGAAGAGGTCAATGCATTAAAAAATGTGCGCTCGGGGAAAACGTGATGTAGCACCGCGCTGACAGCATTCAAGCACAGGGCGTGTGCCCGCTTACCTCTTATGGAGAATGAATCAACTGCAGCCTGTGGCAATCCTTCCAAGTAGCAGGACAGCGTGTGTCTGTCTGCTCAGGTACGATGACAAGGGATCAATGCTTGCTCTGGATTTATAAAGGCCTGCCTGCCGGGAAGGTGAATTTGCTTCCTTCTCTCTCCAATATCTCTAAAACCCAATATATTGCCATTGTGCTCATATACATTGAGATTACTTCATTAAGTGTCCACAGGAGCCTTTGTTAATTAAATAAGCGTTGCTGCTATAGTTAAAGCAGACCGCGCTAGAAATGAAAAAATACATGACTAATAACAATATGAAAGGTGACGGCGTGCTGCGACGTCGTAGGTGGAATAGGGAAGATCATTAAAGAAAACAGTGCTCACTGACTAGATACAGCAAACCGTGTAACAACACAAGTTAAAAGTCCAGTCGTTATGGGAGGTTACAAGTGCAGACAAGGCGGTACCAAGGAGGGACTACTAAGCCTATTCACAAATGAAAAGCAACGACTTTGAAAGGACAGTAACAGGAGCCAATTGAAAAGATGGGCGGGAAATGGGCAGAGCTTTTATGCCATACCTCAATATAGCATGCGCTGCCCTGGCTCGACCTAAAAAAGGTGGGAAGATCTCTGTGAAATAAAAGATACTGATCGGGAGGCTACCTTAATGCACCTGAGAGAGGTGGCTAATAAAAAGACAGACTGATTCAGCTGAAAACTTTACATAGGGCATATCAATAACAGTCATATAAAATGTACCTACTTGTATAAAGTGGGACAAACAGTTAGGGGAGGTAACAAATTGCAGGAATGATGGAGGTAAATTCTAAGTGACTTGGGAATATGGAATCCCGCCAGTACCCCAATTTGTAATATTAGGTATCCCCAATGAGGTAGACCTACCAAGAAGTAAACTTGTGTTTTGTGTACTGTGCCTTTGTGCAACTAGAAGAAACGTTGCAATGCAGTAGGGCTCCCAGAAATTACCTCCGCAGAGGAAGTTGCAAACGGGTACAGGAGCTGAAAAGGTGTCTTTAGAGAAGAGGCTTCTTGCAAACATTTGAGAAGATATGGGGAAGGTGGAAAATATTATAGTTTAAGAGAGAAAAAAGTGACTATTAAAGGACAAATTCAGGTATACAAATGAACAAGTCAAAGGCTGTGAGGAAGAAGGGAAAAAACTAGGGAAAGAATTACCTCAGGGATTATAAATATTATGTAAAAGAATTGCCATCAGTGCCATGTCTAGAAGTCCTACAGGCTATGTAATATTTGTGAAATTGGATTACTGACCTGTTTTGATGTGTGATTAAAAAGAATGTTAATGTAAAACGTAATAAAAATTGTTTTAAAAAAACAGTATATTATTTCTGTACGTGTGCGCAATCCAGACACTTTTTCCGCTATATTAAAAAACATTTTACGTTCCTTTTTTCTTTTTGAAAAATAAATCCATCAGCCAAATCAGGCATTGGCAGGTTTGGCTAAAAGCATTAAGGTTTTTCATGGGTTTTAAATTGAGAAACAAAAAAAATGGGTACTTTAAACGGGATATAAGAAAACAAATACATAACAAGTCAAACTGACACTACACCATTAAGAATTCCAGATGCTTCTAGGCTTCCATTGATGCAATACAGGTTAGGATCGATAAGCATCTCCTTTGGTGCTTTTTGGCAATATGGAGGCAGGCAGGAGGTTTATGGATTCAGGGAGACCACGAATGAAGAAGAATTAGAGGAAAATAACTTTCCCTTCTCTATCATGGGAGTATGAGCTATCCTTAAACAGTAGAAGTGCTGGGGGAGAAAGCACGCGGGCAACAAAAAGTAACATGGAGTCCGGTGGAAAGAAGCATATCGGCAACAAAGAGCAAATGGAGCACAGGCGGGTGAAGAGAAGCACACAAGAGTGACAGCTAGAAAGCACATGCATTAACACGGAGAGCTTACATTGAAATAAAAGTTGCTTGCTGAAAGTCAGCAGTGAAAGGTATAAAAGGCAGCCCATTAGAGAGATAGTAAAGAGGCAATTTTCGAGAGGAGGGACAAACACAAGATTGGCAAGCTGCAACACAGAAAGCCATTAGATAAGGAGTAAACAAATGAGTGTGACAAAGCCAAACAGTGGTAAGCAATGGGCTTGTCCTGCCTCCAGGTAAGCTCTCAGTAAGCCCACAATAGGTCTTTTGAAACTAGACAGCTGCACTGCCTGGTATGCTCGACCTAAATATGTGCAAAACCACACCTTTAAAATGACTGCGTATTATACTTTATTTTGATCTCCAAATTATGAAATAGGGTGGTGAAGCCTTGCCAAAAGGTAATTATCACGGCAGTTTTACTAATTTTGTCCAGGTCTATAGGAGCACTGGCATCAAACATGTACAGTGCCTTGAAATGAAACCCAGAGGTAGGTCAGGGTCTTGACATCCATAAGACTGATTTGAAAATGTAGATGAATTTTCTGGGCACAAATCAGTTAGGCTGGTGTGGTGGTGGGGCGAGGGAGGGTCAGGACGGAATTTTCCCGAGTGTTTCCCGGCTACATTTGGACATTATTTCCATGAATTGTGCACCACCTTCAATCCCTAAAAAAATACTCTGCTTTTCCAGTTCATTATTTAACCCTCTGACAGGGAACAATTCAGGCATAATCATACGACCCTCGACTGGCAAACGTACAGCATCAGGCACTACATTCAGGGGACCCACAAACTGAGGTCCACGCCAGCTTGAGAGAGTTTTCAGCCCCACCTAGCTCACTATTCTACGTAACCTGTGATATCTCTAACCTTGTAAGATGTCGTAACACTGGATATTAGCTCGGAGACACGGCAAGTGATGTTACTTGTGGTAAAGATGCCCTTAAACTCCATATCAGTGCACTGGGCCTGCCTGTAATCATTTTTGCGGTGAGAGACCATGTGAAGTAAATTATTGGTTCACAAGTTGTACTAGTATGTCTTTCATGGTGCAAAACGATGTCACGCCGGATATCAGTTCAAAGGCTCCAGCAGAGTGATCTCTTTATGATAGACCACTTGGATTGCTGGAATCAGGATTTTAGGGGTCTCACCTGTTCATTCCAGGTTGAGGGAGCTGGGACTGCTGAGTGAAGAAAAATACCACTGTACTACAAGGACAGCATCATATACGGGGAGGGGGGGGGAGTGAAGCACTCTTCACTTTAAATGCAACGGGCTACGCTTTGGACAAACTTTTATGCATAGGTGTGGGGTATGGGAGGTCAAGTCTAGAATTACACATACAGTTTTATATTATACTACCAGTGGGAACGCCAGATATTTAAATGGTTAACTGTGTTCTAGCAAAACTCCTAAAAATTATTGAAACCTGAGAGAGCACGGCCTCATGTGCTCTTTAGGTTAACCAAGTTATACCGTGAAAAGAAAGCATAATCTGAAAGAGACATGTTAGTGACAGATTCCTTACCTTAGAATATCCCCAGGCGTCAGGCTGGATCCGGAAAGTTTTTGCGTAGCAGTACCCTTGCGCGTCGGTAGGCGGCGTCGTGCGGCTCCGCGTCCGTCGTCGGCGTCGAGATCGCCGGGATGACGTCGCGGGCAGTACTTAGACGCCGCCCCTGCGCGCTGACGTCAGTTCTTTCTTTTTCCGCGCCAGTAAGCGCAGATCCGGAAAGAGCAGTGCCCTAGTCATTTTTTGACTAACTTTTTGGGTGATTTTTCACTGTTTTCTCCAAGTGTCGCGACTCCGTAGGTGTCGGTAGGGATGCCCGGCTTCAAGCCATGCGACGCCTGTGGTCGAATGATGTCGATCACAGACCCGCATCAGGAGTGTCTTTACTGCCTCGGCCGCGACCACGACACGAAGTCGTGCCCCGACTGCCGGGTCTTGCACCCGAAGGCTTTGCGAGAGTGGTCTCGAAAGCTCCTCGAGGTCCGGCAGTCGACTCCGCGCCACGCCAAGCCCCGGTCACGTGAGAGGTCGAGGGGCCGGTCGCGGAGTCCTCATCGGTCGTCGGGATCCAAGTCTTCGCACTCCTCCGGTAAGTCGAAGCATAAGAAGTCTAAGAAACGTCATCGCTCGACGACTTCCCCTCGCCGGTCTCGCGACTCGGCTGAGGGTCCTGTCGGCACCGTCCCCACCCCCGCGGCGCTGGGAGTGCCTATGGAGCCGCCCCCGCAATACCCGTCCTTCCCGGGTTCGGGGGCGACTCCGGCCGAGATACAGGAATTCCTGTCGGCCATGGCCCGCCTCTTCGGGCCTCAAGGTCCCCCCGGTGCGCCTTCGGGCCCCGCGGGCCCTAGTGGGGTTCCTACGGCGCCGACTCCGGTCCCGGCGCCGCCAGCGACACCAGCCCCGGTCCCGGCCCCGGCCTTGACCCCGGCTCCGGTGCTGCCACAACCCCGATCGACGCCGGTTGACCTGACGACACCTCCACCGGCGCCGATCTCTCCGGTGCCGTTCCCGACGCCGCCCGGGGCTCCGGGCGGCGTCGTTCCCCGGTTCTGTCCGGATCCGGACATAGCGCCGGACCGACATCGCTCGACGCCGATGGGACCTTGGGTCCCGCATGTCCCTCCTCCATACTTTGAACCAGAATTGGAGGACGCAGAGGACTGGGAGGGGTCTGATGACCCTCTCACACAGCAGTGTGAGTTTGATCAGGACTGGTCTTAGGAGCTTGGGGATGCCAGTGGTTTGGACACCTCCCCTGACCCTGGCATGCGGTCTCCTCCTTCCGTGGCAACGGAGGAGGGAGCAAACTTTGCAACGGTGTTGCGTAGAGCAGCTGGGGCCTTACACCTCCAGTTGCCTACGGTGGCTGTCAGGACTAACATCCTGACGGAAGTGCTTCAGCCGGCGGCTACCTCCTCGGAGCCACTGCTGCCGTTTAACGAGGCGCTTTCCGACGTTCTTTTGGGCACCTGGTCCAAGCCCACCACAGGGGCTCCTGTGGATAGGAACGTGGCCCGACGCCATCGCCCTGCTCCGGGCGACCCCCTGTTCCTCTCCCAACACCCCACCCCTGAGAGCTTGGTGGTCCAAGCCTCTGCTTCCCAAAGCGCCTTCCCTACCGCTCCCCCGGATAGGGAATCCAAACGCCTGGATCAATTTGGGAAGAAGATTTTTTCTTCCTCCAGTGCTGGCTTGCGGTCCGTCAATACCACTTGCCTCTTGGGCCGATATTCCCACTCCCTGTGGGATTCGGTGGCGCAAGTTCTGCCCCAGTGTTCTGAGGAGGTCCAGACACTGCTTACCCGCGTCATTGCTGAGGGAAGAGATGCGGCAAAGTACACCATCAGATGTGGCCTTGATACCGCCGACTCGCTAGGCAGATCGCTTGCGACGACAGTGGCGCTGCGCCATCACGCCTGGCTGAGGACCACTGGTTTCTCGGGTGATGTCCAAAACACTCTTATGGACATGCCCTTTGATGGGATCAGTCTTTTTGGAAACAAGGCAGACCATGCGCTAGAGCGTTTTAAGGACTCGCGGGCTACTGCTAAGTCCCTGGGCCTTTCTGCTGTACGCCCTACGCAGCCATCTGCTTTTCGCCCCTTTCGTGGACACGGAAGGGGCGCCCAGTCATGTCCGCTGCCCAGCCACCGGCCCGCGCAGCAAGCGTCTTCGCGTGGCCGAGGACGTGGCTCCCGCCGTGGCGGGTCAGGCAACCAGCGTGCGGGTCAGGCCACAAACCCCGCCCTGTCCGCGGCCTCCAAGCCCTCCTAGTCCTTCCTTTCAGGTGCACAGCACGCCAGTAGGGGGCAGGGTCCGCCATCACCTTCACCACTGGCGTGCCACCACCTCGGACAGGTGGGTCTTGGACATTGTCCGAAGGGGCTACTCCCTCCCCTTCGTGACCATCCCCCCGGCCATGCCACCTCAATTCCACCGCATGTCAGGGGATCACTTGGTGCTTCTTCAAAAGGAAGTTGCGGCCCTCTTGGCCAAGAGGGCCATCGAGCGCGTTCCGACCCCAGAAGTAGGACGTGGTTTCTACTCCCACTACTTTCTGATGCCCAAAAAGGACAAGGAGGACATGCGTCCTATCTTGGACCTCCGGAACGTCAATCGCTTCCTCCGGAAGGAGAAGTTCAAGATGCTCACCCTAGCTCAGGTCTTGACTGCTCTTGACCCTGGAGACTGGATGGTAGCGTTGGACTTGCAGGACGCATATTTTCACATCCCCGTCCTGCCGGCCCACCGGCGTTACCTGCGGTTCACGGTAGGCCTGGAGCATTTTCAGTTCACCGTGCTCCCTTTTGGCCTTACCAGCGGCCCTCGGGTGTTCACGAAAGTGATGGCGGTGGTCGCAGCCCATCTGCGCCGGGCAGGGGTTACAGTCTTCCCTTACCTCGACGACTGGCTGCTGAAGGCGGGCTCGTCCCAGGCAGTCGTCTCCCACCTCCAGACAACGGCCGAACTCCTGCACTCGCTGGGGTTCTCCATCAACGTGCCGAAGTCGCACCTGATTCCTTCTCCACAGCTCCTTTTCATCGGAGCAGTTCTGTACACGACGCAGTTTCGGGTTTATCCTCCCGAACGGCGAGTCCGGGATATTCAGGCTATGATTCCGATCTTTCGGCCTCTATCCTGGGTTTCGGTACGGATGACCCTGAGGCTGCTGGGCCTCATGGCCTCCTGCATCCTGCTGGTCGATCATGCCAGATGGCATATGCGGGCTCTGCAGTGGGACCTGAAGTTCCAGTGGGCGCAGCACCAGGGCAACCTGTCCGATCACGTCCAGATCTCGGAGGGGACTGCAAAACAGTTGCAGTGGTGGCTCTCGAACCGGCAATGGGTCATGGGCAGATCCCTCTCCCTTCCCCAGCCAGAGCACACAGTTGTGACGGACACGTCCCTTCTGGGATGGTGCGGTCACATGGGAGAGGCGGAGATCAGAGGCCTCTGGTCTCCGGCGGAGTCCCGGCTCCATATCAACATTCTGGAGCTCCGGGCGATCCGACTTGCACTCAAGGCATTCCTTCCCTCTGTCAAAGGGAAGGTAGTGCAGGTGTTCACAGACAACACCACCGCCATGTGGTACTGCAACAAACAGGGCGGGGTGGGGTCGTGGACCCTATGTCAGGAGGCTCTGCGCCTCTGGACATGGCTGGAACATCAGGGCATATTCCTGATGGTTCAACACCTGGCAGGTTCCCTGAACGCCAGAGCGGACAAACTCAGCCGCAGGTGCATGATGGATCACGAATGGCGTCTTCACTCGGAGGTGGCGCAAGGTCTCTTTCAGCAGTGGGGAGAGCCTTGGTTAGATCTGTTCGCCACCGAAGAGAACGCGCAATGTCAGCAGTTCTGCGCGTTGGAATTTCCAAGGCGGCACTCGCTCGGCGACGCTTTTCGTCGCGAGTGGAGTTGCGGTCTGTTGTACGCCTTTCCGCCTATACCACTTATACCCAGAGTGTTGAAGAAGATTTGGCGCGACCGGGCCCAAGTCATTCTTGTGGCTCCGGACTGGGCTCGAAGAGTTTGGTATCCCGAGCTACTCAGTATGAGCGTCGATCCCCGATCCGTCTGCCTCTTCGGGAGGATCTTCTGTCGCAGCAGCAGGGGACGGTCCTCCACCCGAACCTGTCCAGTCTACACCTGCTTGCGTGGAGATTGAGTGGCGGCAGTTGATTCCTTTCGACTTGCCTCCCGAAGTTTGCGATGTGATTCTGGCAGCCAGGCGTCCCTCCACTAAGGTGGTATACGCCTGCAGGTGGAACAAGTTTGTGGCATGGTGCACAGCAAAGGCTGTGAATCCCCTTTCTGCCCCTCTTTCTGAGGTTCTTCTGTTCCTTCTTTCTCTGGCCCAACAGGGTTCTGCCCTGGGTACCATCAAGGGCTATCTTTGTGCAATATCGGCCTTCCTCAGGCTTCCTGATCAGCCCTCTCTTTTTAAGTCCCCTGTTGTTAACAGGTTTCTTAAAGGCATTACTCACCTCTTTCCCCCGGTTCCGTTTATAATGCCTCAGTGGGACTTAAATTTGGTTCTTACCTTCTTAATGTGCGCTCCCTTTGAGCCTCTGCATAACTGTCCTCTTTGTCTTCTGACTCTGAACACAGCCTTTCTGGTGGCCATCACCTCCGCTCGGCGGGTGAGTGAGCTCCAGGCTCTTTCATGCAAACCCCCCTTTCTGTCTGTTCATCCAGACAAGGTTGTTCTTCGGACGCGTCCGTCCTTCTTGCCAAAGGTGGTTACTGCCTTCCACATTGGGCAGACCATCACTTTGCCCACCTTCTTTCCGCCTCCGCATCCTTCCAGAGAGGAAGAGAGGCTCCAACGTCTGGACCCAAAACGTGCGCTTTCCTTTTACCTCAACCGCACACAACAGTTCCGGGTGGATGACCAGCTCTTTGTTGGCTACGTGGGCGCCAAAAAAGGTCGGGCGGTACACAAGAGGACCATCTCCCGCTGGGTCATCTTGTGTATCAAGGCCTGTTATTCTTTGGCTGAGAAGGAGCCTTCTGTTGGGCTGCGTGCCCATTCCACCAGGGCTACGGCTGCTACCACGGCTTTAGGCCGCTGTGTTCCGTTGCAGGATATTTGTCAGGCAGCTACGTGGGCCTCGCTGCACACGTTTACCAAACATTACTGCCTTGACAGCCAGGTCCGGAGGGACGGCTTCTTTGGCCGTACTGTCCTCCGGGACTTCCTTGTCTGAATCTGTTCGCAGACCCACCACCGGGGTTGGTATTGCTGGGGTATCTATTCTAAGGTAAGGAATCTGTCACTAACGTGTCTCTTTCAGATGCACAAGTTACTAACTTGTGTAACGATATATCTGTAAGAGACAGTAGTTAGTGACAGATTCCTACCGCCCACCCATCCTCCCCGTTCTGCGAACTGATTTCTAGGGTTAAGGACATCCCTTTCAGGGCCCTAGTATTTTTCAGACTCCTATGTCAGCTTCTTGCATGGCTCTGCGTTCCTGGCGCGGAAAGTTGTGTACAGAACTGACGTCAGCACGCAGGGGCGGCGTCTAAGTACTGCCCGCGACGTCATCCCGGCGAACGCGGATGACGGACGCGGAGCCGCACGACGCCGCCTACCAACGCGCAAGGGTACTGCTTCGCAAAAACTTTCCGGATCCAGCCTGACGCCTGGGGATATTCTAAGGTAAGGAGTCTGTCACTAACTACTGTCTCTTACAGATATATCGTTACACAAGTTAGTAACTTGTGCGTCAATGCCATAAACAAACACCCTCCGAACATAGGCAGATTTAAGATGCCTTAGTACATCAAATACACACGCCCTACTGATTTAAAGGCAACAAACGGTCCCAGGTACAAGACTCCTCATTCACTAAACGTACACCAAGTTATTTCTGTCAGAAAAGTCATATATTAAACTATTTAAAATAAAATATTGCAGACACAGAAAGACTACGGTACGCTCAGAAGTCTTTCTGTGGCATTTTTAATGTAACGTCAAGCGAGGTTTTAAGGGGTGGGTGCAAGACTTAGGCAGGAACGTATGTGGTACAATGGAACACCCACTCCTCTGATCACTCTATCCCCCTCCCTCCAGAATGGATCGGGCCCTCCTCTGTCCCCCTTTCCTCACTTGCTCTCCGTGTTACAAAAAACAGAGTAAGAGACCAGCTGTGGTAAGCCAACCTTCCGCGCAACCCTGTACAGGAATATCAAGGTCCCTGGATACCTGAGAGCGAAGCATACGTCACCGCATACAATATGCCCCTACACAGGCAGTCGGTCCTAGCCAGATGCCAAAAACTGGTATGGGTGTAAGTGTTCATACCCCTTAAAAGCGAACAACGTTTTTATCAAGTTGCGCTAGGCGAGTGGGCAGATTAGTTCCTACTTATCAAAACTACGACTAGAGACAATGGTTTTAGACGCAGTGGGCGGAATGGAGCTTACCGCTTGGCACACAATGGACGTGTTACAGTGCTCGTCCTCCTCCTTACCATCCATGCTGTGCTGGAGTGCACACTTGTCCTTGCAGTCTTCAGCTTGTACGTTCCTCTCCCTTTCGGAAATGCGGAAGTCCTCCCCACACGCCTCTTCAAACAAGGAACTATCTCACAAATGTTTGCGTTACAACTTGTTTTAGTCAAACAAATGGAAGACTTTGCCCCGAGAGTAAAAGCGAGACCTCCAAACTCTGCCCAATCAGCGATCTTCCTCTCTGTCCAGTTATCACAGACAGTAGGGTCCAAACAACGCCCCAAAGTCTGCCGGTAGTTCCCCCATCTTCAACTCCGCATAACTGGAACCTGCCCAATGTCTGCAGCATGCATCTACCCACGGGGGGCGAGGATCTCATCGGACCCCCGAGAGCCTGGGTAAGACCCCGCTTCTAGGAGCATGTGCCCCTGTGTGGGAAGTCAGGTAGGAAGGAAAGTGCTCATCCCTGGGCCGCACAGCCACAGGCTATCTGCAAACGCCAAAGTACGTTGGTCCTGGTGTGGGATAAGGTCCCCGGCGCTGCCTCGGGCCTGGCACTCGCTTGACAGAGACAGACAGGCAACCAAACTAAGCCATGGCCGGTCACGCCTTCTCGGATTCTGGAACCCGGTGACAGTTCTTTCAACTGAAGCCGCTGGGTTTAAAACAAGCAGCTGAGCAGGCTCCGTGCTGCCATTCGTGCTTGAAACGTAAACATTCGGAGAAGCGTTACCTACGTACCTCGGGCGCGGTCGCTCCAGTTCGTGCTCCTACAAAAAAAATATTTGCAATGCAATAGGTCTCGCATTGCATTGAAAACAAGCCGCCGCCATTGTCCCGCGATGAATGTAAGCAAAGCACGTCCTCGTGTCTGAACTAGGAGAAACGCAATAAAGAAAATAGTGCTTACAAGACTAAATAACACGTACCGTGTAACAACCGAAGTAAAGGGGCCAGTCGCCATGGGAGGTTACAAATGAAGACAAGGCGGTACTAAGGAGGGAATAACAAGCCTATTACAGTTTCAGAAGCCCGCATTCACGAAGGACAATGACACAAGCCAATGACAAATATGGGCGGAGAGTGGGCGGGGCTTCTATTTCATACTCCACTACAAGTCTCCCAGAGCAGCACATGCGTGCTGACTCTAGGCTCGACCTAAAAACTGCACTCTGATAAAAATTGCTCTCAATTTCCATCCGTCAAGTTAATTCTTCCAGCGGTGAAAATTTACAGGTGTTTGTCCAAAGTACTGCTGGTGTAACATAGCAAAATATGTTGAACACGGATAAAGTGCACAAACAACATGCACATACTTACAGAGGTTTTTTTTGACAGCTCTTTTCATTGATAGGCTACTGTGGTTGAACTGGTTTTAGGCATTGGCCAAGAGGGATGTTCATCAGCTTTGGTATCTCTCTCTCTCTCGCGAACACACACACAGGCTAGTTGCTGCACAGACCCACTGGCTTACGCTTGTCTGTTGTGCTTTGGTGTTCTCAAGCCCGTCTGTAATGGCTTCAGTTGCGTAGTAGTCAGTGAGATTCAGGGGTTGTGACTCTCTAGTTTCTTCTAGCTGCGGATTCCTTACCTTACAATATTCCCCAGGCATCAGACTGGATCCGGAAAGTCTTGAGCAGTACCCCTGAGTGCCAGTAGGTGGCATTGAATGGCTCTGCGGCGTCTACACGTGCGCAGTGTCTATACATAGGCGTCACCCCAGCGCGCTGACTTCAGTTCATTTTTGCCTGTGTTTTTGAGCATCCTGCCCCCAGTGTGCTAGGGATGTCCTGTGAGAAGCCAGTAGGATTTAAACGATTTGAGTCTAGTCACAGGCAAATGTCTGTGAAAGACACCTATCTGTTTTGTCTGTGGTGCCTAGAGCTAGACCACGACTCCAGGAGCAGTCCTGACAACCACACCATGAATCCAAAAGTGATTTAGGCGTTGGAGACGAAGCTCCTGGTGACCCAACATCGGAAAACTCCACATCGCTCCAGGTCCTGGTCGCATGAAAAGTCCCAGGCCTGCTCTCACAGTCTTTCTCGTTGTTCGTCACCCCGGCCGAAGTCGTTGTCTGGTAAGTCCCACAGCGCCAGAAGTGTAAGAAGTCGAATCACTCTTCGACATTGCTTTGCTGGTCCAAGTCATCGGACGAGGTTTTCGAACAAAGCCACAAGTCGAAGCCCTGCTTCTGCAAAGCCTGAGCCTGGGTTCACTCCATGTCTCCCTGAGTTTCTTGTAGCTGGAGCAACCCCCAGACAACTCAAAAAGATCTATATGGCTATGCACCTCATATGTGGGTAGTCTGACCCCTCTGAAGTGCCTTCGGGCCCCATGTGTCTGGAATGTGCCCCGACTGGACTTCCGCCAGTGGGTTTGCCCTCGGCGCTGGTCGGGCCCTCTGGATTAGTTCCCGGGTCCAAACCGACTCCGGTCATGAGTCCACGAACTTCTGCAGGGTTCGGCCTCATGTTCCATTCCCGCTTCTCTGCAGTTCCGTTCCCATAGTTATTCCCAACCCCGACATGGAACTGGAACAGCATCCTTCAACGTCAACACTGGCGCCAACTGGACCTCAGTGACCGGGTTGGATCTGAGGATCCCCATGAAGTCTCTTTGGCCCAATTGGATGACAGAAACTGGTATGAGAGGCTGGCGAATGCCTGTGCCATGAACACTTCACCAGACACTGGCCTGGTCTCTCTGCCAGGTGGCGCAGGCTTCAAGATCCAAAGTGAATCCTGGCACGTTCCCTACCACCCCACCGGACAGGGAGTCAAAGAGGCTGGATACCTTGGGGTAGAAGATTATCTCTTCTGCCTGCCTAGCACTGCAGTTGGTGAATGCCGCATGCCTCTTGGGACGATATAGTCGCACTGTGTGAGAGTCAGTTGCACAAATTCTACCTATGGTCTCAGAGGTGGCCATTACTTCATTGGTGGCAGTCTGCCGCCATGCCTGGCTGAGGTCAGCTGGTTTTTCGGGGATGCCCAGGCATCCCTTATGGACATGCCCTTCGATGGCACTCACCTGTTCAGTGACAAAGCTGATTCAGCACCTGATTTGCCTCAAGGAGAGAAGAGCCACCACCCAGTCATTGGGACTCATCATGATCCCACACCAGCCATACTCTTCCTTTCGCTTCTTCCGTGGCTATGGTTGGGGCTACCAGCTGCGTGGTTTCTAACAGAGCCACTACAGCCAACAGGCTTACCATCCTTTTCATGGCAGCGGCTCCCACAAATCCTGTGGGACCCAAGGACCGGAGATCTGCCCAATGTGCCACTCTCCGGCAGCTGCAGCCTCCAAACTCCTTTAGTATGACCTCGCAACAACACGGCCACCCTTTTGGAGGCAAGATCAGGCATTACCTGTCCCAATGGCAAGCTATAATTTTGGACAAGCGGGTGCTGCAAATTGTCCGGCAGGGTTGCACCCTTCTACTCCTAAAAACCCTGCCACCGTCCTGAGATCAGCTGATGGAGGGCAGCCTCTCCTTGTTGTGCCAGGAAGTGCAGGCTCTTTTAGCCAAAGGAGCCATCGAGGGGGTGTCGGTGTTGGAAGTAGGTTGTGGTTGCTATTCTCACTACTTTCTAGTGCCAAAGAAGTACGGATGCCTCTGCAATATCTTAGATCTGCGCCCTCTTAATGCTTTTCTCAGGAAACAGAAATCAAAAATGCCAACACTTGCTCAGGTACTGTTTGCATTAGACCCTGGTGAATGGATGCTTGCTTTGGACCTGCAGGACCTATTTTCATATCCCTGTCCTGCAAGCCCATCACCGCTACCTGCGGTTCACGGTGGGATGGAGCATTTCCAGTTCGCTGTGCTCCCCTTTGATCTCACCTGTGCCCCTCGGGTGGTCACAAAGGTGATGGTGATGGTGGTGGTTGCTACGGATGTCGAGAGTGGCAGTCTTTCCCTACCTCGATGACGGGCTGCTGAAGGCGGACTCTCCACAGTCATTACCCACATTCAGACTACGGCAGACCTCCTGCATTAGCTAGGGTTCACAATCAATGTGCCAAAATCACACCTGACTCCTTCTCAGATGCTCCTTTCCATCAGAGCCATTCTGGATATGGTGCCATTCCATGCCCATCCTCCAAAGCAGAGAGTCCAGGACATTCGGGCTATGATCCTGATATTTCAACCTCAGTCTTGGATTTTGGGGAGACTGCTGGGTCTGATGGCATCCTGCTGGTGAAACATGCTCAATGTAATTTTTGGGCTCTACAGTAGGATCTGAATTTCCAGTGGGTGCAGCACCGAGTTAATCTCTCTGACCTGGTCCAGATTTCTAAGGAGACTGAAAAAGACCTACAGTGGTGACTAACAGACTGTGTTTGGTTCAGCGACAGACTCCTCTCCCTTCCCCAGCCTGAGCTGAAAGTGGGTGGTGATCCATGCATCGCTTCTGGGCTGGGGTAGCCATCTGTGGGAGGTGGAGATCAGAGTCTTCTGTTCTCCGGCAGAGACTTGGCTCCAAATCAATCTTCTGGAGCTTAGGGTAATTCACTTGGCATTGAAAACTTTGCTGCCCTCAATCAAAGGGAGGCTAGTCCAGCTGTTCATGGACAACACTACCTCCATGTGGTAGAGCAGCAAACAGGGCAGATTGGGGTCCTAGAGCCTGTGTCAGGAGGCTCTGCACCTTTGGACATGGCTAGAACGTCTGGGCGTTTTCCTGGTCGTGCAGCACCTGGCTGGATCTCTGAATGCCAGGGCAGACTAACTCAGCCATCGATGCCTCACAGATCACAAATTGCGTCTGCACCCGGAGGTGGCTCAAGTTCTCTTTCAGGACATTGGGGAACTTTGACTAGATCGATTTGCCGAGTTTAAAAAGCGTCTCTCTCATAGAGATGCATTCTGACTGGACGGGAGTATGAGACTCATATTCACCTTCCCACCGATACCTCTCCTCTCCTGAGTTCTGAAAAAGTCTTACCGGTGACTCCGGATTGGGCGAGGAGAGGATGGTATTGCAGCATCTTGAGCATGAGCATCGGTCTTCCGATCAGGCTGCTCCTTCGGGAGGATCGCAGCAACAGGACAGGGTCTTGAACTCGAACCTGTGCACTCTCCACATTATTGCATGGGGATTGAGTGGCAACAGTCGAAGGTTTTCGATCTTCCTCCAGAAATCTGTGAAGTCATCTGGGCAGCCAGGCGTCCATCAACAAAAACAGATTTGTGGCCTGGTGCGCTGAGAAACATATTGACCCACTTTGTCGAAGGTTTTCGATCTTCCTCCAGAAATCTGTGAAGTCATCTGGGCAGCCAGGCGTCCATCAACAAAAACAGTATATGTCTACCCTTGGGATAAATTTGTGGCCTGGTGCGCTGAGAAACATATTGACCCACTTTGTGCACCCATGTTCGAAGTGTTGTTGTTTGTTTTTTCCTTAACCTTGCTCGGGCACAGTTAAGGGGTATCTTTCGGACATCTCAGTCTTTTGCAGTTGCCAGACCAACCATTCCTGTTTAAGTCACCTGTTGTGACCCGTTTTCTGAAATGCCTCCTGCACGTTTCCACCCAAACCGTTCGTTATGTCCCAATATAATCTTAGTTTAGTTTTAACCTATTTGATGTGGTCCCTTTTTGAAACTTTGCGTCGCTGCCCTCTAAAACCTCTGAAGAGCAATACAGTCTTCATGGTGGCCATCACATCGGCCAGGAGGGCCAGCGACCTACAGACTCCTTCTGTTCACCATTCCATAAACCAGCTTCAAATAAACTGGTTCTCTGAACCCATGCCTCTATTTAGCTGCAGGTACCATACACAACCACCCCCCTCCTCTCCATTCTGCAAACTGGACTTTTCCACCTAACAAGGTCCTTGTAGTCCGGTAGAATCTGCACACTAGTCAAAAACCTTCTGACATGGCTCAGTGTTTCTGGCGTAGAAATAGTCATGAATTCCCTTCGCTGACTTCAGTTCATGACTTGCAACCCCGCCATTAACATTTTTCTCATCAATAATTTTACTGCAAATGTTGCAGTGATATTATTAATTATTTCATAGAAGATGTCATCAGTGATGTAATATGTGGGGTAATTAGCAGTGCGTGACGAGGGTGCGAGTTATAGTAACCTTAGGGCACGAGTTATAGTTTCTTGAGCTAACTCTAACTATAACTTCTGAATTTCTATGCCTTTGTGTGTGTAAATTCTGAACTAACTGTAACTGTGAATTTCCAAGGTTTTTTTAATTCGATTTCCTAACTATAATGTCCCTGTAACCTTTGTTTTTTACAGAGAATTTCTACGCTTCTTTTAACGCAGCAGGGGGTTGCCTGCGGCCAGGCCCTGCAGCCAACTCCCCCCGCATGCAGCCAACCCCACGCCATGCACAGGGGGATTGTTGGCCGCAGGGTCTGGGGCCAGACCCTGTGGCCCACCCCTCGAAGGCAGCCAAGTTGGCAGCCCTCCTCCCTGGCCCTATGTCGGCCCCGGGCCTGCCATGTTTTATTAGGGCGGGGGTGGGGGGGTATGGTGCCTCCCTCCCCGGGCCATATTTGGGCCCAGGGGGCCCCATCTCCCGGGGCCTGGCCTTATTGTAAATTGGGTTGGGGCACGCAGCCCTCCTCCCTGGGATGATTTCTGGCTCCGGGGACCCCATCTCCCGGGGCCCGGCCATGTTTAGAAGGGGGTGCAGGGCACATGGCCCCCTCCCTGGTCATATTTCGGCCCGGGTACCCCATCTCCAAAGGTGGGCCTTATTGTGAATATGATAGAGGGCATGCAGCCCCCCTTCCCAGGCAGAGTTTTGGCCCGGGAACCCCATTTCACATGGTTTGGCAATATTTATAAGGGGGAGGGGGCACGCAACCACCCTACCCTGGGCCAATATGGGTTCCATGGACTCCATCTCCTAGTGCCTGGCCATTGTCTGAAGAAGGAGGGGGAATCCCCAAGTCAATATTGACCCCGGAGACCCCATCCTCTGGGGCCCGGCCAATACATGGTATCCACGTACACTTTATTGGAGGCGGCAGGAGGAACCCCAATGCCCCCGCGGCCCCAGCCCGCACACCACCAGCATCGGGAGCCGCATTGGTACCACCCTCAGAGAGCAGCTAAAAATGCTGCTCCCTGCAGCCGGGCAGGGAAACAGATGAAAGTCCGTTCCCAGCCGGCAGGAGCATTTTTTCATACTCCTACCTGCTGGAAGCTGAGTTAGTGTTTGTTCTCGCTTGGCTGGAGCTTTGAAATTGCTCATGCCAAGGGAGAGCAAGCACTGGTTTTTCCTGCCAGTTTGGGCAGGGAAACCACTATGTCCTGGGGATGGGCACCCTGGGACATAGCTGGAGCCGGCTCTGGGGAAAGGGGTGTCCAGGGCCATTAATGTCTATGGGAGGGGGCTACGATAGGCCTGTGTGGCTGACCCTTTCCCACCCCACTTGCCCCTAGGAACGGTCCTATGGGACTGACTATGTTCCAGCCTGTAGGTCTTTCTGTAATGTTATGTTATGGTATGCAGATTTGTAGCGCGCACTGTCACCTGGGAGGGTATCCTGGAACTAAGCAGGTGTTAGTCTAGCCACATCTAGGGCCTAGTGGCACTATTCAAATAGCCAGGTCTTCAGCTTCTTGCGGAATTCTAGGAGTGAGGATGGGACTCTTATGTGTAGCAGCAAGTGATTCCGCGATTTAGGAACAATGTAAGAGAAGGCTCGACTTCCAATCTGGTTTTCCGTATGCATGGGATTTCTCCAAGTAGAAGTCTGGACAAGCTGAGATATCTGGAAGGTTTTGTGAAAGCAGATGCGATTGGTGAGGAATGCTAGGTCAGTGTTATGTAGTGCCTTGAAAGTCTGGGTGAGGAGTTTAATTGCACTTATTTGTGAATGGGGAGCCAGTGGAGCTCCTTCAGGTGTGGTGTGAAGTGAATGTAGCATGGGAGGTTGAGAGTGAATTTGGCTGCCGATTTCTGAATGATTTGCAGCCTTCGGGTGAGTTTTTTTGTTCATCCTGGGAAAGAGGGAGTTCATGTAGTCCAGCTTGCTTGTGACCAGGGCATGTGTGACGGTTTGCCGGGTGTTGATTGGGTGGCATTTGACCCCCATAAAAAGGATGCAGCATTAATGACGCCAGAAAAATGTTACCTTGGGCAAAGCAGATTTCATTTGAGGAAGCCCATCTGAAGTCATAACTTTTGCAGACATATTGCCGTACTTGGAGCATGCCAAACACCACTGAAAGGGTCGGACGGGAAAGTACCCAGAAGTTAGTGGCACCCATAGAGGTTCCAGGCAACTGTGTAGAGTGATCCCTGAGAAATGTTCCCACAGTAGGGGGAACAAGAACATAGTTGTGGGTTCCGAGGTCCCCATAGGTTGTCTCTTAGGGAGAAGAGGCCAAGGGTGGCTTATGGTAGTGGGTGGCTCAGTAAGGGGATAATTCCTGAGGTAGAAGGTATAGTGGTAGCCCGTGAGGAGATAGAGGATTGTAGTGGGTTCCCTATTTTCTCTAGGTGGGTTAGTTACTGACCCTGAAGAGATTTGAGAGGGGGTGGATGAGTAAGTGGTGGACCCTGGGCAGTCAGGGTAGAGTAGGGGACTGCCGAGTACAGTGGAGGAGAGGATGTGGCATAATGGCTAGAGCGTCGACCTCAAAGCTGTGGAACCGGGTCCGAGTCTCAGCAGGGATGATCAACATCCTGTTATTCTGGGCAAATCACTTAAATCTCCGCATGCCTACCCAAAATGAATGTGTCCGTCTGTAACGTAACTGGTGCTCATGTAAAGCGCTCTGATACCTTCGGGTCGAGTTTGTGCCATATAAAACTCTATAATAAATCAAAAGAATGTCATCCTAGAGACAGTTACCCACACTACCACTGGTGAAAAGGAAATACTGGGATTTTATGTGACAAACGTTTGAAGATACAAGCAGTGCTTTGTTCACTAAATATCTGGTCCTAAAGGCCTAACTTGGATGGGAACCTTACATTGACTTGATTTTTCCATCCCAAAAAAGGTCTCTCTTTCTCAGCTTCAAGCTAGGCACGTTGCAGGTCCACTCTGATGCTAAATCCTGGTCTAAGGGGTATGGCAGCAGAGATGGGACGTGTGACTGCTCCCTCGGTGGCCCAGAAACTTTGAAGCACTTTTTATTACTCTGCAATACTCTCTAGCCCCTCGTAGAACCTACCTTTGTCCCTTGTTTTTAAAATATAATACGAGGAGTTGTAAGGATGCTCTCCTATTGTGCTATAGAGCTGTCCATCCGGAGATCTACCAGATCGTAGTCTCATATATATAGATTGTCTGGAAAAGAAGACGACCGGTTACAACATAGGCAATGGAGAACCCCACTTCTTAAGATAGTGATCATGGTGCCCATATACTTTTTTTTTTTTTTTTACTATCTTTACAGCCTTGTGTCATTTATGTCTGAAGCACTAGTCAGACGTTTGAATTAATGTTTATAAACTGCTGCTATTGACTTAAATTGTATCTGTCCTGGATGGGAAGGTCTCTCAGCAATTGTATGTACTATTTTACTTCATTTGTTTCACAGATATGTAAGACCTACCAACTATTTTCGTTTTTACACGGTTGCACTTTTTTACGTACAAACAATAGTAATAGCCGGTTACCTCTTTATGCCAGAAATCGAATGTTGCACTCTATCTTGCAAGTTGCACAAAAAGAAATACTTTTTTTATCTATTCCGATCTATTGATGGATGCCTTCTGTGGCTGTTGCCCACCTAAGCTGTCTTACTAGGCTCCAAAGAGTTTTTCTTCTTTTTATTGACTTTTTATCAGCCTATTACATAGTCTCCATATTTATTCATGTTACTCTTAGGAAGCACTTATTAGTAGTAACCTTACACCCAGAAAATGCTGGCAGCTGCAGTCAGCATTTTATTTCGTCTGTTGCACGGATTCATAAGATCTTTTCTAATAACCCTGTTTTTGCTTAGTTGTACTTTTTGCGGGGTGCACTTTCAAGCCTATAAGGCTAACAGCCTTAAGTTTTACTTTGGCAATTGTATCCTGCTCTTTACTTTGCAAACTGTATAATCTTGTGCTCCTTCGCCAGCTGTTTCCTATGTACAGTTGCATTTTATTGTTTTTTGTGCTTTTAGTTACCCAAGGCCCTTCACTCCTTTTTTTAAGCCTGACTTGATGTGGTTATAATGACTTTCAATTCATTTTTTATTAGCTTGTTATTTAGTCTTTATACCACGTATTGGGCTTATGAAAGCACATAATAGTATTTCTTATGTCCATATCTCCCTGTGTGAGATTCGCATCCCTGTTTTAACATATCTATGTTCTGTTCCCAGGAGTGTTCTTTTACTTATAACCTCTTGTATTATCAGGGAAATGAACCAGTGATTCCACAAGCCTGGGGTTTATCTGCATTCTGTATTGTATGTTTTATTTTTGTATGGCTTTTATGTAAAGCTGAACCAATAAATTTGATTTGATTTGAATTAGAGACTGTTACCTAGATCCTCAGGTGGCAGCTGTTGCAATTTCCAGTCTGGTGTCCAGACAGATAGCTCCTGTGGGGTCAGATCCTATGGAAAAGGGGCTGAGGACCTGTAGACGGAGGGTATGCAGGAGGTGACTGAGCCCACTGTGACCCATCGCGGTGGCCAGATGGTGCCAACGGCAGATTAAGTTGACCTCCAGCATCAGTCTGAGGGAAGGAAACTACGTCTGCTAGGTATTGTTGCTCTGAGCTTTCTGGAGGACAGGCTGCAGAGGACTTTCCATTGGAAGACTCCTGCCTTGTTCACTTTAGGTTTATCAACCTTTGGGTGCGGCCCAGAGGCTCCTTGAGAAGTCCTGACTTGCCAGGCATTGGTTTTGGCTGGTAGAGGCGGCCCTCAGCTTCGTGGTGTAGGAGGTGGATGAGCTTGCAGTGGCATAACCACAATGTGCATCAGCCACTTCGCTCTGAGACTGTCTCTGTCAGAAGGGCAACCTGCAGAGTACTTTACCTGGCTGACTGCTGCTGGGTGCACTCTAGGTGTACCAATTTTGGGGCGGCGACACTGTTTTAAGAGGTGGTGCGGGAGTTGAGGAGAAAACCCGTAGGAGCTTAAATCGGTGGCCATGAGATGTCCACTTCACATGAATGGAACACATGTTTTGTATTTAAATACTTTATTGACAACATTGATACTGACAGTGCAATGTTTAACCATTATAATGAACGCCTATGACTATTAACACTGTATTAGTTTAATTGTAATTGTAATATTACGTTATGACATGGCTGTTTTACTAATGTGGTGTCACGCTGACAAAGCCAGTCATAACTCGAAGTTCTGCAACTAATGTGCCCTCATTCACCTGAAGGCAATCTAGGAGCAGCAAACTCTACATAGCTGAACGTAAGAAGAGGTCACGGTTGAAAAATAACTTCCACTCTAAATTGCAGGACTGCTCACAATCCCGTTTGAGTACTGGTCCCGCTCTAAGTCTTCCAATAAGTTAACGACATGTCATAAGCACAAGGAAGCCAAGTAGGATCATACCGCATACCACCACTTGAAATCAAGAGAGAAGGTGCTAGGTTGTGAAACTAAAGATCACACCCCACAAACGTCTTCTGACTCACACCCTGTCCTGCAATTGGTCACGGCACACCAAGTTCCCCTGGCCATCATTGATCCTGCAGATACTGTCATGGCCACTTGGTCCCAGCTGTGCTCAGCCCATCCAATCAGTCGACCGTTGGCCAGGCAACATAGACCGGCCTCCGGTGATCACGATCTTCTGAAAAGGTAACCTTCGCCTAAAATACTGGTGTTTCAGGGTTCAACAAGTAAAGTCATTGGGAATACCTTTCCGACAAATCCTCTTAATAGAGAGTGAAAACTTATCGATGCCTTCGGAAAGAGAATATTTTCTATGGCTAGTTTAGTCTTTAGATCCTAGAATGCAGTGTGCCTTCTGGGCATGCATGCCCATGTTGTATGGAACATGACAAGCTAGATTTTGCAATTTATGTGATACAATAAATATGGTAGGTCTGACATTTTGGCGAGGGCTTTGGGCAAAGGAAGAAACTAAGTTCACAAGGGATTTAATAATGGACTGCCTAGCCCTTGACCATAGTTCCAAAATACCCTGGTTGGAGCATATTTTTAAACTTTTAATGAAATGTAAAGTCGAGATTGTTAAAAACAATCCCACTACAATACAGGCCTTTTCCAAAAATGATTTGAAATCAAAATACTTAACTGTAATAGAGCAGGAAAGGGAAAGTGCTGATATTAAAAAAAAAACTGTAGTTAGCTATTGTGAAGGTCCACCTATAAGGGGTATTCAGCCATATTTGACATTAGTAAGGAATACCCAACACAGATTCTATTTGACTAGGTTAAGGCTGGGCACTTTACACCGTTTAATCGCCTTTCCAAGTACTGAAAAATGGTGTCACATGTTACCACCTTGCCCATGTGATGGTAAAACTTCACAATCAACTATGCATTTTATACTTTTTTGTCCTTTTTATATGGGTATCCGAAATCAATTTTAAAACCCCTTTTTTAAGAAATACACTTTATAGTTATAAAAATGCGTTTGACTTTGTAGCCTGGATAATATAAAAGTAATAAGTTCTGTTATACGTTATATACAACTTTCAATTGGGAAAAGAAAAAACTTGTACATTTGGACGCTTTATTATATGAAGAACAAGATTATTAATTGTATAATATTATATATGTTTACATATAGGCATTTATAAGCACTAGCACTTTATCGTTTATATTGTGGTAGCATGTATTCTGTACCAAGAACTCTCCATGCATTGATACTTTATTAACTTTAGATGGATTTGAATGTATTAGCACTTTGTTGCACAAATTGCGGATGCCGTACCAACGTATTATGATCTATTCATGCATTGATATTTTAATAATTTTATAATTGAATTAATTTTTATGTAAAATTTGTAGAATTAATTTTAAATTTTGAATATTAAGTATGATGTATAAATGTGTATGTGTATTAGTATGCTTTTATGGTGTTTGTTGTATTTACACCGAATAAAGCTTTTTTTGACTTTGACTTTTGACAAGCTAGATTTTGCAAGTCATTCATAAAACCACCTTATCTTACCTGTACAGTCCCAAACTCAGCTGGTAGGTGGCAGTATACAACATTTCCTCCCTGGCTGGAGAGTAGTCCTATCGGACAGATGGTCTTGCATATTCTTCAGAACCTCTGCTCCCTGCCTTTCATTTCCTCCCCACCTTGTTTTCAGAGCGACTGTCAGTTGACCATTCCGCCTTCTTGCTGCAGGTCAACCTTATGCTGGCCAAGAGTGCCAGCTTCAAAGTGAAGAGCAGGGTGCTATTCGCGCTGCTTTATTGAACCGAAATAGGTCTCAGGCCCATGCTGGACCTCCACTCACTGAATGCCTTTCTGCAGAAAGACAGATTTAAAATGTTCATCCTGTCTCAAATTCCGCCTGCACTGGACCCAGGTAACTGGATAGTGTCTCTGGACTTTGAGGGCATATATTTTAATTATACCTATGTTGCAGTCCCACAAGTGTTATCTGCGGTTCATGGAGATTGGGATACCTGTGTTCCTGTACCTCAATGACTGGCTGCTCAAGAAGAACTTACCACAATCATTGATAGACCATCTCCTGACTATGGCCATATTCCTAGCACCTTTGGGGTTTTCCATCAACGAGCCAAAGTCCAATCTGGGCCCCTAGCAGAGGATTATTTTCATTGTGGCTATCCTAGTCATGGTGCAGTTCAAAGACTTTTGACTGCCACAGTGAGTCTCTGACATTCAGGATATAAGCCAGATGTTTCTGGCTCATTCCTGGGTTGTGGTAAGGATGGCTCTGAGGCTTCTTAGACTCTTAGTCTTGTGCATCTTGGTCGTCCTGAATGCCAGGTGGCATATGCTGCCCTGCAGTAGAACCTCAGGTTTCAGTGAGGCCTGGCATCAGGGCAGCCTTTCTGGCTCCATCCAGATCATCTGCTAAATCATCCAGACTGGACACAAAATTTAATCATGTACAAAAGGTACATTGACGACATTTTCATCCTTTGGAAAGGAACGGAAACAGCACTTACATTGGCAATTGATAAGTTGAATGAAGTAAATGAAAGAATCAGCTTTACATTCAACATTAACAAGCATGAAATATCTTTTTGGATGTATTAATCATAAACCACGAAGGAACCATAACAACCAAAGTATATACTAAAACAACAGACAGAAACAATCTTTTACATTATACCAGTTTTCATCAGCCTTCACTAAAAAAGCATTTACCTTTTTCTCAATTGTTAAGAATCAGAAGAATAACATCCACAAAGGAATTTTATACGGAACAAATGATTACAACAGTGAACAAGTTTCAACATAGGGGATACCCTGACAAAATTCTTACAGAAGCTATGAAAAGAGTTCAAAACCTGGAACGAAGAGAGTTACTCACACACAAAGAAAAAGCGATGAACAACGCCCTGTATTCGTTTCGAAATTCTCTACAAGAAGCCATGGAATTAAAAATCCATATTGAAGCATTGGTCGGTACTCACACTCGAAGATGATTTTAAAGGCATTTTCTCTCACCAACCAAGATTCGCATACCTACGTACACGCAACTTCAAGGAACTGTTACAAGAAAAAGATGAAAATACTCAAATCAAGTATCGAGGAACTCTCCCATGTCACAACTGTGGCAATTGTAATGCCATCATTAAGGGCAATCCGATATTGCATCCCACGAAAGGAACTTCCATCAAATTAAAGGTTAATGGCACTTGTGACAGCAGTAACCTTGTGTACATGTTGAAATGCCCATGTGGACAAGCATATGTAGGAAAAACTCAACGCAAAATTAAGACACGTGTCACAGAACACAAAAGCAACATTTGTTTGAAAAATGCCAAATCCACAGTGGCAACTCATTTCAACCTGCACAATCATAATCCAAGTCAGCTACGATTTTGCATATTGGAAAATGTTCCAATTCTACCGGGAAGAGACAATTCGCAACATTTATTGAGAAGAGAGACATTTTGGATAACCCATCTTAATACCTTGTATCCCAAAGGTCTCATTGAACGTTTAGAATTTAGTTGTTTTTTATAATTCTTTTTTATAATCATGGAATTAATTGTATTTGGGAAATCTTCATACACAAAAAAACTGTTTTTTGATAAATGACACTATCACATGATTCAGAACACTTACAGGATTTGAATGTATAATTGAGTAAACACTCACACACTATTTTCAAATGAGCACAGCACACACACGCTCTCGTACGGTTCATTTAAATTCCTGTTTAGCAACCATCACTTGCAATTTGAAACCAGAGATAAATATAACAGAGTACATATCGATATACTTTTTTAGCAATTATCATGCTCTAACAACCAAGTTTATGAAGAAATTTAGACCATTTATGACACTTAAACAGTTTTTCAATCAACTTTATTTAGAGTACCATCATGAACAAAAACGTGACTTATATATCGGTGACAGTTTCGATTACACACCCTTTCGTTTACCATCTTGGAGTATTTATGAAAGCCCATATTGTTTATATTCAACTTCATTTAGAGCATTCCGCGAGTAACTATGTAATTTTATTCTGTAGTCGGAAACTACACACATTAAGTTTGCGTATTTCAGAGTTTATTAATGGGATCATTACCCAGTATTACATTATTTTCTTTCTCTCTATCTTTTTTGTTTATTAATTTTCAATGATTTTCTCTTTATACCAGTTTGACATTTTTTGAAGGCTATACATGATTCCTTCAAACATGTAATACGTTATCATACACAGTCTGTTTACCATGCCAGTCATGATCACATGACTCGCTCTTCCGGTTTTCCACAATAGCACTCGGCCCGTTTGAACTCACTTACACAGATCGAATTATACGCGCTAACAGAAGCCGTTTTCGGTGAGTAACTTCTAAAGAGCAATGACCGCTGCAAATGCATATATTGGATTTAAGACGAGCAGTAGTTATCGTGAAAGAACTTTAGTAATTTGTACATGTTCCTTCACAGGTCTTCATCTATTATTTTTAGACGCGTTTAAGATTCGTAAATCGTAAGTTTTACATTTATTTACTTTAACGTAAGACATCATCGTTTAGTCACCCAGGGTCGATAATAAATACGACCACATTTCATTTCAGAAAACATGGATATTTAAGAATGACACGTAATCCATCTCATAACGATCTTGTAAGTAACCGCCGCTGACATTTTCATTGTTCCGTTTATATATTATCACGGGCTCTTCACAGTCCGCACCATAAAAACACACACGCTGTTTAGCACGGGAAATAATAAGGCACTTTTGCACTTCACTAGAATTTAATCGCTTCGGTTAAGATTTTGCTAAGGGAGTCACCAACACGAGTACACCTTTTTACTGGCATGCCAAGCATGAACACTCATTCTCAACGCCGTTTTGATTCACATTCATGTTACTTATCTAGTCTGTGATTACAGGGTATTCATTCACTTTAACACATGTTTTACCATTGTCAACCTGCAATATTTACATGATGGTTTATCCTGTACCTATGTGAATGCTTTCTTTGTATGTTTTCAGAAACTAAGTCCCCTGATGAAGGGTTTGGCCCGAAATGCATTGGGCAGAAATGATTGAACAATCACGCAATTATTGAATACTGTGAAAACAACAGCATTAAAACGAAAGGAAATGAAACAAATACAGTCTTGAAATTAATTTAAAAGGAAATTCTTGAAAATTATTTGAAGGAGTGCTCATTGGAGACGTTACTCTTACGAGAGAAAGCGCTCATCTTTCTCATTTATTCACCCTCACACTCAGGAGGGTTCACCAATAGGCACCCACACATCTTAATCACCAAGTATAAAGAGGAGTGCGCCTGTCCACACCCCAATTGGATCATTCCATCCAGATCTTATCAGAGACAGCTCATGATCTGTGGTGGCAGATAAGCACCAACCTGGCCTGCAGCAGGTCACATTTTCCACACAGACTAAAGGATTGCGACAGATGCTTCACTACTTGATGGGAGGGTTTCTTGGGAGAGGTGGGGATCAGCGACCTCTTGTCTCAAGTGGCGAGTCAGTTCCACATCAACCTTTTGGAACTTCAGGCAAGGGGAGACTAGTGCAGGTATACATGGACAACATACTGCCAAGTGTTATTGTAATAAGCATTTCATACTGGAGTGAGAAAGATATAAGGGTATACCCACGGCTTCCCTATTTTACTATGCATTAACACAAGGAGAGGGGAGGCCCAGTTATTTGTGACATTGTCTGTCTTGCCTGTATCCGAGACAAGTGAGCGTTATGTACCCAGATAAATCAGTGCTTGCTTCACAATTTCTCAGACAGTAAACTTTCTCTGAGATGGTGTGAAAAATGAAACTACATATATATATATATATATATATATATATATATATATATCATGCCTCAGGAAAATAAGCAATCTCAAAAAGCAGGGTAAAAACGAGGTCCTGATTTCACGACTAGCTCGGCTAGAATGATCACGCGATACAATGCAAAATCGTCAGAAGTGGTCCAAATATTTAAAAAGAATTGGCACATTTTTCTTACAGATAGTATTCTCAAGAAAGTAATTCCAGAGTACCCATTGATAACATACAGACGTGGTAAATCAATTGGCGACCACTTAGTACAAAGTCATCTTAGGTCACCTGTACAGTCAACAGCAAAGGTTAGAGGGTTTTATCCGTGCCTAAACTGTAAGGCATGTAAACACAGTCAAAAAGTATTAGATTATAAAACCTTAGAAAGTGGTGTGACCTTAAACAGTACAAGAAAGATCAATCGACTCTTGAATTGCAATTCAGAATTCACAGTGTCTGTTTCAGAATGTCCTTGCCCAAAAAGATATGTGGGCAGTACTATCCATCCGGCCAAAAAGCATATACTGGAACATATGCGAGCCATTACAAAAAAAGATCCAACCTACCCGGTGGCTCGCCATTTTGAGAATACTCACAACAGTGATTGTAATCTTTTACAGTTCTTTTGCATTGATCAGGTCCCCAAGAATGAGAGAGGGGGAGACAGGACCAGAGCATTGAGGGCTCTAGAATCCAAACATATCATAGATCTGCAAACTAGAGCCCCTCTAGGCCTGAATATTGATGAGGAACTTTGGGCTCATTTAGAATGATGGTTTATGAACAACTACATCAACATTGCCCCTGTTTCTCCATTACTGATCTTCCTTGAATATAGTCCAATTCCCAGCTAATTGGTCCATTAGCTATATTTATGGCTCTAGCTGTCTTTACCTGTTCAGTTTTCAAGTTTGCCCAACCAGGGCGTGATTATAAAAACCTGTAAGTGGTTTCTACGAAAACGGCATACCATTTAGAAGTAAATAGAGCGATTATAACTTGTGGATAACCGTTCTCCTATACTAACTCTTTATAAGAAAAAAATGTTTTGCACTAGTAGTTTAATATTTATTAAATTTCTATGAAATGTGTATGCTTTTTAACCGTTTTTCATATATATTTTTAACCACTATGCATTTGTAGACGTGTATCTATTATAATGGAGTTTCCATTTGATATTGCTGCATTTATGTTTAGAATAAGCGTAAAACATGGCTGCTCAATATTTTACACTATGTAGTAGCTGTATTTAGCCATTTTTTCTTGGTTAGCCTTGCTTTACAGGATTGCCCATTCAGGGCGCAATTGTGATAACCTGTAAGCATTCTAAGTGGTTTTAAGGGATAGGGTAAATTATTCAAAAAGGAAAAAATAGAGTGATTTTAACTCTTTAAAAAAAACGTTTTCCCATATATATGATATCCCGTGATCAAGGTCCGAGTGTTAGGACCGAAACGCGTAGGGCTTGGCAAAACAAACCTTTCATTAAAAGCGCAATGAAAACTGACCCAGAGTGAGTGCGATCCTTATTGCTTTGGCAAAATTGGAGAAATTGTTACCGGCGTGGCCCTGCCGGAGGAGAAACGCACCGCCCCCCCCATCCCTTATGAGCGCCGGCGTCCACAATCTTGGGCTACAAGGAGGAATATATATATATATATATATATATATATATATATATATATATATATATATATATATATATCTATCCTGAGCATTTGCCCTGTGATCTGACAACCACTTCGAGAGGATCACCTGACTCCGCAACGAGGGAATGTCCACTAGTCAAGTGTCTACAACCTACACCTCCAAATGTGGAGAATGAGCGGTTGCAGTTAAATGCATTACATTTCCCTGCCGCACTACTCGATGTTATCCTTGCAGCCCAACCCACTTCAATAAAGTCCAGGTACACTAGGTTTCTGGGAGAAGTTTGTTGCCTAGTCTGATGCTCATCATACCAGCAAAACCAGTGAAAACAGTTAAGGCTATATGTCAGGCCTTTTGGCCTTCTTTGGCTACCTATGCAACAATCTATATTTAAATCACATTTTGAGATATGATTTATCAAAGGTCTGACTCACTTGTTTACTCCGAGGCATTCATCATGCCGCAGTGGACTTGAAAGTAGTGTTGACTTTTCAATCTTCATGCGTTTTGAGCCAATATACAGCTGCTCACTGTGTCTACTGAAGCTCAAAACAGTCTTCCTAATTGTTATCACCTATGGATGCCAAATCGGTGAACTGCAGACATTCTCGGTGCAACCGCACTACACCACCTTCTTTCGAGACAAGTTAGTGCCTGGGATCAGGGCGGCCTGCTTGTCCAAATTTGTGACCCTTTCCACATTGGCCAGTAACTCACTCTGACAACGTTCTTTGTTCCTCATCCTTGACTCTAAACAGATGTTGAGCTTTTACTTTGACCACACCAGAGACCATTGTGTTAATGACTAGTTCTATGTATGATTGTCTGGAGCAAAGAAGGGTAAGGCAGTGCAGAAAAGGTTCTTGTTATGGTGGATAGTATTCTACATTAAAGTCTGTTATGTGCTAGCCAAGATGTACCCCCTGAAAGCATGTGACCTCATTCCACCAGGGCCAAAGCTGCTGCGAGAGCATCGGCAACAGGGTGCCAGTTTAAAACATCTGCCAGGCTGTGACCTTGGCATCTATACACATGCTTACTAAACACTACTACCTGGACAGCCAGGTCTAATGGGAGAGCTATTTGCTGGTCAATCCTGTGAGACCTGGCCTCGGTGCACTCCCAGATCCCCCACCTTTGGGAGGTACTCTCTGTTGCCCTTCATAAGCAAACTTTCCATAATTTGTATCAGAAAGCCTAAAAAAAGGTTTCTTTTTCCAATTAATAATGTACCTTCTCAATAAGTCATTATACACTCCTGTGCACCAAAAAAATGTTTTTGGTGAACATCACACAATAGATATACTGGCTTACTCATTGATGGTAGCTATTCCTAATGTGAGGAATCTGTAATTAGAAGTAGCCATGAAAAACAAACTACTTCGCTTCTGTGAATACTCTATCTAACTGCAGATTCCTCACTGCCTTCCCGCTTCCCCATTCTTTGGAGTGGACTTCTGGACATAATAATAAGGTTCCAAATAAGGTTTTGGTACACTGCCACATGCAGTTTTTTTATAGTCTTCTGTAAGGATGCAGAAGGAGAAAGATTAGGAAACTGAAGTCGGCATGCAAAGCTGGTACTTGTATGCAGCGCCGCTTCGTCACTTCTGTGTCAGAATGGAGTCAACGCGGAGCCACATTGCTGAGTAAATTCTCAGGATCCAGTCTGGCACCTATGGTACACTCTTGAACCGAGGAATCTGCTGTTAGGTAGAGCATCAACCAGAAATAGGTGTTAATGAAGGTGAATAACTTGTTCGCATGGACCAATAATCCTCAGGTTTGTGTATCTAATTAAGAAAAATAAAGGCACAGCTTTGGAGTAGACAGCATTTTTGGCCATCATTCATTGCGGATTCGTGGATATGGCTGTGCATTTGCAAATACCCAGCACTCTGATTGGCTGGCCATAGCAGAAACATTTCTGTTGCGGCCGTCATTACCCAGCACGTCACACTTGGGACACAGATTGGAAAAATGAAAAAAGGGCATTATGGGGAAGAGTGAGCCTACCCTGACCCTCAGGTCCTGTGGGAGGAACCCAAAGGGTGGCCTCCTGACTTTAAAAGTAATATTGAAGAAAAATATTTTTATTGCGAATTCGAGAATCCTGCACAGGTTTCTTAGACCCTGGAAATAAAAACAGATTGCTGCGTTTGGACCTCAGCTGTGTGTATAGGTGATTGGCACCCTTAGAATGACTGGGCACAGGAACTGCCCAAAGACCAGACACTGCTGCCAATCAGTCTCCGCCATACACACCAAAATGTCGTTCACAGTGGAGGTTGGCCACCCGTGGCAGGTTGGGCTGAAGGCCCTGCGGCCAACCCTTACTGCGCACTGCTGAATGCCATACACAGCAAGGGTTGGCCACCCACAACTGATTGGGCATAGGGCCTAGTCAAAGGCCAGGCCTTGTGGCCAACGCCCATTGTGCACGGCCAAAGACTGTGCACTGCTGGAGTTGTCCGTAAATAGGTTAGGTGCAAGAAACAGTTAGATGTGGTAAACGATCAAAAATGCTTTAGAAATTCACTGGAATAAACCTCAGTTAAATTGCAGTTATGATTTTAAACATACATAATGAAAAGCTTAAATCGTTTGTCTCTTTCATATAAACGAGTACAATTGCAAATTTGTAAAATAAACATAGAATCTTTCGTGCAAAATTACACAAATCAGTATACAACTGATTGTTACAAAAACACATTTTATGCAGCTTAATGTTAAGTCATTTTAAGACATTGCTGTAGTTCATAATGTGTGGTAACACAAAAAATTCCAGTTTCATGTTATGAAAATAGCCTTGCAAAAAATAGACATGTTGTCTAGAATGGCTAGAATGGAGCAAGACCTCCGACCCTTGGTCGGAGTCACTGCTCTTCCCCCGCACAGTTCCACCGGTAAGGCTCTGCCCTTAGTGCCAGATTGAGCCCTCCAGGCCCACCTCCACCTGCAGGCTCCTGCCTGCGCCTCATCCCTGGTGGTCTAGTGGAAGAGCACCCTGCTCTTCTGCTATTCCGCTTTGTTCTGTGCCTTTTTGTCTCTTTGCCTGTTCTGTGCCTTTTGTGTCTTGCCTCTTGTTTCATTTCTTTCGATTTGCCTCTTTCAAATTCCATTTTTTTCTATTGTCTTTTCCATTTCTGTTCCTTTGCCTCTCTTTCCCTCCCTGCTCCTGCTTTCCGTGCTCCCCGCCGCTGCTGCCCTTGCGGCCTCTCCCCCCCCAGCGTGCCGTTCCCGCCTCCTAGCTGACCGCCCGACCCCTGCTTAATGGCGCCCGCTGCGCAGCAAGGAGAGCAAGACCTCTCATCTCGCACAGCTCCACCATTAAGGCTCTGCACTTAGCGCCAGCTTGAGCCTTCCAGGTAGGTGTTCGAGGCCTTCCTCCACCCGCAGGCTCTTCCCTGCGCCTCATCCCCGGTGGACTAGGCAAGCCTGTCTGCACCCGTCTGCGACCTGACCACGTCCAGCGCAAGGGACCCTGGCCCCCGCCACTACCACCCCAGCACTATCCACACACTCAACCCCCGATGCAACACTAACTGCCAGCTCTCGACGCCAAGCAACACCCAAGGCCCGATCTCCTGCCGACACTGCCGCCGAACCTTCACCCACCTCCGGACCCCAGCAGTAGCCTCCAGCCTACCGGACGCCAGCGCACACAAACCACTGGACTACATCCTCGTCAACGTACGCTCCCTACATAGACACGCCGTAGAAATCTGGGACCTCCTCAACACCCACACGCCTGACGTTGCCTTCCTCACAGAGACCTAGACCAATGCAAAATCCGCATCCGACATCGCAACTGCCATCCCCGACGGATACTAGATCCGGAGGAAAGATAGCCCCAACCGCACCGATCTCCTGCCGACACTGCCGCCGAACCATCACCCATCTCCGGACCCCAGCAGTGGCCTCCAGCCTACAGGACGCTAGCGCACACAAACCACTGGACTACATCCTCCTCAATGTACGCTCCCTACATAGACACGCCGTAGAAATCTGGGACCTCCTCAACACCCACACGCCTGACGTTGCCTTCCTCACAGAGACCTAGACCAACGCCAAATCCGCATCAGACATCGCAACTGCCATCCCCGACGGATACTAGATCCGGAGGAAAGATAGCCCCAACTGCACAGGAGGAGGCCTTGCCATCGTCCCCAAAAGCTCCCTCCAACTGACAACCACCAACTTTGATGACCCCTCGCCCTCCATGGAACACATCCACTTCCCGATCCAGCCCAACCCCAGAACGACGCTCCGCGGAGCTCTCGCCTACAGACCGCCTGGATCCTGCACCCCCTTCACCAATGTCATCGCCAACCACATCTCACCCGATGCCCTCGCCTCTACTGACTACATACTACTTGGAGACCTGGACTTCCACCTGGACAACCACACTGACCCCAGCACCACTTCCCTCCTGGAGAACCTCACCAACATAGGACTGAAGCAAGTTGTCTCTAACCCCACTCACACAGCAGGACACAAACTCAACCCCATCTTCGCCGGAGGAAACAACTTTCGCATCAGCCACACCACGGACCTGCTCTGGACCGACCACCACTACATTCATTTCTCCTTTACGAAACCCATCGTACCCAAGCCCACGGGCCGCCTCCCACGCAGAAGATGGAACAAAGTCTCCGAAGAACTCCTCACCTCCGTTCTCACCTGCACTTCACCCCCTACTACAAGAGACGCCAACACAGCGGCAAACAACCTCCACCAATGGATCACCAACTGCGCCAACATTTTCACCCCCCTCCAGAACACCACAAGATGACACAACAAGAAAGCCAACTGGTTCACCACAGAACTCTGACAATCCAAGCGCTCCTTCCGATGACTGGAGAAGACGTGGAGAAACAGCGGAACCCCGGAAGTACGCGCCGCCTACAAAGCAGCCATCACAGCTCACCACCAACTCATCAAATTAACAAGGAAAAACTTCATCCAAGACAGAATCCTTGCCAACGCCCACTGTTACAGGTATTCTGCCCAAGAACAGAACTATGCGTAGGATTATGGGACCTTAGTGCGTAGGGACTGAACCATCCTACCACCTTAGTACCCATGAGCCCAGGACCGACTAGCTATAGTGTCTCACTTGCCCTCCTACTCACTCACAGAGAAACAAGTGATTAGACACCCCAGAACACAAGACTCCCGAATCTCTCAGGACTCGCGTTTGCAAGACGCACCCTTTCGCTCACACTTTTGTACCTGTCCACAATAAGATCTGACAGAGACACAAACCAGTTTAAAATATTTATTTTAACTAACGTGCTCTAACGTGCAGTATAGGTGCCACAACAAGCAGGAAAATGCATAATAAAAATACGGTCAGCATAGCAGCTAGTCCACAAATCATGAAGGGAGATGTCACCATGAAAAGGCAATAGAGGCTAACCTCCCTCCCCTTGCTAAGAAGCAGTATTATTATACATTAGAAGATCTCTGGGTTTTGTCTGCGGACCCCATACCTTAGACTATAGATGGTAGTTCTACATCATAGGTGCTGTCTCGCTCTTCTCCCTGGAAAGGTCCCTCTCCAAGTGTGTGCCCTCCTATGCCTGTATCCTCATAAGATCAAAGTACGGTTTCCAAACAACAGCTGCATTGGTATGTTTTGTCTAGGTGCTAGGGCCTGACCAGAACTGAATAACAAGGGGCATTGTTTATCGACCTTGCTTACAATGTTCAGACTAAATCCCAGGAACTGGGAGAGAATGCACACAGCAGACAGTTTTCATGTGAAAAGTACGAACAAAGGCTTTCCAAAAATAAAGCCATATAGTAATGTGCGCAAAGCTGCCTAATGTCTGCAGAGCTCATGCAAACTTAGTGAAGACGACAATGTCCCCATGGGCCACGTGACACCACAACTCCAAGGAACTCTTCGCCATCATACAGGAATTCGCCAAACCCAACTTCGAAACAACCGACGTCCCTCCCTCCCAAGACCTGTGCAACAAACTCAGCTCCTTTTTCCACCTCAAGATCAATATGCTCTTGTATTTGTAGAGCGCGACATTCATCCCAAGGGACATCACGGCGCTAGGATAAGCGGAACCTGTTAGGGGGGGATTATGACATATGACATAAAGCATCTGGTCTAGAGCAATAATTCATGGACATCAAAACCACGTCTTCAGCTTCTGTCTGAACCTCACATGATCCTCAGTGAGACGAAGCTCTAGCGGGAGTTTGTTCCAGTGGGTAGCTGCCAAATAAGAAAAGGAGCGACCCCCTGCTCTAACTTTTTTTATGTGTATAGTTTTGGCTAGTGCGTGGTTGCCTGATCTAAGGTCACGCGAGGGGACGTAAAAATCCAATTTATCCTGCAAAATTCTAGGGCCAAGTTTTTGTAACACTCTGTGCGCATAGCATAGTAATTTAAATTTGGCTCTCTGTCTCATAGGCAGCCAATTAACTTCTTTCAAGCAGGCTGAAGCTGAGCTTTACCTGGTCTTGTTGCGAACCAGTTTGGCTGCAGCATTCTGAATACCTTGGAGACGGGAAAACAGGTAGTCGGCCATGCCAACTTAAAGCGCATTCCCCTAGTCCAGATTGCTAGTCAGCAGGGCTTGAGTAATAGTTTTCCTCCAGTTCAGAGGGATCCACAGAAAAAGTCTCCTGAGTAGTTTTAGCATGGCAAAACATTTGCCACACAGAGCTCGGACCTGATCTTGCATGTTCAGTGTGTTATATACTGGGAATCCCAGATTTTTAACAACGCGTTTAGTCACAGGAGCAGTGTCCAATGACTGGGGCCACCAAGTTGAGTCCCAGATTGAATGTGCGTTACCAAAGTGCAGTATCTCTGATTTGTCAGCATTTACCTTCAGACAATGGGCTGACATCCATTCAGCGGTTTCTGAAAGGTAGTTGTTCAAGTTGCTTTTGGTAGTCTCATATTTCTCCTCAAACGCAATCAGCAGCTGTGTATTGTCAGCGTAAGACCAGATGTTGAAACCCCATTTCCTCCCAATCGTGGCCAGGGGAGGAACATAAAAGACACACAATTGATGGACGAAATGCAGAACAAAACAAAACATTAACCCCCAGTCAAGAGATCTGGGTTAAATCCATCATTCTTTTGCTCACCATGCCACCCCAGTTTAGACCTGGCCATATGCAAATCAGTCTTGACCCTGTGCCTCATGGGAACAGTCCAGCCCGAACTGCCAAGCCCGGTCCTCCCTGCACCAGAAACAAGCATGCTAGGACCGGTTTCGGGGTTTCACCCCTCATCAGCCAGGATAGCTTGAATTCAGTGGCACAGTGAGCCCGGGACCCACGTATGGGCATACCCGGCGCACTTAGGGCGAGAAAGCAAAAGACACACAATTGATGGACGGAATGCAGAACAAATCAAAACATTCACCCCCAGTCAAGAGATCTGGGTTAAATCCATCATTCTTTTGCTTACCATGCCACCCCAGTTTAGACCTGGCAGTATGCAAATCAGTCTTGACCCTGTGCCTCACGGGAACAGTCCAGCCCGAACTGTCAAGCCAGGTCCTCCCTGGACCGGAAACAAGCATCCTAGGACCGGTTTCAGGGTTTCACCCCTCATCAGCCAGGATAGGTTCAATCCAGTGGCACAGTGAGCCCGGGTCCCATGTCTGGGCATACCCGGCGTACTTAGGGCGAGAAAACACAATTGATGGACGGAATGCAGAACAAATCAAAACATTCACCCCCAGTCAAGCGATCTGGGTTAAATCCATCATTCTTTTGCTCAACATGCCACCCCAGTTTAGACCTGCCCATATGCAAATCAGTCTTGACCCTGTGCCTCATGGGAACAGTCTACCCCGAACTACCAAGCCAGGTCCAAAAGGCTCAGGACGGCAGCTTTACCCTGATCTAGCAAAAGTCTTATGTTGTCTAGTACGGCTAACAAAGTGGCCTCGGTGCTGTTAGAGGCCCTAAAGCCAGTCTGAGAGGGATCCAGAAGCTCATTCATTTCAAAGTAGTCAGTTAGTTGTTGATTGATCAATCTCTCTAAAACTTTGGACAGGTAGGGGAGTTGGGAGATTGGTCTGTAGCTTTTTTAGATAAGTAACCTCCATGCCGGCTTTTTTTTGCCAAAGGAGATACAATTGCTTGTTTCCAGGGCTCAGGAAACACGGCTGTATCTAGTGAGTGGTTAAAAATTTGTGTGACATAAGGGCAGAGAACTGATATAAGACGTGAAAAAATTAAATGTGGACAGGGATCAAGCAGAGATCCTGATTTGACCTCAGACATTGGTTTGTCAACTTGTTCTTCTGAGAAAGGGGCGAAATTTCCTGTGTGGGATCGAGCACCAGGATGAGGTTCCAGGGTATCCCAAGTGGTATCCTCTGAGGTAGGCTGTTTATTGAATGTAGAATAGATTTGGTTTATCTTGTCAGAGAAAAAGTTACTAACTTTCTCACAGTTATCTACTGACGGGGTCAAAGTTTGTGACAAGCCCGCTGGTCTGCACAGTTCCTTCAATATCTTATATAATTCTTTAGTTCTGTTCTATAAGATAACTTGCCGTGCATATCTGTGACAACTTTGATGACCAAGACCACGGCACCGCCTCAACTCCCACCCCCAACGACACCACCCTGCAGACCCTTCTCACCTGGACCCCTCTCACCACAGAAGACGCCTCAAAGACAATGAAGAGCATCCACTCCGGAGCACATTCTGACCCCTACCTACCGCACATCTTCCACAGGGCCACCAACTGCCATTGCACCTGAGCTACGCCGAACTATCAACTGCTCCCTCGACACAGCCACATTCCCTGACAACGGGAAGTGCGACAAAGTCAACCCCCTCCTAAAGATGCCCTCTGCAGACCCGTCGGACCTCAAGAATTTCAGGCCCATCTCACTGCTTCCTTTCGCTGCCAAAGTCATCGAAAAGGCTGTCAACACCCAGCTAACACACTTCATAGAAACCCACAGCATCCTAGAAACCTCTCAGTCCGGATTCCGCAGCAACCACATCACCGAAACCGCCCTCCTCGACCAAGGCCACACGGCAGCCCTCATCCTCCTGGACCTATCAGCAGCCTTCAACACCATCTCCCACCGCACACTTGCCACAACACTCCACGACGCAGGCATCCAAGGAAAGGCCTTAGACTGGATACGTTCTTTCCTCTCGGGCAGAACACAGAGAATAAGACTCCCACCCTTCCTCTCAGAACCGACAGCGATCAGATGAGGAGTACCCCAAGGATCCTCCCTCAGCCCCACACTCTTCAACATCTACATGGCCCCCCTCGCAACCATAGTCAGAAACCATGGTTTCAACATTGTCTCCTATGCCGATGACACTCAGCTCTTCCTCTCCCTCACCAAGGAACCCGACATCACCAGGCACAACTTCCAAGAAGGGATGAAAGCCGTCGCGACCTGGATGACCAACAGCTGTCTGAAGCTCAACTCTGAGAAAGCAGAAGTACTCATCTTCGGCCCCACCCCCTCCGCATGGGACGACACCTGGTGGCCCCCGCCCTCGGACACCCACCCAACCCAACGGACCATGCACTCAACCTCGGCATCATACTAGACTCTTCACTCACCATGAACCGCCAGATTAAAGCTGTATCCTCCACATGCTTCCAAACCCTCCTCATACTTCGCAAGACTCTCAAGTGGATCCCCCCCCCCACCCCGACTCCAGGAACATCGTCACCCATGCACTCATCACCAGCAGACTGGACTATGGCAACGCCCTCTATGCCGGAATCAATTAAAACCTCCTCCGCAAACTCCAGACCGTCCAGAACGCCGCAGCGAGACTTATCCTCGATATCCCTCGATGCGACCACATCACCCAACACCTCGGCATCATACTAGACTCTTCACTCACCATGAACCGCCAGATTAAAGCTGTATCCTCCACATGCTTCCACACCCTCCGCATACTTCGCAAGACTCAAGTGGATCTCCCCCCCGCCCCCCCGACTCCAGGAAAACCGTCACCCACACACTCATCACCAGCAAACTGGACTACAGCAATGCCCTCTATGCCGGAATCAACAAAAACCTCCTCCGCAAACTCCAGACCGTCCAGAACGCCGTAGCCAGACTTATCCTCGATATCCCACGAAACGACCACATCACCCAACACCTCCGGGACCTCCACTGGCTCACCGTCAAAAAAAGAATAACCTTCAAGCTGCTCACGCACGCCTACAAAGCCCTCCACAACACCGGACCCCAATACCTCAACGACAGAATCTACTTCCACGCCCCCAAGAGAAACCTCTGCTCAGCCAACCTTGCCCTAGCCACCGTCCCTTGTTTCTACAGGACCAGAGCTGGTGGAAGATCCTTCTCCTACTTCACAGCCAAGACCCGGAACAATATCCCCCCCCCCCCCTCCGACGGAGCCCGACACTGCACCAATTCTGACAGGACCTCAAGACCTGGCTCTTCGAATGACCCCAACAGAGCTGCTCACTCCCCCCTCTCTCCAGTGCCTTGAGACTCTTGCGGGTGAGTAGTGCGCTCTACAAAACCCCTGATTGATTGATTGATTGAATGGCTCATGTCTGTATATGCTAAGAAAACACGTCATAAGTGTTGCAAAGAGGGTAGTTCGTCTTTCATTGTTTAAACAGCAGTTGTCGTTCTGGCCCCTGGCCCGCCTTTCACACTTTCCGCTGGCTCTAGCAGCAGGCATTGTAACATCATTAAGCCATGATGTCATTTTCATTTTACAGTGGTAGTCATGTCCCATCTGAACTGTAATCATTTTACAAGTAAGTTTTTATAGTTATTTTAAAAAATATATATTTTTATTCTTTTTCTTAGCCATAAGCATAATACATTACACAGAGAAAGAGAAAAAATACTTGAAACCAATAGCAAAACACAGAAGGTAGAGCATACATAGCACACAAAGGGAAAAAATAAAGGAATGACATCAATCGGGACTAATTACCATTACCACACATTAACGGAAAGAGACAACAACAGCGTTAATACCACATTGTTTTTAAAAATAAGTCAAAGAAAAGACTGATACAAAAATCCAAATGAACTGCATATTATTAATCCCATTGAAGACTAGACCACACCCTTTTAAATTTTGACCAAGAGCGCGGACCTCTAGCTTTAGCTAATACTAAATCCATTTCGTATATTTGTCTAAGTAAGACCCAAAATTCATTGATACTTGGACTCGTTTTTTGAATCCATACTCGAGCTATACATAAACGAGCACATCCTATAATGATTGGAACTATTAATCTCATATGGCTACCCAAGTCTGGTATTACACCTAATACAATTTCCTTCTCTGCGACCTAGACATCATGGCCCAGCAATATTGTAAGCGCATAGGTTACATCTGACCAGAATATATTCAACCTTGGACAAATAACGAACATATGGCGTAAGTCTGCAGCATACTCCTGACATTTTGGGCATGATGATTTAGCCGATGATTGAGTCGTAGCCCACTTAGAAATAAGCTCAGGAGTATAGTACAGCATAAACATAGTCCTAAATTGCTGAAGTTTCAAATTAACTGATGTCACTGCTGAGTCTATAGTTTCCACTGAATCCTGTATTTCCTCATTTGTTATATCAGTTTCAAATATCCGGCTTAGCTCTGCTGCTACCTGTATGCCATCGTTGCTAACAGCTGCTAATAGTTTCTGATAGACTATGCCAATAGTTCCTCGTCCTGAAGTCTGAAAGAGAACAGATAGTACTCCAGAAGGGCTCGACATCTCTAAAATTCTCTGACCGCGGATAAAGTGGTCCCTTACTTGCAAGTACTTAAAAAATGTAGTCTGTGGCAGCCCAAACTCTTCTTTCAGGGCTAAAATAGATCAAAATCCTTGTTCATCGTAAAGCTGACCGAGCAATGAAATGCCCTTCCGCTGCCAACATCTACCAGCGTGATCATGAAATATGTCGGGCAAAATATAATATTTCCCCACAGCATCGTATATGTGTGCAGCACTGGCAGAGAATGTTCCTTACAAATATCTTGCCATATCCTGGTAATACCTCTAATTATCTTAAATCGGACCCGCTTGTAATAGTTAGGATCTGTCTTTTTTTACAGCAAGAACCCCGTGTTTGGTCCACAAGCCAGTTGGTATGAAAGCCACGCAGTGCCAGTATTAGGCCCATTGAGTAAACTTCGAATTCGACCGAAAAACGCGGCCCAAAAATACAGCTTGAAGTCTGGGAGCTTAAAGCCACCTTGTTTATATGGTAGCTTTATGTACCGAAGAGCTCTCCTTGCACGTCTATAGCGCCATATAAAGCTACCTACGGCACTGTCTAGACGCTTAAAGAACGTCCACGGCACCCTTAGCGGAATAGTGCGATATAAATACAAAAAGTTTGGGAGAATATTCATTTTTACAACATTGCACCTCCCGAATATACTAATTGGAAGCCGGTGCCAACTACGCAATTTTGCCACAACCTTTTTTAGCAGTGGCTCATAGTTCAAAGTGACCACATCTTCGACTTGGCTACTGAGACAGACCCCAAGATATGTTGCCGTTCTTGTAATCCCTAATGTTGATGGGGCCTTTTCATGTTGGAAATTTAAGATAGTCTGGGTCTTGTTCAGATTTAATTTGTAGCCGGAGAAGGTGCCAAAACGTTGGGCCTCCTGTGTAATTTCAACTATAGCATCTACTGGTCTAGTGGAGAAAATAGCAATGTCATTCGCGTACGCGGTTAGTTTTAATTCCATACCACTAAGAGACACTGGGGGAATCCTAGTGTTTTGCAACAGGTGCTTTATAAAAGGCTCAATATAGAGAGCGAACAATAAAGGGGTAGCGGACAACCCTGCCGCGTACCCCTTCGCACTGCGAAGTAGGGTGAAGAGAGGCCATTAAGCTTAACTGCAGCTGTCGGATTGCTGTACAATTTCTGAACCGCCGAGATGAACCTCTGACCGAGGCCAAATGATGTCATAGTCTGCCATAATGCTCCCCAGGCCACTCGGTCAAAGGCCTTCTCTGGGTCCAGCATCAGCATCCCTATATGCTGATTTAATTGGCCAGAAACATCAAATGCAGAAATGGCTGTATTAATATGAGCTGCCGTGTGTCTACCTGGGACAAAGCCATGTTGTTGTTCCGAGACTAAGTGGTGAATAACAGGAGCCAGGCGAGAAGCAAGAATTTTAGAGAAGATTTTTGCATCGGCGTTAATCAGTGATATAGGACGATATGAGCTCATGTCCTTTACCGATTTCCCCTTTTTTGGAAAAACTATAATGTTGGTAATATTCCAAGAAGAAGGGGCATCTTCCCCTTTGATAATTTTATTAAATAATGCAAGGAAGACAGGTACCAGAACATCTTTAAAGATTTTATAAAATTCCAGCGGAATAGTGTCTTCGCCAATAGCCTTGCCTGCTGGCAGAGTGCTAATCGCTTTCTAAACCTCCCCAAAATCAACTTCTTTTTGCAGAGACTCGTAGTCCAATGAGTTCAAGACAGGCATTGCACTCTCCTGTATATATTCCAAAGCATTTTGTTGGCTAAAGGGTTTTGATTCACCATATAGGTCAGCGTAAAAGAGCCTAAATTGTTCCACTATATCTGCCGGTCGAGTGTAGGGGAGACCATCTGCTCCTTTAATTAATTTAATGTAGGATCTAGCCCTTTGGTCCGCAATCTGATTAGCTAGCAAGCGGCCAACCCTTTCCCCATATTCATATTATTTAGATTTGTACTTGAGGTAGTTGTTAGCTACTTTGTCCCTTAGCCCTCTCTTAAGCTTAGCTCTTACTTCAATAACCCGCTGATATATTAGCTGTTCACCTGTGTCCTTTATAGTAATGGCTCTAGCATGTTGTTGCTCCAAATCTAAATACAGCCTATGTTCCTCCTCCACCTTGACGATTCTGCATTATAATATATTGTAGTGTAGCCCCTCTTACATAGGCCTTCAGACAATCCCATACTACTGCAATAGACGCCGTGCCCCTATTATTCTCCAAGTAATCTCTTAATGTTCCTCGCAAACATTTCACGTAGTCTAAATTACTAAGGAGATGTCTAGGAAAAGAAAATTCCCTTACTGATTCTTTATCCCTTGACTGGGACTGCACAGTTAGCATCACTGGATTATGGTCCGAAGTAATTTTGGGACATACCTCTATGAATGCCTTTTCCAGCATAGTTCTATTGATAAAGATCATGTCAATTCGGGAATACTGTTTGTGTGGGGATGAATAAAATGTGTAACCCGGTATAGTTGGAAATAAGCTAGTCCAGGCATCCTACAATCGGTGTATATGAAGGAGTTCTAAGATAGCTGCCCTAGTCCTACCCATTCTGACACGAGCTGCAGTATTGGTAGTGTCAAACTTCTTATCTATAATACAATTAAAATCCCCCATGACTATCAGCTCGCCTGCCCACTCCAATAGTTCGGAGCATAAATAAAGGATAACCTCAGGACAATCAGTATTGGGGCCGTATACCACACAAACCGTAGTCTTACGCCCAAAAATCATCTCCCTTTAGAATCGGCCAGTGTTCGCAACACGGTCACTCGACAGTTCTTAGACTTCAATATAGCCACCCCTCGGATAGAAATAGATTGCGAAGTACAAACAAGTAGATCAAAACCAAGCTGTTTTAACTGCGCTCTATCCTTAAAAGCTAAGTGTGTTTCAGTAAGACCTAATACGTGAGGTTTGAATACACGAAGCTCCTCCACTACTAGCCGGCGCTTCCTGGCCTGATTGAGCCCCGATACATTCCAACACATATATTTAAGATCAGGCATTAAACAATGTTTGTAAACTCGATTCAGTCATCACCCCCCTCATTGCATGCCCCTTTCCCTTATGCTCTACCAATGTTACTTTCACTAAACTGTGGCTATTTAAACCCCTCCCTCCTTGACCCCCTCCTGCCGCTCCACCAGATCGACCAAAAGCGGCCGGCTGCCATTCTCTGACTATCACCCACCCTTCCTACACCCCCCCAGTACCTACGAAAAGGAATCACCCCCTTCCTTGCTGTCGCGAGATGACAGCATTAAGAAGACGCCCCCTCCACCCGCACCCCCGGAGCTCCACCAACCCCCATCCCCCTCCTCCCCAAATATGTGTGCAGTAGTGTCAAAACAAAACAAGAAGCAAAAAAAATAAATTTGACACATATGCCAAGAGCTGGCACAAAAGTATTCCTCTCTATTGTCCCAAAGTATGCCACCTTTGAATGTTGAATCATCTTCTGTCAGTAGGCTGCCACTTTGCTAGGGCTTGTTTAGCATCCTGCTCATTGAAAAAAAGTGTAATTGGCCATCTTTAATAATCTTAAGACGGGCTGGCTCCTGCAGGAACACCTGTGAGCACACTGCTTTTAAGGGATCCATTAGTTGACACAACCTCCAGCGTTTGTCCATTGTTGATTTGCACAAGTCAGAACGTGCAAATATATAGTGTCCAACTTAACAGGAGCAGATGGACGTGCCTGTAGATAAATTGCTTGGCGTAGCAAAAAATTGCCCAAAAAACACAAGGATTGGCCGGGAGAAGTTGGACCTGGCTTGATTCCCCTGCGAGATAGACAAAGGCAGTCTGTGCGCACGCTGGACCTGTGTATCCATATCCCAATCCGCTAGGTCAGGAAAAGCTTACTGAAAAAGACTGACAATATAGGCCAGAGGATCGGAGCCTTCCCTTTCCTTCTGGGATGCCAAAGATCCTTAGATTCTGGCGTCGTTGACGGTTCTCAAGGTACTCAATCTTAGCCTGCATAAGCATTATTTGAGAATCCTGCGTTTTAGCTAAATTCACAGTGAACGTATTGGCCTCTTCCACCGCTGTAACACGCTCCTGCAAGTCGATAACCTCAGAGGAAAGTTTTTATAGTTAGTGGGAGGATTCCACTGTTTTGTTCTACTTTAAAAAGGGGTACTTAGCAAGGACATCCTTTATCTTCTTTGCTTTTTGTGTTGGCACTTTAACCTTTTCTTTGTTAGAGGTAATAAACCTATCTTGGGATGTAAATTGGGAAATAAAGAAATCCCATTTTCCCCATATGTGAATGATTTTTTTGTTATACATATTGCATCCTGAAGTATCTGTGCCTCAGTTCTTCATGTGTTTCAGGCCACAAATTGAATATTAATTTTTACCACTCAATAAAGGGTGTATTAAACGTTTTTGGGATTTGTTTGGTCTTATTTTGAAAAGAAATAACATTAAGTACATAGGCATATGGCTGTCTATTTTCTTTAAGTATAGCTTAACTTTTAATCTAGACTATATCAGATCTAAAATATACTGTCTAATTGAAAAGTGAGCTCCTTTATGACTACAGTGGCGAGGAAGGTTGGAGTCTGTTAAGATGATGTTAGTAGCAATGTTGTATTTTTTTCCGGCAAATGGTTTGTTGGTGGGTGTAACCAGGGTTCACACACAATAGGTCATGACCCAAATACGGGTTGTGGCACAAACCAAAACGGTGGTTTCACCCAGATGCCACCTGAAACAAAGTAATGTGCTGTGTGATTGGTTTTATGCTCTTCCGAACGTGGATTACAGGGGTTGTTGAATCCCCAAATTCAGTTTTCAGCGTCATATATGTTGAAGAAATTGAGAATTTGTCTTTGGTATTCTTTTCTTTTTATTCAAGGTCATGTGCAGAGACAGAAAAGACAGCCTGTCTTTTCTGTCTCTGCACATGACCTTGAATAAAAGAAAAGAATACCAAAGACGAATACTCAATTTCTTCAACATTTATGACGCTGAAAACTGAATTTGGGGATTCAACTACCCCTGTAATCCACGTTCGGAAGAGCATAAAACCAATCACACAGCACATTGTATTTTTTTCCGCCTGTGCTTCACATCAGTATTTCTAAATCGTTGTTTATATCCATCGAAAGCATTCTCCTCAATTTCTTCTGGAATAATGCATGGTCTAGAATTTCTGTGGCCAGACTTAAAAATAGTAATTCTAAAAGAGAAGTTAATTTTCCAGATTTTTATAATTAGCATTTTGTTGAAATCAAGCATGGCCTTGGACTACTTGTAAGGAAACAGAAAATCGCTTTTAACAAACATTTAGCTAAAAATTAATAAATGCATTAGAGAATGGAATAGGATTTAGTCAAAAAAATCCACATCAATATCAGCTAATACTACACAAACATTATGTTTACATATTATAGATTATTTTTAACTCATCTGCAGTTGTTCAAATCAAAATTGTTAAGTACTACCAGTTGTTTGCCTTGTTCGGCTATTAATGCATCGTTTGTTTGTTTGCTTTTTGAATGCCCATCAGTATACACATTTTGGGAGAAGGTATTTGGTAAAATTAATAACATTCTTTTCAATCACTTACCTCTAACCTTCTTTATTGTTTTCTTGGGAGTTTTATTGCAAGATTTTGGTGCGTCTCTTGAGATGGGGAAAATAATTGATTTATTAATAATACATTTGCAAAGTATTTCCTACAATTTGAAAGATGGTAAAAAATTATCTTCTACAGTATGTTAAAATGATAGATTAAAGTTAATGTTTTTTCCTTTAATTTAGCTATTTAAAGAGATTGTTTATGGTCCCCTCTTGATGTCATACTTAACTAAAGGTTGAATTTCTTAGAATATTATTTCTATGGAAGATCATAAACCACTATAAATGATTACTTTTTTCTTCTTATTGAATATACTTTAATTCACAATTCATACATATTATTATGTTTTATTTAAGACTTGAATAGTGTAGTTCAGCATGTCTTAGTTTACTTTTTAATTACCTTTAGCCCTCTTCTTTCATACTTCTTTTTTTATTGTGGTTAAAATGAAAACAAAAATTAAAAAATGAATGAAACTTGTTTTATGCTTATTGAGTATGAAGGTTCTATGCATTTATATTATAGCATAGTAGTTGCATCTAGTGATTTACGCCCATTTAAGATGTTATTTATGTATATATATAAAAATTGCTTTATTGTTGGTATCAGTGTATAGCTCTATATTTCACATTTATTAACGATTTATAAAGTAAAAAGAAACTATTTTTATGGCATGGTTGCGGACCCCCATTTATTATAGGAGTGTCTGCGTGCTGAGGTCCCAGGAATACCATATCTGAAAGAGACACGTTAGTGACAGATTCCTTACCTTAGAATATCCCCAGGCGTCAGGCTGGATCCGGAAAGTTTTTGCGTAGCAGTACCCTTGCGCGTCGGTAGGCGGCGTCGTGCGGCTCCGCGTCCGTCGTCGGCGTCGTGATCGCCGGGATGACGTCGCGGGCAGTACTTAGACGCCGCCCCTGCGCGCTGACGTCAGTTCTTCTTTTTCCGCGCCAGTAAGCGCAGATCCGGGAAGAGCAGTGCCCTAGTCACTTTTGACTATCTTTTTGTGAAATTTTTCACTGTTCTCTTCAACGAGTCTTCACGACTCCTAAGGTGTCGTAGGGATGCCCGGCTTTAAGCCCTGCGAGGTATGTGGTCGTATGATGTCCATCACGGACCCCCACCTCGAGTGTCTCTTCTGCCTCGGCCGAGGCCACGACACGAAGTCGTGCCCTGACTGCCGGAAACTTCATCCGAAGGCTTTGCGAGAGCGGTCTCGAAAGCTCCTTGAAGTCCGGCAGTCGGCTCCGCGCCGCAGCAAGCCCCGGTCCCGGGAGAGGTCGAGGGGCCGGACGCGGAGTCCCCGCCGTCTCGCCGGAATCCAAGTCCTCGCGCTCCTCCGGTAAGTCGGAGCACAAGAAGTCTAAGCGGCGTCATCGCTCTAAGACTTCGCCTCGCCGGTCGCGCGACTCGGCTGAGGTCCCTGTCGGCACCGTCCCCGCCCCGCGGCCCCGGACGTGCCTGTCGAGTTGCCCCCGCATTACCCGTCCTTCCCGGGTTCGGGGCGACTCCGGCCGAAGTACAGAAATTCCTGTCGGCCATGGCCCGCCTCTTCGGGCCTCAAGGTCCCTCCGGTGCGCCTTCGGGCCCCGCGGGCCCAGATAGGGTTGCTCCGGCGTCGCCGCCGACTCCGGTCCCGGCGTCGCCTGTCCCACCAGCCTTCGTCCCGGCCTCGGCTCCGGCCCCGCCTCGACCCCGGTTCCGGTGGTGCCGCAACCTCCATCGACGCCGGTTGACCTAACCACGCCTCCGCCGACGCCGATGTCCCCGGTGCCGCTTCCGACGCCGTCCGGGGCTCCGGGCGGCGTCGTTCCTCGGCTCTCCCGGGTCCGGACATGGAGCCGGACCGGCGCCGCCCGACGCCGGTTCCGGCGCCGATGAGGCCTTGGGTCCCTTATGTCCCTCCTCCTCCATCTTTTCAACCTGAGGAGGACCAGGAGAGCTGGGAGGGGTCTGACGACCCTCTCACACAACAGTGCGAGTTTGACCCGGACTGGGTTGAGGAACTTGGGGATGCCAGTGGGCTGGATACCTCCCCGACTCTGGCATGCTGTCTCCTCCCGTGGCAACGGAGGAGGGGCTAATTTTGCAACGGTGTTGCGTAGAGCTGCTGGAGCCTTAAATCTCCAGTTGCCTACAGTGGCCGTCAGGACTAACCTCCTGACTGAAGTGCTTCAGCCGGCGGCCTCCTCTTCGGAGCCTGTGCTGCCGTTCAACGATGCACTCACTGACGTTCTTTTGGGTGCCTGGTCCAAACCCACCACAGGGGCTCCTGTGGATAGGAACGTGGCTCCGACGCCATCGCCCGGCTCCGGGCGACCCCCTGTTTCTCTCCCAACACCCCACCCCTGAGAGCTTGGCTGTCCAAGCCTCTGCCTCCCAAACAGCCTTCCCTACCGCCCCTCCGGATAGGGAATCCAAGCGCCTGGATCACTTTGGGAAGAAGGCTTTCTCTTCCTCCAGTGCTGGCTTGCGGTCTGTTAATACCGCTTGCCTCTTGGGCCGATACACCCACTCCCTGTGGGATTCGGTGGCTGATGTTTTGCCGCAGTGTTCTGAGGAGGTCCAGACACTGCTTACCCGCGCTATTGCGGAAGGGCGTGATGCGGCTAAGTATACCATCCGCTGTGGCCTTGATACCGCCGACTCGCTGGGCAGATCGCTTGCAACGACGGTGGCGCTGCGTCGCCACGCCTGGCTGAGAACCACTGGTTTTTCAGGGGATGTCCAGAATACTCTCATGGACATGCCCTTTGATGGAGTCGGTCTCTTTGGTTCAAAGGCGGACCATGCGCTGGAGCGTTTCAAGGATTCACGGGCTACTGCTAAGTCCCTGGGCCTTGCTGTTGTGCGCCCTACGCAAACGTCTGCTTTTCGCCCCTTTCGTGGCCACGGAAGGGGCGCCAGTCACGTCCACAGCCCGGCCAACGGCCCGCGCAGCAAGCGCCTTCGCGTGGCCGAGGACGTGGATACCGCCGTGGCGGTTCGGGCAACCAGCGTGCGGGTCAGGCCACCACCTCCAACCCGTCCGCGGCCTCCAAGCCCTCCTAGTCCCTCCTTTCAGGTGCACAGCACGCCAGTCGGGGGCAGGGTCCGCCATCACCTTCACCACTGGCGTCCCATCACCTCGGACAAGTGGGTCTTGGACATTGTCCGAAGGGCTACTCCCTCCCCTTCGAGACCACCCCCCAGCCATGCCACCTCAATTCCACCGCATGTCAGGGGATCACTTGGTGCTTCTACAGAAGGAAGTCACGGCCCTCTTGGCCAAGAGGGCCATCGAGCATGTTCCGACCCCAGAAGTAGGGCGTGGTTGCTACTCCCACTACTTTCTGGTGCCCAAAAGGACAAGGAGGACATGCGTCCTATCTTGGACCTCCGGAACGTCAATCGCTTCCTCCGGAAGGAGAAGTTCAAGATGCTCACCCTAGCTCAGGTCTTGACTGCCCTCGACCCCGGAGACTGGTTGGTAGCGTTGGACTTGCAGGACGCCTATTTCCACATCCTCGCCCTGCCGGCCCACCGGCGTTACCTTCGGTTCACGGTAGGCCTCGAGCATTTTCAGTTCACCGTGCTCCCTTTGGCCTTACCAGTGCCCCTCGGGTGTTCACGAAAGTGATGGCGGTGGTCGCAGCTCATCTGCGCCGGGCAGGGGTTTCAGTCTTCCCCTACCTCGACGACTGGCTGCTGAAGGCGGGCTCTGCCCCAGGCAGTTGTCTCCCACCTCCAGACTACGGCCGAACTCCTGCACTCGCTGGGGTTCTCCATCAATGTGCCAAAGTCGCATCTGATTCCTTCTCCACAGCTCCTTTCATCGGAGCAGTTCTGGACACGACGCAGTTTCGGGCCTATCCTCCCGAACGGCGAGTCCGGGATATTCAGGCTATGATTCCGATCTTTCAGCCCTTATCCTGGGTTTCGGCACGGATGACCCTGAGGCTGCTGGGCCTCATGGCCTCCTGCATCCTGCTGGTCACTCATGCCAGATGGCATATGCGGGCTCTGCAGTGGGACCTGAAGTTCCAGTGGGCGCAGCACCAGGGCGACCTGTCCGATCACGTCCAGATCTCGGAGGGGACTGCAAAACAGTTGCAGTGGTGGCTCTCGAACCGGCAATGGGTCATGGGCAGATCCCTCTCCCTTCCCCAGCCAGAGCACACAGTTGTGACGGACGCGTCCCTTCTGGGATGGGGCGGTCACATGGGAGAGGCGGAGATCAGAGGCCTCTGGTCTCCGGCGGAGTCCCGGCTCCATATCAACCTTCTGGAGCTCCGGGCGATCCGACTTGCACTCAAGGCATTCCTTCCCTCTGTCAAAGGGAAGGTAGTGCAGGTGTTCACAGACAACACCACTGCCATGTGGTACTGCAACAAACAAGGCGGGGTGGGGTCGTGGACCCTTTGTCAGGAGGCTCTGCGCCTCTGGACATGGCTGGAACACCAGGGCATGTTCCTGGTGGTTCAACACCTGGCAGGTTCCCTGAACGCCAGGGCGGACGAACTCAGCCGCAGGTGCATGATGGATCACGAATGGCGTCTTCACTCGGAAGTGGCGCAAGGACTCTTTCTACAGTGGGGAGAGCCTTGGTTAGATCTATTCGCCACCGAAGAGAACGCGCAATGTCATCAGTTCTGCGCGTTGGAATTTCCAAGGCGGCACTCGCCGGCGACGCTTTCGTCACGAGTGGAGTTGCGGTCTCATTGTACGCCTTTCCGCCTATACCACTTCTACCCAGAGTGTTGAAGAAGATTCGGCACGACCGGGCCCAAGTCATTCTTGTGGCTCCGGACTGGGCTCGAAGAGTTTGGTATCCCGAGCTACTCAATATGAGCGTAGATCCCCCGATCCGTCTGCCTCTTCGGGAGGATCTTCTGTCGCAGCAGCAGGGGACGGTCCTCCACCCGAACCTGTCCAGTCTACTCCTGCTTGCGTGGAGATTGAGCGGCGGCAGTTGATTCCTTTCGACTTGCCTCCCGAAGTTTGTGATGTGATTCTGGCAGCCAGGCGTCCCTCCACTAAGGTGGTATACGCCTGCAGGTGGAACAAATTTGTGGCATGGTGCACAGCAAAGGCTGTGGATCCCCTTTCTGCCCCTCTTTCTGAGGTCCTTCTGTTCCTTCTCTCTCTGGCCCAACAGGGTTCTGCCCTGGGTACCATCAAGGGTTATCTTTGTGCTATCTCGGCCTTCCTCAGGCTCCCTGATCAGCCCTCCCTTTTCAAGTCCCCTGTTGTTAACAGGTTCTTAAAAGGCATTACTCACCTCTTCCCTCCTGTTCCGTTTGTGATGCCTCAGTGGGACTTAAACTTGGTTCTTACCTTTTAATGTGCGCTCCCTTTGAGCCTTCTACATACCTGTCCTCTTCGTCTTCTGACTCTGAAGACAGCCTTTCTGGTGGCCATCACCTCCGCTCGGCGGGTGAGTGAGCTCCAGGCTCTATCTTGCAAACCTCCCTTTCTGTCTGTTCATCCAGACAAGGTTGTTCTTCGGACGCGTCCGTCCTTCTTGCCAAAGGTGGTTACTGCTTTCCACATTGGGCAGACCATCACTTTGCCCACCTTCTTTCCGCCTCCGCATCCTTCCAGAGAGGAAGAGAGGCTCCACCGTCTGGACCCAAAACGTGCGCTCTCCTTCTATATTGACCGCACAAAACACTTCCGGGTGGATGACCAGCTCTTTATTGGCTACGTGGGCGCCAAAAAGGTCGGGCGGTGCACAAGAGGACCATCTCCCGCTGGGTTACCTTGTGCATCAAGACCTGCTATTCTTTGGCTAAAAAGGAGCCTCCTGTTGGGCTGCGTGCCCATTCCACCAGGGCAACGGCTGCTACCACGGCCTTGGGCCGCGGTGTTCCGCTGCCGGTTATCTGTCAGGCAGCTACGTGGGCCTCGCTGCACACGCTTACAAAGCATTACTGCCTTGACAGTCAGGTCCGGAGGGACGGCTTCTTTGGCCGTTCTGTCCTCCAGGACTTCCTTGTCTGATCTTTGTTCGCAGACCCACCACCGGGGTTGGTATTGCTGGGGTATCTATTCTAAGGTAAGGAATCTGTCACTAACGTGTCTCTTTCAGATGCACAAGTTACTAACTTGTGTAACGATATATCTGTAAGAGACAGTAGTTAGTGACAGATTCCTCACCGCCCCACCCATCCTCCCCGTTCTGCGAACTGATTTCTAGGGTTAAGGACATCCCTTTCAGGGCCCTAGTATTTTTCAGACACCTATGTCAGCTTCTTGCATGGCTCTGCGTTCCTGGCGCGGAAAGTCGTGTACAGAACTGACGCCAGCGCGCAGGGGCGGCGTCTAAGTACTGCCCGCGACGTCATCCCGGCGATCACGACGCCCGACGACGGACGCGGAGCCGCACGACGCCGCCTACCGACGCCGCAAGGGTACTGCTACGCAAAAAACTTTTCCGGATCCAGCCTGACGCCTGGGGATATTCTAAGGTAAGGAATCTGTCACTAACTACTGTCTCTTACAGATATATCGTTACACAAGTTAGTAACTTGTGCATTACCATAATAGAAGGTGATGAGTTTTTGGATAGCAACATTTTATGGGGAGTACCATACTGTGCAGCTCATTTCTGCATAATGCATTTATACATTACCCACATGGTGCAGCTTCAGAATACAGGGAAATGCAACGATTTGCCCACAGTAACACAAATTTTAATCACATAAATATATTTAAATAGGATAATAATAAAATCCCTTTCTCAAATTTAGAGTTTGGAAGCAAGACCTTGTGGTCAGTTAACACCCCACCCGTTCACTGCTCACTCTAACAACAAAAAAGTGCTTTCCTAATTCACAAATGGATTTGTAAAAGGAAGTCAAATGTATTCAGGTTTGACAAATATTGCTCTGAAAGTCTGGATTGCCTTCAGGCCCATAGACAGAAGTATATTTTAGGGAGGGCATGGCCCTCAACTCCCAAATACCTCTGGGGAAAAAGGTATGGTAGGCAAAGTTTTAAAGCCCTCAATGCTTTTTGGTGATTTTTTATTGTTGGTATGATTGGTTGTACTACTAAATATCAGCCCCAGAATATTGTGGCTCAAGAATATCGAGGACAGAATATCGTAAGGTAAGTGCATATAGCGAGGTATAGATTTACTTTTCCCTCCTCCCCCGTCCGTTCAGCGCCTTGACACCCGCTGGTATACGTGCGCTTTATAAATATTATCCTATCCTATTCCTAATTCCACATCTACGTACTTTAAAGATATTTAGATACCTTGAAGATATATATAGATATCTATATATATCTTCAAGGTACGGATAGGTACATACATGTGGAGTAAGATATAGAGAACCCATACTTATCTGTCGATATTTTGGATTTGATATTCTGTGCCATCAATATTCAGGGTGCACACTGTGTGATTCTGTTAAGGAATATGTGGATATTTTTTAGGTACATATTAAAGCACACTCAATCAACTTTCCACAACCCAATGTTAAGTCCTATCAATTAGATGGGATTTAAAGTAGAGGGATGTAAAGTCGGCTAGCTCGCAACTTTGTGTATTTTCTAAACTGTTCAAGCTTTCTGAAATGCAAAGCTTAAGAAGTTTGAAAAAAAGCTGTAATAAGCTGGCTTCAGTTCAAAGCCCACTCTCCCATACCTTTTACACAAGGTGGTGGATGTCCAACCTCCATACTCAACATTTATTTGCTGTAGGATGACCTACCTGGGACATTCTGCATCAGGAAATCATAACACCTGGAAGTTTTGAAGAGATTAATCTTACCTCAGCTAAAGTTATGAAACTTCATCTGCTTTGTTAAGTGTGGAGTTTCCTAATTCCGCCCAACTTCATAAGTGAAGATTTAATTTAACTTGCCACTAATTTAAAATAACTTTACAGAGAGCTTGCGGCATAGCCATCAAGGACATTTTGGGAACTTAGTGGCAAACAGTGTGTTTTAAAAATGTTAGTGCTGCAACAATGGACAAAGTAGACAGAATCTAAATGTAATTTTACAGGGTAAGCTTGGTAGGGCCCAGAATCAATTTCTCTATAAATTTGTGACAGAATGGATAGTTCAATTACATTTGATTAATAGCACTAGTCCAAGCTGGATGGACTTGAAGCAGGCTTCGACATTGGCATACACACCTTATAGATATAGGCAGGTTATGCGAAAGGTGCTACACAAAAGGAGACCTCCCTCAGACAGTGACAAATAAGACAGGTAGGCACGGTAAAGTATAGGTGATTGTGTGAGTCTGTAATGGGTCCATGTGAGGCCTGAGGACACTAGTTCCATCTCCAGTTAGAGGAGACATAGATGGGCAGTCAGCAGCACCGCCTCTAAGGGTTTGAGTGGTGATTTCACTGTTTGCATCTAGGATCCTGCTCTGTGGTAACCCACCTCTTTGATGCTGCTTGCATGGTGCCTTCCATTTACATTCTACTGAGTCCTCCACGTCAAATATATGGACATTCTCCTCGCACTCTTTGCATAGAATCTTCAAGGTGGCATCCTCTATGTGCCTAACATTGCTTGGACGAGCATACACTTTTCTGAGTAGCCAATCTAGAAAGTATGGAGGTCTGTCATGAGTATGAGAAATGGAAAGTATTTACATTCAGATGAATTGTTCAGTATTACTACAGACTCATATAAAAGTCAAGCTTCATGTAATGAAACAGTGAAGAGAGTCATATTTAAATACACACTGGAAAGCCAAGGCACTTCCAAAATAGAACTTCTCAGCAAGTATGTTGTATTTTCCAACGACTATACCAGCATATTCAGACATAACTGATAGGCATTAAAAGACAAGGCATCAGCACTTCTCACCAAGTGCATATAATAGTAAATAACACCAAGCTTAAGCAGTTTGTAAAAAGCAATGTGGATCAAGTAACAATGGTTAGACTGTATTTGGACTTCAAAGACCACTAGGTGAGGTAATTTTTGGATCTCACACTAAGATCTCTTTTAAAAAATAAAGTGCAGCATAGTGCATTGAAATCACATTGCGCCAGCTGTATTGTCAAAAACATGATAAGCAAAAATGTCACTTAAAATCTGCAATCACCTTTGCTCCACATGTATCTAGCTCTCATTTTGCTCCTTGAGGCTCTATTGTGTTTTCTCTCTGCATCTCCTAACCTCTGTCTCCACTGCCTATCTCACCCTTTTCCCCACTATGCCTTTCTGTTTGCCGTGGCATCTATCTTCTCCTTCCTGCTCTCTTGTTTTTCTCTTTTTACTCTCCTTTCTTTCTCTTCACCTCCTCTCCTTTCCTAGAACCTCTTCTCTCTATCTTCTGTGTACTGCTCAATATTTTTTATTCTCTTTCTAGCCATCATCTGCATAGACATTTATTTATTTTCAGATTTGTAGAGCGCACTGTGATCTTGAAGGTTTTCTGGCGCGAACAGCAGTAAGACAAATCAACACCACTCCAGAAGATGGAACCCTGTGCATTGAAATGCCATGTCTTCAAGACATTTCTAAAACATTTTTTGAAGCAGCTCTCAGTGAGCGAGGCAAACTATTGCAGTGCGTTGCTGCCAGCACCAATAAGGCACAGCCTCCTGCTCTAGATTTCTTGAACTTGGGAATCAAGAGTAAGTTGGCAAACATAAGGTTCTTTGAGGCAGATACCAACCCAGTTTATATTGAAGAAACTTGGGCCGATGTACTGCTCTCAATGTGATACACAAGGATTTAAAAAGAACTCTTCCCACGCCTTCCCATAACTTATTCAGCCAAACAGAGGATCATTTTTATTTCACTTTCCCTTACCCCATTAAAGCAAATATATTTAAACATTGCGTGTCTGTAAGCCTTCAAGTAGCCAATCAGAAAATAAACAGGTGGAATTGCCTTCTCTCAGTAGATGATATTCAAGAAGAACAATTTGAAGATGACATTTTCTGTGTATCAGATAGTTACTTAGCCACTCGGCCCTATAGCATAATCACTCTTCTTTCTCTCCTTCCCCATGGTGACATTAGGACTAGTGAACCCAGATAAATTGTGACACAAACACTCTCTCACACAGACACCCCAACAACCCAAGAAGGCATCTATTAGGTTTGTTTGACACCTCACCTAAAGATCCACTCATGCATATTTGATATTTTAGTATTTTTCTATATTTTTCGCTATTGTCGTCTTTAGACTGTTAGTTCATTTTGCTCAATTACAGTCTTTCTTCACTCTCCATGGGGTGCATCAGTTTTCGGTTTTGAAAATCTGGTTGCCCTTATTCACCTGAGGGCGTCCATTTAATTGTAGCATGAAAAGCAACCTTTCAGAATGTTCTTTAAAATTAGCTATAGCTTGAGACGTCTATTACTGCCTTCATATTGTGTGACCATGTTAGAAATTGGGTATCTAGATGGCAGAGGTATGCACTCTGTCCAAGTAGGGACCACAATCCTAGTCAGGGTAAGTCAGATACACAGCATAAATTAGCCTTTGGTGACTTGGCACAGAGCAGGCAGGCTTAATTTAAGAGGCAATGTGTTAAGTATTTGTGCAACTCTTAAAACAGTGAACACAGCACACAAAACAAATTCACACCAGGTTAGAAGAATAGAGCTTAATTTAATGAACAAAACAAGTCCAAAATGATTAAAAAAATCCAATAACTAGAACCGGAGTTATGAATTTTTAAAGAATATCTTGAAATAGTGTGCTTAGAAACTTAAAGCGCCAGCCGGGGCTATTTGGTCGTGCTAGAAGGGTCAAATCTGAAAAGTCAAGCCGACCGCGATGGAGTGCAGGTCGGATACAGGAGCCACTCAGGGCCCGCTACAAACAGTACCTTCCCGGAGGAAGTGTCGACGGCGAGGAGTGGTCAGAGTCGATGCATCGGCTTTGATCCTTAGGATTGTCAGTTCTGAGTTCTTAGGATGCGTCGGTTCCGAGTCGTGCAGTTTGGAGATGCGTCATCGTCGAACCCCTTGTGAGGCAGGCAATGCGTCGTCATGGAGCCGCACTGCCAGCAATGTGATGTCCTCGAAACGGTGATGCGTCGGTTCCAACTGGCGCAAAGTTGACGATGCATGGATTTTGGTGCTGCTGCACAGCACAACCCACTTCCAAGGGCCCAGGAATAGATTGGCACCACTTCGTAGGGTAGGACTCACAGAGGACAGAGCCCAAGTGCTGGTTGGAGAGGTACAGGCAATGTTTGATGTCCCTTTGACTGCAGAACAGGAGGCAAGCAGACAAGCCCTTAGAGATACTCTGGTTTCAAGTGGTGTAGATCCAGTCCTTCTCACCCAGGCAGAGAGGGCAGCAGGCAGGTCAGGACAGCAGAAAAGCAGTTCTTCCAGAGCAGCAGTCCAGCAGAGTGGCAGTCTTTCAGCAGCACAGAAGTCCTTCTTCCTGGCAGAGTATCAATAGGTCCAGAGGTGTACTGATTTGGTAGGAAGACCAGTTCTTATACCCTGTGGTGCCTTTGAAGTGGGGGTGGCTTCAAAGGGGGGCTTTGAAAAGCACAAAGATCCTTCACTTCCTGCCCTGGGTCCAGACACACTACAGGGTGTATGCAGCTCTTTGTGTGGGGACAGGCACAGCCCGTTCAAGTGCAGGTGTCAGCCCCTGCATCCCTTCCTGCCCAGGATGACTCATCAGGATGTGGATTGCCCATGAGCACATCTAAACTCCTTTTGTGTGTGACTGTCTGCAGGGAATGTACAAGACCCGCTGTCACCCAGCCCAGATGTGTATTGGAGACAGGCAGCAGGCACACAGGGCTTAAGAGCAGAAAAATGCCAACTTTCTCAAACTGGCATTTTTAAAGTTGTAATCATAAATCCAACGTTGCCATTAAAGAGGATTTATTATTACACGTCATGGGTACCAAACATGAAAGTTCTACTCCTTCTCAATCAGGAATGACGCTTAATAAATGTATTAAGGAATCTCTAATTTTATCATATGAGAGGGGTAGGCCTCACAGTAGTGAAAAACGAATTTGGGAGTTTTTATCTACCAGGACATGGAAAACTAAAACATATATGTCCTGTCATTTATTTACACAGCACCCTGCCTTGTGGGCTACCTAGTGCCTATCTTAGGGGTGACTTGTGTGTAATAAAAGGGGAGTTGTGTGTAATAAAAGGGGACTTGGTTTTAAATGCCAAGTCGATATGGCCTGAGACATGTTTAAAGGGCTACCTAAGTGGGTGGCACAATCAGTGCTGCAGGCCCACTGGTAGCATTTAATGTACATGCCCTGGGCACATATAGTGCACTTTACTAGGGACTTATAAGTAAATTAAATATGCCAATGGTAGATGCATCCATGTTACCATGTTTTAGGGGAGTGAGCACATGCACTTTAGCACTGGTTAGCAGTGATAAAGTGCCCACAGTTCTATGGCCAACAAAAACAGATCAGCAAAACGTGAGGCAAACGGGCAAAAACGTTTTGGGGAAGACCACCCTAAGGCTGGCAGGTCTAACAGACCACTTTTCAGAAAACGATTTCTCCAGGCGAAGAGTGCGCACCTGTGTTCAGAATAATAATGATCTGCAATTCAGATCTGAAAGCCATTATTTTGTTGGTTCTAGGTGAATGTGTTGTCAACAGCATGCAATAGGTTTTTGGGAAAGGTTGTTTTCTTAGGCCGAGTTTCTGCCTAATTTCGAATTTCTTTTCTAGAGTGTAGGTCTCGTAAGCCAGATAAAGGGATGATGGTAAATCCATTTACCTCTCAGATTCTTCGGTAAACGGTACCAATATTGGGTTCTTCAGACTCCAGTCCTGATTTTGTGCGATCTGTGTTTCTACGTGGAGGTTGCCTGACCGACTTGTTACTGCTTGAAAAAAAATCTCATGCTCTGTAATGCATTTCCTCGTCATTTAATTATGGATTTAGGTTACGTAAATAGTCGTGTGGGACTCTGTCAACTATTGGCCATGTGAAATCCGCTTTAAAACGCCATACTGTGCAAACTTTTCAAGCAAAGATCAGGCTTATAAGCTGTCAAGAGCAACAGAATTAAACGTTCATGAAACTACATTCTTGGACTCCATGGTAACCATCTTTCATCTTTTAATAGCTCTGCTATGCTTCCTAGAGTTTATGTTTCACCTACAGGGGCATCTGGGAAGAAGGCGCAAAAATGTAAACTATGCATTGATAGACATTCTCGTCGAGGAACCCAGTCATTACTTGACAGTTTTATAATGTGTAGATTTTGTAGCAGTAGGCGCATCAGAAACGTTTATATATTCAGACTGCAGTTGGACATGTTCATTTGGGAAGTCGGAAGTTGTATAATATGAATAGATTTTTTTAGCAGGAGGCACAGCAGCAGAAGTGTATTTGTTGCAGTTGTTTTCAGACTACAGCTGGACATGTTTACCTGGGAGGTCAGAGAGCCCTGCACGCATTGCTGCCACAACAAACGACGCCTCTTTGTTGTCACATCAAAAGCTTCATTACAATCAACAAAGCAGGCATACAGTTTACTTTCAGAACATGCCGTGTTTTTAAAAAAGGGGTAAAGTCAGCACATAATCAATTGGACTACATAGGGCTCTGTAGCCACTGCAGACTTTGACTGTTTGGACAAGGCTCGTCTACGCCTGAAGTTGGCTCCAATGGACGCCAGTGGCGTAGCGAAACTTGAGGGGGTCCCCCTGCAAAGTACACAGAGGGCCCCCCTCCGGAGTCAGTCAGGAGCTCACAGGCCAGAGTAATCAAATCAAAAAATACTTTTATTTGATTTCATTAAAATCATAAAAGGGTGGGCGTACCACCATGTTTCATAAAACCGAGGATCAGCATTTGAGAACTAGAATTTAAGAAGAGACAAGAGTTGTAGGACAGTGAAGAGACAGAAGAGGATTGAAGCTAAATCGTGTCAACGGGCAATAAATAGTTAAGAAATTAAAAGTTCTTTTGCCTCCTTTTTCCAAACGTTTGTGACATGATGAACCCGTCCTGGGCAATTAGCCGCTAAATCATTAAAAAGATTATATGATCAGTGCAATTAAATAGCTGTATACCGTTATTTTCCAGCTGCTTTTGTTAAATCGCTATTTTTGTCCAGTTCTTTTGCAGCTATTTTCCAAAAGTTTATCGCTCTGCAGGACAGTTGAATAGACGTCCCTCCGAGGCATTTTATAACTGCCGCTCTGCATGTCCTTATTTGTGCATTTCTTAGTGCCTCCCGCAAGACAGTTTACCTGATTACTAATAATGAGGGGCAGATACATAGGAGGTGCAACAAAGACTCGTCCCCCTGGCCACATAGCCGACATACTTTAGTTGGCCATGTGTGTTTCCATTTGGGGGTCAGGTCTTTCGTGGGGTATGCCCGCAGCCTCAGCAGCGTCAAATAGTGCTTTTTGTGATATGAGAAGTGTTCAGACAGGTACTGTTGGGGTTTTAGAGTCTGGTACGATTGTATCACTGCCCATACGTGATTTTTTTTTGTTATGGCTGTTTTATCAATTAGTAAGGATGTTCGTTTGATCGTATTATTCACGGCTTTTTTTAATCTGGAAAACGTTGTGATGGTCAACCATGCCTCCTCTAACTGTAGTGCCAGGAGCTAATTTTTTAGCACTGATGTAATGGAGTTTTTTTGCCTTGTTTGGATTTCAATCTCCACCCAACAGCGATGTGCTAAGGTGTTCTCTTCGGCTGCTCTCATCCTCCAGTAGTATTTAACTAGTGCACCTTGTCTGGCTGGTTGCTGGTTTTTTAATCCATATTCCAGTCGGATTTGGGCTTGCGAGATATATCGAGGGATTGAGAACAAGCGTTTGAATAGGGTGGATTGTGCTGTGTTTAGTGCTGCAGCATCTTTAGTATTCAAAATTTCTGAGCCGTATGCGATGGAAGGTAGAAATTTGACAGCGATTACTTTGAGCAAGTGCCCTGTTGAGCAACCTGAAAGCTTTTGCTGTAGGCTTTTAAATGCAAAAAGCAGTTGTTTGGCTTTCGTGCGGCCTTGGTCCAGGTGTTGTGTGTAGTTGAGGTGGCAGTCCAGTTGGAAGCCTAAGTATTTATACGAAGACACCCTGATCAGCGGTTTCTCATCTAATTTCCAGATGAATTTACTTTTTTTACTTGTAGAATGGTATTTGGAGAAGCACATCACCTTCGTTTTTTTATGGTTGATAGTAAGTTGAACTGAAGTGACATAAGCTCCAAGTTTTGAGATTAGTCGCTGCAGACCTACTGGGGTTTGTGCTAATAGGACTATATCGTCCGCGTATTGAAGACTTGGAGTTGGATTTTTGTCCAATCTTGGGGGGTCGGCTTGAACAAGCTGGAGGTGCTTGTCTAGGTCTGCGGTGTAAATGTTGAATAAACAGGGGCCAATACACACCCCTGTTTTAGGTAGGAATAAGGTTTGTCCGGCGAACCCAATCCTCTAGGTCTATCAACAGGTTCGAAGCGTACATTTTTGCCTCCACATCAATTAATGCTATTAGCCTGTAGTTGGTTGGGTCTGAGCGTGCACTCAACTTGTAGATTGGATTTAGGATACTACCTCGCCAAGAGTGCCGGACACCAGGGCGTGGGTGAAGAGAGCGGTCAGGAGCCTAGACCAAAATGATGGATCGTGACGAAACAGGGCATTTGGCAAGCCATTAGGCCCTGGTGCTCCCTCCGTTCTCAACTTGTTGATGGTTTTAAGGACTTGCTCTTGTGATATCTGCAGGGAGAAGTCGGATGTATCTAGACTTGAGGTGTCATTGACTGGCCCTGCACTGAAATCCCCTATTAGTATTCCTTGAGTTGGATTGCCTGGGGATGGAGTTTCATTATATAAAAGTTCGATGTGGGCTCTCCAGGTGTCCTCCATTATATCCGAGTTGTGATGTCGGTGCCTGCCATTTATTAGTTGGTTGATGGTTTCCCAAAAGAGTTTTGGATCTCTTTGTTTGCTGGCGTGGAGGAGTTTTGCCCAGGTGTGTTCGTTGTACGTTTTCTTGGCCCCCCTGATGTCCCGTTTTAAGTCTTTTCTTGTTCTAGATATAAGTAACAGGATTTCCTGGGAAGATTCTGGGTTCCTATTTCTTAACTGTCTTGTTTTTTATTCAAACGTTGCTTTTGTTTCCTCAAGTTGTTGGTAAACCAAGCTGCCCCTGTTTGTCTTTCGGTTTTGCGGCCATTAGACCGGTTCGGGAATTTATTGTGTCATTCGTAAATAAAAGACTCCCAGGCCTTTGGGCACGCTAATGCTGATTCGACGCTCTTTGAGAGGCTGATACATGTGCACATGATATTGTCGATGCGTTCACATTTCCAGATTAGCCGTTTAAGGTTGTAACTTTGGGTTGATTGGGACATCGTGTTATTTTTAACTGGAGTTGCCGTGTTTCTATACAGCGTGAAGGATTGTGGTAAGTGATCGCTTTCCGCCCTGTCAATTATTTGAAAGTTCGTGATATGTGAAATCATTTCCTTGTCCACAAATGTATAATCTATGGTAGATCTTGTTTTTTGAGTTACCCTAGTGAATGCTGCGGGGCGATCAGTCTGGCCTTGTCCGTTAAGCTTGTACATTGAGAGTTTCTCTAGACGAACCGAGCATCTCTTGCCATGTGTATCGCTTCGGTTTGGAGCTGATAAATTGCCTACTGTACTTTCTTTGGTGTCGTGAAGTAGATTCATGTTAAAATCTCCCGATAGTATGATGTTGGCATCTGAGTAAGCGAGTTGGAGTGTTTCTAATGTAGATGTTAATTTCTCGATTCTTGACCTTTTTTGATTGGAGGCTGGATGAATGTAGATATTCAGTATTAGCAAGCTGTTGCTGGACAGATACTCGAATTTTGTACATTGCATCCAGGACGATTCCAGGTCTATTGCTGAGGCCTGCCATGGAATGTCGGTAGAAATTAAAGTAGAAAGGCCACCTTTTGCTCTCCCGTGTATTGTTGATCGCTTAGCAGGAATAAAAAATTCTTTATAACCTACAATCGGAGAAGAATTTATCTGCCATGTTTCCTGGAAGAGAAGGATGTTATACTTGGTCATGAATTCCATGAAATCTGGATCTTCTAATTTCGTGCTTAGGCCGTGCACGTTCCAAGAGCAGATGTTACTGCCCCGAATTAATTTGGGAGCTGGTGATAGGAGTCTTCATGATGCTGCGAGGGCAGTACCGTCTATGTTCGACTGTCGAGAACCCAGAGGCTTGATTGCCTCTGGATGAGCAATGGTAATGGTGATTTTCCTTGCTATGAAGTCTGTGCCCTTCGCTGAACTAAGGTGTTCCGGGCCTTTGGCTCCCTTTAATAGGCACTCTGGATGGTTTGACGGTTGCAGCGGGCTTGGATAGGGGGGGGAGTGACCTTTTTTAACTCAATACCCCATTTAGCAAATGAGTCCTTCTGTTGCCAGATCTGCCCTATGAAGAAGGAGTCAAAACATGTAGCTGAGGTGATTTCTTGACCCCCCGGGTATGGGTTTTGTTTGAATTCTATGGTTTCTAGGTTACTTGAGTTGATGTGGCTCAGGGAGGGAAGGGCATTGAATAGTTTGAGTAACACACTTCTGTTGAGAATGTCTTGGGGTCCCCTTGAAATATAATGGGGAATGAACACCAGTTTGTTGTTATTTTCGGTGACATCATACTGCGATCCGTGGATTAAGCTTTTTCCGATGACGTTATCCCCTGATATGTGCTCCAGGTTTGTCGTTGGTGGATTCCAGAGAACTTGTGGATTGTTTTGTACTTTTGGTTCATAGTTCCCTATGTGCGAAACTTCATTGCATCCTGCTCCGTGATGGTGAGTTGATTCTGGCTTACATCTTTCCTCGTGGTCATTTATCATGGCTAACATGGCCTCTGGTGGGCGAGTGGTGCTGGTTACTTCAGTGGTGCGCCCTGGTGTTGATATCGGTGTCACGGTTTGTGTGACCTGAGTTTTTGAGCTATTTTTTCTTTTTCTCGTGGACGGTTTAAAAAGGTTATAAACCTTTGCTAATGGCGATTGCTCCTTTTTGTTTTGGTTCAGGCTACTTGAGATGGTGTCCAAATTGGTTGGTGAGAGTTGAAGGTCGTTGGTACTTGTTGTTTCCACGGTGTTTTGCGTTATGTTGTCCTCATTTTGAGTTGTGTTATCCTCATTTTTAATCCTGTCCTGCTCGGTCGTGGCAATGGTTGGGTTAGTTGCCTGTCTAATTTGTTTACTTTTTCTAGCCTTTCTCTGGCGTTTTCTTTCCCGTTTTGTTAATGGCTTTAGTACTTTATATTGCCTTGCTGGAGATGTCATGTTTTGGCCGGTGGGAGGTGTGTCTGGAGCTCCTGAGATCACAGATTCAGTGGGTAGGTTTAGGGAGGATAAACTTGCCATTGCCAAAGCTGGATTTGTCCCAGTTTCACTTGTGTTTTTACCCCTAGGTGGGCTGGGGCGTGCCTTATCTATTTCACTGGATGCTTCATTGGCTTTCTCAGCTGGTGTTACGGGCTTGGGTTGGTTATCCCTGGTTGACCCCAGTATTTGGGTTAGTAAAGTTGGTACTGATGCTAATTTGTTGATTATTTGAGTACAGTGGCAGTGGCTCATTTGGTATGTTGTTTCCCGGTCTCCCTGTACCTTCATAATCAACTCGTTGAAGTTGTGCAACTTTTGTTCGATCCCCTGAATTGCTAAGATGTTTAATAGATCGACTTGCGTGTCTAACTTATCTGCGTGGTATGACATTGCTTTTCCAATAGTGTCCATGGTGTTTAACAAGTGCTGCCAAACCATAGATGTTGGGGAGGTGCAGGGTTCTGCTGAGGGCGAGAAAGCAAATTGGTTTAGATGGGATGGAAACCCCGATGATGAGTTGCTCAAGGAACACTGAGTAGTACTGAATTGCTTGTGATTTTGTGAGGGTAATATCTTAGTTTCCAGAATATTGTTATAGATCGGGGCTTGTGAGTCCAACTGACAAAGTCCCTGACCGGGTTGGTGGTCCATTTCCGAGAAGAGAAATGATGACTCGAGCTTGTCTTGATTGTTGATGTATAAGTTGGTGGACACCTGAACACAAAAAGGGCTTAATAAGTTTGTGTTCTTCTGTTTTGGTGAGTTTGCTTCGCAATCCTTATTGTTATCATTGTCTCTATTGTGTCCGATGGTTCCAGGTGAGGTTTGTTGTTCCATCGGGAATTGAGGGACTAGAAGGGGAGAGTGACAATGGATTAGTGCTTCAGTAACTTGGGGTTTAGAACTTTGACGGGTTTCATAAGGGTGAAGGGCTTTCGTTGTTAGAAGTTGCAGGCTTGGGACTTCTCTGTTTATGTTCAATAGAACTTCTGTTCCTGTAGCAGATAGAGCTTTCCTTTTGTTTTCGCAGTTTTCGCGGCTATTAAATCTGGTTTTGCTCTCGCCGATAGGTAACATGTCTGCTTCACTTTGGGAGTCTGTAGTGTTATAGGTTGAGTTGTTGGATTTAAAAGACTTTTGGAGGGTGCGGCCCCGATTTTCCTCAGTGCTCTTGATGGCTACTTTTAAAAAGTCTGTGATCAATGCCCGTTTGCTACTGTTTGGGCATGAATTGTGCCTTATTGGGGCAAAAGGGGTAGCTTCCTTGCTGCCCTTGGTGTTAGCATGTGGAGCAGAATATGTTCCTCTTTTAATGGCGGTAACACTGGCCGTTGCTAACGGTGCTTCGATTGCCTCTAGCCGTGATCTATTGTCTTTTTTGCTAGATACACCATGGTCTGGGCGATTCACACCAGGTGAGTTACTGGTACAGTCCATATCGGTGGGCGAGTTTGCTCTTTTGGACATTGTTTGGGGTTTCTTTTCTTTTTTCTCCCCTCCTCTTGTTCTTCCTGACCGCATGCCCTATTGGTGTTTGCCAACCTAGAGGTTGGACTCCTGGGTGGCACCCGGAGGGGATTTGCGGTCCTTGGTTGAGATGTACTGGGGGGGTACTTTGGCTAGGAGTTAACGTGTTCTCTTCAATGTGTCAATGATGTGCGAGGCAGTGGTAGCTGTTGCTGCGGCGGTAGCGTAGCGTGGAATGGTTGGAGTTAAGATGGCGCAGCGCGGCACGGGGCACAGGGGCAGGCCAGGGCGGAGGAAGAAGCAAACGAGCAGGGCACTCTGGGATGTCGCAAACCGCACCCAACCTAGTTGGGCCGCCTCCGCGTACACACCCGGGCACTACACTCTGCGGCTGCCCCTAAGGGCGACCGCTCTCGCGCACGAAGGTGCTCCCTCTTGCCACCTATTGCCACCAGTGCACCTTGCCACTTGCCTGTTGCCTTGCGCTGCTCCGAGCCTCTTTTTCCTGAAGGTCTCATGCAAGTCTGGTGCCGGGAAACTCGTGCCTGGAAACTCAAGTTGCACCAGCCCTCCGTCTGCTGTTGTAGTTTTGTGGCGTTAGAAATTGTGATTGCTCTTTTTTTTTTTTTTTTTCCCCCCCAACACTGGCCTGCACTGCACTGGCGCTGGCGTGGGAGATTAAGAGGATTGAGAAGGTTGAGGGGAACTGAGGCTGAGGCTGATTGCACCTGTCCCAGGCTGGGTCCAATTCCGGTCCGGGCTGAGAGACTGGGCTCTCCCCCTGGCCCCCTCCTGGCCTCGCTGGGTCTTTCCTGCTTTGCGCTCTGCACACTGCAAGCCGCTTTCCCCGCTTCCTACTTTCCCGCCGCTGCGCGCTATCCACAGGGACTGCGAGTGCAGCAGGAGCGGGTGCCGCGAGGCAGATACACCGGAGCTTGGCGGGCTGCGGCCGGTGGGCTATGCTCGGCTGTGCTCGGCCCCACCCCTGCTGCCTGTTTCCCGCGGATGATGCAGCTGTGGCTGCGGGACTCGGCGGGGCGTAGGCGGCTCAGGCTGGCTCAGTGATCGGTGATGGTGCAGGCTGCTGCTGGCTGGAAACCCGTGGAGTGAGGGCGGCGGCACACAGCAACGGCGGCACACAGCAGCGGCGGTTACAGTGGCAACAGTAACGACGGACTTCTCACTCCTCGATAACAGGCCAGAGTATTGTGCTGAGGGGCCCTCTAGACTTTGGGACCCGCTGGAGTTTGGGGCCCCCGCGCTGCGGAGCCCTATGTTACGCCGCTAGTGGTCGCTTACCTAATGCGGGTTACGTGAATTTAAGCGTTACATAGCATCATACAGGCCAAGGAGCCTAGGTGACAGTGCGCTCGCTAGTCAACGCCTGCATTGTGTTCTCGCTATTTTTAAACTGCTTTTTAAATACTTGTTGTACATTAGGTGACAGCGCGCTCGCTAGTCAGCGCCTGCATTGTGTTTTTGCTATTTTAAACTCCTTTTTAAATATTTGCTGTACTTACTATCTTGCTCATTTGCACTTTGGTTCGTCAGTCCCCGGTCCACCGCCGCTTGTGCTGTTTGTGTGGAGGGACATGGCTCCACCCTCCTCTCCTCGTTTCCGCTATCGGGGGCATACTTAAATCGCATGTCAGCTCGGCCGCGCTGCATTAGGTGACAGTGCGCTCGCTAGTCAACGCCTGCATTGTGTTCTCGCTATTTTTAAACTGCTTTTTAAATACTTGTTGTACATTAGGTGACAGCGCGCTCGCTAGTCAGCGCCTGCATTGTGTTTTTGCTATTTTAAACTCCTTTTTAAATATTTGCTGTACTTACTATCTTGCTCATTTGCACTTTGGTTCATTAGTCCCCGGTCCACCGCAGCTTGTGCTGTTTGTGTGGAGGGACGTGGCTCCGCCCTCCTCTCCTCGTTTCCGCTACCGGGGGCATACTTAAATCTCATGTCAGCTCGGCCGCGCTGCATTAGGTGACAGTGCGCTCGCTAGTCAACGCCTGCATTGTGTTCTCGCTATTTTTAAACTGCTTTTTAAATACTTGTTGTACATTAGGTGACAGCGCGCTCGCTAGTCAGCGCCTGCATTGTGTTTTTGCTATTTTAAACTCCTTTTTAAATATTTGCTATACTTACTATCTTGCTCATTTGCACTTTGGTTCGTCAGTCCCCGGTCCACCGCAGCTTGTGCTGTTTGTGTGCAGGGACGTGGCTCCGCCCTCCTCTCCTCGTTTCCGCTACCGGGGGCATACTTAAATCGCATGTCAGCTCAGCCGCGCAGCGGACGCGCGCAGCGGGCGCGCCAAATGCAAGCCCGTCTGCGCCCGTCCGCGCCAGGCCGCTGCCAGACGCCAGACATGCCGCCAATTCCGTAAGTTTGGAACATACCTATGCCCGGAATGAGTTGCTATTAATCAGGACGCGGTTTGTCAGGTGTCAGGTTTATGGCTTGGGGGGTTTAGAGGGTCCGTTCAGCTGTAAATGCTGTGGCTTTACATCTATCTCCCCAGCAGATTCCCACGGCTGTACCCCTCCCCCAGGCAAAAGTACGACTATTTTTCACCTGAATTGCCGCTCCCTGGCCAAACATTTTGCTGATGTTTATGATCTTTTGGAAACTGAATCTCCTGATACCCTGTTTCTTACTGAGACTTGGCTTTCAGAGGATCTGGTGGCGATTCCGGGGCTGGCTCTCCCGGAGGGTTATGCTATGCATACCCTGAACAGGGAAACGAGAGGTGGGGGTATTGCGGTTATTGTTAAAACCGGCTATCCCTGCACCTTTGCTAAACAGCCCATTTTGGGCTGCGAAGGCGCCTGTTTTAAAATCACTTTTAATCCCAATTATACCATGACAGGCTTATTGGTATATCGTCCTCCGGGCCCATCTAAAGTTTTTAGGGAAGCCCTTGTTGAGACTGTTAGCACTCTGGCACTTAATACCTCCAATTTTACAGTCTTAGGAGACCTGAACCTCCATTTTGATAACCATCTTGACTCGGATGTGGCTAATCTGGTAGCGGACCTAGCTGCTTGTCAGCTTGACCAGCGTGTTTCTGGTCCTACACACTCGGCTGGCCATCTGCTGGACCCTGTTTTTACTAACATTTTGCCTCTCACGGTCCAACCGCCGATCCCTATGGGTTGGTCTGACCACTTTTTAGTCTCCTTGTCTATTCAGGGCACTGTACCTGCTCGCAAAACAGATAACCCTTTCTCCCTTAAACGCCTGTGGTACAAATTAAATTGGGATCAACTCCAGGCTCATCTTTCCGCTACTATTCCAGCTTTGCCGATGGACCCGGACAAGGCCAACTCGGCTTTTACTGATTGGATCAATCAGCCGCTGGATAAGTTGATTCCAGCTAAATTGTCTATGCATCGCACCTCCAAATCCAACCCGTGGTACAACAACAAATTAGCTGCCCTGCGGAAAACCTGCAAAAAACGCGAAAGAATCTGGAGAAGGGATTTTGACCCGATATCTAAAGATCTCTATCGGTATGCTGTAAAAGTCTATCATAAGGCTATCCATGTTGAGCGTGCTGCATTCTACGCCCAAGAAACTGGCAATAGCACCAATTCCGCAAAGACTATCTTTTCGATAGTTTCAGGTCTGAAAAATCAGAAGGGGGCTGCTGGCCCGCTGATCACCTCGGACAGGCAATGTGAGGAGCTTGCCTCTTTTTTTCTTAATAAGGTTGAAGACATCTACAAATGTTTTCCTGTGGCCCAAACCGGCTGCCTTGAGATATCTAATAATGTTACCAATGCTACTCTAGAGGTTTTTCCTCCAATTCAGCCGGATCGTTTACTCGCTCTTTGCGCCAAAATTAAGTCTGGCTCCCCGGCCGACCCATTGAAACCTGATCATTTCAGGAAAATTTTACCCACTATTTCTCCTCTCCTTGGACAAGTGATTAACATGACGCTTAGTTTAGCAGTCGTGCCTTCAGCATGGTAACAGGCTAGGGTGATACCATTGCTTAAAAAACCCTCACTGGACCCTAAAAAACCTGAAAACTTCAGGCCGATTTCGTTGCTACCATGGCCTGCTAAGATCACGGAGGCATATATCAACTCACTCCTTTCAGACCATCTGACCACCAATAATAGTCTAGATCCCTCACAAAATGGTTTTCGCCCCGGCCATAGCACAGAGTCGGCGCTTCTGGCGGTGACAGAACATCTCTGGACAGCGTTGGACGCAGGGCAGACATCGGCACTGATCCTTCTGGATCTCAGTGCCGCATTTGACACTGTGTCCCATGCAATCCTGTTGCGCCACCTGGAAGAGGCTGGCATTGGTGGCTCTGCTCTGAAGTGGCTTGCGTCATTTTTGTCTGATAGGTCGTTCCAGGTGATTGCTCCCCCTTTTTCCTCGCCCACTTTCTCCATTCAGCAATGGGTGCCACAGGGCTCTTCTTTGAGCCCTCTGCTCTTTAATTTGTATGTACAACCTTTGGCTGCAGTAGCCAAGAGCAGAGGACTGACTGTGGCCTCCTACGCCGACGACACTCAGCTGGTGGTAGCCCTCTCGAGCAACTCTAAGCAGGACGCCTTTAAGTTTCAAGACGATCTTGCTGTAGTTGCTGGGTGGATGACAACTAACTGCCTCCAACTGAACGCCAGCAAGTCGGAGGTGTTGCTGGTGGGTAAGGATCATGGGCTATGGAATGAGCATTGGTGGCCTACGACTCTAGGCACGCCCCCCCCCCCCAAACAGGTTGTAAAGAACTTGGGGGTTTGGATGGACGCCTCCCTCAATTTTCAGATTCAAACGAAAAAGGTGGCGGGTACCTGTTCTGGCTTGCTGCGTGGACTCAAACCGATCTTGGGTTTTTTTGACGCTCCGACCAGACAGATCATCATTCAGGCTCTGATTACATCTAGGCTTGATTATGCGAGCTCTCTGTACCTGGGGGCCAATAAGGCGGAAGTACATAGACTACAGAGAGTACAGAATGCCGCAGCTAGATCTCTCCTTGGTCTACGTAGAGTTTGTTCAGTGACCAACACTATCCGCCGTCTTCATTGGTTGCCTGTGGCTAGACGGATCGAGTTCAAGGCTCTTTGTATAGCCTTTAAATTCTTGAAGTTCGCCTCCCCTAACATTTTGACCGGCTTGCTCTCTCCTTATGTACCCTCCCTTCAGCTTCGCTCTATGGGCCAACATTTGCTAGTGGTCCCTCGAGTCAGGAGGATTCGGGCCGGAGAGCACTCTTTTCGGTATAGAGCGGCGACGCTCTGGAACACACTGCCCCTCCATATTCGAGGCCTTAGTAATTTTCTTGAATTCAGGAAAGCTATTAAAACTTTCCTTTTTCCCACGGTGTAGGCCTTTCTGGCCCCCTTCTGCGTTGTGGTCTCCTATTTGCTGTTAGCGCCGGGACGCCTCTTGGCTGGGGCAGCTGTCGCGCTTTAGAAATCTTTCAAATAGACATAGAAATGGAGCTGACTAATCCATGCAGATCTTTTTATGGAAGAATCCCTAGAAGCACCATCCTCAAGCAAGGACGCAATCTGGCGGGGTCCCTTTTAAACTTTTACATGGCAGGCGTGGCTGAATTTCTATCAAACTCTCTGGTTTCTACATGCTGGTGACCTCCTCTTTTTTCACTAGGTGGGCCACTGGACTACGGCGCCCCCGGCTCTCTTGTAGCATACAGTGAGACCAATCACTTAATAATGATCATTTCAGGACCATAGTGTTCGGTCTGCAGGACTCAATTGGACTGGATATGTTCATGGATCAAAAATAAAAGAGGTATCAAATTACGAGTACCTTGGGCTTACATTTAGGTCCTCCGTGTTCTGGTGGTATTACCTAGCTTCTCTTGAAACTACAGCTTGCCTAAAACTGTCATTTCCATGTTAGCCATGGAGGTTGCGCAATTGCCCCTCTTCTGAAAGCGTTTTCTACTGAAACAACGTTTTTTATGCTATTATACAGAGCACCGTTTATGGTTATTCAGCTTATGGTAATTCAGTTTTAAAAGCAGTAGACACTTCAGAAATTAAATTCATAGAGCATTATTTGGTATAGGCGCAGTGACTGCACAAGAAAGGCCTTCTGAGGCTGGAACTGAGCCAAATTTCCGTCACTAGACCAGCAGATGAAGCTCTTTTCAACTACATCTGGGACTGCGAACAGCCGTGCATGAACTCCCTAGCCTTGCTTATCTGAGCCAAAATAACATGGAACAAAAGGTATGTGGGTCTTATGACAGTATTCTCGGCAAAATGTGGTCTAAAGGAAACACTCCATGAAATTTTTCTGAAACTGCTTTTAGGGATTTTAAGATGCTTTGAGGTCTGGGCATTTTGAACTGATAGAATTACATTCCTGGAAGGGCCACTACTGAAAAGTCAAGTATCACATCTGAGTAGCAGTTCTGTTGCTTTTGACCGGCCACGTATGTTTATGGTCTTCAGTAAAGTATATGAGCATGCAAAACTAAAGAGTTTTAAGAAATTATTATTTATTACCCGGCAGCACATTTTACTGCCCAGGAAAATTAATTTAACTCATCAAATCTCTTTTTAATCTTACTATTCGAGCATGTTTACCCTGCTGCTAAACTAACTAGTGAGTCTTTATTTTTGTTACCTATTATAACTGTTTAAATCTGTGTATTTAGTGTATTGTGTCATGGTTTCGGTTTTATTACTGATACTTTTCTAATGTGCTATTTTTATTCAGAAATGTGAATGCAGTTTTACTTCTGAGACTGGAGTAGTATTGGTCCATAGTGACAGGAATTTAGGGTTGGAAGGAAAGGGTGAACTCTTGCCGCCTATAGTTAGGGCTGTTTCTCACCCTAGTCAACCTTTGCTGCATACTCACTTGTCCACAGACCTCTCAGATGGCTCATGCAGATGAGGGAGAGAATCCCAAGCTATTGGGGTGGATGACAATTGTGTCTGACAGCTATAACACTGCAAGAGTGCTATTGTTCACTGAGGGAATGTGCTCAGTTACCCTAAGTCACATGTCATCTAAAGCCATCCACCACCTTCCCCTTCTTGCATGCACCTCTGAATTTCAAATTGCAAATGGAGTGACAACCAATTTAAAATGCAAAATTAACAATCACGGACCCTCAGTGTTACTTAAGCCTTTCCCAAGAGAAGGTACCAAAGAATTGTATGAAATCTAGGATTTTAATGTTGCTGTTTTGACGGACTTAATAACTTTGTCTTGCTTGGGTTTTCAAAAAGGCTCCATTTTAGCTAAGGCAATGACCCATTCCCCTTTAAGGACCACTTTGAGCTAGCCACCACCTACTCTTGTTCATCCCACTATAAATACGAGCTGATCTCCCATTTGCGTTTTGACATGTTCGCTGTTAAGTGGGTCAAACTAGAAATGTACTCCAAATCTCGAACAAAGATCAGTTATTACTAGAGTGATCTGAGTCTGTGATTAATTTTATCAAAGACTTTGTGTCTTTCATCATCCCTGTGCTTCCCAATATAGTCTGTGCATGTGTAACATGATTGAACATGAGAAAAGTGAAAAAATATATATAACACCTGGGCATTAATCCCTCTAGATGTGAAGTAGTCTTATCTCTCATGTATTTGTGAGTTTTCTTGATGGTCATATTCCCAGTTCTTTCCAAAATGGATACGCATTTTCTTAAGCCTTGGAGGCATCTGCACATCTGTTAGGTAGGACACTGGATGGAATGGGTATGAGAGTCTGTAGCGTGTTTCCTTTTGCAGAACTAATCCGTAATAGATTACATTATTTTCCATTCTAGTCCTGTACCATTACTATTTCTTGAACGATTTTCTTATGGCTACTTTCATTGTTTCAGGTGGAGGGAGGATGTCATCACTAGTACTTCTGAAGTGTTGATTCGCCCTCCCCTTGTCAGTCATCTTTATAAATGTATTAAATAAAAATTAAAAATATTTTAACAACCCACGGTTTTCACTGAACATTGTTGCGTCTTTCATTTTTTAGCAATCATTGTTTTACTTACTGATGTGGCCCTTTCCAGTCAATTTAAAAGGAAATTAAACTCTGATTACAGGATTAGCAATTCCAGTTTTAAGTCATTCAATCATTTATTTCACTGACTTTCTTTGAGTATTATATTATGTACACCAGCCTTTTCATCAGCCGTTTTTCCATCCCAGTGATACTATAGCTCATTTTTAAGCACTATCATTTCTAAGTAATACACTTTTCCCCAAATTTCTCAACCAAGAAATTTTCCCAGGGGTAAGGAAGGTTTTGGAATTTTTCCATTCTTGTTCTTCCCCATAGCAAGGAGATGTCAGAATGGCTTGTGCTGTTAAGTTAGCAACATCACTACTAGAAGCAGTGTAGTGACTATAATACGTTAACTATTAGAGAGTTAGTTCTGTTTATTCTGTGTTTCACAGACACCAGGATCCACAGCTTCTGGAGTGTTTCTGCACTATTTTGTCTGTTATTTGCAATCGTCTTGGAAAATGTTACTTCTCACTCCTTTGGGCTTTCAACACTGAGGCACGTAAGAGGTCTTTGTCTGTGACTGACTCTCACATTCAACAAAACAGGATGTGAACGTTTTCTGCACTCTGTAGTATCTACTAGAGCATTCCCTCAAAGCTGCAGTTTGCCTCAGCTTGAACGTGGGTCTCCAATATGAGGTCTCATCCATTTTTTCTTTTTCGGCCAAGAAACATCATGGCAGCAAATAGTATTTGGACAGTCGGGATTTTGATTGTTCCAGATATGGCAAGAAGGATCTGATATGCCAACCTTCTTAAGCAGAGACTGCCATTCAGGGAGAATCTTGTCTCACAAACAGGTATTGCATCTGAACTTGAGACATCAACTCAAAGGTTAGAGACTGAAAGGCTGACCTTGGGTGCTTAGCATGGCCAAAGGAGGTGATGGCGGCTAGACCGTCACCTGTAAATGGTGCACGCAAACAACTGAATGGGTTTCCCAGCTTGCTCTGCTTTGCAGAAGCAGAATCCGTTTGGGGTTGCCCTGCTCAACGTGTTGTAATTCATCTTATCCATTAATAGTGAGTACCTTAATATAAGCATCTGAGAAGAATATCTGGTGTAATTATGTGCCTTCTTCCTCTTGCAAGCAGTGTCCTCTCTTCTGACATGCCATTGTGACCATATTTCTCAATGGACTGCAGAATGCATATCTGACAACCCTGTTTGTTTATATTTCTCAAGGGAGTGGAGAACTTATTTCTCACTACCCCATTTGTGGATCGTATTTGAGATGTAAATATAATGCTGATGTTTCCTTTGGGGGCTCTCTTTAGTCTGTAATTCTCTCTGGTTACAGTCTTTGAGCACTGTGGCAGATCTATTGTCTGCTGGTTCTGACTTCCAGGCAGCCGTTTTATACTGATCAAGGTGGTATTGAGTGTTAGATCCAAGTTTCTACTTCGGTGTGTTCCACTGTTCCATATCTGTCAAAAAGTACAATGTCTTATTGGACCCCATTCCGGAAAAGCCACTATCAGCTATATATAAGAAAATAGTAAACAATTCCCCAGACTTACTGCTCAAGGTGAGAGAGGCATGGGAATCGGACGTGGGATTATTAGAAGACGATGACTGGGCCGAAGCGGTGCAAAGCCCAAGAGAAGTGGCAATTAGAGCTAGGTTCAGATTAATACAGTTACGGATCCTGCATAGATCCTATTATACCAGTGTAATGTTGTTTCGAATGGGTAAGATCACGACAGAAGAGTGTCAAAGAGGGTGTGGTCAGAAAGGGACATTTTTTCACACTTTGTGGGAATGCCCGATAATCCATAGATACTGGACCAGAATAGCGCATATTCTAACCGAAGTGATTGAACAGCAGGTCCCTGTAGACGTTAGATGGCATGTATTGTGTGTGTCCGGAGAACTGACCTGGCCTAAATACTCCAAGATATGGCTGCAAGTAGCAGCAATGGTTGCTAAACGAAACGTGGTTAGAACATGGGGGGCGGCCCAACCGCCACTGGTTTCCCAGTGGAAGAAAGATCTGGACTGGTGTTGCATGGCAGAAAGAGTCGTGTATGAAGGCCGTGGCTGCCCCACGAAATGGAGTAAAGTATGGCAGAAGTGGGCCGATTACAGGGGATTAGGGGAAGGGTTGGGCAACTGAGAAGGGAAGGACTCGGGGTGGGGGGGATCCATTATATTGCAAACTATGAGGAATGTACACTAGATTGTGAACGTTACTGAGAATATGTACTTTATTCCAACAATATGATGATGACAATGTAATGCTGACTTTGGTTTAATATTCAAAATAAAAAAATCTTTTAAAAAGAAAAAGTACAATGTCAGCATTTTTAACTTGTACATCCTTTAAAGGTTATAATATAGGTTATCTTGGTTGGACCTAATATGAGCTGTCAAGTTACATGTGGGGAGATCCTTCGTGGATAGATCTCATTGGACCTGGCCCTTGTTGCGGGGTCATCCCCAGCTTTTTGTCTTCTGTTGCTGAATTTGTTTTTGTTGCCATTAGCACTCTATGCACTTTACCCCTGCTAACCATTGCTAAAGTGCTTGTTCTCTCTCCATAAAACATGATAAAATGTACCTGCCCATAATTGGCACATTTAATTTACTTGTAAGTCCCCAGTTAATGGTACTGCCTGTACCCAGGGCCTGTAAATTAAATGCTACTAGTGGGCCAGCAGCACTCATTGTGCCACCCACTAAAGTAGCCTTTTAAACGTATCTTAGGAATGCCACTGCAGCCTTTAGTGCAGTTTTAAACTGCCATTTCCACCTGGCTAAATAAACCTTTTGCCAGGCCTAAACCTTACTTTTTAAAACTTATAAGTAACCCCTACGGTAGGCCCTAATCATCCCTATGGCACGGTGCATAGTATTTAAGAAGTAGGCAATGGACATGTGTGGTTATGTTTTACATGTCCTAGCAGCGAAAAACTCCAAAAGTTGTTTTCACTGTAGGAAGGCCTAACACTGGGTTACCTTATTAAATTTAATAAGTGCTAACTTCATATTGGGAGCAGGTAGAGATGTGCTTGTTACACTCAAATGAATTGTAATTTAAAATCATCTTTAAAGGTACAGTCAGATTTTAAGTTACTATTCTGAAAATGCCACGTTTAGAAAGTTAAACAACTAAAGAGGGTTTGGCCCATAATCAATAAGGCTAGGCCAATATTATAAGCACACAACAACACACATGCCAGTACTGATATCAGTTGCTCATCATTTCATTTCATCACACATGACACTTGATGTGACCAAAAAACATAGTTTTTATTTCTTTTCTTTTTTAATTTTAATTTTTAACTTTTATGCCATCAGGTACATCTTAAACAACATAAAAAAAGGATATTTACATTTCCTAAATTCATAGATTATATTACAATGTGCTCTTGAGATTCTCACAAGTCACTGCAAAGGAAAAGAAGAAGAACAAAACAAAAATCAGCAAGCATTAATTAACCCATTCCTATCCCGCTTGTCGGCTCCCCTCGATTTCCTTCAAGCCAGTCTGACATCGGTGCCCAGATCTTACCCCCTTTCACTCTAGCTCGGTGGCCCTTGTTTTTATAAAGTGCCATTTCAAGAGTATATATGCTCAATAAGCGATACAGCCAAGCTGTAAATACTGGGGGTTCCGAATCCTTCCATGCAGTAACAATTAATAATCTTGCTACCGCAATTGTAACAAACACAAAATCCCGGTGTGCTGATGATAGTCCCATTCGGCTATCGTTTCCAAATAACATCAGTGGCGCGCTAATATTAATTGCATGATTAATTGAATTTTCCCAGAATTTCTCTATTCCCTTTTTCAATAAAGTCAAAGATTTACATGCGTAAAACATATGTATAGTATCGGCTGGGCTATGCTGACTTCTAGGGCATTGATCAGATTCTCGTTTCCCCCAGCTAAAAAGTTTGGCTGGTGTATAATATAAATTTAATAGGGTTTTCTAATGTTGTGCTTTATGGTTTGCTGCCCAAAATATTTTTCCCTAATTCTATTGACATATCTAAGTCTATATCATTATCCATAATTTTTGATGCCCATCTCGTCTCAGTTTTACATAAATCATCAGGTAATGTTTCCATCAGCATATTATAATAATCCCCAATCCGCCCATCCCCCCGATACACCTTATCCATTAGGGGTATTAATAGAAAGTTGTCCCGTTTTACAGCTACATTTTTTAACCATCCCCTTATTTGGATATATTTAAAATACGATGTGCTATTAATTCCAAATTTTTGAGCTAATTCCGGGAATGATAGTATTTCCAAATTATCATTGATTAAGCTTGCCACCTGATGTATACCAGCCTGTGCCCAAGTTCTAGACATAACATCCGATATTTCCGGAGGAAAAAACGAAGAGCCCCATTAGGGGGTATATCTACTACATTTAGGGATTTTCATAATTGAACTTACTCTAACCCATACCCTTCTAGCTGCTTTCACACACTTAAAGCGAACCTTTTTATAGTAACTGGGCTCGATTTGTCTTAAAAAAAAGTCCTGTTGCTTCCCTCCCAATCGCCTGATGATATATCGATGGTAAGCCGTCCTCCCGTGTAGAGCTATCTGCCCCAAGCAAAGCACCCATTTGTTGCAGACAAACTGCCCAATAGTAAAAAAGTAAATTTGGTGCAGCCCAACCACCTCTCTCTCGCGGAAGGGTTAGCGATTTTAAAGCACGACGAGTTTTTTGATAACTCCATATAAAGTTTGAAAAAATAGAGTTCATTCTCTGGAATGCATTACCAGGTAGTTCTAAGGGGATGAGCGGAGTAGGTATAAAATTCTGGGAAAAATCTTCATTTTTAAAACATTTACTCTCCCCACTATCGATAAGTGCAGCTTATCCAACCGTCGGAGCTCTGAGGTAACCTCGTCCAACACTAAATCAAGATTATTTGCCCATAGTATATCTAGGTCTGGACCTATCTTTACCCCTAGATATGTTGCTGACTCTGTCCGTCGCTGATCCCTTAAATTGCATTGTTCTGTGCTAATTATCTGGGTCTTTCTCTTGTTCAGGCAGTAGCCTGACCTGCTCCCAAATTTTTCTGCCATGCTCTCAAGTTCTACTATTGCCGTTATTGGGTTCGGTGTGACCACCGCGATATCGTCCGCGTAGGCGAGTACCTTTGTCTCATAGCCATTTGTTTTAAAAGGTTCAATCGTCGAATTGTGAATTATCTGATTGATGAGCGGATCAAGATATATGGCGAAAAGAATAGGGGAGCACGGACATTCTTGTCTAGTGCCTCTTGCCACCACTATTGGGTCTGAAGTCTTCCCCATCACCTGTAGTCTTGCATAAGGTTCATGATACATCGCCTGAATAGCCGTAATTATTTTGGGGCCAAATCCTCTCTCCACTAAGGCTCCCCACAAATATTGCCATGTCACTCTGTCGAAGGCTTTCTCGGCGTCCAAGAGGATCACAGCCAGTCTATCTCCTCTAGTGTCTGCTATATCCAGCAGAGAAACCACCCGTCGTATATGGTCCGTAGTTCCTCTGCCGGGTACAAAGCCATGTTGCCATGGCGAAACCAGACTGGCTATGACCCTCTGAAGCCGAGTCGCTAAGATTTTAGAATACACCTTCGCATCTGAGTTTATCAGTGAAATGGGGCGGTACAAACCAGGCAGTGTACTTGGTTTCCCCTTTTTATGAAATATTATTATGTCAGTTTCCTGCCAAGATTTGGGAGGAAGTCCTCGATATTGAACATCTAAAAACAGATCATGGAGTAATATAGCCAGATCGGCTTGGAGTATTTTATATACCTCTACTGGCATTTTGTCTGGGCCTGCGGCCTTCCCGGAAGAGAGGGAGTTTAAGGCCGACACGGTTTCTTCCAGCGTGAACTCTTTTTCCAACTCGGAACATATAGCGGGATCTAATCTGCTAAACTGCGGGTACTCCTCTATGGGATCTAGTTGATTATAGCTAGGATCCGCCTGATACAGGTTATTATAGAACTGTTCAAAAACTCCCATTATTTTATCAGAATTTGTTTCCACCCTCCCCCCCCTTTGCATTTTTAATTTCCGTTATATTATTACGAGAGACCTTTTGTCTAGTCCTAAGGGCCAAAAACCTACCCGTCTTTTTGCCATACTCATATAGCTCTCTGCGATGTGCTTGATACGCCTTCGCAACTTGTATCTGGAAAAAGCTATTTAGCTCTGTTTTTGTAATAATTACCTGATCTTTAACCACAGTTAATCTATCTGTTTCTCCCAAATGTAGCAGCTTGATGTGTTCTGTCTCTAACTGAGCCAGCCGGGTCATACGGGAAGTAATTTGACTCCTCCTCAGCTTCCGTTGCTGGCCTACATAGCTTATTATTTCCCCCCTTAAACACCCTTTATATGTATCCCACACAATCGTACGAGAAGCACTATATCGATTAATTTCAAAAATTCTCTAGACCAATTTTTAATATATTTAATAAAAATCCTCGTCTACTAACAATTTCCTATCAAAAGACCATGATCGGAATTCCCTTTCTGAGCCTTGACCCGTTATTTCTAGTAAAAGTGGGTTGTGATCTGAAAAAATTTGAGGCATCTTTGTTATCTCAACCACCCCTAAAATACTTGCTGAAACCAAAAAATAATCTAGACGAACATACTTTTGATGGGGGCATGAAAAATATGTATACCCGGGATCCAATTTGTGCTTGGCTGCCCAGACATCTACCAGACCATGGCTGGATTTAAAGTTATTTATAGCCCGGTTAACCTGGGGTTTTCTACCCTTATACTTCAACCCAGTCTCACTTGAGATCCCAAAATGGATATTAAAGTCTCCACATATTATTAGGGGTTTGGCCATGCAGCCAGCTCCATCTCTAACTCTTGCCAGATCTCGGGACCGTCCTGATTTGAAGCATATATTACCACAACCGTCATCCCTGTATTTAAAGTAACAATTGCCCATCGACCCCATTTATCCGCCAGAGTACGTTTGGTAATTGCCGCTTGCCGTTTGATAAAGATCGCTACTCCCCTAATCATGGAGGTCTGTGTGGAGCAAACTACCAGGTCGTATCCTGTTAACTGAAGGACACCCCTATTATTCTATGGGATATGGGTCTCCTGTAGACAAATAATTTCAGGATTAATAAAGCGCAAGATCTCGAATATCTTAGCTCTTTTTGTTCTGTCATTCAGGCCTGCCACATTAACTGAACAAATCCGTAATTTATCCATACCCTTCTCCTAACGTGAGCCATCTGCTTAGCCTACCTTTCCATTTTTGATCCATTTTTTCCTTTCCTTCGTTTTCTTTATTGCTGATCCCCTCGTTTTGATGCACCAAAGCCGGCTTTTCTTCCCCTTACTTGCAGTCCCAACCCACCCAACCTTCCCCCACCTCCCCTGACCCCCTCCCGCTTCTCCCACCCTTCACCCCACCCTTGAAAGCTGCTAGACCAATGGTCTAGGTCGGGTGGTACAGCTCTTAGTATGATCCGTGTGTCCCCTCCCATTTTTCTTTCCTCCCCATTTTTCTCCCCCTTAGTACATCCAAAAGTGGCCATATTTCCCTTATTAATATAACAAATATACTTTTCCCCACACTCCTATGCCGTATAGCATCCACCACCCTACTGCCCACCATCACCAATACCAGTGCGAACTAAATAATAAAAAACAAGCAAAATTTACCAACTTCGGCAATAGCTAAAGGAAAGAGAAAGGGAAGAGAAAGGAAATCCCTTATCAGTCTCAGTCAGTTTCAGAAGCCTATATAGACTCAACCTTCTTAGCCTTTCTTGTTTAGTTCATCCAAAAACTCTTTCGCTTTAATTTCTGACGTGAAGTAGCGAGCACTATCCCCAAATATAACTTTTAGTTTTGCTGGGTTCAAGAGGTAAGCCTGGGCCCCCCTTTCCTGAAAAGAGTTTATCATCTGACGTAACCTCCAGCGCCTTTCGACCGTCACATGACAGAAGTCAGGTCTTGTCAAAAACTCAACATCATCCAGCCGACATTTACGATCAGGTCTGGCTTTCTCGAAGATAATCTGACGAAGGAGATAATTGCCCAAAAAAATCAAGGACTGCTCGAGGTCTGGTGTCTGCACCTGTTTGCTGTTTCATCACCAAAGGGACCCGGTGTGCTCGTTGGATTTCTTGGGCCCAATTCCAACCTTCGACCTCGGGCAATGCCTTGGCTAGAAGATCAACCATATAGCGTCGGATATCCGTACCCCCTTTATTTTCAGGGATGCCCAAGAAACGCAAATTGTTTCTTCGTTGTCGGTTTATCTTGCTCTTCGAGTTTCCACTGCACATCTGTGAGTCTAGCTTCATGTGATGTAGTTTGCAGCTGTGTTGATACCATTTCGGTCTCCATAATACCAGTTCTTGTTTCAAGATCAGTTAGACGATCCAAAATTTCACTGCATGTTTTGGCGATTTTGCGAACTGAGCCTTGGACTTTACGAATAGCGGCTTGAGAGCGCCTGCTATCTTGTCTAGCCTCCTCGCGGTGGGCCATGACTGATTGTAAAATTGCGTCCAACGTTGCTGAGGGCACCAGTTCTGTATTAAAGGGAGACTTAGTTATATCTCCCACTAGCAAGCTAGAGGGTGAATAATCCCAGTTAAGATCTTGCTCCCCCTTCTTAGTTCGAACTAAGTGTGTCGCTACTTTCTTTGCCCTTCGTAGAGTCGCAGCGGAATCTCTCCCACTAGTGTCATGGGGGCTATGTGACCAAACAAGTGTGTAAAAATATACTATCCGGCTTACCCCCCTTTGAAACTTTGTTAAGGACTGTTAAACAGCCAGAAAAAATTACGTTGGGTGCCTAAATAGTACACTGTCTGCTCGCTGCCCTGAATAAGGTTGTAACAAAACTCAGCACAAAAACTTCAACCAGTACTGAACTCGAGCTCATTGCACTTGTTATGTGGAATTTGTTTTTGTCATGTCTGTGTTATGTCTAATGATATAATTTGTGGTGTTAAAAACATGTCTTATGTGTAAAATCAAGTTTGTGGTCTGTAGAAAATCTGTTTCTATATGTTGTCCTTGTGATAACCGATAAACTTCTAAAAACAATTGAATTTTTTATGAGAAATGAATTCTCAAATTGATTGAAAAGAAAGTTGGCATTTTTCTGCCTAACCCAAAAGTGTCTTTTTGCCAGTGTTCTGTGTCACATGACTGCGAATGGCTCGCCTGTGGTGCTTTGTGTATTTATCCTAGACACAGTCATAAAAGGGACTTGGGTGTGAGTCAGGGTGTTCGTCGCAGGGTGTCCTGGGGGTTCTAAGGGCTTCCTGCCCAACTACTGACAATGCAGCTCACTTCTAGGCCTGTCTGTCTTTTGTTGAACTTAGCAAACACAACAAGATGGTGGACACAGTGCTGAAACTTTTCAACAACTCACTCCTAGTCAGAGAGCTGGGCATAATCCATCGTTCTTTTGCTCACTATGCCACAGTTTGGTTGAACCTAGCCAGTTCAGTTTGGTTAACCTAGCCAGTTTGGAGCCAAACCGAGGAAAGGGAGAAGATTAGACAAAGGGGGCATATTCCACCCGCAGTGCTATCACTGAGGGATAAAGGTGACACTCTCAGAACCTGAACTCAGAACACTCCTGAACCTGTGGAAGATTCAGAAGGACTGCCCTGCTGCTGGGAGGACTGGCTTGCTGTCTGAAGGAAGGAAGATTGGATCTGCTTGCTTTGATTTCAGGCTACCCAGAGTGACTCCAAGGGTCAGTTAGCTGACCCTCCTGTGTGAGCTTCAGGGACACAACAAGCCTCTAGAGGCCTCGCTGCAACTGCCCAGCTGACCAGCACCAAGAGCCATTGACCAATCTATCGTCTATCTTTAGTAGCTTCAGCCAAGAATCCGCCTTTGTTGGCTGGCCCACCTCTAATTCTTTGTGGAGTGTAAAAGAGTACACGTAAACAATGGTAATTTCATACATTTAGTCTCCAGATCCATAAGATACCTCAACACCTTTTCACATTTTTTCTTGGGGCCTGAACGTGCTTCTCACCTTTCTACTGGGACATCCAGTTGAACCTTCGACTTCCTACCCTCTAAAATGCTTTACATGGAAGGTGGCCATCACATCTTCCAGGAGAGTAAAAAATGATCCAAGCATAGATCGCTTTTTCTTCCATTTACCCTCTCTTATAAGGGTAGCGGTCCTCTGGCAAAAAACATACTTGCTTCCACAAGTAGCAATAGAATTCCTTACATCAACGAACAATTGTTTGCTTTCCTTCTTCCCACCTTGTCATCCTTCCAAAGAGGAGGAAATATTAAACAGGCTGAATCCCAGAAGGGCTCCTAGCCAAGATTTATACTGAATGGAACTCTTTAAGGTGGATGAAAATCTGTTGATGTATTTTAGGGGATTGAACAGTGGTAAAGCAATCAGCAAGCCATTTTTGTCACTGTCAAAAATTGTTATGAGATAGCGTGTAAAACCTCTCTGAGGAATTTTCAAGGCTGCTGTACAAGGTGATCCCCAGCGACATCCCCCCTAAAGAGGCATACTCTTATTAATTCTATTTATAATGCAGCTATTTACATTTGATACACTCTTTTTCCAAGCACTTTTGTCTTGTATCAAATAAACGTGAGCAGAGCAATACTCAGATAATATCTTGCATTGCATGTGCCATTGGAACTCCATGGATTATATCAGAACATGTGCCACATATATTCTGGACATTAATATGACATTTTTGATTGAATATCAACTTTATCTATTTCCAGTTTATCGTTTCTTTGATATGATTAACTGCAAACATTTTGACATGTTTGCTTGTGCTTTGAGAGTGTGACAGTATGTGTACTATGTCTACTACGTAGTATGCTTTTCTGTGTTTATGTACTTTGTCTCTTTAAATCCTAATTATCACTGCACGCAGCGTCTCAAGTTCCGCCTCTTCATTATATGGAGTGTCTCACATAAATGATTGTGCTTGGTGGGCCCCGTATAACTGACATTAGACCCGTCTACAGAACGCTATGTTTAACCACCATCTTTCAATGAAATATATTTCACAATAAATTAATACAATTAAATGAATGGGATGGGAGAACTTTTGTAAGAGGGCTTCTTGTCCCATCTAAGGGATCCTTTGTACTCGGCACAATTATCGATCTAATTCACAGCACCATCACTCAGACTAAGTGCGATCAGTTTGAGGCCGTTAACCAGGCGATTATAAACCACAGAGAGGCTCTCTTGCCTTACACAGTGGACATACACAGCACACGCCTATTCTGTTGACGGATATATGCACGTGAGGAGGCCTTACCTTTGTAGGCACCTTTTAGGCATCGAACTTATATTTGAGGAGGTCACACTGAGAACAATGGCAAGTGAATGGACTGATTTCTACTACAAAACACAAAGGCTGACCCAAGAGAAATGAAGACTTAGGGCCTGATTTAGTTGTTGGCGGTCTTCCCGCCGGCCTGCCATTGCGATGGGGCCCGAGTACTCCGACAAGCTGACTGCATCCCGACTGCCGTATTGAGATGTACACGCGATACTCAGAAGACCGCCAAGCCGACGGTCTTCTGTGCTGCCTCCATTGCTGTTGTGACGACAGGATCCCACCGGTGTAGATGTTCCCTTTGGGCTGGCGGTGTGCTGCTGGCGGAGTCCAGACGGGGGCAACAGCAGTGGTGGGGAGACAGGGAAGTCACATTTATTTATTTACATAAAACATATATACGTAGTGTATGTGTACCTATGTGTGTGTAGGATATGTGTAGTAATGTGAAAATGTACTTACTGCTGTGCACACAACCAACATACACACACCATACCCACACACCACGAACACCTACCTTAGATTCCGTTAAAATGGGGTGCCGGTCCATCGCAGTCAGGGTGCAGCAGGATAGGAGGGACCAGGACAATGGCGAAGAGGAGGAAACTGCATCCCGTACCCCCGCAAAAGGTAGGTATTCACCACTTTTCTTACCTTTCCACCGATTCGAAGTAGGAGAGATTCCCATCGGAATTCCTCTATAAACAACCCAGATCCAAATCTGGAGAGCGGAAATCCTAGCTACAGTCCCTCTGCCGCCTGCTGCAGCCCATCCCTCTGTATGGGCGGGGAGCGAATTCCTGGCAGAGTCGGCGGGACCGAGGTGGTCTTCTCTCCCATTGCCAACCAACATCTAAATATGGCGGGCGAACCACCAGGTTGGCGAGCGGGAAGACCGCCAAAAAAGGCCACTCTGTCGCGGTCCCGCCAACATCTAAATCAGGCCCTTAGCTCCTATGAACTACCTCAGTGTGCAAAATGGACACTTAAATTGTGCGTAAATACCTTAATGCCAATGACTACAAGGACTGTGTAATACTTTATGCACTTTCAGATTGTTTTGTGTATGTTAAAAGTTATATGTGATCTACAGAATGAGTTAAGATGTACTTTATAATAAATCACGTGATGATTCTTCCGTAAGACGCAACATATGTTTCCATACTGGTACCAGTTTCAAATCTCTCCAAGGTCTGATAAAGAAATACTAAAGCATCCCTTCGCAAACATTCGTGTTACGTCGCCCAGTAATGACGTATACAATACAGGATTGCCATATTTCTAGGTATAATCAATACCTTAGGGAACCCTTTGCAATATGTACATATTAGATCGAGCACCACACTGGTCAGTCACACACGACACCAAAACGATTCCCACGTAGACCACTCTGCAATACAACATCCGTGATGTTGCTTGTTAATCGTCCACAAATGTGCTTCGGCACTTTGTCAGGGATACGAAGCGCTATATAACTGCAGTGTAATTACCATAATCATGATGAATATTTTTTCAACGTATTTGAGACCTTATCATTTGAAGCAAGTCTGTAATCTTGGAGGCAAAAAGAACACATCTTCTTGCCTTTATAATAATGGCCTAATGGGATTCTGCAAACAAATTCTTTTAAAGGTATAGTTACTGTTTTTTCAGAACTGAGTTTACCCTCGAGCTAGACATTCCACACAAACACTGTGTCCAATTTTGTCTTAACCACTCAACAGTCGCCTGTCAATTGGTAAAGCAGAAACCCGAATAACATGAATTCCCAAGCCCTACATACTAGTGTAAGCAATTATCTTGTTTCACTTGTTATCCACTTACTATTGAAATGTCACCAAGATTGCTATTTTTGGGCTTCTGCCGTAGTGGAGGAAGGCAAGTTATGCACATGCGCATTAAAGGTTTATAAACGTTCTGGTCTTTTTATCCCAGGATTCCTCCAAAGGGAGTTTTCAGGGGTACCCAGTAGCTAGGTTCGCATCATTTGGTTCAGAGTACAAGTAGCTAAAGCCAAGTGGTTCAAAGCACAATTAGCGTCAATGAAAAGTGAGAAAGAAAAATAGACTCCAAGAAATACGAAACAGTAATACAAAAAAGTAAACAGAAAGGGGGGGTTAGGGTACGAAAGAGGTGGGTTGGGGAGGATATGTTGTGGGGTATTGAACAGAGCAGAGATGGGTGATAAGGGGTTAATCATGATGCACCCCATCGCAAGAAGTAAAAAGGAGATAGCAAAAAGGTGGGTGTACTTTGCCAATTCATAGAGGGAAAGAGAAATGGGCAGGAGGGGAAGAGGAGAATGAAAAGGGGGGTGCTATAGGGGATGGGGCCAGTACTATTTAGTTATGAGAAATTTGAACAGTGAAGAAGATTTTTCCATTAGTATTATAACCATGTGATTCACGTGAGCCGCACTTCAAACTAATCACTTACAAATAATCACATAACATCCTTTTAAAGGAAGCTCACAAAACTGTGGTTTACGCCTTGCGCCTACACTTGCCTTTTAGACATAGGTTGTGCCATAGGAGTCGATGTTCATTCTTCATTTTTTCATATATTTTATTTTTACTTGTGAAGTTTGCCATTGTCGTTGTAAAAGGAGGCAGAAGTTGATGCTCAATTTGAGTTTCTGATGCAGATATGTGGTACCTGGATATTTTATTGTCTGGTAATCAATTTTTACGGACTGGCAGGTTGCGTTTTGCCAGTTTCATTCTGCAAGGTGTCTGTTACATCCGCCGTCTCTCTTGATTTCTTGATCTTAAAGTGGAAAAAAATCCAATCCAAGATTTGTTAAACTTTCCATGCACCCTTTCTAGCCACCTCTCCTTTGAACTTTTTTCTCAGTATTTAAGGTCCTGGAGAGGAGTTATCAGCAAAGGTCCTTGCTCTTCCCTGTAGCCTTACCCTGTCCCCTTTAGTGATGAGCATCCATTTTCTACTGTGACACCCACTCTAGTCACTGGAGTGGGTGTGCTCTCTGCAGCATGGCTCAGGCTCCTAGCACTGCATTATTTCTGTAGGATACCAGGTTATACTCTTGGAAAGTTCTTCAGAGAAGGTCAGAATAGAATATCGCAGTGACCTCCCGTTGATTACTACCAAGTTGTATGGTAATTATCTCATCTTTGGAAGTTACAAACACTGAAAATAGGTCCTGAGGATGGCATGAGAGTTCTCAAGTCGAGTGATATTTCTGTTTGCAAGAGGAGGTCTTTCTTCAAATCCATAGTGACCTTGCCCCAGCTATTTCCCTTTCTCCAATGCAGGCATCAGAGAATGCCACTATTATAACTTTTTTTGCGTTTCAGACATTTACTGTTAGGATTTGGGAAGTTGATGCGCAAACCTTTGTGATCTTTTTGACCCAGAATCATCACTTGCTACGTATAACAATAGAAATGGGGACAGGGCGATCCTAGTGTACATATGACTGTGGCTATGTCTTAACTCATCACTGGAAAACTAAACTCGAGAGAACCTGAAGGTGTTGGGGGGCGGAGTGTGAAAAGAGTGACGGCTCTAACGCTTTGCTTGTGATTGGTGCTCAAACTGGAAGATCAGTGATGGTGGGAACATATAGCCAAGGCCCGCCTGTGAGAAAGAGCGAGAGCTGAAAAACATGTTCTGCGGTTCATGTGTTGTGTTTTCTGCAGATCAATACCTGCAGTGGGACAGTCGGCTATACTTAATACTAGTTTCCAGACGTTTCTTTGAATTGAGGCTGCAAAAGACCGCTTTGCTTCCTTATATTTAGGAACAAGAGGGATGTAATGTGCCTGGATTACATTACAATGCCCAAACAGAAAATAACATCAGAGAAAAATACTTTTTATTGGAAAAAAGCGCTATGACTTATGAAGAATGTGGTATTCAACTGTACATAATGTTGTTTAGTCATGTTACTCTGTCACTCACTGGACATTGTTACAGATTTCCCACAAGAGAATGGTCCATGGTTAATCAGGAACATTCATAGCACTTTATCCTGCTTCACTGAGGAATCTCACTAGGAACTTGGGGTGAAGTCCAGTTTTGAGGACATTCTTGGTGCAGTGTCTTTCTGTGACTGAAAACATCAGTCAGAATTACAGCAAGATTGACTCCGCTTTCCATACTTCCAACACATTGGTAACTATATTGCCTGTATTTGACAGTGCTTAGAAACGGCCACATGTAAAATGAAGCGCTATAGTTAAGATGTAAATTCTCTTATTCTATCCAGTCTGCCCTATTTTTCATTTTAATTGTAGCAATTTTGAATTATTCGATTTTTGCACAACATTGCCATCAACTTCTAGGTCATGAACATAATCCACACCACCTAAATTTGCTCTTGGTGGGTACTTCAGTAGCCTGCGATCCATTGTTTGCACAGTCACTCCTTTATTTCTGACTCCATGCCACCATGATGTGCATTTACTGGCACGTGCCAAGCAGCATATTGCTGATGGCAGGTACTCCGGTTAATGTGCCATGCATCACCATATTGGTCTCCTAGGCCAGATATCCAGGCTCGTTCGGCATCTTTCAGTGTTGCTTCTGGAACTAGACAGTGGTTGGTAGCCTGTGTTTGTGGATCTTCTATACAGTGGTTGGTCGTCTGTGTTTGTGGATCTTCTATACAGTGGTTGGTCGTCTGTGTTTGTGGATATTCTAGACGGTGGTTGGGCGTCTGTGTTTGTGGATATTCTAGACGGTGGTTGGGCGTCTGTGTTTGTGGATATTCTAGACGGTGGTTGGGCATCTGAGTTTGTAGATTTTCTAGACAGTGGTTGGGCATCTGTTTGTGGATATTCTAGACAGTGGTTTCTAATCTTTTTTTACGGGTCTTGAAGTGGGTCCTTGGCCTGCAGATCCTGACTGGCACTTGTGTGACATGTCGCTTGCCTTCGTGTTGTAAGGTAGGCTGCATAAGCTTACGCTCTTAAACACTTTTTTATTTCAGCAGTTGCAGCAGTATTTTTGCTCCGTCATTACATCATATTCACTTTGTGACAGTGTTTTCAAACAGCTTCTCACTTGAAATGTCAGGTCGGCCGGTTGCCCCTTTAATTTTCAGCAACTACCAGCTGTTTACTGCGCAAATGAAGTTGCCACCAGGCACTGTCAAGGACATAATTAAACCAAATTGTTGCCTTTCAGCAGGGCAGAAACTTCAAAGAGCAGAAGGAGAGCCTCGCAACTGCCCTAGGCATGGGAGCGGCTGATCTGTGATCAGACCTGGACTCTGACTTCATAATATACACCGTCGACATTTGAGAAACGGCCACCATTCTTTGTAGTTCTGTTTGATCATTCGGAAAAGCACTCTTTTGGAACCAATGACGGCATGGTTTTGAATCTTAGGGAGGTCTGTAATGATTTATCAGAGCTTCTGTAAGTACACACACCACAACTCTGTGTTTTTTGCCTGTGGCAACACAGGTGCTTTGCCGCAATATATCCATTTGAGGGAAAAGGGCTACTGACATACCTCAGCCAGAAGGACATTGTAGCCTCCATGTGCTTGAGGCCAAGAAAGAATGCTTTCTTAAAAAATATTTACAGGAAGTTTTATCCCTCAATGTAAAAATTGTAGAAAAAGTAGGGGAAACAACTTGCAGTCAAGTGTTTGCGTTTTTCTCAGCAGCACAAACCACAGAAAATTGTTCCCTATGATTAATTCCTTCAGGCGTTTGAAGTATGCCGCCAATTATCCAGCCTGTGTCTGTTTGTTAGGTTGTCATTCCGTCGTTCTGTTCTCAGACGTTGCAGATCACAACAGCTAAATCTCAAGCCGGCCGCAGATATGATTTGCAGTGCCTTCTGCATTGTATTTTCAAGGCCAGCTTTCTTCCACGATCTGGTAGTTGATTATGGTGTTCAAACTGAATGTGTTGGTTTTTTAAACGGTATAAGATCTTTCAGACTGTTGTGAACCTTCACATAACATCCTCTGCTAACCAAACTGTTCTTTATAAAAATGTTCTTAAGAAATGTTCAGGCTTGCTAAGTTTCCCTTCAGACATGTCCTAGTGGTAAGTAAGATGTACCTCTTGCAAATGTCGTTTTAGGGTGTATGTCCCACACAACGTATGGGTTCGATGTGCCAAGCCTTTTTAGCAGACTTGTGACTGCAAAAAGGCAGTTCCCAATGTACAAAGGTACATTAGAAGTCAGAAATGCCTTTGCGACTGGTTACAAATTTAAGGAGGAGGTGGCTTGAAAGGACTGCCACCAACTCCTCTGAGTCACAATGGTATGTATCGATGGCTTGTACCCTCAACTGTGGTTGCAAGCCCATGATGGAATACAGACTTGTAAAAGCAGGTACCAGCCAGGCATTCACTGAGTGTAAACTGTCCCTTAAAGATAGCTTCCTCTTTGTGAATGACAACTGCGGGAATCAGGGAGAGCAGACTGATCCTGTGCACCACTTAGTCTCCCCTTGATGTCATTCAAAGAATGGCAGCTATAATTTCTAAAAGCGACCCATGTCCCTTGAGGGGCAAAGGCGGGTGTTATTTCTTCCTGAGTACTGTCATTTGGTAGATGGAAGGGTTAAGGAATGGGTGAGCAGTTTCTGTTATTAAGAATATATGTTTCTTGGCATGTACTGCCCTTTTAGCAGTGCCTGATTTACTGCTTCATGAAGGCTGATGGCAGCAAGGTGTACAGATCTCACACTTCATTGTGCCCTTGTTTTGGATATTCCTGCTTGAAGCCAGATTCATTGCTACATACCATGAAAGCCATTACCTTGCACAAAGGTTGTGTCTGCAAGGCAGGCAGAAAATAACATTTGTAAGGGATCCACCCCAGACATTTCCAAAGCCTTAGACAGTGGGCCCACTTCCCCATCTGGAAAATGAGTATAAAAGAAAGACCAAAACTTCTCCACTTTGTTCAAGTTCTTCTTGACCAGGGAATGAAGAGCCCTTCAGAGTGGGCGAATAGCTCCTGTGTGACCAGGAGTGACAGCCAACCTCCCAGAGGTGAGGGGACATCACCTAAAGTCTGCAAATTGCTGGAGAGATCGAGGGTCTGCCTAGAACCCACCTGCCTTTTCAGAGAGTGACTGGCCCTGCAATAGGAGGGATTGTCAAGAAGGCCAGCAAGTTCCCTGCATGAGGAACGCCCAGAAGAAGTTGACTACATGTGGGTGCAAAGCCAGCAGCCCACACATGTTGTGAGAGATCTTCCCGAGCAGTTTCTGTTGCAAACTGCACCAGGACATTCAACTAAAAGGAGCATTGCCTCATCTGGCACTCCTCCCATGTGCTCAGAAGACTGCTACTGTCATTGCCTAACTTTGGTGCAGGCACCCAAGAAAAGCCGTCGTTGTTGCAGATGCAGAAGCTCTGATGTGGCCTGGAGGTCTCGGATGCCAAAGACGAACACCTGCTGCAAATCCAGCTAGGAGGCTGCAACTCCAAAGCCAAGCACCAATCTGCATCTGACATGGGAGGAGGCACTTCTCAAAGAAGAGCACCTGCCGTACGGACCTCCCACGCTGATCCCCACGTATTGGCCAGTACGCCAAGTTAATTCACCACTGCAGTCCCACTTCATTGAAGCTGCTGCTGCAGGTGTGGTTTAGCCGAACACCCCACCAGTGCTGCAAGAGCAATCTCTCCATTGAGGAAGTAAAGCCGGCCTTAGCTATGAGACGATTGAAAGACTAAATGCACAGAAATACATCTGTCATAAGAACCCTAGACTTTTGCCCGGGTGACTTCTTCTTTGTGGCAAGAACTGTTGAAATGATCTACAGATTAGCCAGTAGAGTAACCCAGAGTGAAATGTACCTGTGCCTAATAAATGGCTATGCCAGTATTTAGTGCAAACCTGTATAGACATCAGTAGAACTCTTAAAACTGGGAAAGAGCACTGTAAAGTGGTTTAGCACTTCACTAAGAATCATAGAGTGCTTAGCAACCGTCTAACTGTATCCTAATTGAACTACATAGTATTTTGTTTTACTGTGAGATTAAAGTACTTTCTTTTTACTAAGATAGGCTCTGGGCAGACCAATACATTGTTTTGTCTGCTGTGTGACTGTTGGATTCTGAGCTCTTGTTCCCCAGACTACCTCCATGAGAAGCCATTGACAGCTCCAGCTAGACACTCTGAGAGTCAAGTGTGGAAAGGGGGTACTTGGCTGAGTCTGCAGAGCCATAGTAGGACAGACCACCAAGGACAAACAACCTCGACCACCATGTTAGTCACCCAGTAGTCTCTGTCCTCCTTGTGATCCAGGATCTGACAGTAGCCAACATAAACCATATTCCTCATGGCTGTGGTGGGTATTGAACACAGCACTTATTATAGGCCTATTTGTAGCCACACAAGGAAAGGCTTTTTGCTCAGTTTCTATATTCTTGAAATAATTATTTGCTATCAAAGTGATGTGTGTGTTTAAGTGCATGTGCACTCTAGAAAGTCAGTAACTTAACCTCACCTGTAATACTTAAGTGAGATTGTGTCTATGTTTTCACATATTGCTAATAGGTCTTGCCATGCTTCTCTGTGATCACTTCGTTTACCCCGCTATCATGACTGTGTTACTGTTTCCATTGAGCTTCAGACCTACGTGCTCTGAATCTGTTGTCTCTCTGGCACAATTGACGGGTGCATATTCCTCACACTAACCTTTTCTAAGTGCCTAGCTGCGAATGCATTAACTATAACTCGCGCCTTCTGTATGCACTGCTCATACCCTTACATATTATATTGTTTATGCCATCTAAAATTATAGACTTTACAAAAACACCAGTGACTGACTATGAATGAATCTTTATTGTATGATTACTTAAAATCTTATACAAAACGATAGCATGAAAAACGCAATAAATATAAAAGCAAAGGATATCATAGCTATACCGTAAAATTGTCTGATATAATTTTTTTTTTAAATGTCATTACATTAATCGCAAGGCAAAGTTAACAACCTCCCCAGGTACACCGTCATGGTGGTTTACATGACCGGTGTGAGGTGAAACAACGCTTGCGCGAACGCCAAGCTATAAGGTGCACAAGCATGCAATATTATAACGTGCAAGCATGCATGAGATTAAAATATTCAGAGCAGATGTCAATGATTGGTTTCACCTGTAGGAGCGGTGCTCTACCCGGCGCCAATTCCATGCTCAGTAGAGTATCGGCCTGTTCGACGCATGGTTGTACAGACAGCCCCACCCAGAGATTCGGACTGTTTGGCGCTTGGTTTTACAGAAGACCCCACCAAGAGATTATGTAGGATTGCTATATTAGGACAGAACTGTGTGCGAGCCCCTAGAGTGGTAGGAATCGCCAAATCCGTACTCAGTGGAGTGACAATCTATTTGGCGCATGATTGTGCAGAAGGCCCCACCAAGGGATTTTATAGGGTTACTAGATGGAAACAGAACCGTGTGCGGGCCCCTGGAGTGGTAAGACCTTTATCCATGCAGATGTGTGCCAGCGCGCGCCCTATGAGTTGTGCAGGCCCTTCAGATAAACTGTCCTTCAAGCATGCCAGTCCTCCTTAAGTATAAGAAGTGCATCATACGTAGCTAAGCTCGTCGTAACCAGTTCATATAAGATGCACCTCCACTTGAAGTTCCCATGGCCCTTAGTGAGCTTCGGCTTGTAAGTTATGGACTTTTGTCTCCGTTGCTTGGGTAGTACTTAGGGTCCTTGTTGCTTCTGCGTGGAACTTGCCAATTTGTGCGAGGGCCGTCGGCTCCGTGATGGTAAAGTTGAGCATCTGAAAGAGACACGTTAGTGACAGATTCCTTACCTTAGAATATCCCCAGGCGTCAGGCTGGATCCGGAAAGTTTTTGCGTAGCAGTACCCTTGCGCGTTGGTAGGCGGCGTCGTGCCGCTCCGCGTCCGGCGTCGGGATCGCCAGGATGACGTCGCGGGCAGTACTTAGACGCCGCCCCTGCGCGCTGACGTCAGTTCTTTATTTTTCCGCACCAGTAAGCGCAGATCCGGGAAGAGCAGTGCCCTAGTCATTTTTTGACTAAGTTTTTTGGTGATTTTTCACTGTTTTCTCGAGTCATCTCGACTCTGAAGGTGTCGGTAGGGATGCCCGGCTTCAAGCCATGCGACGCCTGTGGTCGAATGATGTCGATCACGGACCCGCATCAGGAATGTCTCTACTGCCTCGGCCGCGACCACGACACGAAGTCGTGCCCCGACTGCCGGGCCTTGCATCCGAAGGCTTTGCGAGAGCGGTCTCGAAAGCTCCTCGAGGTCCGGCAGTCGGCTCCGCGCCACGCCCGGTCACACGAGAGGTCGAGGGGCCGGTCGCGGAGTCCTCATCGGTCGTCGGGGTTCAAGTCTTCGCACTCCTCCGGTAAGTCGAAGCATAAGAAGTCGAAGCAGGCCATCGCTCGACGACTTCCCCTCGCCGGTCTCGCGACTCGGCTGAGGGTCCTGTCGGCACCGTCCCCGCGGCTCCGGGAGTGCCTGTGGAGCCGCCCCCGCATTACCCGTCCTTCCCGGGTTCGGGGGCGACTCCCGCCGAGATACAGGAGTTCCTGTCGGCCATGGCCCGCCTCTTCGGGCCTCAAGGTCCCCCCCAATGCGCCTTCGGGCCCCGCGGGCCCTGATGGGGTTTCTCCGGCGCCGCCGGCGACTCCGGTCCCGGCACCGCCTGTCACACCAGCCTCGGTCCCGGCCTCGACCCCGGCTCCGGTGCTGCCACAACCCCGATCGACGCCGGTTGACCTGACGACACCTCCACCGGCGCTGATCTCTCAGGTGCCGTTCCCGACGCCGCCCGGGGCTCCGGGCGGCGTCGTTCCCCGGTTCTCTCTGGATCCGGACACGGCGCCGGACCGGTGTCGCTCGACGCCGGCTCCGACGCCGATGAGACCTTGGGTCCCGCATGTCCCTCCTCCTTATTTTGAACCAGAATTGGAGGACGAAGAGAACTGGGAGGGGTCTGATGACCCTCTCACACAGCAGTGTGAGTTTGATCAGGACTGGGCTGAGGAGCTTGGGGATGCCAGTGGTCTGGACACCTCCCCTGACTCTGGCATGCTGTCTCCTCCTTCCGTGGCAACGGAGGAGGGAGCAAACTTTGCAACGGTGTTGCGTAGAGCAGCTGGGGCCTTACACCTCCAGTTGCCTACCGTGGCTGTCAGGACTAACATCCTGACGGAAGTGCTTCAGCCGGCGGCTACCTCCTCGGAGCCACTGCTGCCATTTAACGAGGCGCTTTCAGACGTTCTTTTGGGCACCTGGTCCAAGCCCACCACAGGGGCTCCTGTGGATAGGAACGTGGCCCGACGCCATCGCCCTGCTCCGGGCGACTGCCGGGCCTTGCATCCGAAGACTTTGCGAGAGCGGTCTCGAAAGCTCCTTGAGGTCCGGCAGTCGGCTCCGCGCCACGCCAAGCCCCGGTCACGCGAGAGGTCGAGGGGCCGGTCGCGGAGTCCTCATCGGTCGTCGGATTCCAAGTCTTCACACTCCTCCGGTAAGTCGAAGCATAAGAAGTCGAAGAAGCGTCATCGCTCGACGACTTCCCCTCGCCGGTCTCGCGACTCGGCTGAGGGTCCTGTCGGCACCGTCCCCGCGGCTCCGGGAGTGCCTGTGGAGCCGCCCCCGCATTACCAGTCTTTCCCGGGTTCGGGGGCGACTCCGGCCGAGATACAGGAGTTCCTGTCGGCCATGGCCCGCCTCTTCGGGCCTCAAGGTCCCCCCGGTGCGCCTTCGGGCCCCGCGGGCCCTGATGGGGTTTCTCCGGCGCCACCGGCGACTCCGGTCTCGGCGCCGCCTGTCACACCAGCCTCGGTCCCGGCCCCGGCTCCGGCCCCGGCCTCGACCCCGGCTCCGGTGCTGCCACAACCCCGATCGACGCCGGTTGACCTGACGACACCTCCACCGGCGCCGATCTCTCCGGTGCCGTTCCCGACGCCGCCCGGGGCTCCGGGCGGCGTCGTTCCCCGGTTCTCTCCGGATCCGGACACGGCGCCGGACCGGCGTCACTCGACGCCGGCTCCGACGCCGATGAGACCTTGGGTCCCGCATGTCCCTCCTCCTTATTTTGAACCAGAATTGGAGGACGAAGAGAACTGGGAGGGGTCTGATGACCCTCTCACACAGCAGTGTGAGTTTGATCAGGACTGGGCTGAGGAGCTTGGGGATGCCAGTGGTCTGGACACCTCCCCTGACTCTGGCATGCTGTCTCCTCCTTCCGTGGCAACGGAGGAGGGAGCAAACTTTGCAACGGTGTTGCGTAGAGCAGCTGGGGCCTTACACCTCCAGTTGCCTACCGTGGCTGTCAGGACTAACATCCTGACGGAAGTGCTTCAGCCGGCGGCTACCTCCTCGGAGCCACTACTGCTGTTTAACGAGGCGCTTTCAGACGTTCTTTTGGGCACCTGGTCCAAGCCCACCACAGGGGCTCCTGTGGATAGGAACGTCGCCCGACGCCATCGCCCTGCTCCGGGCGACTGCCGGGCCTTGCATCCGAAGGCTTTGCGAGAGCGGTCTCGAAAGCTCCTCGAGGTCCGGCAGTCGGCTCCGCGCCACGCCAAGCCCCGGTCACGCGAGAGGTCGAGGGGCCGGTCGCGGAGTCCTCATCGGTCGTCGGGGTCCAAGTCTTCGCACTCCTCCGGTAAGTCGAAGCATAAGAAGTCGAAGAAGCGTCATCGCTCGACGACTTCACCTCGCCGGTCTCGCGACTCGGCTGAGGGTCCTGTCGGCACCGTCCCCGGCTCCGGGAGTGCCTGTGGAGCCGCCCCCGCATTACCCGTCCTTCCCAGGTTCGGGGGCGACTCCGGCCGAGATACAGGAGTTCCTCTCGGCCATGGCCCGCCTCTTCGGGCCTCAAGGTCCCCCCGGTGCGCATTCGGGCCCCGCGGGCCCTGATGGGGTTTCTCCGGCGCCGCCGGCGACTCCGGTCCTGGCGCCGCCTGTCACACCAGCCTCGGTCCCGGCCCCGGCTCCGGCCCCGGCCTCGACCCCGGCTCCGGTGCTGCCACAACCCCGATCGACACCGGTTGACCTGACGACACCTCCACCGGCGCCGATCTCTCCGGTGCCGTTCCCGACGCCGCCCGGGGCTCCGGGCGGCGTCGTTCCCCGGTTCTCTCCGGATCCGGACACGGCGCCGGACCGGCATCGCTCGACGCCGGCTCCGACGCCGATGAGACCTTGGGTCCCGCATGTCCCTCCTCCTTATTTTGAACCAGAATTGGAGGACGAAGAGAACTGGGAGGGGTCTGATGACCCTCTCACACAGCAGTGTGAGTTTGATCAGGACTGGGCTGAGGAGCTTGGGGATGCCAGTGGTCTGGACACCTCCCCTGACTCTGGCATGCTGTCTCCTCCTTCCGTGGCAACGGAGGAGGGAGCAAACTTTGCAACGGTGTTGCGTAGAGCAGCTGGGGCCTTACACCTCCAGTTGCCTACCGTGGCTGTCAGGACTAACATCCTGACGGAAGTGCTTCAGCCGGCGGCTACCTCCTCGGAGCCACTGCTGCCGTTTAACGAGGCGCTTTCAGACGTTCTTTTGGGCACCTGGTCCAAGCCCACCACAGGGGCTCCTGTGGATAGGAACGTGGCCCAACGTCATCGCCCTGCTCCGGGCGACCCCCTGTTCCTCTCCCAACACCCCACCCCTGAGAGCTTGGTGGTCCAAGCCTCTGCTTCCCAAAGCGCCTTCCCTACCGCTCCCCGGATAGGGAATCCAAACGCCTGGATCAATTTGGGAAGAAAGTCTTTTCTTCCTCCAGTGCTAGCTTGCGGTCCGTCAATACCACTTGCCTCTTGGGCCGATATTCCCACTCCTTGTGGGACTCGGTGGCGCAGGTTCTGCCCCAGTGTCCTGAGGAGGTCCAGACACTGCTTACCCGCACCATTGCGGAGGGAAGAGATGCGGCAAAGAACACCATCAGATGTGGCCTTGATACCGCCGACTCGCTAGGCAGATCGCTTGCAACGACAGTGGCGCTGCGCCGTCACGCCTGGCTGAGAACCACTGGTTTCTCGGGTGATGTCCAAAACACTCTTATGGACATGCCCTTTGATGGGGTCGGTCTTTTTGGGAACAAGGCAGACCATGCGCTGGAGCGTTTTAAGGACTCGCGGGCTACGGCCAAGTCCCTGGGCCTGGAGGGGCGTGGTTTGCCGAGCTGCGGAATGGCCGCTTGCTGAGCGCGCTCCGTTGGCCGGGAACTTATCCTGAAATAATCCGCGCAATCGGAGAGCTTCAATGAGGCAGTTTTCGCACCATGCTGTAGCCTAGTGCCCAAGGATCCGAGCGACCGCCTTGGGACTCCCGCAGCTTATTGAGCGGTGACGAGAGGGTCGGATCCGTGGAGAGCGGGGCTGAGATCTCCCGTCCCCGGGAGGGCGGTGCGGAGAAGTGAGGAACTCGAGCCCGTGGCTTCCCTCATGTAACAGGCCACGGAGCTTGCGGACAAAGACGGGACTCGAGCCCTGGAGGCGGATAATGCGGCACGGAACACTGGGACATAGCAGGATCAACAGCAGGCAAGCCGGCGCTGGGCACCTCTTCCATCATCCCAAATTGCAGCTTTAAATGAGGTGAGCTCCCGTCAGCGCACTTGAGTGGCGTAGCGACTGCAGAAGGAGAACGAATGCTGCGGCGCCACTAGTAGTCCATCCGGGCTGGCACATAGCCCCTTTGCCATCCAGACAGCGGACACGGGGCACCGGGGACTCGAGTCTAGCGCGAGCAGCGGCGGAGGAAGACGACCTTGCCGGTGGTATAGCTAGCAACGGAGGAGCCCAGTTAATTGGGACATCGTCAGCCCAGAGGCCCGGGCGCCATTTTGGACTGGGTAAGGTGAGCCCCAGACACACGGGGGGACGAAGGGTGACCGCTGGTGAGAGCCTGGGGGTCTGGCAGCCAATGCACAGATAAGCGCCCGACCTGGACGCGCTGCATACACACGACAGGGCGAAGCCTGCTGCTCTGCAGCGGGGGCGGTGGGACCCTCCACCCCGGTCACATACTGCAGCCCTATTCCTGGTAGTGAGCAGTCTTACAGAAATACGCGCGAGCCGCCCTGGGCACGGGACGAACTGTGGGGGTTGAACACCGGTAGAACTCCTGACCACTGGCGGTGTTTCCCCTTGCCTGATCGGCCGCTAACGGATGTGCGGGACCGCGACAGTCACACACTGTGAGGTGAGGTGCGGCTGGAGTGCCAGCGAGGGAGGTGCGCAATAGTGGAGCGGGCGGCCCTCAAGCTGATATAGTGAAGCTTATGAGACACTAATAGGGTGCGGGCAAGACAGAGTGCCCAGACATACTTTTACACCTGGCCGGACCGCTTATAAGGAGGATCCAGTGCAGAGGGGGTGCTTCAGCTGGTGGGCACAAGGCACTGACTCACGTCGCGCAGTGCCACTACACCGCTCCCTTCGGATTGCCTACATCTCTGGTGTAAACGGCCTATAACCACATAATGGGTAAGCAAGATGCCAAGCAGCCTAAGCTGACGTTCGAGAATAAAAGATCTACAAGACTCACAGAATCTGACCCGGAGGCCAACACGGAGAGAGCACCCGAGACCCAGACGGAGGACCGGGGGAGGACCTGCGTACCCTCATGTTAGAAATGAGATCAAGCCTACGAAACATCGATACTAAATTAGACACGCTTACTACTCAACTAGATGCCGTCAAGACACAGGTGGGGGCGCACGAGACCCGCTTAGATGTGCTAGAGAATCGCACTTCGGACTTCCATGAGTTCCAGGTGGAAACAAAAGAACAGCTGTTGCATATGGACAAAGTGTTGAGTATCATTCGGGCCAAGAACGAAGATTTGGAGGCAAGGTCCCGGAGGAACAACCTACGAATTACCGGGATTCCAGAAACAACAGCCATCACCAAAATGGAGATCTACATCGCGGATTTGCTACATGAACTCTTTGATCCTCATCTATCGTCAGTGTTCGCTGTGGAGAGAGCTCACCGTTCCTTGGGAGCGAAACCTCCGGTTGGAGCTCCGCCTAGGCCCATTCTAGCCAAAATCCTGAACTACCAAGACCGAGATCTCATTCTCCGGCTAGCTAGGGAAAAAGGGTCAATCACACACAAAGGCAACAATATCTCCTTCTACCCCGATTTCACGCCGGCAGTGCAAGCGGCAAGGCGCGAATTTCTGCCTGCCAAACGTCTTTTGCTTCAAGCTCAGATTCCCTACTCACTGCTCTACCCAGCCAAGCTCAAAGTGTCTCATGATGGATCTGCCCACTTCTTCACTGATGCGAAGTCGGCCCTAAAGTTTGCCAAACATGTCAGTGGAAAGAGAACTAAGCAGACTCAAGGCTCTACAGACTTGCAGACTGATCGCTTGAGCGATAACGATTGATATGGGTATCGTATTTTTATCCCAACTGCATAATTGGCTGCAGGTGGGGCTGGTTCTGGGCGCTGTGGGTCGTTGCCCTCCTGAATATTGCACACTCTATTTGGTGATTTAGCTCTGAGCAGCGTGATATTTCGGAATTTAGATATAGATATAGTTAACATAATAGTGGTCACCGAGGTGCTCCCGGCCACCCTGCATATTATAGGGAAGTTAACCGGTAGCAACACGCCTTTATGGGAGAGCTTTCACTTGTGACTGTTCTGATACCTCGCCTTTGTTCACTGTATTAAAATGTTGCTGAGGGGGCGCGATGGGGCTAATGTGTGAACCTGCTCTAATATGATTTCTTTAGACATGATCCTCAAGCTGCTGAGGGGATCCTGGGTCCACGTAGAATGTGAGCTCTAGGGTGATACACTACATTTGAAGTTAACTGCCTGCCTCTCTGCAGTATTCCCGGCCACCCTGTGCACACAGGGAAGATGCCGGTGACACGTCGCCCCATGGGAAATTTTCCTGATTTGAGCTGTTTTTTTTTGTATATTAGGATTGTGTTTTGTTTAAAGTTGCGGGAATATACACAACCTGATTGGGGGGTTGGAGTGGGTGGTGGGATGGGGGAGAAAGGGGGGGTTTGTTTGTGTCTAGCCAGTACTGTTACGTGCCACCTTGCAACACGATGGGCGCTGTTCCGGCCCCCGAGCGGTTTTGGCTACCTAACTGCTCTTTTGGGATACACATATGTTCGCACGCTGCCACCTTAAAATGCCTCTCCTGGAACATTAGGGGCCTAAATGACTGTAGGAAAACCAGACTTGTACATGCTTACCTCTCACGCCACAATATTGATATCTGTTTATTGCAGGAAACGCATCTCAGTGCCGACCCCTCACCGCGGCTCAAGCACACCAGATGGGGACACGTATATTCCTCTATATACTCTAGTTACTCCCGGGGCGTGGCGGTGCTGATCAGGAGGGGGTTGGAGTGGAGGGAGGGCACTGTGCATAGGGACCCGGCTGGCAGATTCCTTATTGTTCTGGGCTCGCTGGGTGGGGTCCAGATTGCAATAGTTGCGTTATATGGCCCCAATGTTGACTCCCCTGAGTTCTTCCGGGACATATGGGCTAGAGTAAAGGCTACAGGCTGTAGCACTATCATATGGGGTGGCGACTTCAATGCAGTCTTGAATGATGAGTTGGACAGGCGGGGGGCTGCCCGTACTTTGCACCCCTCGGCAGGTACTGCGCTTAACGCTATACTGGAGGATGGGCCCCTGATAGATATCTGGCGCCATAGAAACCCTGACCTCCAGGAAGGAACTTGCATATCCGACCACCATAGCGCCTGGTCCCGACTGGACTACTGGTTGGTGTCGCGGGATGTAGCCACGTGGACTACTGGAATAGTCCACTTGCCTAGATCTTTGTCAGACCACGCCCCATGTCTGCTGACTTTGACAATGCCAGAGGCACCCCCACGCATGTTTTCATGGAGGTTGCCACCGCATGCTCTGTTAGATGACGCTTTCAAGGAAGAAATTAGGACGGACATTACTGACTACTTCACACGTAACATGGGCTCGGTGGACACTGAGGCCACGCTGTGGGAGGCCTTCAAAGTGGTTATCCGTGGCCAATGTATAGCCCGCCAAGCCGGGGTACTAAAAGCCATACGTGGCTCTCTGGCATCACTGGAATCTCAAATAAAAGGACTCGAGACACTGTTTTACTCCTCTAACGACACATCTGTACTGGCTGATATGAAAGCCAAATTACTTGAATACGAGGACGAAGCACGACGAGAGATTAAATTCTTGGGGAAATATGCAGAGGCAAGGAGATATGGGGAGGGAGATAGACCGGGTAGGACACTGGCTGGTATGGTTCGGGCCCCACGTTCCACTACGTACATTCCTGAGTTGAGGGCTGCTGAGGGGGAATGGTCAGAGGACAGCGGGACATCCTTACTGAATTCTCTCGGTTCTATACCAACCTTTACACAGCCACTCAACACACATGCCCTGAGGGAATGCAGAATTTCCTTGATTCCCTCGAGCTGGTTTGGTTCAGTCAAAACTACAGGGATTACATGGATCTACCAATCACGGTGGAAGATGTCGCACAGGTCATACGCAGTTTGCCCTTAGATAAAGCCCCAGGGTCAGATGGCCTGACTACGGCTTTTTACAAAGCATATGTGGAGGAATTGGCGCCGCGACTCCTGGCAGTATATGAGGAGGCTTGCGACTCTGCCATTTTGCCCCCAACGATGAGAGAGGCTGTCATAATCACCCTGTTGAAGCCAGGTAAACCCGAAACGGAGCTGGACTCCTATCGGCCTCTGTCATTGATAAATGTAGATGCAAAAATCCTGTCCAAATTAATAACTAATAAGCTACAGCCCTTGTTGCCCCTCATCGCGCGTCCGGACCAGTCGGGTTTCATCCCGGGTAGAGCCACCTCTCACAATCTCAGGACGATATTTTCGGTGCTGCACTATTTGCATCCCGATGTACAAGCTGCGGCGGTTTTCCTAGATGCCACTAAGGCATTCGACACGCTTGAATGGCCGTATTTATTCATGATTCTATCCCGGATGGGATTCAGCCCCCAGTTTTTGAACCTCATCAAATTGCTGTACACCCAGCCAACTGCCCGTATCAAAGTGAATGGCCTATTGTCAGAGCCTTTCCCTATTTCGCGCGGGACGAGACAGGGGTGTCCTCTGTCGCCATTGCTCTTTGCGGTTGCGATGGAACCACTGGCCGCCCGCGTTAGACAACATCACACGGACAGGGGCATTGGGTTCAGCACTAGGAGCCTCATAATTTCATTATACGCTGATGATGTCACTTTATATATCTCTAACCCCAGGGAAAATTTGGACCCCATCTTGCGGGAATTTATTAGATTTGGAGGCCTGTCTGGGATCTCCATAAATTGGGCTAAGTCGGTCATCTTTCCGCTCACAAATAATACCATACCGGTAACTTCCGAATTCCCCTTGAGGTGGGAGGCAATGGCGGTCAAGTATTTGGGGATTTGGATCAGCCGGGACATGCAGGATATCTGGTCTTTAAATTATGGGAGGGCAGTGACCTGGTTGGAGGAAAAGGTGGGACTTTGGAAGACTCTCCCGATCTCACTGGCGGGGAAAATAGCCTTGGCAAAAATGATCATTCTGCCCAAATTTTTATATTTGTTCGCTAATGTCCCGATCCCGCTTACACAGTCCTTTTTAAAAGGGTCAGAGCTGCTTTGATCTCACTGGCTTGGGCGGGTGGTCAGGCTAGGGTGTCTTGGGAGCTTCTTACGCTCCCGCTGGTGCAGGGTGGGATGGGGGCCCCCGACATGCAGCTTTACGCACTGTGTGCTCAAGCGCAGTATTTGCACTACTGGACGTACCCTACGCCCTTTCAGCCACATGTTGCTGTGGAGATTGACGTTGTGGCGCCTGTCCCTCTGCCAGTGGCACTATACACGCCTTATCGCCGACCTAGAGAGGGAATAGACACTTCGGAAACTCTGCGCTGGGCGTGGGATGGGCTACGCAGACGGGCAGGGATGCCGGTGCTATACGCCCCTTCCATACCACTAGCACACAACCCGATGGTACCCGCTCTGAGGGATGGAATTAGCAAAACAATTGCTGAGAAAATGAAGCTACACACATTCGCAGACTTATACATTGGCAACGAGTTCCGCCCACCTCCGGCCGCGGGCGATGGACAGACAGTGCCGTTCACCGAAATTTTCCTTTACCACCAGCTGCGTGCGGCGTGTCGTTCACTCCATGCCACCTTCCCGGCCCCTCCTCCTACATTGCTGGCCCTGGAGAACCTGCTGCGCTCCCCTTCCCCCCGGAGGCTAGTAACACGACTGTATAGACAGATGCAGACCTCGTCGCCGCTGGTGACACCCAAGGCGCTACAGGGTTGGAATTCAGAACTCCCGGAGCCATTGACGGAAGACCAATGGTCGTTCTGCTGTCGCCAGCTCACCGAGCTATCGCCGAATTACAGACTTCGATTAGTTCACTTTAAATTCCTACATAGATATTACAGAACACCTAAGGGGTTACACCGTATGGGTCTTAGGGAGGGTGACCGTTGCTGGCGCTGCGGGTCTGCGTCAGCATCCTTTTACACATGGCTTGGGATTGTCCGGCATTGGGGACTTATTGGAACACGACGTTTATGATAATTAACCAAATACTCGGAGTGTCGCTTGACCCTACCCCATTGCTGGGCTTACTGTGCCATGTAAGAGACACACGACCCCAAGTGCGGAAGTTACACGCATTATTGCTGTTGTTAGCTAAACGCCGGGTAGCAATACATTGGGGACAGAGGAGGGCACCGTCCACGAAGGACTGGTTGCAGGATGTGACATATGGACAGGCCCAACTTACCACTTTTTGGGAGTTAATGCCCCTCACTTCCAGGCCACGAGACATATGGGAACCATTTTTGAGCTGGGCACGGGAACGACAGGGTCCTGATGGTGGTACACAGCCCCTGGCTGATTCCCCCGGGTGAAACACAACACTGGATTACATTAAATTTCATGTACAATGTGACGGTATACTGTACAGTAGACGTGGAATAACATTGGGAATTCATGTATAATGTATAATGTGCATTGCAGTGGGCATGGGTGTTTAGGCCTCACAATTAAATATTCAGACGAAAAGGGAGAAGATCTAGTGCCATTGAATGTAGACTACTGGAGTGGCGGGTGTGCTGAACTTGATTACTGTTACTGTACCCGGAATATGCCGATGGTATCCGTCACAGGTTTCGGAATGTACTGGCTACTGTTATTGTTATGTTTGTATGATAAATTGTGTTCAAATATCAATAAATACAATTTCAAAAAAAAAAGTCCCTGGGCCTTTCTGCTGTTCGCCCTCCGCAGCCATCTGCTTTTCGCCCCTTTCGTGGCCACGGAAGGGGCGCCCAGTCACGTCCGCTGCCCAGCCACCGGCCCGCGCAGCAAGCGTCTTCGCGTGGCCGAGGACGTGGCTCCCGCCGTGGCGGGTCGGGCAACCAGCGTGCGGGTCAGGCCACCAACCCCGCCCCGTCCGCGGCCTCCAAGCCCTTCTAGTCCTTCCTTTCAGGTGCACAGCATGCCAGTAGGGGGCAGGGTCCGCCATCACCTTCACCACTGGCGTGCCATCACCTCGGACAGGTGGGTCTTGGACATTGTCCGAAGGGGCTACTCCCTCCCCTTCGAGACCATCCCCCCAGCCATGCCACCTCAATTCCACCGCATGTCAGGGGATCACTTGGTGCTTCTTCAGAAGGAAGTTGCGGCCCTCTTGGCCAAGAGAGCCATCGAGCGCGTTCCGACCCCAGAAGTAGGACGTGGTTGCTACTCCCACTACTTTCTGGTCCCCAAAAAGGACAAGGAGGACATGCGTCCTATCTTGGACCTCCGGAACGTCAATCGCTTCCTCCGGAAGGAGAAGTTCAAGATGCTCACCCTAGCTCAGGTCTTGACTGCTCTCGACCCTGGAGACTGGATGGTAGCGTTGGACTTGCAGGACGCATATTTCCACATCCCCGTCCTGCCGGCCCACCGGCGTTACCTGCGGTTCACGGTAGGCCTCGTGCATTTTCAGTTCACTGTGCTCCCTTTTGGCCTTACCTGCGCCCCTCGGGTGTTCACGAAAGTGATGGCGGTGGTCGCAGCTCATCTGCGCCGGGCAGGGGTTCCAGTCTTCCCCTACCTCGACGACTGGCTGCTGAAGGCGGGCTCGTCCCAGGCAGTCGTCTCCCACCTCCAGACTACGGCTGAACTCCTGCACTCGCTGGGGTTCTCCATCAACGTGCCGAAGTCGCACCTGATTCCTTCTCCACAGCCCCTTTTCATCGGAGCAGTTCTGGACATGACGCAGTTTCGGGTCTATCCTCCCGAACGGCGAGTCCGGGATATTCAGGCTATGATTCCGATCTTTCGGCCTCTATCCTGGGTTTCGGTACGGATGACCCTGAGGCTGCTGGGCCTCATGGCCTCCTGCATCCTGCTGGTCGATCATGCCAAATGGCATATGTGGGCTCTGCAGTGAGACCTGAAGTTCCAGTGGGCGCAGCACCAGGGCAACCTGTCCGATCACGTCCAGATCTCGGAGGGGACTGCAAAACAGTTGCAGTGGTGGCTCTCGAACCGGCAATGGGTCATGGGCAGATCCCTCTCCCTTCCCCAGCCAGAGCACACAGTTGTGACGGACGAGTCCCTTCGGGGATGGGGCGGTCACATGGGAGAGGCGGAGATCAGAGGCCTCTGGTCTCCGGCGGAGTCCCGGCTCCATATCAACCTTCTGGAGCTCCGGGCGATCCGACTTGCACTCAAGGCATTCCTTCCCTCTGTCAAAGGGACGGTAGTGTAGGTGTTCACAGACAACACCACCGCCATGTGGTACTGCAACAAACAGGGCGGGGTGGGGTCGTGGACCCTATGTCTGGAGGCTCTGCGCCTCTGGACATGGCTGGAACATCAGGGCATATTCCTGATGGTTCAACACCTGGCAGGTTCCCTGAACGCCAGGGCGGACGAACTCAGCCGCAGGTGCATGATGGTTCACGAATGGCGTCCTTCACTCGGAGGTGGCGCAAGGTCTCTTTCAGCAGTGGGGAGAGCCTTGGTTAGATCTGTTCGCCACCGAAGAGAACGCGCAATGTCAGCAGTTCTGCGCGTTGGAATTTCCAAGGCGGCACTCGCTCGGCGACGCTTTCGTCGCGAGTGGAGCTGCGGTCTGTTGTACGCCTTTCCGCCTATACCACTTCTACCCAGAGTGTTGAAGAAGATTCGGCGCGACCGGGCCCAAGTCATCCTTGTGGCTTTGGACTGGGCTCGAAGAGTTTGGTATCCCGAGCTACTCAGTATGAGCGTCGATCCCCGATCCGTCTGCCTCTTCGGGAGGATCTTCTGTCGCAGCAGCAGGGGACGGTCCTCCACCCGAACCTGTCCAGTCTACACCTGCTTGCGTGGAGATTGAGCGGCGGCAGTTGATTCCTTTCGACTTGCCTCCCGAAGTTTGTGATGTGATTCTGGCAGCCAGGCGTCCTTCCACTAAGGTGGTATACGCCTGCAGGTGGAACAAGTTTGTGGCATGGTGCACAGCAAAGGCTGTGAATCCCCTTTCTGCCCCTCTTTCTGAGGTTCTTCTGTTCCTTCTTTCTCTGGCCCAACAGGGTTCTGCCCTGGGTACCATCAAGGGCTATCTTTGTGCAATTTCGGCCTTCCTCAGGCTTCCTGATCAGCCCTCTCTTTTTAAGACCCCTGTTAACAGGTTTCTTAAAGGCATTACACACCTCTTTCCTCCTGTTCCGTTTATAATGCCTCAGTGGGACTTAAATTTGGTTCTTACTTTCTTAATGTGCGCTCCCTTTGAGCCTCTGCATAACTGTCCTCTTCGTCTTCTTACTCTGAAGACATCCTTTCTGGTGGCCATCACCTCCGCTCGGCGGGTGAGTGAGCTCCAGGCTCTTTCATGCAAACCCCCCTTTCTGTCTGTTCATCCAGACAAGGTTGTTCTTAGGACGTGTCCGTCCTTCTTGCCAAAGGTGGTTACTGCCTTCCACATTGGGCAGACCATCACTTTGCCCACCTTCTTTCCGCCTCCGCATCCTTCCAGAGAGGAAGAGAGGCTCCACCGTCTGGACCCAAAACGTGCGCTTTCCTTTTACATCAACCGCACACAACAGTTCCGGGTGGATGACCAGCTCTTTGTTGGCTACGTGGGCGCCAAAAAAGGTCGGGCGGTACACAAAAGGACCATCTCCCGCTGGGTCATCTTGTGTATCAAGGCCTGTTATTCTTTGGCTAAGATGGAGCCTCCTGGTGGGCTGCGTGCCCATTCCACCAGGGCAACGGCTGCTACCACGGCTTTTGGCCGCGGTGTTCCGTTACAGGATATATGTCCGGCAGCTACGTGGGCCTCGCTGCACACGTTTACCAAACATTACTGCCTTGACAGCCAGGTCCGGAGGGACGGCTTCTTTGGCCGTTCTGTCCTCCGGGACTTACTTGTCTGAATCTGTTCGCAGACCCACCACCGGGGTTGGTATTGCTGGGGTATCTATTCTAAGGTAAGGAATCTGTCACTAACGTGTCTCTTTCAGATGCACAAGTTACTAACTTGTGTAACGATATATCTGTAAGAGACAGTAGTTAGTGACAGATTCCTTACCGCCCACCCATCCTCCCCGTTCTGCAAACTGATTTCTAGGGTTAAGGACATCCCTTTCAGGGCCCTAGTATTTTTCAGACACCTATGTCAGCTTCTTGCATGGCTCTGCGTTCCTGGCGCGGAAAGTCGTGTACAGAACTGACGTCAGCGCGCAGGGGCGGCGTCTGTAAGTACTGCCCGCGACGTCATCCCGGCGATCCCGATGCCGACGACGGACGCGGAGCCGCACGACGCCGCCTACCGACGCGCAAGGGTACTGCTACGCAAAAACTTTCCGGATCCAGCCTGACGCCTGGGGATATTCTAAGGTAAGGAATCTGTCACTAACTACTGTCTCTTACAGATATATCATTACACAAGTTAGTAACTTGTGCGTTAGGGCCTCTTTGCACATTCTCATGCGGTTTTGCAAGAGCAGAGACCTTAAATATAGTCGCCTTTGACCCTGCAACACTGGGCAGCAGCAAATAATGTGCCCTGCTGATTCTGTATGGTAATGACACAGGCGACATCCCTTGTTCCCAGGCACACTGTGTTTCCAATGGGTCCTGTAGTCCTGAATTGGCAATGTGAGGAGCCTAGTTTTCAATATGTTCTGGAGGGCAGTCCTCCCCAGCCCTGCTTTCAAGTAAGGTTGACTTACTGTAATCTTGTGTGACTGGACGAGGCCATCCGCGCCAGGAATATAACTGATTTGTTCGAGGTCCTGTAGCCTTGAGATACATTTGCCCTGTTTCTTTAGCCAGCTTTTCAGGCTGGCCATTGTAAGCGGTATGTCTGTTATAGACTCATGTGGCCAGCTCAGGGTCTCATTAGCCTTTAAGAGGTACCTAGTCCAAGCACTGTTGTTGTCCTGGAAAACTACTTTTAGTGATTCTCCAATTGTGTCAGGGTCTGCCTTGGTCACCCTATGGTGCAGTTTGATGATGTCTTTTTTACATTCAATGTCCATCGCTGGAATATTGAACTCCAGCCGAATCGGAGTGCGCCTGGTTGAGTAGGGAAGGTTAAATACCTTTCGGTAAGCCTTTATATGTAGTTGCTCCATTTTCTCAGACAGTTGGCCCAGGAAAAACAAGGTGGCCGTAACTCAACGTGGGTATCAGTTTAGCTCGCATGACCCGTTCGGATGCCCTCTGCAGAATGACTTTGAAGCTTATAGTTTAATTTGCATAGCCCGTATGTGACCTTGGCCGCCTTTGCTTCAACCGCCTTAGCCTGCAAGTTCGACCTCCCATTATCTGTAAATAGTATTCCCAGGTAGTTATAGTTGTTGGTGGTGGTGATCCTTAATGGTCCAAGATGCCATTCTAGCAGGTGCTTTTTGGGTTTATGGCCGAAGACCAGTGACATTGCAAAGTACATTATTTGTGAGAACGGAGTACATGGTAGAGTGGCGAGTTATAGTTAATGTATTGTGTCTACCGAGTTGAATACACTTTGTATGAAGGTGCACAAGTTATAATAATTTGAATGCGTTACATAAATTAAATTAATTGTATAAGTATAACTTTAGAATTTCTACATTTTGTCTAGTTTAATTTTGGTTTGTATAGAAAGAATAAATAAAGTTATGGTAATTTAAAGGTGATTCTTAAACTATAAATTCAAGGTATAACTTATAACTAACGGATTTCTAATGTTTGTGTAGTTTAAGCGTGGTTTGTATTGAAATAATAAGTAAAGTGTTCCTAACTATAAAAAGGTTTAACCTTTGTTTTTTCCAGTGACTTTTAATGTTTTTTATTTTTAATGCAAAATGTGTTTCAAATCATAAGAGTTCAGAGTCTTTGAGTGGAGTGTCGTACAGTAGAGGAGAGTGTCGTGGAGTGGCGTAGCATACAATGGACTAAAGTGTCAGAGTGCAGTGGCATGTTGTATAGTACGGTAGTGTGGAGTGCACTAGAGTGGACAGGCATAGTGCAGAGTCGAGTAAACTGTCATGAATTGAAGTGGTGTCTTGTACAGTGGAGTGGTGTGTCGTGGAGTAGTGTTGTACAGTGGAATGTAGGGACATGGAGTGGTGTAGAGGGTTGTACAGTGTGGTATAATGGCACAGAGTGTAGTTGAGTCTTGTAGAGTGGAGTTGCATAGAGTGGAGTAGAGCGTGGTAAAGTGGAGCGGTGTAGAGTGCAGTGTCATACAGTGCCATGGAGTGTGGTAAATCGTCATGCAGCGGAGTAGACAGGAGTGGAGTGTAGTGGTGTAGCGTGTTGTACAGTAGCATGGAGTAGAGTGGACAGCATACAGTGGAGTAAAGTGTTATAGGGTGGAGTGGTGTGTTGTAGAGTGTCAGAAAGTGTCGTAGAGTGGAGTGCCACAGAGTGGATTACAGTGTTGTACAGTGGCATGGAGTTGAGTGCGATACAGTGTAGTAGCGTGGCGTCGCACAGACTGTCATAGAGTTGAGTGGCGTAGAGTAGTGTACAGTGGAGTGGCATAGTGTGGAGTAGTGTCTCATAGAGTATAGTAAACTGGGGTTGAGCGGCGCAGAATGAGTTGCATAGAGTGTTGTACAGTGGTATAGAGTAATGTAGAGTACTGTAGACGTGCATTGACTGGAGTGCATTGTGTACAGTTGAGTGCTATAGAGTGGAGTATAGTATGGTAGAGTGCAGGGGCGTAGACGGTCATTGAGTGGAGTACAGTGCCGTTGAGCAGAGTACAGTGGACTAGCGTAGAGTGCAGTAGAGTGGAGTGCCATACAGTGGAATATCGTACAGTAGAGTAACTTTCACTGAAATGGCATAGACTGGATTGGCTTAGATTGGAAAAGCGCGCAGTGGACTACTGCAGAGTGGATTGGCGTAGAGTCGAATAGCATAGAGTTGAGTAGTGTAAAGTGTAGTTCCGTACAGTGGAATAATGTATATTGGAGTGGCGTGGAGTAGGGTACAATGGAATGGCGTAGAGTGAAGTGGCATAGCATGGAATAGTTTACAGTGGAGTGGGGTAGAGCGTAATAGCATACAATGGAGTAGCGTCGAATGGAGTGGCGTACAGTGGATTGAGGTATAGAGTAGCGGCATACAGTGGAATAGCGTACAGTGGAGTATCGTACAGTGGAGTATCGTACAGTGGAGTATCGTACAGTGGAGTGGCGTACAGTGGAGTGGCTCCAACTGGAGTGGCATACAGTAGAGTGGTGTAGAGTGCAGGTGTTTTAGAGAGGTATGTGGTAGAGTGGAAGAGTGTAAAGGGAGTGGCTTAGAGCGGAATAGCAAACAGTTGCATGGAGTGAAGTACAGTGTAGTGGCGTACAACGTAATAGCGTGGAGTAGAGCGGAGTAGCATAGAGTGGAGGGGTGTACAGTAGAGTGGCATAGACGAGTGTTGTAGAATGGAGTGGTGTGGAGTGTAATGGCATACAGTGGATTGGTGTAGAGTGGAGTCGATTAGCTTAGAGTGGAGTGGTGCAGAGTATAGTAGCATACAGTGGAGCGGCGTAGAGTGTAGTGGCATAGGGAGGAGTGGCGTAAAGTGGAGAGTTGTACTTGTAACAGATGTAGCATGAAAATGGGTGAACAAAGTTGAACGGATGTAGATGTAATGTGCAGAAATATAGATTATGAGGTGTAAATAGTAAATTTTGGTAGTTGGTGTAAATAGTTTCAGTAGTGTTAAAGTTCTGTGTTAAAATACTTAATTATATATTGTGCCGCGGTATACCGGGGTAACTTCACTGTATACAGCGGTACATGCCGATGACAAGGCAGTATCTGATTGGCTAATGGCTGTCTTTACAAAACATAGTACACTTCTCTGCATTTTAGGGCCTTAGATATAGGTAAGTAGTAGGTTTTATTGTTGTTCCCTACCTACTACCACTTTGTTAACGTGGTAATAGGTAGACAAGTGTATTTATATTTTCAATATATTTTTACAATACTTTACAGAGATTTTTTTAAGTAGTGCAGTAATTTCTAGGTGTTACTGTGGTACTCCGTAGATTTTTTGTAAAGAATTCAATATGTAAGAAATTGGAAAAAAATCACTGTAGTTCACTATATTTGTAAAATATAGTGTAATATAGTGTATTTTTACGTTTTTTTATTAATTTTTAATTTTTTTGAAAAGTATTGTGGTACTCCGTACATATTTAAAAAAATATATAGAAACTTATAAATAATTTTTCCTGCCTTTTACCACTTTAGTAAAGTGTTAGTAGGTAGGGAAAAAATATAAAATCTAATACTTTTATCTAAGGCTGTAACCCATAACACAACCAAACCGTATTTTAAAACAACATGGCTGCCTTTAACTTTTGTTTAGGCATTCATTTGCCAATTACATAATGCATTGTCAACGCTATAACACACCATTTTGCGAAATTACCGCGATCACAGCTATCACTACGTTAAAATGCCTTAAAACTTTAAAAATACTTGCCCTACCTAATTGTACTATCCAAAAGGATCATCTACACACAATAATCTATATAACTGCCAAATTTCATTCAAAGCCATTTTTGTGCTTCGTACAATACATAAGTCTATGGAAAATACATTGCGAGACCTCTTGTATATACTTTAGTATATACTTATATACTTTAGTATATACTTATATGTGTATGTACTGTGTGGGCTCTGGAGATCAGCCCTAGGACTTGTCTGCTTCCGCTTAGGGACTTTTTTTTCTGTTCAACTGCCTCTATTTAACTGTCTTGATAGAAAACAAGCAGTAGAGGTCAGTAAAATACCAGAATTGCTTTCTGCTGAGGGACTTTCTTTTTTTTTTCTGGCAACTGCCTCTATTTAACTTGCTTGATAGAAAACGACCAGCAGAGGTCAGTAAAATACCAGAATCACTTTAGCATTCTCTAGATTCCAGTCCATAGAAATTGTCTTCTACGAGCACCCGTAGACAATAATATTTTTTTCAAATCTTATATTTTCAGTGATAGGTCCACCGAAGGCCCTGATTTTATATTAAAAACAGAGCTTTGGACTATACCATTTCCCGCTGAAAGGCAATATTTCTCTCCATGTGTTCCCATACCTGACCTGTCACGCAGTTTGGTGCTTACTTTACCTCCATGTTTAAGAACAGTAGATGTTTCAGCACCCAGGCTAATGTGCTGCATAGCTAAATACATATCAGGTCCCAAAGGCGAGAAAGATTGCATTGCATATGCTTGTTTTCTTTGCACCCCCTTGACCAGTCACTGCAAAACTTCGCTTCATGTGCTAAAGAACAAAAAGCTATAGGTCTGCAAGATAGACACAGAATTTAAATGCATCTTTAATTATTGCTCAGACTTCCCGATTCACCAAAATCGTCTGACAACCCACCAGTGGGTTGTGACCCACAGTTTGGGAAACACTGTTCTAGCCTATACCTCACACTTCCTAGCTCACTTAGGATTTTAATTTAACAAAAGGATCTTTCTGAAAAAAACAGTAACCCACTGAGCTGTCTACATAAAATACAATTCTGAGATATGCATGTTACATGTGGTTTGCAGCAGACGCATTAACCCTCTGCACTAATTTGTGATGAGGCATTACTGACAAGACAAAAAACTCCATCTCCCCAGCAGGTACAGTAATCACCAGAGTATTCTTGATATTTTTATTGCTGACTGAAAATTGCTGGATGCACAAGGAACTCTCCAGCAAGTTCTTTTATTCCCGCCAAATGCAGCACCACTCGAGCTCTGCGCCCGGTTTAGTGGCACCAGTTGCACCACCCTAAAGCCATCCTTGTGAGCAGGTCATCTGCACTTGACCGTGCCTCCTATTAGCAGGTGCGCTGGTACCCTTGGAAAGTGGTGGGGCGAGCAAAGTGCCCCACCGCTTCCCAAAAATCTAAATTAAACAACCCCTCTCTCCAAAAGTCAAAAACAAACCAACCCCTCCCTCCAAAAGCCCAAATAAAAACAACCCCTCTACCCAAAACCCCTAAAAAAAGCATAACCACTAACTTCATCACTACACTGCATGCATTACACATTTCTAATAAATAAAAATAAATAAAATGGTACTTACCCACAGGCTCCACACCCTCCTCGATGTTCCTCTGCAGTCTGATGCACAAATTATGATCCCCTAACCAATCCAGGCGCTGCTCTCATGCTGCTAACCAGCATGAGAGAAGCTAGAGGACTGGATGGAGCTGGTTAGCTGAACGCTCCTTCAGGCCCTGTAGGCCTGTGCTTGTTCTCCACCCAGCTGTCTACGACAGCGGGGTGGAGAGCTTCAAAGTATGCATGTCACTTTGGCTGGCGCAAAACAGCCGGACAAAGTGGCATACGCACTTAGGAGCATACAGTCAAGCCACTGCTCAGTCCTCTGCTGCCAATCTGCAGCAGCGGACACGCCCCATTTCTCCTGGCTCGGGGCTGGCTGGCTGCTGCGGTTCCCCATATTAAAAAATAAAATGTCAGTGAAATCATTTCATTGCCATTTTATTTTTCACGTTTAGCGTGGCTCGTAGCGGCCTGGGGGATCGATGCTCCCCCGCCCTCATGAAGAAACCACCACTGCCTATTAGAAAAATAGAGTAGGGAACTAGGGTGGGCGCCAGTGGACCTGCTTCTCATTGGCCTACAGTGTTGCCACCTCCTTGCCCTTGGGAAAGGTAAGGGGACACATTTCCCCCTTCACCTTTGGGACAGGGGTGAATAAAAGCTTATTTACTCCCCAACTGTTCATCAGTGTCGGAATGAGAGGCCATATTCACCCCCTTACTCTTGGATAAGGTGATGGTGGCTCAAGGGAAGTTATTTTCCCCCACCCCACGCACTTTGGCAGTGTCACTGGGTAAGGTCAATTTCCCACCAACTCACCATTGTGTAGGATGGGGTGGATTTGTGTACCTCTGCCCCTGCTGTTTCCCAAGGCAAAGTGGGACGGGGCACACACCAGAACAGGTTTAAGCATGCTGGGTGATGCCATAACAGCAGTACATACTTTACCACTGCTGTGTGATGTCATAACATCACTGTGAAAGTTATTCATGCTGTGACCACGTTGTATGATGGCATAACAGTGGTACTCCGCACCATATACAAATGCAAAATAACAAACTATATAAAAGTTTCCCAAAACCATAAGAGAATTATGGTCCCATTTGGGAGTGCCCCCAGAACACCACAGGTGTCTACACATGAAGTCTTCTCCTGGGAATCTAGAAATCTGTAGAAATTAATCCAATATGTGGGTGAATATTGACAGTGAACTTTTCACTGTTTGAAGGAAGAAAATTGCAGATATGCCTATGCCAAAGAATCTTTCCACAAATGCCAAGCTACCTCCTCAGTCCGTGTAATAATTGTAAGAAATAAATGTGAAATGCGCAGATAGTCTCATTACAAATAGTACTGGACTCCTGGTTCAGTAATATCACTCCTGGAATTCCTTTCACTATGAGGTATGGTGATTTTTGGATGTGATATTACATCATTACAAATTGTTGCCCTTGAATGGGAAATAACCTCAGAAATTGGTATTTGTGCATGGATTTCAGATGCTTTCCCATCACAATGTCCGCCAGTTTTTAACAGGCAAAATCTGTCCTGGGATATCCCAAAGGGTCAGTTCTTCCTGTAATCCAGATTCAGGTAGTAACTCCCATTTCTTCCTACGTAGACTCTGTAGACACGCACTTATTTTAGGTGTCCCGTCACGTTGACACCAGGTCACGTGATGGCAACGAGTCCTTTCAACCTAGGCGTATGGCTGGCCTATACTTTAGAGACAATATGAGGGCTTCCTGCTGGAAGAAGGGTGCCTGTTGCGTATCACTGGAGTGTTATTCTGCTGTTCAGCAGCCGTGAGCGAAGACAGGAAGGATTTTAATCAGAGGGCTCGTAAAAACTGAAGGCGGAAAACCATTAAGATGACGACACACTATGAGAATAATGTCGGTGGAATCTGAACAAGTAACAGGTGTTTACTGTTAGACTAAAATAAAAAAACATCATTTGTTACAGCAAGCAAATTCTAGAAGTGTCACAGAAAAAGAAATAAACTTACCTTTGTGGCACTAACTCAGAGGGTAACACAACCAAAGACAACCTTAACACTACAAGTCATTGGCTGGGTTAAGGCCATTGTAGGAGGCTGGCTTAGTATATGGTGCACACTTATTTAAGTGAAGCACCCTGCACTAATCCAGACAACCCTTATGGTGATTTTAGTGGTCTTAGACAACCATAGAAAGATCTCTAAGTGGTAGCTGTGGAGAGCAGCCTTCAGGCTTAGTCCAGAAGGAGTTTTAAGCAGCTTGTTTTACCAGAACTAATCATGTTGGGTTGATTAAACGAAAAAGAACCACACAGTGTAGTTATAAAAATAGTTATATTTATTATACACACTCACTAACACATTGGTATATCTCCTACCAGGAGATATCAACACAATACACACAATATTTCAAAAGTAGAACAGGTAAGTAGCACAAATACACAGTGGTCTCCAGGGGGAGACCAAACCATATACTAAGAAAGTGGAATGCGAGCCGCGACCGAAGTCGAGACTTGACCCAGAAGACTCCGAAGAGTTGGGCACCCAAGGAACCACCCAAGGTAAGTACCCAGGAGGCAGTGTGCAGAGTGGAAACACAGCTGTGTACTCAATGCAAGTCAGTGAGTAAGTCCTGGTTGCAGCTTTGAAGAAGGACCCTTCCCAGTGGACCCTGAAGACCCCATGTGGAAGATGGAAGGTTGGAGAGTCACCCCACCCGTGGATACCCCAGGAACCAGGATACTTACACCAGGGAGACCGGGTGCATAGGTGCGAATTGATGTAAGAAACGGCTGTATACCACAATGGAGGATTTCAGTGAAGATGCCGCTGGCGAAGAAGGTGAAAGAGTCCGGTGGAATCCAAGGATGGATTCTTGAAGAGAAGTACCTGCAAGCAGAGGGGACAGAGTCTATGCCACTCGGGAGTGACCAGGAGGCACGGAAGACCAATGACCACCAATAACGGAAGATGCAGGAGAGTTGGCGGGGACCTTGTCGCTGCAGCTGTGAGGACCAGGCGATGCTGTGAAAGACCAGGAGCCGTTCACAAGCTGTCCCACGTCGGAAGTCGAGAACCAGGGAGTCTGTGTCTGGCAGGAGCACCAACAAGCCTTGGCAGCAGCAACAGATGTTGAAAACTAAGAAGGTGCAGTGTCAGGACCAGCAAGGTCCAAGGGACTCACCAAATGCAGGAGAGTCAGAGCAGGCACTGAGCAAGCAGGGGAGCCCACTGAAGCCAAAGAAGACCCTCAAGAGGACCCATAGGCCAAAGGCACACGAGTCGCAAGAGGACCTCGAGCAGCTCACCAAGGATGCAGGTCCACGGTGCAGAGGATGCGGTGAGGATGAAGATCTTGGTAGCAAGAGATGCTGTAGGCTGGAGCTTCTTGTAGCCCGAAGATCTCTGGAGGACTGAGTCAACGAGCCTTGGCAATGTCAAGTCGACGCGGTGCACTGGGGTGCTGTTCCAGCGGTTCCGACGAGGGATACTGGCCTCAAACTCTGTTAGAAGACAGTGCAGGCCTCGAGGGAGTTGCAGAACCATCACCTGTGTTGCCTTTCGGAGTCCGTGGGACCTCAGGAGCAGCAGACCGGTCAGCTTCGTTATGGTGCCTGCAGATGCAGGGGAGTGACTCCTTCACTCCAAGGGAGATTACTTCGGATGTCTTTGATGCCCACAGGCCTGGAGAAGAACCTGGATGAAGCACAGGCACAGACGACGCAGAAGATTGGCAGGACGACGAGACCAGGAGCAGCTGGAGTCTTCCTTGTTGTAACCTCGGTACCAGGCAAAGTACTACAAAGTCCAAGGTGCCCAGACGGTTGAAGTGGAAGTGTTTTCGGATCTGAATCTCGCCCCACAACGAATCTGAAGAGCCACCCACAGGTAAGTCCTTAAGTACCCAAAGGAAAGGGTTGGGACGATTCAGGGGTCCCTCCCAGAGGAGGGGCTGGACAGAGGGGAGGATACTCCCATTTCCTCAGTCCAGTTTCACGCCAACTGCTCCCTGAACTGGTTTCAACTAGAGTATGCAAGGAGGGCACCAAATGTGCTCTTCAAAGCCATCTGTGGCGCTGGCAAGCACCCCCACCCCAGCCCAATACACTAAATCTTGTCTGGGAAGTGGTCACACCTCCCTGTGACAGGAAACCTATTGTTCTACCTTCCCCTGCTCGAGCTCAGCTCAGCAGCAGGAGGGCAGAATTGTGTCTGTGGTCGGCAGCAGCACTAGCTTGCTGTTAGACCTTGAAAGGCTGGTACTGGGTATACAGGGGGGCTCCCTATGGGAGCCTCCCAGTACATGGGATCCTACGTCCAACACTGGAATTGGTGTTGGGGTAGGATTCCACCATGTTTGATACCAAACATGACCGGTTTTGGTACAGCCAATATATAGTTAGACATCTCGTAATTGACTTGATGTCCACTATATGTATAAAATGGCTGACCGCACTTACAAAGCCTGGAGAATCGACTCCTGGGGTTATAGGGGGTGTCCTGCTCATGCAGGGCACCCTCACACTTATAACCTAGCACCCTGCCTTCAGGATTGAAAGGCCTACCTTAGGGGTAACTTATAGGTGTTAAGTGCAGTAACCTCAGATATACGGAAACTTATATCTGTGGTGAGTGGTGCTAGCATCAGCTCACACAGGCTGCAATGGCCGGCCTGTAGTCACAGTTTAAGTGGTCTCTCATGGGTGGCATAATACATGCTGCAGCCAATGGGAGACCCCTGGTGTACCTATGCCCTGGCTACTTTAGTACCATATACTAGAGACTTAAAAGGGTACACTAGTAGCCAATTAGGAAGATACAAAAGTACTTACCATAATCCAATTTAGGGAGAGAGCACAGTGACTGGGGTCCTGATTAGCAGGATCCCAGTCAGACTAGTCAGAAAACAGAATGACACCAGCAAAAGTGGGGGTAACCATGAAAGCAGATCCTACTTTCCTACAGCCATCTACTTTGAAATAGGCTTTGCTGCAGGTAATGTATGGCAGTGTGACGGTGGGGGTAGGGCGGTAGACTGTTGAAAAACCAGCTTGGCCTTCCGAAATGCCAGGCGTATTCTGGACGGTAGGAAAGATGCTTCTTTTTTGATAACATTACCCCTTTGTCCCTCTCGCCATGATGACTACCTCATTGAGGCTCCTGTGCCTCCAATCCCAACCCTTTCCCACAGATATAAATCCTCCCCCCCTTACTTCCTTTTCCCTTTTTGTGCTCCATTCATCCAATGGGTAGGTGCGGTGCGCATGCTCCAGCGATTTGGGCTGCCTCCGGTGTGTCACATGGTGCCGGTGTTTTCGGGGAGGCAGGCTTCTGCTTGCAGTGGTGCCGTGGGGAGGAGGGGGGGGGGTTCTTGTTTCACGTGTTCCCCATTGTTTGACTTCAGGTATGTGCTTTCGGTCCTCCGGGGACGCGTGGAGTTCAGTTTCTGCTCGCAGTGCGGCAGGATCTCCGTGGGTGGAAATGCGACTCTGTTACCCGGACGGAGGTCTGCGGTGCCTTCCTCCGGCCGGGGTCGGCGAGGATGGCTGGTTTTGGCGAGGGACTTCTAGCGTTACTCCGGATGAACATTGTGGGACCTCCATGTGAGGATATAAGTCTGAAGGGCTGCAAGCTCGAAGTGACGCCGGAAACCGCCGTAGGCCACAATGGAGGACTTCAGTGAAGATGCCACTGGCGAAGAAGGTGAAAGAGTCCAGGGGAATCCAAGAATGGATTCTTGAAGAGAAGTACCTGCAAGCAGAGGGGACAGAGTCTATGCCACTCAGGAGTGACCAGGAGGCATGGAAGACCAATGACCACTGATGATGGAAGATGCAGGAGAGTTGACGGTGACCTTGTCGCTGCAGCTGTGAGAACCAGGCGATGCTGTGGAAGACGCTCACAAGCTGTCCCTCGTTATTTTGGCTCCTCTTCTTGCAGGTTCTCGTTTACTCCTGATGGTTTTTTGCCTTCAGATAGTGTGGCTCGCCAGGTGGATGGTGGTCTGCTGCCGTTAGTCGCCATTTCTTCTCTGGTGTTTGGGCTGGCTCATATGGGGCCCTGTCAGCTCCTTTCTTAGTGATGGCTTTTGGGGCTTTGGCATAGGCCAGGCATGAGGGGTCCATTGTGTCGATTGTCCTGGTATGTACGGGCGGATGCCTCAATCACTGCGGGTTCCTCGGGGAGGGGTGGCACTCCTGGCTTGGCCTGTAAGGTGGGGATATGGCCTGTGGTTGGCCAGTCTCGGCGTCCCTTCCAGCGTGGGGGCTTTCAATTGGTTTCTGTCTTTGCAGCCGCTCCTTCCCCTGTTGTCTCCTCAGGTCCTCATGGCTGCATTTATCCTGCTGGTTGCGTTTCTACACGTTCACATTTACCTTGTCTTCAGCGGTTTTGTGGTTAGCTGTGGAGTCGTGCTTTTCTGGCTCCTGGTCCTGCCGTTCGGCCTGTGTACCTGTCCCTAGGTTGTTGCCTATGTGTTGGCTCTCCTGCTGGCTGTTCTTCATCTGCCGGGAATTTCCTTCTTCCCGTTTCTAGCCTGTTGTTGGTCCACGGGCCGCCTTTTCCCCTGCCCTGTTTCATGTGCTGGGTTTTCTGCCATGTCATGGCATCTTGGTGCTGCGAGGACATTGTTTCTTTGCATACCGTCGCCTGGAAGATCTTTGGCCTGTGGGCCTCCTGCCTGTTCTTCTTATGCTCAGCATGGGAGTTGTTTCGTCCTTGGTGTACATAGTCACATGGGGCTCTGGTTTCTGTTTCTCTGCCTCAGGTGCTGTGACAGGGCTTTTTTTGGCTTCTGGTCCCCTTGAGGGGGTCTGGTGCTCCTTCTGGACCTGGTTCCCAGGACCTTTTCATGATTTTTGACTCTCCATCCTGTCGCTCTGGTTGTGTGACAATTTGGGATTTGCATCTTGGTTTGGGGACTCTCTGGTTCCCCACGTTTTCGTCCTTGGTGTCTGTGGGGTCCTGTCTTTTGGTCTTGCTGGTGCTGTTTTTGGTGGCGGTACTGTCTGCGCGCCGGCTGCCTGTGCTTGGATCGTGGTCTTGTCTGTCTCTTTTCTTCCAGTATTTTTTCCAGCTCCTCTGTCTCCTGGACTGGTGCCACTTCATTTGCTTGCTGTGCGGGCGACGGGGCTGCTCTTCCTGGCCCAGGTGCAGATGTTCCAGGTTTCCTCTGCATGTTTGTGTGCTTGGCCCCTCTCATGGGAGGGCTCTGCCTTCACCTCTGGCTTTGTGCCGGTGGGTCGGTTCGTGCTTCGGCTTGTTTTTGAGCAGTTGGTATTTCTTCTCCTATAGGGTTACTAGGGAGGTCACCTTGTGGCTTGTCGGCTTCCATGGCTGGGGTTCGTAGTTCTCTTTGCTAGGACTCTGTTGGGCTGCCTTTTGGGCTGATCTTTCTGCCTTTGGGTCTTCCTTCTTGGGTGGTCTAGTGTCCGGCGGTTCCGACTGTGTTGGCTTCCGTTTTATACATTGTTTTTGTCTGTGGCTTGGACTTGTGTTTGCATTTTCTGTACAGTTGTCCTGGCCGCTTTTTGGCTTGTGTACATCTCAGTGAGCGAGGCATCACAGCGAGATGGACGAAGGGGTAATTCTGCGATTACTTACCAGTAATAGCATTACTCTGAGTTCTTCTCTCGCTGTGAAGACTCAGGCCCTCCCTCCCCCCCCTTTTCTGCCAGTCCAACTGTGTGGTGTTGGGGCTTGGTACGGAACAGGAAGTAAGGATGGGGAAGGAATTTTTATCTGTGGGAAAGGGGTGTGTAATTGCAGCATTAATTGGTCACAATTAACAAATCGGTCCTACACAAACTTCAGATGGTACAACACGCTGCAGCCCGGCTAGTACTAAAATGGCCTAGAAAATCATCTGCATCGGCTGCTCTGGAAGCACTCCATTGGTTACCGACCCACAAAAGAATCCTGTTCAAAATCTTGACAATTACCTTTAGAAGCTTTCACTCCTCAGGCCCCCAGTACCTTCGGTCCAGGTTTGCACGCTATTTACCATGCCGCACCCCCAGATCCTCCAACGCAAATCTATTAAAACCCCCAGCTTTCAGATGTATCTCAAAAGGGGGGAAATCAATCGCGGTGATAGGTTCCAAATCCTGGAACCAACTCCCTAATAACCTCCGTTTCATTTAATCAGAAACTCTCTTAAGGAAGACCCTGAAAACCTGGATTTTCACGGCCCTGATGCACCATGTAGAGCACTCATCTAAACCATCCTTTTCCAGCCTCAATCACCCTGCCCGCCAAACAATCCGTTACAGCGCCACGATGCTCCCCAGAGTGACAGCTGCGCTTTACAAATACCTTTTAACATAACATTAATCCCTAATTTGTGTCTCTTTCTTCTGCTTCCGTTTTACCCTTTGCACCCCCTCGCCCCCCCATACCCCCAGAACTGTTCTAAACAACTTTCTTTCATTTTTCGAGCACCGCGCAAAGAACGCTTCGGGCAATAGACATAAATCATATCAATAATGGCATAATTATGTAGTGCTTGGGAACAATCTAAACGTAAGTGTACTTAAGGTATTGTAGAAATCTCTGGTAACGAAACACCTATGGGTTGGGTGTTTGTTTTTACATTAAGATTGTTTTACTTTGGCTCACAGTTGCAAGTAAAGTTCTCTTTGTCGAGGGTGAGACTGGAACGGGTTCAGAACGACGCTCTATGCCATACATTGTCTCACCTATGTGGTAAGAAAGCATTTAGAGAAGAAATTGTGGCGATTAATATTTCACAGGCTCAACCGCTGTGTACATTCCAGCTGCGAGCATGTAACCAGGAGCTGTGTGGGCAGAGTGGACCCTTTCCTTCTTCCTTTATTTGATGTGCGCACTTGAACCTGCTCACTCCAGCCTCACCCGCTGCCTGACCAACAAAGCGCTGCAGTGTTCCCCCCTGAAGCGCTAGTCCCGTCCACGCCTTGAGCCAAGAAGAGGCCTAAAGTCAGACAAACAAAACTGCGAACAAAGTTTCTTTATCAAACCAGATGCTTTTGTCTTTTAAAAGCCGTTTCAAGTTGTTAAATGTTCACAAACCTTTATTTGACCTGCGGTCCACTGATGCTTCGCGGAGCATATGCGTACAAAAATAGAATTGTTTCCAGGTGCGTCAGTCAGGTTTCGTGCCGACACTTGCAGGAGGAACAGAAATTAATTTGTGTTCGAATGGATACAGTCAGGCAGAACTCCTGGCCTGCGCCCGAGGTCCTGTTCTCTGTCTTCCTGCTGACTAAATTGCCAATTAAGCGGGCGCATTCACAGACAGTTTGTGACGCAGAGCGCCCCAGCAAATCTGGTCTGGGGAGCCGAGTTCAGAAAGTTAGCATGTACAATACACATACACGCCAAAGGGTTCTTGTACTCCTGCCATTCCCTCGGTATCTGGAGCAGGGAGGAGGCACTGAAGGCCTCGAGGCGCATTAGGCGTGTCAACAGGACAGGGCACGCCTGGGTCATATTTACACTGGCAAATGTGCAAGTGAAAATAAACCACTTAAAAAGTGGTCCACGGGTTTATCGTTTACTGGTAGAACTGGCTTGTGCTCGTAAAAAAAAGTCTTGTGTCTATAATGCAGGATAATTTGTGGAGCTAATGTGTTTCCAAAGGCTTAGCGAATATACTTGATTGGGGGTGTGAGGGGGGTATTTTTAAGTGTCTGAGCTCAGGTCACTCGTGTGTGCTTCTGGCATCATTAGGCTGTTTCAGGTTATGGTCTCTGTCATAGATCCTGCAGGGGACATTACCACTTAATCAGTTGTTAAATTGCACTTTCCACATAAGTAGCACCGCTCTGTCTGGAAGTGGTACTTCCCAATGACCTCTAAACAACGCTGTGGCGGCTCTTTACAATGCCCTTTGGGCTCTACTTTTACCAACAAGCCTTGCAGAAGAACCCGCAAAGTCTATCCTTCTCTTCTGAGAACTATCTCTAACGTATGTGCTGTTTGGGTCATTTCTTTACTCGGGCTTTTGAAATGTTTTGTTCAGCTATCTGCTGAAGAAGACATTCTTGGAGGGAGGGCGAAGAAATAGCTTCCCTAACCACTTGTGGAAGTTAGGCTTTCAAGTGCTTGCTGAATTGGCGACCATTGTCTTTACAAACGGCAGCCAGTGCCGGAGCCTTTTGAGGTCCAAAGCAGATATCTTGAGAGCAAAAAAAACAAGCACAAGCGCGCGCGCACGCCTCGCGCGGCAGCAAGGGGAGAAAGGAGGGGGCCTGCGCGATTCCCTTGCGGGAGCGAGCGGCGCCAGGAGCGATAATTGCTACCATATGGCGCCAGCTGCTCGCTCCCGCAAGTGAATCGCCAAACGTGCACGCGTTGCCATCGAAGGCAATGGAACGCGTGCACGTTTTTGGCTGAAAAGCCAAATCGATTGCAAAAGGTCTTTTTGCCTATGCAGCGCATGCGCGCTGCGTAGGCGAGACCTAAAAAGACTACCATTCCCTCGGATTGATCCTCCACTCCTTCTATCCAGTATCCTGTGCATCTCACAAACATGATGTTCACCAATTTCAATGCTTCCTCTTTTTTGCCTTGCGACGTCCCCAACAGCTCGGGACAAGGCTCATCGCTATAAGTAGTCGCTGCTGCAGCGAACCTGTTGTTCCAGAAGATATCTAGAAGCAGTTCATAGTGAAGGGTTGCAGTACAGCTTAGAATATGTGAGATATATATGTATCCTGGTGGCAGTCGCTGCCGGGTAGTTCTAGTTAGGTCAGCTGTTCCATAGAAAGTGTTTTTTGTGTTGCTAATAACTTGGACCCCATTTGACAAACCGCCTCGGAACTTTCCAAAAAGCTGCTACTTTTTGACTAGTTTCTGCATGGAAAGTTTCGGGTTGATAGTCAAGGGGGGGCCGAAAAAAAAGCAAATTCCCCATGCATTTTCCATAGACTTCTTTAAGAAGCAGTCCCGCAAAAACTGCTGAACGGAATTACACCAAATTTGGCAGGAAGCTAGATCTTGGGCCACGGATTGTGCTTGTTTGTGATTTGGTGCAAATCCGTAGATTTTAAAATAAATTAAGGGTAAAAAATATTTGTATATCTGTACGTTTGAGTCTGCAAGAGGCTCAAGAGACTTGCAGAAGCGCCAATTTAAAAATGGAGCGTTCTGATTGGCCCAGGAAGATTTTTTTTCCCTTGAGCCAATTTGCTCCTGCAGGAGTCAGACTCCTGCGGGAGCGAGTGCTTTGATTGGATCTCAGCAACATCAGAAAAATGTTACTGGCTGCCATTACAGGACTTGGGGACTTAGTCCCCCTGTCCTGATGTAGTAAATGAAAAAAAATATAAGGGGGCAGGGTAGGGATACTATGCCCCATAGGGGGATAGACCCAGTGGGACTCCCTCCCCAGCCAAAAATAAAATAAAAATTGACAGTTTCTGCCGCAATCCTGCGAGATCGAGGGGGGTGCCGCTTTCATTAATTCAGGGGAGGGAGCACACAACCCCTCCTTCCTGAGCCATCATAGGCCCTGGGGAGCACACCCCAAAAGCTGTCATTTACCCAAAAAAAGCAGAGGGGGGGCACGCGGCCCCCTCTTCCCGAGCCATCACAGGCTCTGGAGAACCCACCCCTGGGGAAGAAATGTCATCAAAAGGGGAGAGGACCGCTCCCCCCAGGGTTGTTACCTTTTTAAAAAGGTTGGGGGGCGGTTGGCTCCCTCCCTGAGCCAATAATGGACCCGTGGACCCCATCCCCCAGGAAACGCTCACTTGCTTAGTCCTGGGGAGCCCATCCCCGGGACACAGCAGTTTTCCTGCCCACACTGACGTGACCAGGGAAACCTGTGTTTGCTCACGCCTCGTGGGAGCATTTTCAAAACTCCTGCCACGCGGGAGCAAACACAAAGTCTGCTCCCAGCGGGTAGGAGTTTGGAAAATACTCCCGTGAGCTGGAGGCAGACTTGTATTCTCTTTCCCTGCCCAAAACAGAACACACATTGCTCCTGCCCGGAGGGACCAGCTATTCTGCTTCGTCCCGGTGGGAGCAATCTGTTGATCTGTTTCCCTGCCCGCAGTGCGGGCAGGGAAACAAATCAAAAGTCTGTTCCCAGCTGCTGGAGCATTTTCAAAGCTTCTGCCCACTGGGAGCAGACTCAGTGTTTGCTACCGTTTGGTGAGAGCTTTGAAAATGCTTCCGCCAGGCGGGAGCAAACACAAGTTTCCCTGCCCTCATTGGTGCGGGCAGAGAAACTGCTGTGTTCCAGGGGTGGCCTCCCCGGGTCACAACAAGTGAGCCAGCCCCAGCAGATGAGGGTCCCCGGGACCATTAATGGCTCGGGAGGTGGGCCATATGGCCCCCCTCCCATTTTGCAGCGGTAGGGGCCCAGGGGGATGGGGTACCCAGGGCCTTTTCAAGGCTCAGGTAGGGTGGCCATGTGGCCCCCCTCCCATTTTATAGAGGTAGAGGTAGGGGGGCTGGGGGATGGGGTACCCAGGGCCTTTTCAAGGCTCAGTAGGGTGGCCATGCTGCTCCCCTTAAGAATTACTTTGGGTCCTGGGATATGGGGTCGCTGGGGACAAATATTGTGCCCAGTGGATGGGGTCCTCGGGATCAAATTCGTAGAGGGATGCCGCACGCCTCCCTCTTCTAAATAAGTGGACCCGGGGCCTTGTAGGATGGGGCCCCGGGTCCAAATATTGCTCGGGGAGTGGGGACTGAGTCCCGCCTCCAAATAAGTAAGTTGAGCTCCAGGGGATGGGGTCCCTGGAGCCGAAAATGGGCAGTGCACAGAATGGGACTGGCTGCCTCCGGGTGGATTGGCCCCAGGGTTTGACTACAGGCCGGGCGCTGTAGCAAACCCCCTGTTGTGCACGGCTGAAGGCCAAGGACAATGATGTCATTTGAGATGTCATCAGTGATGTCATAAATGATGTCATAGAACATATCATGAGTGATGTAATATGTGAATTCATAAGTAGTGCATGGAGTGGGGGGGCGCAAGATATAGGTATCACAAACATGAAACCCTTGGATCTAAAAGACAAAAGCTGTCAAGGTAGAGACCTAGTCACAGAGGGGTATCTCTTTAAAAGGACAAAATTCCTCACCCACCAGAGGTGGCATGCTTCATCACTGGGATTCTCCTTGTGCTGATACCTAGTCACGGCTCGGGCTACAACCCCCTCTCTGAGAGGGAGGAGCTCAGGGATGTTTTTTGTATGGAGGAAGGAATACTAAAGATCTCAGTGATGAGCTGAAGGTAGTAGAAGTAGCAGTGCAAATGAAAAAGGTGAAGATAAAACTAGCTCCAAGGTATGCAATATCCCTTTATTTGTGCGTCCTGGGCCAGGATTAAAAACAGGGCACTGGTGGGAAAGACCTATACTCGCAGTTAGTGTCTGAATATGGCCGACATGTTTCAACCTTGTTACCCACACGTAGAGGTGTAGTGGCTTTCTTCAGGACCAACTTATTAGTGCTACAGCTCAATGTGTATAAATCAGTAAGGTTTTTAGTGTAGAAAAAAATCTATATAAAAAATAACCCACCATCCAGTGATCCTGTAAATTCGTCTTAGTTTGGTGGATTCACTGGTGGTTCCTAGAAAAATGTACATGAAGAAAGGTGTTAATGACAAATTGGGCAAAGCTAGGTCAAACATAAGACGTTTATGGGGGCTCCATTATGAAACTTGCTCACCAAGGACAGCAGGCGAATTTCTGCAATACCATGGCTGTACACAGAAAATTCTTTCTAACAATTGTGTATTAGATAAAAAGTCACACTAAGTCGAATTGTGGCATAAAGGTTTACAGAAAAAGGGCTTACCCGCTAATGTCGGTGAAGAAACCCCACCTCAACCTGGCATGTGGCTCAGGAAGACCCACCGTCCTGTAAATCATCGGAGTTTGTTATAAGAAACACTCTATACTTTAGTAGGCATCATATACTGAAAAACCATATAATGCAAACTTAAAACAGTAAAACCAGTCCACGCACAAGAGGCAAGGTTCAACCTTGTGCAAGCAATGGCACCTTGTTATGGTTGAAAGAGAGAAAAATATAGAAACTGACCATAGGTTAAAAATGTCTCCAGTGAAGGGAAGACCGGGAAATACAGGCACCCACCATACGCCCTCAGGACGGTGAGTCTTCCTGAGCCACATGCCAGGTTGAGGTGGAGTTTCTTCACATACCAAAGGCAGTGGGCTCTTTGAAGCTCCCCTGCCTTGGAATGCTAATCGGGAGGTCATCCAGTGGGCGGGGGTGTAAGCACCCTCTGCCCGAGCAGGCTTCGTTTCTGGCCTCGTCAGAGCAAAGGCCCTCACTTGGGGGTCAGAAACTTGTCTCTGGTGGCAGACTGGCTAAAACCAGTCAGTCAGCACACCAGTAGCTGGTAGGTTTTCAGGTGGAACCTCTAAGGTGCAGAAACAATGGCTGAATGGAATTATACAAAATTTGGGGGAATGTTAGAACTTTGCTCAGAAAATATGCTTTTTGTGATTTGGTGTAAATTTGTTCAGCCCTTTTTAGGTTTTAGTAAGCGGGTTTTGGAAGTGCAAACAGCAGTGGCTTTTGCTGGCGACCAGCTTGCGTTCACGCGAGCGTGCACGCGCGATCAGGCGCCATATGGCTTCCTCGCCATCCGGCTTCCTCGCGATTACTCGCGGCCGCGCGGCCGTGTCAGCTTCACGGCCGCGCGGCCAATGCTTGTTATCCCATAGCTCCCTTTACACTTGTGTGTTCCAAATACCCCCGTCCGCCTCTTTACCCGAGCTCCACGCCCTGCCTCGCCACAGTCCGCGGCACTCTGCCTCCTCCCTGCCTTGACTGTGGAATTTTGTGCCGGGTGGCACCACAAGCTATGCTTACTCGCCATGTCTGTGACTAAGCTGCTGTTCTGTGTCCGGCGGCCCGCCTGCTTTCAGTGCCTGTCCCAAACGTGTACACAGTTCACTGCTTGTAACCCCGTGCTCGACGCACACGCCTGCTTTCAGTGCCTGTCCCAAATGTGTACACAGTTCACTGCTTGTAACTCCGTGCTCGACGCACCCGCCTGTTTTCAGTGCCTGTCTCATATACATGCACAGTTCACTGCTTGTAACTATGTGCATGACGCACCCGCCTGCTTTCAGTGCCTGTCCCAAATGTCTACACGCACCCGCCTGCTTTCAGTGCCTGTCTCATATACATACAGTTCACTGCTTGTAACTCCGTGCTCGACCATCCGCCTGCTTTCAGTGCCTGTCCCAAATGTGTACACAGTTCACTGCTTGTAACTCCGTGCTCGACGCACCCGCCTGCTTTCAGTGCCTGTCTCATATACATACACAGTTTACTGCTTGTAACTCCGTGATGGACGCACCCGCCTGCTTTCAGTGCCTGTCCGAAATGTGTACACAGTTCACTGCTCGTCACTCTGTGCCAGACGCACCCCCTGCTTTCAGTGCCTGTCTCATATACATACACAGTTCACTGCTTATAACTCCATGCTCGACGCACCCGCCTGCTTTCGGTGCCTGTCCCAAATGTGTACACGTTTCATTCACAGCTTGTAACTCTGTGCTGGATGCACCCGCCTGTTTTTAGTGTCTTATATACATAGTTTACTGCTTGTAACTCTGTGCTCGACGCAACCGCCTGCTTTTAGTGTCTCATATACATAGTTCACTGCTTGTAACTCTGTGCTCGACGCACCCGCCTGCTTTCAGTGCCTGTCTCATATACATGCGCAGTTCACTGCTTGTAACTGTGCCAGACGCACCCCCTGCTTTCAGTGCCTGTCTCATGTACACTGCTTGTAACTCTGTGATGGACGCACCCGCCTGCTTTCAGTGCCTGTCCCAAATGTGTACACAGTTCACTGCTTGTAACTCTCTGCCCGACGCACCCGCCTGCTTTCAGTGCCTGTCTCATATACATACACAATTAACTGCTCATAACCCTTTGCTCGACGCTCCATGCCTGTTCTGCATACCTGTCACAGGCCATTGTTCATAACTCCATCCTGTGTCAGATGGATAAAAGACCACTGCTTATAATTCATTGCTTAACCTTCATGCATGTGTCCGATGCATACACAATCCTCTGCGCACAACTCAATGACTGCGTCAAATACATAAACAAGTCCGTGGTCGACACCATGCCTGCGCCTCAGGCCTAGTACAGGGAGTTCAGAAGGGGACGGTGTTCTCGTGCACTTTCTTATTACAACCTCTTACCTTGGCCTCCCTATATGCGGCTTAGTGCAAGTCGCCGGTACATCTGTCTGCTGTTCGCAGCTCGATCCTGCTCGAACACGAGACTGCCTGTCGTGCTGGTTCGTGCATCACTGTTGCCACCAGGCTCAAAGGCAATATTTCCGAGTGTGCAGGTGCATACAGGCATACATGGGCTCTGTTAGAATCAATACTATTAGCACTGGACAGGAGAGTCTCACCCACACTGGTGGCATGCATCATCTTCGACTAGTTTGTCCCACACGGATAGGACACCATCATAAAGGTGGCCGCAACCTCAAGAGAAAGACCCTCGCAATACATTATAATTATAAAGGTGTAGGAACCAAGAGAAAACTTTGTAAAACAGCCTTTATGTAAACCTAAAGGATATCCTTTTATTTAGAGGGTACACATAGCAGGTTAAACAAGCATTAGCATAGCCAATAGGTCTGCCTTTGGGACCTTATAAGTGTTTAGCCATGCAACAGTTGATGTTGTTGCACCACGGATATTGTGCTGCATAACTAAATACTTATAAGGTCCCAAAAGCGAGACCTATTGGCTATGCCAATGCTTGTTTTAAAAACAGCATTTAAGGAGGGGTTCAGGTTGGGCATGAGCCAGTTAAAATGTAGGTATAGTTTAACCATTGGTGTCCAGATATATGCTCTGATTGGCCAATTTAAAGGGGAATAGTCCTTATTGGTTGGCCACAACATGAACTATATGTTGTGGCAGCCATTACAAGTCTCAGGGACATGGTCAATGGGTGCTGAAAATTAATTTTAAAAAAAAGTAAGGGGGCAGTGCAAGCATGCCTTAACCCCTAGAGGCATGAGGAAGTCACAAAGGAGCCCCCACCACTTGGTTGTCGAGCTCCCTAGAGATCAACTAAAGCTTCACCATAGCATTCTACCGACCAACTACAGCAGTGGTTCCCAAACTGTGCGCCGTGGCTCTCTGGGGAGGCGCCAAAAGTAGCCAGGGGAGCCGTGCACCAAGCACTTTAATGCATTTAATGTTGAAGGGTCTGTTAGCTTCAGTTAAACTAATTAGGCTTAAACGTATGATGTCGATGATTTGTAAGTGACATGCCTAAAGCTGTAAACGTAGTGCTTAATTGATGGCATGTCGAGGGAGATGACCTCCATATTTCACTGGATTCCCACGTTCCAACACTCCCAAAGTAAGCGGAAGATGCCTGATTTATTTTGTTAGACTCGTTAATAGTTTTGTTTTTTTCCAAATGCATTTTACACCAATGCAAGTTATCAGGAAAGTACAGTTATCCTGTTTATTAAACACATTAAGTATTATTAAGTATTGCCACTTGTACTTGAACCATAGGTACTTCCAGTACATATTTCTTTCAGTACACACACACATTTCCAGACAGGCCTGCTCTCTCCTTGAGCACAGGGAAGCAAAACACCATATACAGCATAATGCCAACATTTGGAAGCAAGAAAGAGGGACGTTAAAAAAATTCAAAAAAAAAATCAGAGGAATGTATTTGGCTTGCATTGATTTGGAGGCAATTTTAGGGAGGAGACGGCAAAAATAAAGCTGTATGTGGTTTAAAAAAATCGTGAGTCACTCTGCTGAGACAGGTGTGTTGGCACGTATGACATGGGTAGAAATGGAAGTGCATGCAAATATTCTTCAAGCTCAGAAACACTTTGGCAATGGCGCCTACATGCATAGGGGTGCTATCTAGCACTGTATGTGGGATAAAAAAGTTTGAGAGGGTACTCTAAAAAAGGCATGGGCAAAGAAGTGTAACTAGGAATATTTTATTAGAGGCGCCGCCTTAGTAATACGAAACAACCTGCGTATTTGATTATACTACCTTCATCAGCTTCATCCCAATTATTTTCAGGGAAAAAAATGTAAGTACTCCCGAGGCCGGGCTTACATCCCCCCCACCCTCCAAAAAAAAGTAAAAGTGGGGAGCCACGGGCAATGGCCAATGGGTCAAGGGAGCAGCGGGTCGAAAAAGTTTGGGAACCACTGAACTACAGCAATAACATTCTGTATTTATGACAAAAGTGTGGCACACCTGAACTTGATCTTAATGGAATCAAATCTTTCAAAATGAAAGCAATTTCCTGCAAGGGATATTGCAGTAAATGAACAAGATGAGGGGGTTCTTTTTTTCATAGAAATTATGATTAGTGCTCTCGAAAGCTAAAATGTGGACACATTTTCTTTTGGTTGTCAAAAAGCTTCCTCGTCCATTTCCATAAAACAGTCTGACATGTAGAGTGAAACTTGTACTTCCAATATGAGCAGCAGTCTGTCAATTCACTCTAGTTATCAACTGCAGTGTCACCACAGAGTTCTAATGAACAACTAGAGCGCTAACATTTTGTGTCAAGACTAACGTGAGGCACTCCAAAATGTTTTGGGAATAGGTGTTGAATTTAAAGCCTTTCCTGCAGAGCAGGCTGAAGTAAATGAGCATTGATATGTTAATGCAGGTATGACACCAGTCGGTTAAAAATGCGCGTGTAGGTATGAGTTCTAGTAATTTGAAGAATTATGTATTTTTAAGGGGCTGAACATAGCTAAGAGTCATATGCATAAGTACAGCATCCCCGTTCCACATCTGTTTAATCAACCTATCTTTTTTCTCAGTCACTTAACAGCTCCCTAATTTTGAAATTGTAAAATTTTTATAGACAAATATATTTATTTGATGAAAAAAAGAAAGGTTAGAGTAACATTATAGCTAGATTAGGTGCTAAGACTTTAACTGATGTTAAAATAAAATTCACTGGAAAAAAAAAACAGTTGAATTGACGTTATGGTTAAGTGTTGGAATGAGATACGAGCAAACCTTAAAAACCCAAATACACTAGTTATAGTTTAGTGAACTAACTATAACTTGCTCCCCCATCATGCACAGCATATGACCTCACATATTACATCACTCATGACATTTTAAATGACATCATTGATGATATCACTGATTATATTTAAATAATATTGTTGGAATTACTAATAAGATCAGCCAATGATTCTAACAGTTGGCATTGTGAAAGAGGATTAACTATAGCGTCACTTTAACTGTTGTGAATAACTATAAAAGGACAATTAAAAATGCAAGGCTGCATATTTTCCCACAAAATATTTTCAGCAACATTTTAGGCACAATCTGTACTTCCATCTGAGAGCTCAAAGGCCCTGCTGTTGGAATTCAGCCATAAAGCGCAAATGTTAGATGTAATCCATTTATGGATCATTTTGAGTTTAAAATTAAGGGCCGTATTTAGAGTTCGGCAAAGGGGTTACTCGGTCACAAACGTTACAGATATCCCGTTGGTGGTATTACAAGTGCATTATATCCAGTGGCACTTGTAATACAGTGGATGAGATATGTGTCACGTTTGGGATGGAGTAACCTGTGTGCCAAACTCTAAATTAGCCCCTAAGTCTATTAGAGTGCATCTTGAGAAGTGTAAAGCCTCCTCTTTGTTGGCTGTTAATGTTACACTGCTTCCTTTAGTCACCTATTTGCTGTCCCACTTTTCTCTTTTGGGTGATGATTATTTCCATGCATTGATAAAGAATACAAAGTCATAACACTCCACAAGTGATATCCTTCTAGCCAAGCTTTTTAAAGATCTGTTATTGAAAGAGACTAGCAAAGACCATCATAAATGCTTCCTAATCCTTTGGTATTATTCAGGTTGAATTAAAGAGAGTGCACCTTATACCGCTTCTGAAACGTCGTCCTTGGATGCTGAAAATCTACATAATTGTAGATGCATCTTGCAGCTGCCTTATTGAGTAATACTTGAGCTTATTACTAGAACATGTTGCCTTTAATCAATTCTTCAGGCTTGTCACAATCTTGTACATCTTTTAGAGTCCGGCTTTCGTGCCAGCTGCAGTACTGAAACTGTGATGATGACAGCCTTAGATGAGCTTTGTCACTATGCAGATCAAGATGTCCCTGGTGCACTAATGCTGTTGGATTTCTGCAGTGTTTGATACGGTTGATCATCGGCTTCTTTTTAGCCACCTTGCAACTCTTCGAGTTAAGGACACTGTCCTTTGCTGGGTTCAGAATTTCCTATCCAGAAATTTAGTAGAGGTTTCTTTTACACATGTTTTATCAGAAGCTAGATCTTTAGTTTGTGGCTTTGGGCTGTTACCACTGCTCTTTAACATATAGATGGTTCCTTTGGTATAGCTTATTCACACTTTCAGTTTTTCTCTAAGTATCCAAATGGCACCCAGATTAACTTTAAGATTTCTGTAGACCTAAATCAGAGTGCTAGTAAGCTGTATAATTGCTTTTAGACCGTAGAATCTTATATGTGTATGAACCAACTCAGTTACATAGGGGGGTGGGGGGTAACGGAGATCCTTCTCCCCTTTAGACCATCAGCAGTATGGGAACTCCCTTTCTGACTGTCTCATATGGATGAGAGACCTCTCCCAGTAAATTGTGTTAAAAAAATTTGGAGTTGTACTTGATTCTCAGTTAACCTTTTCTAATTCTTGGAGGCGGGCGCTAGAGGGCGCCAGGTAAGATGGCCGCACTTTAGTGCAGCTCTGCCGGCTAATCGACAATCCGCCTAATATCCGCTAAATAATAGCAGCATCCCTGTTTTGAAACGGTTGCCCTGTGCAGCGCACTAACACTGCACGCGACTGGAGCGAGATTGGCTACCGGAGTCGGCTGGAACGGGCAATGACCTCTACTGCTTGGCCCGCCTGGTGCGGCGCGAAAATGGCAGCCGCACCGGCCCGGGCCTGAAACACTCGGCCGGCCGCGGTGTGAGAGGACGGCTGTGTCCCCCCTCGGCACGATAAGCAGAGCCCAGTGGAGGATTGGGGACTACTGCGGGCTTGCCTGTGTTGCGGCAGCGATTGAGGGAACCGGCGGCTGCCTGGGGCTCCGGCCGGAGTCTCGGACCAGACGGTGAGGAGGAGACCCCGGCGTAGCGCTTGTAGGCGCCCTGGGCACTTGTGTCCCTAGAGTCCCAGGTGGACACGTCAACGCGAGCACCGGAGATCAGAAGCGGAGGACGGCGACCCGGGTGACATCGTTGGAGGCCCCTTACGCCGGCAGCGGGAAGCGGTGAGTGGGTCGCGGCCCTGTCTGGGTCTTCTCTGCGGAGGCGGGGGTGGGCCCAAGCGTGGGGTTGCGGCCTGCGAATTGCGGCCTCGTTGCGCGGCGCAAGATAGCGTGCGAGTTTGCCTGCATCAGACCACCACAGCGCCTGGGACCTGGGGGCCAAGCTTGCGACTGTGCATAAGCCCCGTGAGTTTGCCGCGTCTAGATACTGATGCCCCGGGGCGGCCATTGACTTTGGGAGCACGCCTGGAGGCCTCGGGAACATGCCTCCTTGCCCGGGGTTTCTGGCGCACTGGGCCGTGCTTGTGGTTGCTCCCTCATCTGTGCCTGCTCGGACATATTTGTTTGCTAAAAGCCCGCTGCTGAGAGCCCACGGAGATTCCATTCAAAGACCTGGAAGGGCGGGACTGCATCACACTTGCTTAGTTACACTTGCGCTGGCGCACTGTGGCTGCCTGGGAGGCGTGTGCCACTTCATTCTTCGTGTCAATCGCTGGTAGTGGCCGGGGGGTTGGCCTGGTGTCCCAGCGGCCCGCTGCTGGTTGGAGCTGGCCCCCCTTGCTTGCATGTAGCGTGGAGTGACGCCGGTATACCACCCACAGGCGCTGACTGCTACTCCTGAATAGTGGATAACATTGTTTTTTACACCTGCACCTGTTGGAACACCGTGATCTCCTGCTGGTAGCGGCGCAATAGGGTTGCGTGCGCCTGTGTTACTGCCTGCTGGACATTATACTTCCTTATCTGGCTGTTTTCCACTCGTAATGGGAAGGACAGATAAATCTCAGTCCCGCCTCACTTTTGAGGCACGTAAACCCAGTAAAACACCACAAAAGGCTGCCTCAGACTCGGAGGCCGACGCCCCGGGGGGGGGGGAGGATGGCCCGTCCACGCTGGAGGTCACCCTACTGGCAATGCAGAAAAGCCTCCAATCTATCAAGGGTACTATGGCTGCTGTGAACCATAGGCTGGACCGCATGTCCTCCCAGCTGGAGAAACAAAACGCTAGAATGGGGGAGATTGAGCAGCGAGTCTCCACCACTGAAGATGGGTTGAGCGAGGTATCAGGCAAGACTCTCAATATGGAGAAAGTACTGGCACTGATACAGGCCAAGAACGAAGACTTGGAGGCCAGGTTTCGTCGCAACAATCTCCGAATTACCGGCCTGCCGGAATCGACTAACACTGAGAGGATGGAGACCTACATTGAGACTCTGCTAAAAGATATCTTTGGCCCGAGAATCTGTCCACCATGTTTATCGTGGAGCGGGCACATCGCTCATTGGTGGCGAGGCCGGTGCCGGGGGCTCCGCCACGTCCCATCATTGCTCGCTTATTAAACTACAGGGACCGAGACTGTATCTTGAGGATGGCCAGAGAGAAAGGAGCCATTGAGCATCAAGGGAACTCCTTATCATTTTTTCCAGATTTTACCGTCGCTGTCCAAACTGCTCGGATGGAGTTCGGAGCTGTAAAGAAACTCCTTCAAACCGAAGGCATCTCCTATGCCATGCTGTACCCTGCCCGCCTACGAATTGGCCAGGAGAGAGAATCGAAAATCTTTTCTGACCCCAAGGCAGCGATGGAACACGCCAAAAAACTGAAAAGACGGAGGCGTGAGTCTCAGACTGAACCAGACGAGGAGGAGTCGTGATATGCGCAGTGGTTGGGAGCTGTGTATCATATGTTGCCTATTGTTCTGCTGGCTGGTTACATGATATATTTGTGGTGTGTGAAATTCTCACTCGACAGAGTTTGCTGCGGGATGCACTACACATTTCACGAGCAGTGTCTAGGATGCACTAAGTATTTCTTCATTGTCATTTCCGTTTTTTTTTAGCGCAGGGATATAGCTCTGATTAGCCATCTCCTGCCATTTGGGAGGCAAGTAGCTCTCTAGTGTTCCCCTCATGGGAGTACCCCACTGTATACGAACTGTTAGATTTGTTTGTTGGGGTTTGTTCGCTTTGGGTAGGGATGGCTTTGGCATGTTGGGTACGCTGAAGTGGGTGGGGGGAAGGTGGGTTATGGTGGGAGGGGGCAAAATGGCACTTTATGCTTATTATTTCGTGAATTGTCTCTTCTTGGATACACTGGCACATACATGTCTTTGACAAACTCATTAGCCGGGATCCTTTGTACTCTACTGACTAGATGAAAGGTACCATACAATTTTTAACTTGGAATGTGCGTGGTCTCAACACCCCTAAAAAGATCAGGTCTGTGTTCGCCTACTTAGACAGGATGGATGTCCAGATTGCTTTTTTGCAGGAGACTCACCTCACGAAATTAACTGAAAAGAATGTGGGAGGTAGGTGGGCTGGCCTACGTGTAGCTTCGTCCTATTCAGGCTATGCGCGGTGGGTGATCACACTGATTAAGAAGGGGATTCCATTTCAGGTCACGCGCACCGAGACAGATGACCTGGGCCGAGTGGTGCTGGTACATGGTCAATTAGGTGGGTCGAATGTCTTGCTGGTGAACGTGTATGGACCGAACGTTGATTACCCTGCCTTTTTTTGCTGATGTCTGGCGCCATATCTCGGGGTTCCCAGAGGCAGAGATAATATGGGGAGGTGATTTCAATGTTTGTTTGGATATGGCGGTTGATCGTATGGGCAGTGGGCTGGCACGGCCTAAACAAGCTGCGGAGGTGCTGCAGGGCTTGATGGATGTGGGGCGTTTGAAAGATGTGTGGCGTCTGCAACACCCAGAGATGCGAGAGGGCACGTTCGTTTCATCTGTGCACAGGACTTGGTCCCGCCTGGATTTCTGGCTGGCCACTGAGGTTGCATGCATATGGGTGGTTGGGGTACGTCTTTTGGCTCGGACACTCTCGGACCACTCTCCGGTGCTCTTGGAGCTCCAAGTCCCCGCGTGTGAGAGACCGCCGTTCCAGTGGCGATTGCAGCCGTCTTCCCTATCTGACATAGTTTTCAGGGCCACCGTTAGAGAGGCTATTCACAATTTCTTTAGGGAAAATACCGGCTCTGTTGATAGCGTAGGCACCGTGTGGGAGGCATTTAAAGTCACCATCAGAGGGGTCTGTATGGGGGCACAAGCCTGTGTTCTGCGAGATCTACGACACAGGATCCGCAAACTGGCTGCTGATATTTCGACCCTAGAACGAGAGTACGAGACAAACCCACTGCCCGAAACGCTGTCAAAGATCCGGGAGCTGCTGACTGAACACAACGAAACTGCCGAGCAGGAGATAGTACATAGGTCCAGGCGTAGTAAGGCTCGTTATTACGGTGAGGGGGGACGGCCTAGCCGTTCACTTGCACAAAAGTTAGCTGCTTCTCGCAGCCAGGAATATATCACGGAGATGCTTGATGGGGCGGGAGAGGCCCACTACACCACGAGTGGCATTAGTGAGACTATACTTGGCTATTATACTGCCCTTTATAGGAATAGGGACGTGGTGCAACCTGATGAAATTCACTCGTATTTGGATGACGTTGCACTTGGCTGGTTGTCTCCGGGGCACAGAGAATATCTTACCCAACCCTTTGATGAGGAATATGTGAAACTTGCTATTATGTCTCTCCCCACATGTAAAGCTGCGGGCCTAGATGGGCTCACAAGCGAGTTCTACAAAACATTTGCGGATGCGCTAGCCCCCCCGACTGCTTGAGGTATACGCGGAGGCGTATGATACTGGATGCCTTCCTCCCTCGTTAAGGGAGGCTCTTATAGTGATGCTATTGAAACCCGATAAAGAGCCCAACAGTTGCGATTCCTATCGTCCGTTATCCATGATTAACATTGATGCCAAGATATTAGCTAAAATGATTGCCCTTCGACTTCAGCCGCTGGTCCCCCTGCTGGTACTTCCTGACCAGTCAGGGTTTGTGCCTGCACGCTCTACCACGCACAACCTACGCACTCTTTTCGCGACTCTCCACTATTTTGATCCCGCATTTCTGGCCGTGGCGGTACTACTCGACGCCACAAAAGCATTTGATTCTCTTTCTTGGGAATATATGTTTACTGTACTCACACGGATGGGGTTTCCCCCTTTTTTTTTTTTACAATGGATCAGGGTGTTGTACACTGAACCCGCCGCCAGAGTTCGAGTGAACGGGTGGGTGTCATCGGCGTTCCCCATAGGCAGGGGTATACGGCAGGGCTGCCCCCTGTCGCTGATGCTATTTGCCTTAGCGCTCGAACCGCTGGCTTGTAAGTTACGCCAATTGCACGCCCCGGCTGCCCTACGCTTCCGACAGCGACCGCTTGTTGTCTCACTCTACGCGGACGACATGCTATTGTATGTCCGAGAACCTGCGACCTACCTCCCTGCACTGCTCCGCAAATATGTAAAATTTGAAGGATTCTCTGGCTTGGGGATAAACTGGGCCAAGTCGACGGTATTCCCCTTGACAGCTGGTACCTGTGAGATTGACTTAGACTTTCCATTGTCCTGGACCCCGGACCCCGTGAAATATTTGGGGATTTGGTTACATAGAGATCCTGAGCAGGTAATCTCTATGAATTATGGACGCACTATTACACAACTCACAGAAAAGGCCGAGCGGTGGGCCCGTCTACCTCTCTCGCTTGCAGACCGTATCGCGGTGACCAAAATGACCATTTTGCCAAAATTATTATACCTCTTTGTGAATATTCCACTCCGCTTGAACATGTCCGTCTTTAAGGCGCTGCAGACGGCCCTCTTGTCATTTGTCTGGGGGGGCAAGAAACCCCATTGCAGCTGGGATACTCTGGTACAACCATTTGAACGTGGGGGCTTCGAGGCACCGGATCTACGCCTCTATTATCTGTGCGCACGGGCGCAATTTGCGCATTATTGGTTTTTTCCCCAACGTTTTCTTCCGCATACTGCAATAGAAGCTGATGCAATACTCCCCTTGCCATTAGTGGCGGCTGCACTTTCGGGTGGTAGTGGTGGCCCCCGGACGGAAATCAACCCAGTGCAGTGTACTGCCTGGGCTTGGCAGGCATTGGCTAGAAGGGCACGTCTGTCTTATCTCTATGCCCCTAACTTACCGTTGGTGGCGCACCTTGGCATATCGGCGGCGCAAGAACGTTCCGCGCTGCACACACTGCAAATGGTCGGGATTACGCAGATGGGAGACCTATACAAACAGGGCCAGTTCCGCTCACTGCCAGACGTACAAGCGGGAGGGAAGCATAGCTTCATGCTGGGTTTCACGTATGTGAGGGTCCGACAGGCAGTCAAGGACGTCTACCCTGATTACCCAGCGGAGCCGCAGCCGTTGCGAGCACTGCAGGCGGTGCTTGCTGGAGAGGACCGTAAGGGTCTAATTACCAAATTATATTCTGCGTCCCTCCGCGAGAGGGAGGCGGAGGATCATCCCTCATACATTAGGTGGAATGAGGCGCTGGGGGGAGTGCTGTCTGCAGGTCTTTGGCGATTCTGTTGTAGGCTGACTGGGCGTCTTACAGCTAACTGCAACCTTCGCATGATTCACTTTAAATTTTTGCATCAGCTCTATTATACCCCCACGCAATTGCGAAAATTTGGGTTACGCAATTCGGCTTGTTGTGTGCAGTGCGGACAGCCGGACGCTGACTTCTTACACCTCTCCTGGCTGTGCACGGGAATAGCTGCCTTTTGGATCAAAGTTGTAGGCGTGCTAACGGATGTTGTGCTGGAACAGGTGAGATGTATGCCTGAGTTATGCCTGCTGGGCAATGTGACGTCTTTAAAACCTTGCAATAGGAGGTTAGTTGCTGTGGCGACACTAATGGCCAAAAGAGCTGTGGCGACATGCTGGGGCGCAAAGGGATTGCCCACGAGCCGAAAGTGGCTCAGAGATATGGTTTATTGTCGGGAGCAACTGGAAGTATATGCGGAAGAACTGCCTGAATCGTCCCGACCCAAAGACTTTTGGGCCCCACTGACATTATACCTCCTGAGTCATCCTGATTTGTAACGTGCCACGCATTTGCACTTATACTCTGAAGATGCCTGATGCTATCAGACTCACATCATTGTGCCCCTATACATGTGTAACCCTAGAAAGAGATGACACTTTGTTCATTTATGTCATATTTGTTGTAGTGCCAGGGGGAGGGGAGGGGTTCTTTTCTGTGTTATAAGAGATGACTGCCACATATTTGCTTCATATATTCGTTGGCACATTGTGAACTCTAAATTGCTTGCATTGATTCCCATAAAGCGAAGCTGATGGCTCGCATGTGAAATGTTTGTATTGTAACGCAAGCTTTCAATAAACAAATAAAAAAAAAAAAAAAGGTAAAAAAAAAAGGTACACCATTTGAAATGATTAACAATTGGTATTACACCCCTCATCGTCTCTTTTTTATGAAGCTACGACCGGATGACCGCTGTTTCCGCTGTGGATCTCACGGGAGCTAATGCGGCTCATGTTTTTGCATCTTGCTCCGCGCTGCATTTGTACTGGGAATTTGTCTTCGGTAAGCTTTATGCTATTTCAAACTTAAAGGTTGTGGTGGATCCGAAGTTGATTATGTTGGGGCATTCAACAGTTATTCCCCTCTACCTATCGGGCTTATACTTTGTTTCTATCTCGCTAGCAAGAGTGGTTCTGGCACGATTTCCGCTCTTTAGTGAGTCTCATTGATAAATGGATCTGATGACGTGAATTCCTGAACATAAGTAGACTGGAGATGGTATTAACTGAGAATGATCCCCAGAGGAGAAAGCTCACTTGGATGTGGGATCCCGCCTGGGGCTGGTTGGCCAATGTAGCTGCTTAACAGGACGTGCCTGATTAGTCACATTTTATTTTTTTCCGTTTTTCTTCTTGGTGCTCTGCTCCACCAATTCATGACATTCATGGCTATGCAGTACATTAAATTGTTTCTTCTTTTCTGTTTTTGGGATGAACATGTATTAATCTGTTTATCTAATTGGTCGCTTTTTGATTAAGTGTGCTATGTTTTGCTCTGTCACTAACTGTGCTCCTATTTTATTTATTTTTTATTATTTTATGCTTGTTAAGCAATGTATCTGGTCCCCCGTCTCTGCTATTTTGTTGCTTTTTTATTCATTTTGAAAGTAATAAAAAATGATTTAAAAAAAACAACCTTTTCTAATTCTTTTTCAAGCAAATTAATTCCGTAGTGAGTACTTACTTGTTTCAACTCCCTACGCTCAAACGGATTATGTACCTAAACTTATTCTCCCACTAGATTCACATTCTAAATGGGTTTTATTGCTGCATGTTTAGATTACTGTAATGTCAGCTGTCTTGATTTACCAGCTAGGGCTTACAGAGAGGCCTCTAATTAAAGAAGTGTAGACTGTCTTTTGTGGTCCAAGGGAATACTGCAGCAAAACATGCGGTGGGTTTCAAAGTTTGAAAAAGTAATTGAAATTGAGGAAGTTGGCTTGGCTAGGTGTAATGTTGTTGCCCAGTAATGGATGACATGGAAGAAACAACTCATGTGAAACAGCAAAGTATACCAGTAGTGTACTGAGTCCACAAGGGAAACAGTGGTTTGAAGTCTTACTGCACTTCAAGATGATGAAGTGTATTATCCACATGCAAAATAATGCTGTCCAGGTGGTGGCATCTGCCTAACTGAGAACAAACGTAGGGCCTGATTTAGAGTTTGGCAGATGGTTTACTCTATCACAAATGTGATGGAAACCCGGTCCACCTTATTACAAGTGCATTATATCCCAAAGCCCTTCTAATAAGGCAACTGGATATCTGCTCCATTGTGACAGAGTGCCCGTCCGCCAAACTCTAAATCAGGCTTTTAGTGTGGAGTGTTTTTGCTCGTCATTGAGCCTAGTTTCAGCCGCTTTACTCTTAATGATCCATTTTGTTTCTTTGTGTAACAGCATCTTGTTTATTTCCATACCTCTAGTCTTAGTTTTACACAATAATAATACCATCCATAGAACTTAATTTTCAGTGTGTGTTGAAATGTAAATGCTGCACTAGACTTCCTAAAAGCACGTGCAGCAACCTCACTTATGGAGGGCTGTATTGATGTTCTCCGTTCAATTATTTTTAAAGCAAAAATGAGTTGCTCAATCATAAAGCCACCTCAGCACTGAGTGTGGCAATTGTGATTTAGCACTTTGAAACTTGAATGCTAGAATTGCCAAATATAGTGAGACACTATTTTGTAAGCCTGGGCGGAGTTCGCGAAGTTCCAAGTGCAAAAAAAACCTCTGCCGCACTACGGGGAGCTCCGCAACAGCGGAGTGCGTTAGATAAATGCCGTTCGCTGTGATTTTCAGCGCCAGGTGTTTGTCCGCACTGTGCAATCATCACGAACGGCACCATGCACAGAGCAAGCGGGCGCTGCTTCCTTTCTGCCGCTCGAGGAGATATTTTAACTCGAACAGCAGCTTTCTTAACACGAACGGACGGTTTCTCAATGCGAACGGACGGTTTCTCAACACGGACGGTTTCTCAACACGAGCATTCGCGAGCATACACGACCACTCGCATTGAGAAATCCGACCGCCCGCGTTGAGAAATCTCGCTGGGAGGTTGATTTTTACTTTAAGTGTAAGTTTGGAAATTAGGTTTCAGTTTTATTCAATATGGTCTTTCCTTGAACAGTTTCTCTTTATCCTCAAAAACTTTCCAGAGGAATTTTGTTATGGAGTTTCCTTGTGTGATGACAGTATGTACACAAATGGATTTATTATGAAATGGTTTAGTAAAAAATTATATATGCAACTTATTTTTTTGCAGTATTTGTAAATCGAAAATGTGGATCCCATCTTTATTATATCACGACAGCTTAAGCTTTCTGCTTTTGTGACCGAGTCGTGTGACGATAGGGAATTAATGATTCCTTACCTGTCTGTATCATGACCACATCATTGGTAAATGTTTAATTAGGTAAAGAAATATCAATGCTCTAAATCCATCATTCCTCAAAATCAGACTTTTATAAGTTTTCCATATCTGCAGCAAAAGATTCTCCCATAGCTGTACCATTCGTCTAAAATAAAAAATCTTCATTGAACATAAATCAATTCTTGTTTGGTGCTAAAGATGCACTGGATTTAATTCTGCCCGTGTATCCAGGTATTTACCTAATTCTTAGTTGACCTCGAACTGTGGTATGTTTTGTGTACTTTCTTTCCATGTCAAAGAGAGTTAAAATATGCAGCACTCTATTGTAGGGAAAGCTGTCAATTAGACCATATTAGTTGGTTCCATAATGTAGTCCTTCATAATGACCTGGTATTTGTAAAGCGCAAACTAATCACCCCTAAGGGTCTCAAGGCGCTGGGGGCCGTCGGGAAGATTAAGCGAGCTATTGCCCAGAGTCACGTGGTGCTGGGCTAACCTGGCACCGGGGATCGAACCTGTGAGCCCCGTGTTCCGTAGTCAGCCGCCCTTCGTGCAATCGGCACAAGCCGTGACGGACCAGGGTCTAGGCAGCTATCTGCGTCACAGGAGCAGGATAATTAGAAGGTAAGAGGCAAAAGCCCTAGAAAGACGAATCGGCGCATATTAAAAACAGTGCAAAAGTGATGTGTAAAACAATTTAAAAGCGAGGGAGATAGATTGCAAATTAACATGAAGCAGAGCAATGCAGGTGAGAATGACCCTTGGTGGTAAGAATGATGGAGAAGACTTCCTTCCAGAAGTCCGCAGCCTTAGGGCAGTGCCAGGCTAGGTGCTTTAAGGAGGCCTGTAGTGAAGAGCACCTAAGGCAATGGGGATCTGCCACTAATCCCATTCGTGAGAGCTGCAAAGGGGTACAATGTAAGCGATGAAGAAATTTAAAATGTATCAGTCTCAATCTGTAATTGGGAGAGAGTGCTTCCATCTGCGCACAGCAAAAGGACCACTGTATATCTGTGATAGGGGGTTCCGTGTCCGCCTCCTATGCAGCGCACGCGGTCAAGATTGTGATGGGTGCAGAATTTTGAGTGTATCCAACGCAGTGGGGGAGTGGGTCCTGAGCTTGCAAATGGTGGTACAAAGGCATCTGCTGGGTAAAGATCCGAAACGGTTATAAGTCCGCGCCCATGAGCGCACGCCCTGGTGCCCATGTCCTGCAGTGGTGGTAGCTGGGGATTCCGACCCAAAGGTCATAGAGGGGGCATATAGGCAGGAAAGTCCTGCTCAGGATTGCAGTCTATCCTATTGCACCGTGTCGATCTCTGCTTTTGGAGGCCTGTAAGGAAGGTACAAAGCAGTGGAGAGGGGCTGTGGCAGTGCATGGTCAGTTTCAATGGCAGTGTGAGACTGGAAAGGTGTCAGGTATAACCAGTAGTGTAAATATTGCGCCTGAGCACAAAATGCATAAAGTGACATGTCCGGGGTGCCCAAACCACCCTGAGCAAGTGGCAGGGGGACAACTCTAGACATTGAGCCCTGTCTCATTTGGGTCCAGATCAAGCAACGCAGGTTCCTGTTGACGTGCCTGAGACTGAACATAGTGCATCATTTATTAGCTTTTCCTACTGCTTCGTCTTACTTTAGCCAATTGCTGGTGTGTCCATGTGACTCCCATTCCCAGTAAACGACGATTCACTTTTTATTCTTTTGCAAATTATATATTCCCATTCGGTGAAGCAGCCTTGTCCCCATGCTAAAGAGTTCTAATTTTCGTCAATTCGGACAGTCGCTGATATGAATATTCAGTCGCTGCCGTTAGGACGTGGGGTGGGCTGTTGTGAAGTTTATGCACACTGGGATAAGAATGAGGAAGGATTTGTGATCTAGAATAACCTGCCCTTAAATTATGTGATATACTCTTGATGCTGCCGTGGTTAGGTGGACCATTTTATTTATATCTATGAATTAATGTGGTTCTTTGTATATGTTTTGTTTTTATCAGGATGCTGGACATTTGTATTCTCTTTAATATATGTATGTATTTGTCTCTTTTATGGTTGAAAGTTTTAACCGAATAAAGAATTTTGACTTGACCTGATTGCGGCCTGCGCGTACCAATGCCAACAGCTGGCACATGATTCATTTTCCAGTGGATGCTGTCTCTCAAGTATATCTTTCACTTTAGGAGCATTTACTGACCAGCAGTGACGGTCACTTGTGACCTTTCAAACCTTTAAGAGCACAAGTGGGGTGCAGAGCATTGTTACATTCCCTTATCAATCCAAGGAAAGTGGGGGCCGTTTGCTGCTCCCATTTTATTCCAAATCACAAGGGCTCACAATGTTGACAATACGATTTGCAAATGTCTTGTCTCAATGTTATTTTAATTCATTACATTTTGGTTTTTTATCCTCTCAAAGAAGGCCACTTAGAGCTGGGCTTTTGAAGATGAAAACCTACTAATAAATGGGGCTCAGTCTCTTAAACAGCTTTTCTCTTTGTATAAGTGGGCTTAGACGAGTTTTGAGATTTACGCCTAAATATCTCTATTCTCTATTTTTATTCATTACATATAATCACACACCACAAAATATTTTTGAGATGATAGATAGGCTGTGGGATCTCAAATTCAGAGAGCTACACTCAGAACTCTCTTAAGTCCAGGGTTCCTGGTTTTTACAATTTACGAACTAACCCGAGCGTAATACCCTCTTCTGAAATTTGGTTATTTTTGTATTCAAACTTTTATAGCCTTTTTTTTTCTCCATAAAAGATGGTCATACCAAACGTATATTATTTTCTCCCGCCATATGGTGGCTGTAGCTGTAATGACAGGGTTTGTAATTTTGTTATACCTGGTTTCTGAAAACAGCCAAAACCCATTTTCTAATCCGCTGGTTATTTCTCTCCTTTTTACCACTTGGTGGATCAAGTGGGCTTGACTAGAACGGAGTCTCCAGGCAGGAGACAAGTACAGAGACTTGCACTGTATGTTGTTAAGAATACTTGTGTGTCCATTACTGGTCTTCAGTATTATTTATAAAGTGCATAGTCAGTTAAAACCATTACATATAAATACACACAAAAACCGTTGCAGTAAAAATTAATGATCTTATTAAAGTTAAAATTACCCAGCCCACTCATGATCCCCCTCACAGGCTCCTATTCCATTCCACCCAGTGTAGGTGCCCAGGTCTTGGGTTCTCTGGGGCTGTATGGCTGAGTTAAACCTCTGTGCCAGCTCCTTTTGTGAGATTCTTTGTGTGCTTGACAGCCTTTGATACTAGATGCCCTACTAAGATTTGTCACCAGTTCATTCAGTGGTTTTACGCCTAGCGTCCTAATATAGCTCATTGGGTTTTGCACCGGGCTTTGCATATACTACCCACACCAACCTAATCCCTCTGCTGGGTTCATTTACTATATTTACCCTGAGGTTCTTACGGGTCCTACGCACAGGTCTGATACCAATATGGCTTCAGTATCCTGCATGGTCACCTGATTTCCATCTGGACATGTAAATCAAATTGACACAGCAGTTGAACAGGGAAGGAGCAGAGGAATGGAAGCATTAAAGCACTCCTAATCAAATAGTTTGTGTGAATTAGGTGATATGCTTCAATACATGTAAGGTAACGTGGAAAGCCTCCAGCAGTGGAGTATAAAAGGCTCGAGAACTTTGACTTGCTTCAACCTTATGTGGATTTGTCATCTAGAAAGAATCTAAATGTCAGTCCTGGGAAAGCAAATAGTAAGAATGTCCATATGGAATGGTTGTGAATATTTAATTGAGAATTGTGCCAAGACCATGCCAATATTAGTATGTTCTCTGAAAAGTACATAGTGAATATTTTGTAATGAGGAATGTTTGTATAAAAAGGGCAGAGCCAAAACCTTGACACGACACATCTAAGTTAGCAGAGAAGGGAGGCATTTTGCAGAAGAATCAATACTATTTGTTTTTTGGGTTGTATGTAGGTGTATCGCTTGCAGAACAATGTTTCATATAGTTTTGAATAATGTAGCATTTCTAACATTTCTGCTTTATTCTCCATTTTTAGGCATGCTTCAGAAGCATCCTTCCATTGAAGACTTTGTGGATGCCCTTGTTTCAGACTTAGACCTTGACTTTGAAACATTCCTTATGGACTCAGAGTGATAACATTGCTAGCTGGTCTGTTTCTGCAGTGATGTTTTCTCGTAACTCGTTGTATTCATGTTGTAAAACAAATATAAGTTTTAATTTATGTTTTTTAAATAAATTCTATCCTTTAGTTTTGATTGTGTCATTTTTAAAAGAATTGTTTCGAATTTGCTAAATACCGTTTGTGACTGCAGTATTGTATTCACTGAAGAAACTGTGTTACTATTAAAACTCAAGTCTAAACGGGAGCATTAAAAGTGTCCTTGAGCTGGAGTCGCAATAATTGAATCCAGTGAAAACATTGCCAAGCTTCTTTTAAATCCACATGCTCCCAGCAGTACTTGGTAGAAACTATTTTTGGTTGATCCGATTTGGTTACAATCTTAGGACTCTACCAGAATAAGTAATAATGTTGGAATGATTGACAAAAAAAACTGTTAGGTATCCATTATTGTTGTTAGGTTGATTAAAATTGACGCATTGATATGTTTCCATGCCAAACACAGACGTAGAGAGGTTCAGCATTGCTGGTGTACCAGAAAATAAGCACTTCGAGGTGCCCAGCTCAGCAGCATTTTTATCTGAAGTAGTGAACTAAAGGAGGATCACTCTCACTATCTCTTTAAGTCCTGCAATCCTTTCCAGATGCACAGCCACGGGCTTCAACAGCACACCGAAATCAGGAAGATTCTCTGTCTTCTGCCATGCCAGAATTACCTTCTCTAGTAGCAATTTATTATAATTGCCCCTGTCAGAACTCTGTTCAGAGGGCCACGGGGCAAGGAGGAGCTACTGGGTTCAGCTGTGGGGGCTGAGGACTTTTCCTTCTGATGTCACGGGCCTGGCCTGCTATGGGTCCTGAGCATGGTCCAAGTGCCCCTTCTGCACTTGACTCTTAATAGTTGCATGGGTCGAGCAGTCCAAGGCTTCTGAGGGTGGCAGTAGATACAGGTGGGTGAACACTGGTTCACATCTCAATATATGTACAGCAGCAGTAAATGATTTTCCAGTCAAATACTTAACTTTTATGAAAAAAGAAGTATTAATTTACACATGTTGACACAAAGGGAAATACGGCATCCACAAACTTTACACAGTCCCCTGAGGTCAGGGCTCTATTGTTTCTCATGTGGCTCCCTGAGTCCCAGTCCCTCCTAGCTTTAGCAATAGTGGTTATTCCCCATTCACTAAAGGCAACATTTAAAATGAAGCCTCACTAATCTGAGTCTCAGGAGTCCCACTCTGTATAAAAGTTAAGTGTTCAAGCACCGAAGCGCTATCTGGCAAGCAAGTTCCCCCGTGGTCAAAATCTGTCTTACCCGCACCTGGAGGATTTAAGCGACTGGAGTCCCTGAGCACACCCTATCCGTGGGCACTGGAGCTGCAGCGGCTATCTCCAGTAAGTTCTTTGCACACGACCCAGGCGGGCTGTGCTCAGCACACTTCAGGTTCCTCACAGGCAGTCATACAGTCGCAGCAAATGGAGGTTATTCGTGGCTCCTCCATGCTGTGTAAGTTCTTTGGTCCTTCCTATGGTTAAAGAATGCAAAAGACCTGGCGCTGATCCCCCAGTCACGATGGTAGTTGCCCGCAGGGGTCACCATGACATAGTCTCTCCACCGGTGATGATACCAACCAGGTCATGCTTCTTGCTTGGTTAAAGTGGCCCTCTCTGGCATGCAGGATCACCGTCTCTCCACTGCACATGGGAGCTGGATCATTCGGCACAGCAGATTTCTTCTCAGCGGCATATGGGGTCACCAGCTCACCTCTGTACATGGGCTACGGCCCACTCAGCATAGCAGTCTCTTCACGAAGGCCCCTCCTGGCAGACGCGGTCACCGACTTTCTACTGCACACGGACTATGGCCCACTCGGTCTGACAATCTACTCACGGCGGCCCCTCCAGGCATATGGGTCCGCCAGTTCCTCACTGCATAGGGGTGATAATCCGATATGCGCAACAACGATCACGGCTCACTTCATGGCGGCCCACCTCTGCTATACTAAGGTCGCTGATTTCCCTACACACGGACAAGGACCTGATCGATGCAGCAGCCGTCTACTCACACTTCACTAAGGGAATCCACTTGGCAGTATTCCCCACTGGACCTCGATCCCTCCAATGCTCTTCATTTCCTCACAGAGCACACTGGTCTTGACAAGCAGGCTGCCGCTGATGCTCCAGGGCATGTGGTCTTGGATTCCCTGGGTGATATCCCCTCCCCCAGCTGGGAGACTAGCAGGATTGGCCCCTAGTCCTGGTCACAAGCAGAAGTATTGCAGAGCTGCTCTTAATCACACAGCCCGACTGGCTGCTTGACAGTTGAATGTTTTGTGTTTTTAAGCTCCCTTTCTTATATTCCATTTCCAGATATCAAATGTAATTAAGAGTCTGAGTCTTTAAAGGTTATGTTGGGGGTCGGCTTCCTTTTGAAGTGGCCACTCCTCTGCCCTCTCTTCTTCCAGAAAGCAGTCTGTCACAGCAGGAGTGACTCCAAAGCTGATAGCCCCACAACACAGGCCATTTGAGTGACTAGGAGTTCACATCTGGATGTCAGCCTCAGTGATACCCCAGGACCTCAGTCCTACTCTTTAGGATTCTCTTATCAGCCCCATCTTCTTCTGGAGATGTGCCCAGGCCCCTTCCTTGTGACCTCTCTCTGAATCAAAGAGCACCCTTTGAAGTGTCCTGGGGGAGCCTGTCTCTACCTCTCTCCAGTCCCACCCAGCTTACAGGAATGCAGTAAATCACAAATCTGTCTGTGGGGATTCCTCTACTTCCTCTTCTCATGTTTCACCATGCTGCCCTGAGTCTCCCAATGGAACCCAGATTCAGCCATGTATTGTACCATTCACAGGCACATATACACCCATCACATACATATAATAAACACGCACTGTGCAGCACTATATCCTTCATGTATTGTACAACTAGCAGGCACACATACACCCAGCACATGCATACAACATGCACGCACTACACAGCATTGTATTATCCTTGTACTATTCACAGGCACACATACACCCAGCATATGTACATAACATTCATGCACTGCACAGCACTACATCCTTCATGTACTGTACCACTCACAGGAACATATACACCTAGCACATGCATGTTACATACACACATTGCACAGTACCTCATTATCCTTGTATTGTACCATTCACAGGCACACATACACCCAGAACATGTACACCACACATGCACTTCACAGTACTACATACCAAACCGATGTAGGCCAAGAGTGAGTTAAGCACACACTAGCAGAAATTTAAATGAGTGAGCCCGTAGGACGCACTCCAGGAACACAGGCAAAAAGGACCTGTTCACTCCTACAGATCACGACACGGTATGCTGCCACCACTGTGCTCGTTCTGCTTAACTCCTGGTAAAGACAGTAGCTTTTCACCACGATGAAGGTAGCTCTTTCCAAAAACACCACAATCTGTGAGAGAGGCCTAAGTCATGGTTTGTGTTTGCTTATGACAACAAAAATCAGCATTAGGGATCCAGACATCAGTACAGTTATGGCACTCAGGGCAGGGGTGCATGTCCAGTCCCACGCGGAGGACTTTTCTGCTCCAACAGCCCCCCTCTGGCAGTTTCCATGACTGTTCTACTGTATGTATTTAATCGCCTCACTATGGTAACAGTCATCAGGGTTCATATTCACAGCTCTTTTCTCCATTCAAGCCATGCTAGCTCCATTCCCTAGCACCCTCCAGTGGTTCATGGCAGGATTTCAACATTCATGCCTCCAACCCCTTCTTGTCTGAGATGTTCAGGCATACTCTTGAATCCTCCAGTTCTGATGGATACTTCTAACTGCAGTTTCCTCACCTTGTTCCTCAGGTGTCAGACTGAATCGGGAAAACTCAAAAGCAGTACTGCTGTGCACTTGTACATGGTGTTGTGTGGCTCTGCCTCGATGACGTTCTGCTCTGAAAGTGATGAACAGAGTCACATTTAAGCACCACCCATACGCCTTGACATTAGTTCCTTTCTTTCTGCTCTTTCAGACGTGGATCAGGAGCTCTACTCTTTCATCTATGGCAAGATTTGTCCAATGTTTTCTCTCTGAATTTTACCAGTGTGCAAGGGAAATGTCCCCTCCTAAAACAAAAGGGTTTAAACCTCTTAGGGACTGTCGCAGACAGATGTCTCTGGCATATCTCTACCAGGTATGCCTCTTGTTCTTGAGGTCCGAACACGACTCCAGGATCTGTGACGACTGTACCCAGATGAACCCTAAGGCCATATGGGATCGTGAAGTTGAAAGGAATGTCCCGTTGCCGCTCCCGAAGTCATTCCTGCAGTAGATCTTCGTTACAGTCTAAGTCCTTGGGTAAGTCAAAGAAGACACACCAGAAATCCAATCAGGAATCAGCCCTTTCCAGCAATTTTTGATCTCCAGAGAAGGCGCTTGAGTGTTAACGTGCCACCTGGCTGCTCTCTTGAACTCCTGAGGAGCCAATTCCGAGTCTGGTGCTCATGCACCTTGTCTTTCCAGGTCCACCGGCGACATTGAAGAAAGTCGAGGCATTCAGGAGTCTATGCTGCACATTTTTAGCACCCTTCTGGCTCCCTTTGATGCACCGTTGGAGCCCAAGGATCCGCAGAGGCCTTCAGTTGAACTTCCACTGGCGAGTTCACCCTTGGCACCATCTGTGCCTCTCAAACCTGCCTTGGGTTCTGCATCGACTACGATGCCTACTTTGGTCTCAGTGCCACACTCTGCCCAGTTCCTTTGACATCCATGCCGACACCGCCGGAGGAGATTCCACACCCTATAGTGGTCTCTAATTTCTAGCCAAACTCATTTCGGCCGAACTCTTAACCCACCGGAGCACACCAATTTAGCAATTCTCTTTATTCCTACACACTGCCTTTACCACACATACACTACTTCAACTTTTTGACTCCGACTCCGATCAAATCATGAATTACTGTGTTGATGGGTACGAATTTGTCTCACAATTTGGTGAGGACAATTGGACAGGATGCCAATGGTTTAGAAACATTCCCAGACACTGGATTTGCCTCTGCTCCTGCAACTGAGGAGAGTGCATCTTTTGTTGTGATTAGAAGGGCTGCAGAGGTTCTTGACTTGCAGCTCCTCACTAAGGAGGTTAAATTCAAAGTTCTAACAGAGATCCTTCAGCCTGGCCAGGCTTCTGCCAAACCTCACCTGCCATTTAATGAGTCTCTTCCAGATTCACTCTTTGGCACGTGGACAAAACTATGTTCTAGTCCTCCTGTCAAGAGGCAGGTCGCTTGTAGCTACAGTCCAGCTCCAGGCAACCTGGAGTGTCTCATGCAGCATCCAACTCCAGAGAGCTTGTTGTTTCAGGTGTATAGAATCCTTTGGCAAGCACGTTTTCTTCTGCCAGTCTTGCCCTAATTTTAGTAAGTGCCAGCTGTCTCCTTGGTCGCTACACCATGTACTATGGGATATGGTTGGTCAGATCTTACTGCCAGTCCCAGATGACCTATGGACATCTTTAGCCCAAACCAATCAGTATAACAGGGATGCAGCAAAATTGGTTATCCAGTTTGGCCTGTACATAGATAATAGTTTGGATCCGGCAATTGGTACGAGTGTGGTTCCTTGGCACCACACTTGGATGAGGTCTATGGGCTTCTCAGGAAATAAATATGCAATTTGATGGCTCTCGCCTCTTTGGTTATAACGCAGATTCGGCCCTAGACAATTAAAGGAGCGTTGTGCCACAGGTCATTCCTTGGGTCTCTTCACACTCGCCAGACCGTTTCCTCAACAAATTTGTCCATTTCGGGTTATGCCAGGGGCTTGGCATACCATCAATATAAGATCCGACTGTAAACTACCCAGCCCTTTCAAGGCTGTGGCTCCCAGAAACAACAATAAGGACATAAGGGACATATGCACAGCTCAGACCCCTGCCCCTCCAGCAGCTAGACCTTTAAAGCCACTTTAGTGTATCCTTTCTGGCACACAGCCACGCTGTAGGAAGCAGGATCCGCCATTTCCTCCAGGGGTGGCCATTTCCTCCAGGGGTGGCACATTTTGCATTGTGGGTAGTAGGCAGCAAGTGACTCACTGAACTTGACACTGTAGGTTCCAGTTATTTTTTTCGTCATTATAATACATGCCATTGGGTACGCAACCTTGAAATTATTACTGGTTACCCAGAGTTTTTCTTTCACTTTCTGAAGGAGAAGAGCAAACTCAGGGAGCATTCAAACATTGATATAGTATTATTCGGTTATTGCTTTTGTGATGGGGTGCTGGGTTCACCGTGGGGTTGGGGGAGCCCAGATTTCTCTTTCCAGACCTCCTCCCAAGCACTTGGGCTTGAAGCTCTACGAGGGACAGATGTCAATCACCATCTCCCACTTTTTTTGTTTCCAGTGTCTTAGGCAATTCCTGCAAAAGTATGCACCTGAAGGCCATCGAGGAATGTGAGGCCAAACCCTTCATGACCCGTGCCCAGGAAGGAAAGCATAGCCGTCACATTTCGAGATCATGCTGTAGGTCGCCGCCCTCCAACTCTTCAGCTACTGAGCGCAAGAAGCAAAAGAAACATAGGAAACACAGCAAAGGTTGCCTAAACGTCCCCCAACTCTCATAGAATCCTCATTCTCCAGCCAGAGTTGGTCATTGTGGAGACTTTTCATTCTCCTCCAAGCAGCCCCACTGCAGAGGCTTTACTGGATCCGACCCCGGATCCACCTCAATCTCCAATGGCTCAATTACTGGTTTTGCCAGATTCTTTGGCGCCAGGTCCCTCATACCCGGAACAACCAGCTCTGATGCCATCTTATCCGGAGTTCCTGACCCCAGGATCGGACCTGGCAGCATAAACCATCTTCACCTAGGCCAAGTCCTATGACTCCGTATAGCCTACCAATGCTTAGGTCATTGGCCCTAATGTCGTTCGACTCCACTCATCCATGAAAGATGCTGGCACCTCCTTCATTTTCGCCAGTGGATAGATGCACAACGCCAAATCTTCCCGCATTATGACTCGCATCACCTGCTCTGTCAGTGCCTGCACTGGCACCGGATTCGGCGCCATCGGTGAAGAGGAAGACCACAGACAAAGGCTTCATGACATTTTTGGAATGGGCTGTGACTCTTTGGGCCTGTATACCCTCAGGTGGTGATGAAGGAAGCTATCAAGTTTTAGAATTTACTGGTTGTCCTCAGCCAGAGCGCTGGATAAGTCTCCAGAGATGGATATGGATTTTCCAACTGGGCTATCAATGCCAGAAGTCATGTCCTTCCATACTGTAATAAAGAAGACAGCTGAAGTCTTGGGGCTGCAGCTTCCAATGGTGAAAGTGAAGAAAAACGACCCCACTGAACTTGTCCTTTCTGGAGCACCTACTGTGGAGCCCCTCCTGTCCTTCAGTGAGGCATTACTGGACCCGGTTCTGGTGGCATGGGACAAATCCACTTCTGCCTTGACTGTCAGTAGGCTGGTAGCATGAAGTTACCGCCCTCCCTCAGGTGATCCGCCCTTCCATTCCATCCACCCTTCGCCCGAGACCTGGTCATCCAAGCCTTATGCTCCCATGGTCAGTCGACTGGGACCTTACTTACTGTCCCCTAGGACAGAGACTCCAAGTGGAATCCTGGGGCAACAAGACCATTTCAGTGGGTAGCATGACCTTGAAGTCACTCAGTGCTATCTGCCGCCTAGCGCAATACACTTATCGCACCCCCCACCCTCGCATCCACAGACTACATCCTACTCAGAGACCTAAACTTCCACCTGGACATCCACGATGACTCAAACACCGCCTCCTTCCTAGAGAACCTTGCCAACATATGACTGAAACAACTAGTTGCCGCCCCCACGCACACAGCAGGACACACACTCGACCCTGTCTTCACCGGAGGAAACAGAGTCTACTACAGCCACACCACAGAACTCCTCTGGACAGATCACCTCTGCATCCACTTCTCCCTCCAAAACCCACTGTACACAAGAACGCCCACTGTCTCCCCTGCAAAAGCTGGAACAAAATCACTGAAGACCAGCTCACCTCTGCCCTTGTCAGCATCCCGCCACTGACTACGTCTGATGCAAACACCGCAGCATGCAACCTCCACCGCTGGATCAGGAACTGTGCCGACACACTCGCCCCCTCAAGAAAGCCACCACAAGACACAGCAAGAAAGCAAGCTGGTTCACCCCTGCAGTCCAAGAATCCAGACGCTCCTGCAGACGACTCGAAAGACATGGAGGAACAACAACAACCCCGGAAACACGCGCCACCTACAAAGCAGCCACCACCGCACACCACCAACTCATCAAATCCACAAGGAAGAAATCCCTCCAAGACAGAATACTCACCAACGCGCACAACACCAAAGATCATCAAGGAATTCGCCAAACCCTGCAGCGAAACAACAGACGTCCCACCCTCCCAAGACCTTTGCAACAGACTCAGCACCTTCTTCTACCACAAGATCAAGATGATCTACGACAACTTTGACAACCAAGACCACCTCACCGCTCCAGCTGCCCCCTCATGCAATGCCACCCAACAGACCCTGCTCAAATGGATCCCACTCATGACAAAAAACACCTTGAAGACCATGAAAAGCATCCACTCCGGAGCACCCTCAGACCTCTGCCCACACCACATCTTCCATAGAGCCGCCTCGGCTATCGCACCCAAACTACGTTGGACGATCAACTCCTCCTTCGAGACCGCCACCTTCCCCGACGACTGGAAACACGCCGAAGTCAACCCCCTCCAGAAGAAACTCTCCATGGTCCCTTCGGACCTCAAGAACTTCAGGCCCATCACCCTGCTTTCCTTTGCAGCCAAAGTCATTGAAAAGGCCGTCAACACCCAGCTAACAAACTTCATCGAAGCTAACATCGTCCTGGACAATCCGGATTCTGAAGCAACCACAGCACCGAGACCGCCCTACTCGCCGCCACCGGCGACATCCGCTTCCTCCTCGACCAGGGTGAAACGGCAGCCCTCATCCTCCTGGACCTCTCGGCTGCATTCAACACTGCCTCCCACCGCGCCCTTGCCACCAGACTCCACGACACCAGCATCAGCAGCAAGGCTCCTTCCTCACCTCCTGGATCCGCTCCTTCCTCACCGACAGAACTCAGCAGTTCAGACTCCCTCCCTACCTCTCGGAACTGACAAAGACCAACTGTAGAGTGCCCCAGGGCTCCTCCCTCAGCCCCACCATCTTCAACGTCTACATGGCTACCGTCGCAACCATCGTCCGCAACCACGGGCTCAACATCATCTCCTACGCCAATGAACCCAACATCACCAGACACAACTTCCAAGAAGAGATGAAAGCCATTGCCACCTGGATGAAGAAAAGCTGCCTGAACTCAACTCAGAAAAGACGAAAGTCCTCATTCTTGGCACCACCCCCTCAGCATGGAACGACTCTTGGTGGCCCTCTCTCCCCCCCCCCCCCCTTGCAGCCACATCACCCAACACTAACGCGATCTCCACTGGCTTCCAGTCGAAAGAAGAATAGCCTTCAAACTCCTGACCACGCATACAAGGCCCTTCACAACACTGGACCCGCATACCTGAACAGCGGCCTCTCCTTCCACGCACCCAAAAGACACCGCCGATCAGCCCAGCTCTCTCTGGCCACCGTCCCACGTATCAGCAAGACGAGAACGGGAGGAAAGTCCTCCTACCTCGCAGCCAAAGCCTGGAACACCTTCCCCCTCCACATACGGCAATCCCCCACACTGCCCCAGTTAAGGAAGGACCTCAAGACCTGGCTTTTGGGATGACCCTAGCACTCAACGGAGCCTCCTCCTTTCCCCCCAGCACCTTGAGACCCTCACAGGTGAATAGTTGCGCTTTACCAACCCCTGATTGATTGATTGACTGACTCGTGCTTAATGGGACACGGCCCAGATGGCTATGCAGCACATTCTAGAGCATATGAGAGCAGACTTCCAAGAGTTGGTCCAGGTTGGCCAGAACGCCTCACACCATATCGTAAAATCGGGGATGGATGCTGCTGATTCAGTGGCTCAGACCACCCTCTCCATTTAAAGACGCCTGGCTCCACAATACAACCTTTACACAGATATCAAAGCCAATCTCATGCACCTTCCGTTTGATGGAGCACGCCTTTATGGGGACAAAGCAGATTCAGCCCTGGAAAGGTTCAGGACCAGCAAAGCAACTGCCCTCTTCTTGGGATTACAATTTCTGCCTCCAACTGGGGATTACCGTCCATTTTGGTGTATTTGTGGCTTCTCAAGGGGATTTTTCTTTAGCCAGTGCAACCAGGCCAAGCAGCCGCAAAATCCGCTGGTCAGACAATACAGAGGCAGGGCTAGAGGTAAAGTCTGTGGGGTCACCCAGAAAACCTTTTTCTCCTCCTCCTTTGCACCACCAGGCAAGCAGGCCTAGTTCGCTCCCCCAAACCCACGAGGAACCTGTGGGAAGGCAAGCGTCCTCCTTTCTACCAGCCTGGAAGGCCATTACTTCAAACGAGTGGGGCCTTCTACCCCTCCAGACCACCTCTTCATCCTGCTACAAGAAGTGGCAGCACTCCTACAGAAAAAGCTATGGAGCTAGTTTCTTGTTCCCAAGAAGGATGGGAGTGTGCGCCTGATTCTGTACCTTAGGGATTTGAATTTCTTCATCAAAAAGGAGAAGTTTAAAATACTGACAATAACTCTTGTGTTACTGCTGTTCGAAGCTGGAGACTGGATGGGGTCCACATCCCAGTCCTGCAGTCTCATCAGAAGTATCTGCACTTTGTGGTGGATTCTACACACTACCAGTTTCTGGTACTACCATTTGGCTTGACATCGGAACCTCAAGTCTTCACAAAGGTGATGGCAGTGGTCGCAGGCCATGTTAGAAAGTCCGGCATACCAATCTTCCCATACTTGGGTGACTGGCTGATCAAAGCTGGATCAGCGTGGTGGTGTTGCGCCAATCAATGATCCCACATCTCACCCGAGGGCCCCCACAACTCCTGTTCATGGGGTCAGTTTTGGACACCACCCTTCTCTGCACCTTTTCTCCACCTCAGAGGGTTACAGACATCCAGAAAATGGTCTCTTCCTTCCAGGAGGTTGTGAGAGTCCCAGTCCTGAAGGTCCTCTGACTGCTCTGTCTGCTGGCTTCCCGCATTCTCCCAGTCACGCATGCATGTTGGCACATGGGTATCCTTTTGTCGTGCCTCTGCAGGCAGTGGCTCTAATACGGGAGATCTTTTGGACTCCATCATAATCTCCCCTCACACTGCAGTGAAAGGGGAGACGAGGCAAACCTGAGTGGCGGGATGGCCTCTACTCCCCCTCCGATCATGGCTACAGTAGTGACGGATTCCTCCACCTTGGGGTAGCGAGCTCATCTGGAAGATCTAGGGATCAGAGGCATCTGGTCTGCAGAAGAGAAAGTGTTTCACATCAACAAGCTGGAACTGTATGCAGTTTGGCTTACATGCAAGGCCTTCCTCCCCTCCGTCAAAGGTCAGTCCGTCCAAATCTTGACTGACAACACAACAGCGATGTGAAACATCAACAAGCAAAGCAGTGTAGAGTCTTGACTCTTTTGCCTGGAAGCTTTGAGACTGTGGTCTTGGGTGTTGACTGCCATTCACCTAGTAGGGTCTCTGAATGTCCGAGCCAATAGTCTTAGCCAGCATTATCTCTCCTATCACAAGTGGCAACTTCTACTCAAAATAGCCCAGGATATCTTTGCTCAGTGGAGCACTCCTCAGGTGGACTTGTCCCCCTCCTTAGAAAACGCTCAATGCCAGAAGTTTGGTGCCCTGTAGCATCATTTAAGGGGAGCTGTGGGGGATGTGTTTCATTTGAAGTGGAAGTTTCAAGAGCATTACGTGTTCCACCTGCCATACCCTTGGTTCATTAAGTTTTTAGGCAGATTCGCCAAGCCCAGTCATTCTCATTGCCCTGGATTGGCCGAGGAGGGTGTGGTATGTAGTCCTTTGGCTCTTTTCCAGATGTCTCCTGCTTCAGCGGCCATTCAGACAGTACCTTCTCTCCCAGTCAAAGGGAATGATGCTCTATCCCAATCTCTTAGGACTCCACCTTCATGCCTGGAGATTGAGCAGGAACATTTGATCTCCTTCTAGCTGCTACCAGAGGTGATAGATGTCGTCTTGTCAGCTTGTCACACCTCCACTAAATTGGCTTATTCTGGGAGATGGAACAACTGTATTGCATGGTTTGTGAGGCTAAGTAGTCCCAGGTATTACAGTTCGCACTTTCCCTAGCACGAAATGGGTGTGCGATCAGAACTATTAAAGGGGATTTGGCTGCATAGTCGGTCGACCTCTGTCTCCCAGGCCAGCATCCACTATTCCAATCCCCTCTTCTGATGGGTTTTTTGAAGTGGGTTGACTACTCTATTTCTGCCAACTCCTATTGTTGTGCCCTAGTGGAACCTAAACCTGGTTTTCACTTTCCTAATGGGGACTCCCTCTGATCCCCTTCATAGCTGCCAGTTATGAATGTTGACTTTAAAAATGGTACTTTTAATAGCAATCACTTCTGCAAGAGAGGTCAGTGAGTTCCAGGCCTTGAGTTCCCGTCCACCATTCACCTCTTTCTTCCCTGGCAAATTGGTGTTACGAACCAGGGCTGTTTTCCTGCCAAAGGTAGTGACTCCCTTTCATTGGAGTCAGTCCATTATCCTCCCTACCTTTTATGCCCCGCACCAACCCACGAAGGAGGAGGAGCAATTGCATTAGTTGGTTTTAGGCAGGCAGTCAACTACTATTTAGGCCGACCACACCAGGGGCATACGACTGTATGACCAGCTCTTTGTGAGGTACTGTGGAGCCAAGAAAGGCAAAGCAGTGCAGAATCTGACTCTATCCCACTGGAAACGTCCTCTGCATGAAGACTTGCTATCCGTTGGCCAAGAAGGAACCTCCAGAAGGGATCATGGCACATTCCACCAGGGCCAAATCAACCACTTGCCAGAGGGGTCTGAAGCTCTGAGATCTGCAAGGCAACTACATGGGCGTACCTACACACTTTCGCTAAGCATTACTTCCTGGATTCGGAAATCCGAAAAGGCCACTTCACGAGATCAGTTTTGCAGGATTGTCTCATTTAACCATCCATCACCTCTCCTCCATGGAAGGGTACTGCTTTGGAATATTTTTCAGGTGAGGAATCTGCAGATAGAAGTATCCATCAGAAGGAAAAGTTACTTACCTGTGGTAGCAATCTTTCTGGTGGATACTCTGCCTGCAGATTCCTCATTAACCTGCCCACTTCCCTGTTTGATGTATGTGTTATAGGGAAAGTTTAATAAGCCCATATATTTCTTTCGGTCCTGAAAAACTCTGTCAATGCCAGTCTATCCACTCACCTCGAATATTGAGAAACAAAATAGATGAAAACTGACATTACACCAGGGTGGGTGTTATATCACTTTGGTGACATCATCTGACACCACTTCTGGCATTGCTACGATGCCAGTATCCCCCACTGGGGATGTGAGCTTTGAAGTTTCCGGATCCAGTGTAACACCTGTGATAATTCTACAGGTGAGGAGTCTACAGATAGGTAGAGTATTCACCAGATAGGTCGTTACCATAGGTAAGTAACTTTTTCTTTGCATTTGTTTGTGCTGAAATTTTGAAACAAAAGAAATCTAAGCAGGGAAAAACAGAATGTGTGACATAATTTAAGCTGTAATTAAAGCTTGTTGATTCAATTTGTTGGCACAGGAGAGGCAATTGTATTGTTTGATTGTTAGAAATGGGGGTCTCTAGTTGGCAATGGTTTGCACCTTAGTCCAAGTAGGGACTCTTGCTTCTAGTCAGGGTAAGGGAGTTACGCCCTTAGACAACCCCTGCTCACCCCCTTGGTAGCTTGGCATAAGCAGGCCGGCTTATCTCAGAGGCAGCGTGTAAAGCATGTATGCACACATACAGAAATACAGTGGAAAAGCTACACATGGACACTACACCAGTTTAGAAAAATTAGTAATCTTTATCTAAACCAAACAAGGCCAAAACAACAAAAATCCAACATCCAATAATCAAAATCTGTACTTTGCAAGTATAACCTTAAAAATGCAGAGTCTTAAAGCCGGTAGCTCCGTCCGGTGCTACTGCGGTGCTGAAAACAACAAACTCTTAACAGCTTCAGTCGACCGCTTCGGTGTCAGAAGCTTTGTAAACAGTACCTTTGGTTCCGGCCAACCGCGTCTGTGTGGGGCGGTTGCGGCAACCTTCGCGGTTTGGGTGCGAAGTGGAGCGGTGCGGCGTGCAGTGCCCTCAGGTCGCGGTGCAGGCATCGGCTCGGTGACGGTCGTCCAGCGGCATCGGTGAGACCGGGGCGGCAGTGCGAAGTTGGGCAGTGCTCATTGCGGTGCTGACAGGTCACGGTGCAGGCAGCGGTGCCGGTCGATGGGCGCTGGCATCGATAGGCCACAGCTCCGGTGTGGGATGGAGCGGTGCTTTGTGTAGCTTGCGAGTGGTGCCCACAGACCACGGTGCAGACCACGGCGGCAATGTCAGCTGGCAACGGTGTCGTCGGTGAGACCAGGGCGGCGGAGTGAAGTGAGGCGGTGCGGTGCGGAGTGCCTTGCCCACAGGACGTGGTGCAAGTAGCAGCGCGGCGGCGGTCGTCGTTTGTGAGACCAGGGTTGTGGTGCAAAGTATGGCGGTGCCCTCTGCAGTGCCTTCAGGTCACGGAACCGCCTGCAGTCTTGGCAGCGGCGTCGGGTTGCGTTTTCCCTCTGTGGCAACTGAGACACGCGGTCCCGGAGGCGGTACCCAGAGGAAGGTGAAGTCTTTGCTATTCCTGAGTTTTCTTGAACAGGGGGCAAGCTCTACCTCAAGCCCTTGGAGAAACTCAAACAAGTTGCAGAAAGTTCAGTCGAGTCCTTTCTCTGCCCAAGACAGAAGCAGCTACTGCAGGCCAACACAGCAAATCACACAGCAAAGTGGTAGTCTCTTCTCACAGCTTCCCCCAGCTCTTCTTTTTGGCAGGTTCCATGAGCCAAGCGAGTTCTAAAATCCTGGGGTCTGGGCCCCAATATTTATACCTCATTTCCTTTTGTTCTCTTGTGGAAGAGAGTGTCTGTATTCAGTCCAAACCAGTTCTATCCTCTCTGGCCCAACTTCCTGCCAGGAGCTGGAGACAGCATTGCCTAAGGCTAACCAGGCCTATTCAGGTGCAAGGAAATCTCCTCCCACTATTCTTAATGCAGCCCAGGTCTATTCAGCCCAGCCCTGACTCAACCAGGAAAGGCAGGACACACCTCAACCCCCCCAGTGGCTGTCTGAAGAGAATGCACATCCCCAGCCCCTGTCACTCCAAAGCCAGACAGTCAATCCACAAACCAGCATAGGCACATAGGATGGCTAAGCAAGAAAATACCCACTTTCTAAAAGTGGTATTTTCAAACACACAATATAGAAATCATATTTACTAAAAGATGCATTTTTATATTCTGAGTGCAGGCATACTAAACTCCAACTTTATACCTTGTCCCAATGGGAAGTTATACTTCTAAGATGTTATAAATAAACTCCCATTCTATCCTATGGGACCGATAGCCTTTCCATAGTGAAAAACGAAATACACTGTATTTCACTATCAGGACATGTCACACATACAAGTACATGCCCTATCTTTCACATACACTGCACCCTGCCCACATGGGCCTACCTTAGGGGTGACTCACGTGTAATAAAAGGGAAGGTTAGGGCTTGGCAAGTGGGTGCACTTGCCAAGTCGACATGGCAGTAAAAACTGTGCGCAGACACTACAGTGGCAAGTCTGAGATACCTTTACAGGGCTACGTCTGTGGGTGGCACAATCAGTGCTGCAGGCCCACTTAGAAGCATTTGATGTACAGGCCCTGGCACACTCAGTGCACTTAACTAGGGACTTACCAGTAAATCAAACATGCCAAGCATGGAAGCACCAATCCATGACATAATTTACAAAGGGAGCACTTGCACTTTGGCACTGATCAGCAGTGGCAAAGTGCCCAAAGCATCTAGACCAGCAAAACGAAATCCAGCACACAGCAAAAATACAGGAGGCAGAGGCAAAAAGACAGGGGAAAACCACACCAAGGATGCCAGGTCTAACATTGATTTTAACAGTTACCATGGGGAAATGTAGTTTAGTAGGAATGTTAGGTGACACTGAAGATGATATTTTCATGTTTTGATCAATAAATTTGTGAGTAATAAATGTGAAATGGTCCTACTGCAGAGACTGCTGCAGAGTCGCATCCCTGGTTTCCTCTACATGATCCGGACATCGCTTCGATGAGTTACAAGTTAGCTGCTGTGCCCTGCACGTCATGAGTTACAATCCCTGCATGGACAAACCTATCTTCCATCCTTCAGAAGCTGGTGCAGTAAGAACCATTGTATGAGATATCACCAGAAATTCACTGCTGTAAGAAACAACAGATGGGCAGTATGAAGCACAATATGAAATTATCATTGTTATTATTGCTGTTATTACTCTTATATAGCCGCAAGTGAATGCTGTTATGAATTTCATCCCAATATTTGAAAAAGGTATTTAAAACATGCCATATACCTTTTTTAAATAAATTCATCAGTATTTGACATGAAGACCATCACATACAATCCACCCATAAAATCTACCTTTTGTTACAATAAACAGAAAGGTGATGCTACAGAAAAAGATATTTTACTTTGGGTGTTCTTCCTTTAACAAACCAGTAATAAATTCGATGTAACGTGAAGTACTTCAAATCTTGCAGAACATTTTTGCCTACGACTCCAAGGCATAGCAGTGGGACTTCAGCGTGACGTATACCTATATGGATTTCTTTGAGTCGGACTTTGATTAAACATTTATTAGAACATTGGAATGTTGAGCGCTCCATTAAAAACACTGGAGTGCTCCGGGCTTCTAATGGCCGGTAGAATTCTGGAGCATCAACATTCCAATGTTTAAGGAAGGCCTCACGGAGCCCGAGGGGATTTCACTATTAGACTGCCAAGCGCCACGCACACACCTTTGTGCCATAGTGCCAAGGTGTCAGCGTGAGCCTAGCATAGGTTTTTTACGCTTTGAATAACTAAAAATGTTTCTACTTTGGATGTTTGTTGTACAGTGCAGCACTTATGCAAGCTGGGAAAAGTTAGGAGAAATAAAAGGACGTCATCTTTTTAAATGCCTGCTTTTAAATGGCGATACTTTTTGGCGCAAAACACTGTCAACTGTTGTTAATAGTAGGGTTTTGCATGAAGAACCATGGGTGGTTGCATGGGACCACCATGTACCATCTATGGTACACCCTTTTGATGCAGAGTAACCCAAAGCGCTGCTCTGCGTTACTAGATAGCGCAAACCCAGCGCAAAATATTTGTTAATGTTGGCCATAGTTGGTACAGAGCCACAGCTATTTCAAGAGAACATCTTTTCTCTTAGCACCAGAATGATTGATCTAACGTCATTATTTTTGGTCCTGCTTTTAATACAGCGTCGAAATACGTGAAAAAGATCATTCTAAACATTGCTGCATCCTACCCAGGATTAGATTTAGCATTTACTCATCATACGTTGTCCGAACATCAAAGAGCAAAGCACCTTAGGGAGATATTTGCCTAACAAAATTCTCAAATAAAGTGTAGGACAATTTTTTTTTATAACCTGACAATAGTGTCATGAATGCTTCAATATATAATGTAATTTGTGCAAATACATTTTTACGAACAGACCAAGACATAATAAAGCTTTAGGCAGTACTTTCCAGGTGAAACTGCATTTGATATTTGTTTTATTACACATGTATGTCATTGCACGTTTGGGGTTGGGGGGGATATTTCTGTATTAACAAGTCTTGTTGAGCACTGAACCAAAATTAAACTCGAATTGACAAAGCAAATAGGTTTCGTTGTGTTAAATGGAATGAAGAGGCATATAGGCACACCTGCATGCATAAAATAAAGGTGGGACAGGGGTTAGTGGCAAAGGAAGAGCAAGTGAGGCATAGAGGGCCTCGGGGCGCGATCCCATACAATATAGTACTTGATGTTCGTACATGATAGATGCTGTGTAGTGCAGGTTGCGTACATCGGACCTGGCTTCGCTCACCAAGAAACCCGCCATATACTGTTAGTTTAAAAAATCTGAAAGAGACACGTTAGTGACAGATTCCTTACCGTAGAATATCCCCAGGCGTCAGGCTGGATCCGGAAAGTTTTTGCGTAGCAGTACCCTTGCGCGTCGGTAGGCGGCGTCGTGCGGCTCCGCGTCCGTCGTCGGCGTCGGGACCGCCGGGATGACGTCGCGGGCAGTACTTAGACGCCGCCCCTGCGCGCTGACGTCAGTTCTTCTTTTTCCGCGCCAGTAAGCGCAGATCCGGGAAGAGCAGTGCCCTAGTCATTTTTTGACTAAATATTTTGGTTATTTTTCAATGTTTTCTAAACGAGTCTCTCTACTCCGAAGGTGTCGGTAGGGATGCCCGGCTTCAAGCCCTGCGACGCCTGTGGTCGCATGATGTCGATCACAGACCCACACTTAGAGTGTCTCTACTGCCTCGGCCGTGACCACGACACGAAGTCGTGCCCCGACTGCCGGGCCTTGCACCCAAAGGCTTTGCGAGAGCGGTCTCAAAAGCTCCTCGAGGTCCGGCAGTCGGCTCCGCGCCACACCAAGCCCCGGTCACATGAGAGGTCGAGGGGCCGGTCGCGGAGTCCTCATCGGTCGTCGGGGTCCAAGTCTTCGCACTCCTCCGGTAAGTCAAAGCACAAAAAGTCTAAGAAGCGTCATCGCTCGAAGACTTCGCCTCGCCGGTCTCGCGACTCAGCTGAGGCTCCTATCGGCACCGTCCCCGCGGCTCCGGGAGTGCCTGTGGAGCCGCCCCCGCATTACCCGTCCTTCCCGGGTTCGGGGGCGACTCCGGCTGAGATACAGGAATTCCTGTCGCCATGGCCCGCCTCTTCGGGCCTCAAGGTCCCCCCGGTGCGCCTTCGGGCCCCGCGGGCCCTGGTGGGGTTTCCCCGGCGCCGCCGGCGACTCCGGTCCCGGCGCCACCTGTAACACCAGCCTCGGTCCCGGCCCCGGCTTCGGCCCCGGCCTCGATCCCGGCTCCGGTGCTGCCGCAACCCCCATCAACGCCGGTTGACCTAACTACACCTCCGCCGGCGCCGATGTCTCCGGTGCCGTTCCCGACGCCGCCCGGGGCTCCGGGCGGCGTCGTTCCCCGGTTCTCTCCGGATCCGGACACGGCGCCGGACCGGCGTCGCTCGACGCCGGCTCCGACACCGCTGGGACCTTGGGTCCCACATGTCCCTCCTCCTTATTTTGAACCTGAATTGGAGGACGTAGATAACTGGGAGGGGTCTGATGACCCTCTCACACAGCAGTGTGAGTTTGATCAGGACTGGGCTGAGGAACTTGGGGATGCCAGTGGTCTGGACACCTCCCTGACTCTGGCATGCTGTCTCCTCCATCCGTGGCAACGGAGGAGGGAGCAAACTTTGCAACGGTGTTGCGTAGAGCAGCTGGGGCCTTAAACCTCCAGTTGCCTACAGTGGCTGTCAGGACTAACATCCTGACGGAAGTGCTTCAGCCGGCGGCTACCTCCTCGGAGCCACTGCTGCCGTTCAACGAGGCGCTTTCAGACGTTCTTTTGGGCACCTGGTCCAAGCCCACCACAGGGGCTCCTGTGGATAGGAACGTGGCCCGACGCCATCGCCCTGCTCCGGGCGACCCCCGTTTCTCTCTCTACACCCCACCCCTGAGAGCTTGGTGGTCCAAGCCTCTGCTTCCCAAAGCGCCTTCCCTACCGCTCCCCGGATAGGGAATCCAAACGCCTGGATCAATTTGGGAAGAAGGTCTTTTCTTCCGCCAGTGCTGGCTTGCGGTCAGTCAACACCACTTGCCTCTTGGGCTGATATTCCCACTCCTTGTGGGACTCGGTGGCGCAAGTTCTGCCCCAGTGTCCTGAGGAGGTCCAGACACTGCTTTCCCGCACCATTGCGGAGGGAAGAGATGCGGCAAAGTACACCATCAGATGTGGCCTTGATACCGCCGACTCGCTAGGCAGATCGCTTGCGACGACAGTGGCGCTGCGCCGTCACGCCTGGCTGAGGACCACTGGTTTCTCGGGTGATGTCCAAAACTCTCTTATGGACATGCCCTTTGATGGAGTTGGTCTTTTTGGGACAAAGGCAGACCATGCGCTGGAGCGCTTTAAGGACTCGCGGGCTACAGCCAAGTCCCTGGGCCTTTCTGCTGTGCGCCCTCAGCAACAGTCTGCTTTTCGGGCCTTTCGTGGCCACGGAAGGGGCGCCCAGTGACGTCCGCTGCCCAGCCACCGGCCCGCGCAGCAAGCGTCTTCGCGTGGCCGAGGACGTGGCTCCCGCCGTGGCGGGTCAGGCAACCAGCGTGCGGGTCAGGCCACCAACCCCGGCCCGTCCGCGGCCTCCAAGCCCTCCTTGTCCTTCCTTTCAGGTGCACAGCACGCCAGTAGGGGGCAGGGTCCGCCATCACCTTCACCACTGGCGTGCCATCACCTCGGACAGGTGGGTCTTGGACATTGTCCGAAGGGGCTACTCCCTCCCCTTCGTGACCATCCCCCCAGCCATGCCACCTCAATTCCACCGCATGTCAGGGGATCACTTGGTGCTTCTTCAAAGGAAGTTGCGGCCCTCTTGGCCAAGAGGGCCATCGAGCGCGTTCCGACCCCAGAAGTAGGATGTGGTTGCTACTCCCACTACTTTCTGGTGCCCAAAAAGGACAAAGAGGACATGCGTCCTATCTTGGACCTCCGGAACGTCAATCGCTTCCTCCGGAAGGAGAAGTTCAAAATGCTCACCCTAGCTCAGGTCTTGACTGCTCTCGACCCTGGAGACTGGATGGTAGCGTTGGACTTGCAGGACGCATATTTCCACATCCCCGTCCTGCCGGCCCACCGGCGTTACCTGCGGTTCACGGTAGGCCTCGAGCATTTTCAGTTCACCGTGCTCCTTTGGCCTTACAAGCGCCCCTCGGGTGTTCACGAAAGTGATGGCGGTGGTCGCAGCCCATCTGCGCCGGGCAGGGGTTCCAGTCTTCCCCTACCTCGACGACTGGCTGCTGAAGGCGGGCTCGTCCCAAGCAATCGTCTCCCACCTCCAGACAACGGCCGAACTCCTGCACTCGCTGGGGTTCTCCATCAACGTGCCGAAGTCGCACCTGATTGCTTCTCCACAGCTCCTTTTCATCGGAGCAGATCTGGACACGACGCAGTTTCGGGTTTATCCTCCCGAACGGCAAGTCCGGGATATTCAGGCTATGATTCCGATCTTTCGGCCTTTATCCTGGGTTTCGGTACGGATGACCCTGAGGCTGCTGGGCCTCATGGCCTCCTGCATCCTGCTGGTCAATCATGCCAGATGGCATATGCGGGCTCTGCAGTGGGACCTGAAGTTCCAGTGGGCGCAGCACCAGGGCAACCTGTCCGATCACGTCCAGATCTCGGAGGGGACTGCAAAACAGCTGCAGTGGTGGCTCTCGAACCGGCAATGGGACATGGGCAGATCCCTCTCCCTTCCCCAGCCAGAGCACACAGTTGTGACGGACGCGTCCCTTCTGGGATGGGGTGGTCACATGGGAGAGGCGGAGATCAGAGGCCTCTGGTCTCCGGCGGAGTCCCGGCTCCATATCAACATTCTGGAGCTCCGGGTGATCCGACTTGCACTCAAGGCATTCCTTCCCTCTGTCAAAGGGACGGTAGTGCAGGTGTTCACAGACAACACCACCGCCATGTGGTATTGCAACAAACAGGGGCGGGGTGGGGTCGTGGACCCTATGTCAGGAGGCTCTGCGCCTCTGGACATGGCTGGAACATCAGGGCATATTCCTGATGGTTCAACACCTGGCAGGTTCCCTGAACGCCAGGGCGGACGAACTCAGCCGCAGGTGCATGATGGATCACGAATGGCGTCTTCACTCGGAGGTGGCGCAAGGTCTCTTTCAGCAGTGGGGAGAGCCTTGGTTAGATCTGTTCGCCACCGAAGAGAACGCGCAATGTCAGCAGTTCTGCGCGTTGGAATTTCCAAGACGGCACTCGCTCGGCGACGCTTTTCGTTGCGAGTGGAGTTGCGGTCTGTTGTACGCCTTTCCGCCTATACCACTTCTACCCAGAGTGTTGAAGAAGATTCGGCGCGACCGGGCCCAAGTCATTCTTGTGGCTCCGGACTGGGCTCGAAGAGTTTGGTATCCCGAGCTACGCAGTATGAGCGTCGATCCCCCGATCCGTCTGCCTCTTCGGGAGGATCTTCTGTCGCAGCAGCAGGGGACGGTCCTCCACCCGAACCTGTCCAGTCTACACCTGCTTGCGTGGAGATTGAGCGGCGGCAGTTGATTCCTTTCGACTTGCCTCCCGAAGTTTGTGATGTGATTCTGGCAGCCAGGCGTCCCTCCACTAAGGTGGTATACGCCTGCAGGTGGAACAAGTTTGTGGCATGGTGCACAGCAAAGGCTGTGAATCCCTTTCTGCCCCTCTTTCTGAGGTTCTTCTGTTCCTTCTTTCTCTGGCCCAACAGGGTTCTTCCCTGGGTACCATCAAGGGCTATCTTTGTGCGATATCAGCCTTCCTCAGGCTTCCTGATCAGCCCTCCCTTTTCAAGTCCCCTGTGGTTAACAGGTTTCTTAAAGGCATTACACACCTCTTTCCTCCTGTTCCGTTTGTAATGCCTCAGTGGGACTTGAACTTGGTTCTTACCTTCTTAATGTGCGCTCCCTTTGAGCCTCTACATAATTGTCCTCTTCGTCTTCTTACTCTGAAGACAGTATTCCTGGTGGCCATCACCTCTGCTCAGCGGGTGAGTGAGCTCCAGGCTCTTTCATGCAAACCTCCCTTTCTGTCTGTTCATCCAGACAAGGTTGTTCTTCGGACGCGTCCGTCCTTCTTGCCAAAGGTGGTTACTGCCTTCCATATTGGGCAGACCATCACTTTGCCCACCTTCTTTCCGCCTCCGCATCCTTCCAGAGAGGAAGAGAGGCTCCACCGTCTGGACCCAAAACGTGCGCTTTCTTTTTACATCAACCGCACACATCTGAAAGAGACACGTTAGTGACAGATTCCTTACCTTAGAATATCCCCAGGCGTCAGGCTGGATCCGGAAAGTTTTTTGCGTAGCAGTACCCTTGCGCGTCGGTAGGCGGCGTCGTGCGGCTCCGCGTCCGTCGTCGGCGTCGTGATCGCCGGGATGACGCCGCGGGCAGTACTTAGGCGCCGCCCCTGCGCGCTGACGTCAGTTCTTCTTTTTCCGCGCCAGCAAGCGCAGATCCGGGAAGAGCAGTGCCCTGGTCATTTTTTGACCATACTTTTTGGTGAAATTTTTCACTGTTTTTCTCTCTCAAGGTGTCGTAGGGATGCCCGGTTTCAAACGTTGCGGCGCCTGTGCTCGGATGATGTCCGTCACCGACCCGCATTGGGAGTGTCTCTTCTGCCTCGGCCGAGGCCACGACACGGAGTCTTGTACCGACTGCCAGGCCCTCAACCCGAAAGCTTTGCGAGAGCGGTCTCGAAAGCTCCTGGAGGCCCGGCATTCGGCTCCGCGGAAGCCCCGGTCGCGTGAGAGGTCCAGGGGTCGATCGCGGAGTCCACACCGGTCGTCGGCGTCGAAGTCATCTTCGTCCGGTAAGTCGAAACACAAGAAGTCCAAAAGCATCATCGCTCTAGGACTTCGCCTCGCCGGTCTCGCGACTCGGCTGAGGCCCCTCCCGGCACCGTCCCCGCCCCGCGGCCCCGGACATGCCTGTGGAGTCGCCCCCGCCATACCCGCCCTTCCCGGGTTCGGGGCGGATCCGGCCAAAGTGCAGGAATTCCTGTCGGCCATGGCCCGCCTCTTCGGGCCTCCAGGCCCCTCCGGTGCGCCTTCGGGCCCCGCGGCCCGGATGGGGTTGCTCCGGCGTCGCCGGCGGCTCCGGCCCCGGCGTCGCCCGTGCCTCCAGCCTCGATCCCGGCTTCGGCCCCGGCCTCGATCCCGGCTCCACAACCCCCATCGACGCCGGTCGACCTAACGACACCTCCGCCGGCGCCGATGTCTCCGGTGCCGTTCTCGACGCCGCCCTGGGCTCCGGGCGGCGTCGTCCCCCAGTTCCTTCCGGCTCCGGACATGGACCCGGAACGACGTCGCTCGACGCCGGTTCCGGCGCCGATGGGGCCTTGGGTCCCAAATGTCCCTCCTCCTCCTTATTTTGAACCAGAGGAGGACCAGGAGGACTGGGAGGGGTCTGATGACCCTCTGGCACGGCAGTGTCAGTACGATGAGGACTGGACAGAGGGTCTAGGGGAGGCCAGTGGTCTGGATACTTCCCCTGACACTGGCATGCTGTCTCCTCCCGTGGCTACGGAGGAGGGAGCCAATTTTGCTACGGTGTTGCGTAGGGCGGCTGGGGCCTTACATCTCCAACTCCCTACTTTGACGGTCAAGCATAACATCTTGACAGAGGTGCTTCAGCCGGCAGCCTCCTCTGCGGAGACTGTGCTGCCGTTTAACGACGCCCTCACTGACGTTCTTTTGGGCGCCTGGTCCAAGCCCAACACAGGGGCTCCTGTGGATAGGAACGTGTCACGACGCCATCGCCCAGCTCCGGGCGACCCCCTGTTTCTCTCTGTTCACCCCACTCCTGAGAGCTTGGTTGTCAAAGCCTCCGCTTCCCAAACCGCCTTCCCTACCGCTCCTCCGGATAGGGAATCCAAACGCCTGGATCAATTTGGAAAGAAGGGTTTTTCTTCCTCCAGTGCTGGCTTGCGGTCCGTTAACACCGCTTGTCTTTTGGGCCGATATACCCACTCCCTGTGGGATTCGGTAGCGGATGTTTTGCCCCAGTGTCCTGAGGAGGTCCAGACACTGCTTTCCCGCGCCATTGCGGAAGGAAGGGATGCGGCTAAATACACAATACGTTGTGGCCTTGACACCGCCAACTCGCTGGGCAGGTCTATTGCAACGACGGTGGCGCTCAGACGCCACGCCTGGCTGAGAACCACTGGTTTTTCAGGGGATGTCCAGAATACTCTCATGGACATGTCCTTTCATGGAGTCGGTCTTTTTGGGTCCAAAGCAGACCATGCGTTGGAGCGCTTTAAGGACTCACGGGCTACTGCCAAGTCCCTGGGCCTTTCTGCTACACGCCCTCCGCTGACTTCTGCTTTTCGCCCCTATCGTGGCCACGGTAGGGCGCCCCTTCACGTCAGCAGCCCAGCCACCGGCCCGCGCAGCAGGCGTCTTCGCGTGGCCGAGGACGTGGATTCCGCCGTGGCGGATCGGGCAACCAGCGTGCGGGTCAGGCCACCACCTCCAACCCGTCCGCGGCCTCCAAGCCCTCCTAGTCCCTCCTTTCAGGTGCACAGCACGCCAGTAGGGGGCAGGGTCCGCCATCACCTTCCCCACTGGCGTACCATCACCTCGGACAGGTGGGTCTTGGACATTGTCCGAAGGGGCTACTCCCTCCCCTTCGAGACCACCCCCCAGCCATGCCACCTCAATTCCACCGCATGTCAGGGGATCACTTGGTTCTTCTACAGAAGGAAGTCACGGCCCTCTTGACCAAGAGGGCCATCGAGCGTGTTCCGACCCCAGAAGTAGGGCGTGGTTGCTACTCCCACTACTTTCTGGTGCCCAAAAGGACAAGGAGGACATGCGTCCTATCTTGGACGTCCGGAACGTCAATCGCTTCCTCCGGAAGGAGAAGTTCAAGATGCTCACCCTAGCTCAGGTCTTGACTGCCCTCGACCCTGGAGACTGGTTGGTAGCGTTGGACTTGCAGGACGCATATTTTCACATCCCCGTCCTGCCGGCCCACCGGCGTTACCTTCGGTTCACGGTAGGCCCCGAGCATTTTCAGTTCACCGTGCTCCCTTTGGCCTTACAAGTGCCCCTCGGGTGTTCACAAAAGTGTTGGCGGTGGTCGCAGCTCATCTGCGCCGGGCAGGGGTTTCAGTCTTCCCCTACCTCGACGACTGGCTGCTGAAGGCGGGCTCGTCCCAGGCAGTCGTCTCCCACCTCCAGACTACGGCCGAACTCCTGCACTCGCTGGGGTTCTCCATCAATGTGCCGAAGTCGCATCTGATTCCTTCTCCACAGCTCCTTTTCATCGGAGCAGTTCTGGACACGACGCAGTTTCGGGCCTATCCTCCCGAACGGCGAGTCCGGGATATTCAGGCTATGATTCCGATCTTTCAGCCTTTATCCTGGGTTTCGGTACGGATGACCCTGAGGCTGCTGGGCCTCATGGCCTCCTGCATCCTGCTGGTCAATCATGCCAGATGGCATATGCGGGCTCTGCAGTGGGACCTGAAGTTCCAGTGGGCGCAGCACCAGGGCAACCTGTCCGATCACGTCCAGATCTCGGAGGGGACTGCAAAACAGTTGCAGTGGTGGCTCTCGAACCGGCAATGGGTCATGGGCAGATCCCTCTCCCTTCCCCAGCCAGAGCACACAGTTGTGACGGACGCGTCCCTTCTGGGATGGGGCGGTCACATGGGAGAGGCGGAGATCAGAGGCCTCTGGTCTCCGGGCGGAGTCCCGGCTCCATATCAACCTTCTGGAGCTCCGGGCGATCCGACTTGCACTGAAGGCATTCCTTCCCTCTGTCAAAGGGAAGGTAGTGCAGGTGTTCACCGACAACACCACCGCCATGTGGTACTGCAACAAACAAGGCGGGGTGGGGTCGTGGACCCTTTGTCAGGAGGCTCTGCGCCTCTGGACATGGCTGGAACATCAGGGCATGTTCCTGATGGTTCAACACCTGGCAGGTTCCCTGAACGCCAGGGCAGACGAACTCAGCCGCAGGTGCATGATGGATCACGAATGGCGTCTTCACTCGGAAGTGGCGCAAGGACTCTTTCTACAGTGGGGAGAGCCTTGGTTAGATCTATTCGCCACCGAAGAGAACGCGCAATGTCATCAGTTCTGCGCGTTGGAATTTCCAAGGCGGCACTCGCTCGGCGACGCTTTTCGTCACGAGTGGAGTTGCGGTCTGTTGTACGCCTTTCCGCCTATACCACTTCTACCCAGAGTGTTGAAGAAGATTCGGCACGACCGGGCCCAAGTCCTTCTTGTGGCTCCGGACTGGGCTCGAAGAGTTTGGTATCCCGAGCTACTCAATATGAGCGTAGATCTGGGTACCATCAAGGGTTATCTTTGTGCTATCTCGGCCTTCCTCAGGCTCCCTGATCAGCCCTCCCTTTTCAAGTCCCCTGTTGTTAACAGGTTCTTAAAAGGCATTACACACCTCTTCCCTCCTGTTCCGTTTGTGATGCCTCAGTGGGACTTGAACTTGGTTCTTACCTTTTTAATGTGCGCTCCCTTTGAGCCTCTACATAACTGTCCTCTTCGTCTTCTGACTCTGAAGACAGCCTTTCTGGTGGCCATCACCTCCGCTCGGCGGGTGAGTGAGCTCCAGGCTCTATCTTGCAAACCTCCCTTTCTGTCTGTTCATCCAGACAAGGTTGTTCTTCGGACGCGTCCGTCCTTCTTGCCAAAGGTGGTTACTGCTTTCCACATTGGGCAGACCATCACTTTGCCCGCCTTCTTTCCGCCTCCGCATCCTTCCAGAGAGGAAGAGAGGCTCCACCGTCTGGACCCAAAACGTGCGCTCTCCTTCTATATCGACCGCACAAAACACTTCCGGGTGGATGACCAACTCTTTGTTGGCTACGTGGGCGCCAAAAAAGGTCGGGCGGTGCACAAAAGAACCATCTCCCGCTGGGTTACCTTGTGCATCAAGACCTGCTATTCTTTGGCTAAGAAGGAGCCTCCTGTTGGGCTGCGTGCCCATTCCACCAGGGCAACGGCTGCTACCACGGCCTTGGGCCGCGGTGTTCCGCTGCCGGTTATTTGTCAGGCAGCTACGTGGGCCTCGCTGCACACGTTTACCAAACATTACTGCCTTGACAGCCAGGTCCGGAGGGACGACTTCTTTGGCCGTTCTGTCCTCCAGGACTTCCTTGTCTGATCTTTGTTCGCAGACCCACCACCGGGGTTGGTATTGCTGGGGTATCTATTCTAAGGTAAGGAATCTGTCACTAACGTGTCTCTTTCAGATGCACAAGTTACTAACTTGTGTAACGATATATCTGTAAGAGACAGTAGTTAGTGACAGATTCCTTACCGCCTCACCCATCCTCCCCGTTCTGCTAACTGATTTCTAGGGTTAAGGACATCCCTTTCAGGGCTCTAGTATTTTTCAGACACCTATGTCAGCTTCTTGCATGGCTCTGCCTTCCTGGCGCGGAAAGTCGTGTACAGAATTGACGTGAGCGCGCAGGGGCGGCGTCTAAGTACTGCCCGCGACGTCATCCCGGCGGTCCCGACGCCGACGACGGACACGGAGCCGCACGACGCCGCCTACCGACGCGCAAGGGTACTGCTACGCAAAAACTTTCCGGATCCAGCCTGACGCCTGGGGATATTCTAAGGTAAGGAATCTGTCACTAACTATTGTCTCTTACAGATATATCGTTACACAAGTTAGTAACTTGTGCGTTAACTGCATTGTATGCTGTTTTCATACTGGCCAATAACTCATGAAAAATGGACATAAGATATTAAGTCCTTCTTGTGAAGCAAGAGGCAAAGAAAGAATCCAGGTCACATGCCTCCCTCTGTGTCAGTGGACAACCCTGCCACAGCCCAACTTAATCTAGGTGCACAAGTGTTGCTTCTAAAGTGGTTCAAAACTACTCAATTCTAGTGCAAGCCACAATGTGTAATCTAGGGGAACAAGTGGGTGGTGAGCCACAAGCATGGATGCCTCTAGTTCTGACTGGCCTCACCTCTGCTAGGTTCTGGTGAAATCTCATTTCTCCCTGTTTCCCAGAGGCTGTCATAACCTCCTGAATGAGCACTACCAAGAAACGCAATCACGCATCTCCCTGTTTCCTCATCACTTATTCACGTGCTCCAACTGAACTTTGCTAATTTACTAATTCCATTTGTCTTGGCAGGACATTTTGACGCTAACTGATCTAGGGAGATCGTAGTGCATACTACGTGGCATATTTACGAGCCCCGTAGCGTCGCTCTTGCACTACACAATGTAGTGCCAGGGCGCGACGCAACTCAAAAATGAGATTTATTAAGCCATGGCACGCCACCTTGCGTGGCCCTGAGTGGCTTCATAAATCTTGAGTAAAGCAACGCAGCACAAATCGCTGCGTTGCCTTATTCTGTGCCAGGAAGACTGTCCGTGGGCATTGCGTGGGTGTTCCCACGCAACTCCTATGGTTTTTGAAGCATTCCCAGATTTACCAGAACTGGTAAACCTGGGAACGTGCCAAAAATATACACCTCCCCAGGTGAGGCGTACCGAGGAGAAATCTCTTTATTTCTCTGCATTACTTCTTTCTATGTGTGCTGCATTCTGTAGATTCCTCACCTTAGAATATTCCCCAGGCATGAGACTGGATCAGAAATATCGTGAACACTACCTCTGAGCACCAGCAGTGGCGTCCTTCGACTCTATGTTGTTGTATGCATCGGAAGTGACGTTGCGGTGTCTAAATAGGCTCTACTCCAGCATGCTCATGTTAGTTCCTTTCATTCCTTATCAACAGTGAATATCAGGAGAGCTACCTCAGTCACTTTTTGACCAACTTCTTTTGACTTTTTGTCGACATTTGTAAGCTTTGCTCCCAGTGTGCACAGGACATTTTATCCCCTGCTAAACCCTCAGGGTTCTAGCCTTGTATGGATTGTCAAAGGCAAATGTCTGTGTCCTATCTCCAACTGGTTTGTCTCTGGTGCCTGGCATCAGGCTACGACCCAAAGGCCTGCATCGAGTGCAAGTCAATGCACCCAAAGGCAATTCGTAAGTGGGCAATGAAGCGCCTGGTGGTGCGGCAGAAGGTGGCTCTAAGCTGCTCTCATTTTCATTCCCATAGACGATTTCAGGACCGCTCCCGAAGCTGTTCTGTCGATGATTGTCTTTGCACTCCAAAACCTCCTTGTCGAAGTCAGGTAAGTCAAAAAAGCACAAGAAGAAGTAGTCGAAGCGCATCGACTTTGCTTACTCTACATCGTGCTTCCAGATTCCACTACTGCTATCCACCTGCAGAGCCAGTGTCAGGGCCCGCTCCACACTATCCCATTTATCAGCGCTGGAGAGATGCCCACCCAACGTAAAGAATTTTATTATGCCATGCACACCACCTTTGGGCCACCATTTCCAGCTGGAGTGCCTTTAGGTCCCACAGAGCTGAGAGGTGCCCCTTCTGGCTTACCATCAATGGGTTTGCACTCGACACCAGCCAGGCACTTTGGATCCCCCCACTGAATCTGAACCAATGCTGCCACAGGTGCTCCCACCCACCCCTGGCTTAGTCCCTCTTAGCGCCACCCCTGGTGTCGCCCGACAAGATGCACCATTCCTGACACTAATCCAATGCTGCTCCGGTGCTGCTCAATGTCAGTGCTAGCACCCACCAGGCCTGCCTACTGCCAGTACTTTCCCACTGATCCCTACTTTACTGAAGGACGTGATGAGGCGCTGCATGGAGGACCCAAATGATGCCAGCGGTCTGAATACTTCCCCAGATGCAGGCATAGTTTTCCCTGCGGGTCAGGTTTTGAAGGCACCTTTGCAACTGTGATGCATAGGGCGGTGGAGGTCCTCGATCTCCAGCTGCGAGTTGTCGAGGTTAACATGAATGTCTTTACAGAGGTGCTTCAACCTGGAGCAAACTCTTCTGAACCCATGCTCCCCTTTAATGAAGCACTCACTGACATGCTTCTTTGGGCCTTGGCGAAAACTTGGACAGGACCTCCTGTGCACCCTATAATTGGTATCGTCCTGCCCCGGGAAACCCAGCTTTCCATTACCAGCACTCACTGAATGCCTGACGATGCAGGCCTCAAAAGCGAAGATGCACCTAAGGGTGTTCTCTACCACACTACAGGATAGGTAATCCAAGAGGCTGGACACCTTTGAGAAGTGAATGTTTTCCTCCACCAATCTTGCGTTGGGTTCAGTGAACATTGCGTGCCTTTTGGGCCGATATTCCCATGCATTGTGGAATTTGTATGCACAGCTGCTGCCTATGCTGCCCCAGGAATGATTTGCCATCCTCAACCAAGCTCTGGTAGATGACAGGGAAGTGCAAAGTTCTCCATCTGGTTCAAATTGGACTCCACAAACTCCCTGGGTACAGCCATGGCTTTTATGGTGGTGCTGCGACGCCATGCCTGGTTATGGTCCACTGGGTTCTTGGGGGATGTACATCCTTCATTGATTGACATGCCCTTCGTTGGGTGTTTCCTTCTCGGACCGTCCGCAACAGCAGTCCTTTCATGCCTTCCGCAAATGCAGAAGTTGAAACTTTGGGCAACCGCAGTATCAGCCATACCCAGTCAACAGCATGCCCAGCCCTCTTGAGGATGGGGCAGTGGAGCCCAGAAAGGACACGGGAGCCAGTCCCAGCATGCTGTCCAGTCCCTCATCCCTCCGGCAGCTGCAGCCTCAAAACAAATTAAGCGGGCCCTCCATCCAGCACAACCATCTATCCGGCAAATGGGTGCTTCAGATCATCCAGAAGGGGTACACCCTACCATTCCTGGAAATACCTCCTACCCTCCCACCATCCCAAGAAAGGCTGACAGAGGACCATCTCTTGTTTCGCCAGGAAGTGCAGGCTTTTTTGGCCAAAGGAGCCGAAGGTGACTGCACCAGAGGTAGGATGTGGTTGTTATTGCCGCTACTTCTTGGTGCCAAAGAAGCAGGAAGGCCTCAATCCTATACTAGACTTGCAAGACGCCCCCATTTGCTCAGGCCCTGTCTGCCCTGGATCCTGGACACTGGATGGTGGCACTGGACCCTCAAAATGCATATTTCCACACCCCAGGCCTGCCGGACCACATGTATTACCTGTGTTTCACAACACGCCACAGGCTTTTTCAGTTTTGCTGTGCTCCTCTTTGGTCTCACCAGTACCCCTCAGATGTTCGCGAAAGTGATGGCGGTGGTTGTAGCCCATCTACTGAGGTTAGAAGTGCTAGTCTTCACTTACCTTGAGGACTGGCTGGTGAAGGGGGTTCACCCAAGGCAGTCGTCACCCACCTCCAGACTACGGCAGACCTGCATTTTCTGGGTTTCACTATCAACATGCAGAAGTTATACCTTACTTCCTCTCAGATGATCCCTTTAATCGGAGCCATTCTAGACACTGTGTTCAGAGTGCCGGGGTGGCGCCTATATAGGCACCGCAAAGTCACTTCTGACGCAGAGCTGAATGACGCCACCTGCTGGCACGCAGAGGTACTGCTCAAGATTTTCAGGATCCAGTCTGACACCTTGGGAATATTCTAAGGTGAGGAATCTGCAGTCAGATAGAGTCTCTACCAAAAACAGTGTTACCAAAGGTAAGTAACGTGTTCTTCTGATACACACTTGCTTATTATAAGTGTCCAGTTGGAGAATCTGGCCGAGTGGTACCTCATAGCATGCTCACATCTGGCAGCAGCATGCATTTATAGTTTGTCATCATCATCTGCTACAAGTATGTTGACTGGATAGCATCTCAGTTAAGAATAAATAACTCAAACTTGTCACGTTCGAACAATTTAGGATTTAGAGTACCATATAATTATAGATGGGGAGTCCTACAAAGGTTCAAGTAAAACCAAGATGGTGAAGATTACTATTGGAAACTAAGTTACTTCTCGTTAACTATATACATGTCTAAGCCCAGAATGTTATATTGCTCATTTACATATGTTTTTATGCTAAACAGTTGTGGCGGTACCCCATTATAGAGTGTGTCCATGCTTTTTCTACAAGTTTCAGTAAGAAACTTAAAAGGTAATTGCACAGCTACATCACTTTAGTAATATCTCTGGAAACAAATCATTGGTGTGTGGTGAAGATTGGTCACAGTAGCAGTACTCAGTGGAGCGACAATCATGGGGTACAATATAAATGTGGAAAGGGTGAATAAAAGGCTTCTACTGGAATGGGGCACAAGCCCTGCTACTTACAAGTAGCATAAGGAATGAAACATCACTAAAGTACTCATTCCGAGGGCCCCATTTTTCTCCTCCCTGAGCTCCCATCCCCCAGCCCACTCCCCACCCAAGCTCATGCATTAAATGTATTGATATGTTTGCTTGTTCGTATTGGCTTCAAGAAGCCTCTGCACCTCACAAAGCACATCCACAATATGTCATTGTTTTCTAGTAGTGTCTTATGGTGAACTAGGGGGAATATTTATGAGCCCCGTTGCGCCGTTCTTGTCCCACGCAATCTGGGGCAAGTGCGACGATAATGAAAAATGAGATTTATGAAGCCACACAAGGCCGCCCTGCGTGGCTTCATACATTTTAAGTAATTTAACGCAGCACAAATCGCTGTGTTGCATCACCAGAGAGGCGTTTCGATGGATGTTCCCACGCAACATCCACAAATTTTGACTCATTCTCAGATTCACAAAAACTTGTAATCCTGGGAATGTGCCAAAAAGATGCACCTCCCCAGGAGAGGCATAACGAGGAGAAATATCTTTATTTCTCCTCGTTTTTTTCCTCTTTCTTTGTGTACTGCAGAATGCAGCACACATTGAAAGAGAAAAAAAAGCCTCTCAGGATTGTTTTGGTGCAAGGGTGCCTGCCTGCCTTGGCGCTAGGCAGCCCATTGTGCGCCAGCACGGGCAAGGATAGGAATGTGCCATACTGCCTTAAATATGGTGCATCCTTCCCCTTTCCCAGTGACTCAATGCAACACAGCAAGGTGACTCGCTGTGCTGCGCCACTATTTCATAAGTAGGGTCCAACGTTTACAACACATGCTTTATATGTAGACCTTTTCCTTTGTTTGACAAAACAGCAATCTGCCCCAGTTGTACAATAATAATACAGAAATAGACAATTACAATGTACAATGTGTGTAACATCTGTTTTGCAATCAGTTTGTCAATAGTATTAAAACAATCTATTCAGTTTAATCATAGTTATGTGCCTTCTGCCACACTTAATATATTGCTTATAATCAAAACCCTCCCCCAGGACCAAACCATAAACTTCTGACCAGATAGCAGTTTCCTTGTTTTACAAAATGAAGGAGATGGTAATAAAAATCAGTGTATCTTAATATCTGCTTATTATTTGTAACTTGTTCCTGCCAAAGATGTGTCTGCCTTCCACATGGGCCTGTCCATCTGCTCTCCATCTTTATGCCCCACCTCTCCTCCTTCGTGGAAGAGGAGTGGCTGCAATTGCTGGACCCAAGGCAAGCTGTCTCATACTACAGTGACTGGGTGAGATCAGGGCAAGGGAAGATAAACTTTTCATGGGCTTCACTGGAGCCACTGAGAAAGGTAATATGGTGACCAAGCATTCTATTGTACGTTGGATCACCGCGTGTACTAAGATCGGCTAAACCCTGCCTAAGAAAGACCCTCCAACTGGCATTTGTGGAGAAGAGGTTACATACCTTCAGTAACAATATTTTTGGGTGGATACAAAATTTTCCTGCAGATTCCTCATTGCTGTCCCGCCTCACTTTCTGAGATAGTGCCGTTCATAATAACGTTCCAAACTTTTTAGTATGTTGCACTTGTGGTTTGTATTGTCTGCTGACATTAAGATCTTTTTGTTCTTGCCCACATGCCTCAGTTGATACAGAAAAAAATATAAGAACCTGACACCAGAGCTCCAGGCAGGGGAGTATAGAGGACAGCGGCAAAGCTGCTGAGAGGCAGACCTGGGGCTTGAGCAGTGTGGCGCCACCTGGCTGCGCTGGAGAGCTATCGCTAGTGGAAAACAGGTTTCCAGAGCCAATCTAGCAACAGGGAGTACATATAAGATGAGGAAACTGCTGTAAAATATAATATGAACCAGAAATAGTATTTCTAAATGTAAGTAACGTTTTCATTTGGTGATCAGCACTACTTGCCCTCCAGGCCACTCAAAATTGCTGCAGGCTCTCATGTCACTAGACTGTAAAACAGATCCATAGCTAGTAGGACATGGATCAGAAAAGCACACATGACTGATTAGACGGTACTCTCTTTTTGTGCCACATTCACAACATAGCCATTTAAATATTATGTATGTCATACTGCGTATACGCATCACATGTATTCTAGTTATTCCGGTATTTCAGACCAGGGCGTGCTGGCGGTAGTTGAAAGAGATCTTGTATAAATGTCCCCATAGTGCTGCAGGCAGTGTGTTCTGGGGAGTGATATTAGTTTTCATTTCCTGACATTTAGCTGCACAGTTCCAGAAGTAAGAGCAGTGCGTTTGACCTTCGACTAGCTGTGTTATGGGCACGAGATTGTATTCGGCATTTGTAACTTAGTGAGCAGTGCTCTGGCGAATCTCTCTTACATATATCCTTCTTTTAGATCTCTCTGCCAACCTTTGGCGGCACAGTTTCCAAAGGAGCATGGAGTCATTTTCATGCTGGTTAATTACAGGGCTAGGATGGTTTCCTCTTAAGTGGATTCATCATAGCGGTTTGTGACCACAATTACAGGCTGGTTCTTTCTCCCTCTCTTGCTCATCTTTGCTTGTGGTTCCTTTGGGACTGATGCTGCTTTTCTCCTTCCTTTAGATTGTCTCTCTAGGCCACCCTTAGCCACAGTGAGTGTTATCACGTCTCCCCAGGTTGTATGCACAGAATATGTATGGCTTTGAATGACTCTTTTTGTAAAAGGGTTTTATTGTCATGAAGTAATGGTTAATAAAACCAAGTTTAAAATAAAATATGTTCATCTGGAGTCCTTCAGAATAGATTGGATGGGCATCATACAGACAAGGTCGTTTAGATCTGTATCTGGTAACAGAGTGGCAAATAGTGTTTTTGCACTTGCGATCAGCTGCTGAGTGCAGACTCCCTTTGTGTGATATTTTTGCACAGACAGTTAACACCAGTCTAAGAAATTGGGTTGTTGGTTGAGTGGAATGTGAGCTTTGGTCAAGCAGCAATCACAATCCTTGACAGGGTAAGGCACAAGAATACCCCAAATTAATCTGTGTTCAACCCCCTGGTTGCTTGGCACAGAGCAGTCAGGTTAACTTAGAGGCAATGTGTTAAGTATTTGTACACTTCAAACAGTAAAACTGTGAAAACACACCACAAAAGGAGCCCACAACAGCATTAGAAAAGTAGAGTATTTTTTTAAAAGTAGAACAAGACCAAAATGACAAAAATCCAAATAATAGAACTAGCGATGTTGAATTTTAAAGTTTTTAGAGAAAATTGTGCCGAAAGGCATAAAGCGACAACTGTGGATATCTGGTCGCACCCGACCGGGTCAAAGTCACCAGTTCAGGCCGACTGCGATAGAGCACGGGTCGGCTACAGGGACGCAGTTAGGCCCGCTGATCGTGGTACCTTAAATCCTGGGTTGTGGAGCATTGCGTAAAAGATGCGTCACACAGCCAAGGTGAGCGTTGGTTCAGAGATGTGGCGAGGTTGCGGTGCGAGGTACTGTTGCATTGACATAGAGGATCCTGACGATGGGGCTTGCGGTGCGAAGTCCGGAATCGGGGATGCGACGCGCAATCGGGGCAATGAAGAGCTGCAAGGTTGTGATGTGGAGTCGGGCGTTGTCTTCAAGGCTGCCGTTGACGTGAGATGCGAGGGCCTGCGCTGCTCTCAGTATAGAATTAGCAGCTGTTTCTTTCCTATAAAGTTTGCTATGCAACGTATTATCCTTTACATCGGCAAGAAGCACCTTCCAAACGCTAGAACATGCAGTAAAAAGGGAAACCACTAAGTGGTGGGAAGCAGAATCCCTCAAAAAATACCTGGAGGCGGATAAAATCCCTCGTGGACTCGTGGACTAAGGATTTTGATCTTTCCCCCTTCAGACACTACTAACCCTCAGTACATTGGTAAATGGGAAGAGAACCTTAAAGAATGCTCAAATAATATGATCAGACAGTTAATTGACCACGCAGAGGAAGAATATAACAAAGCGAAAACTGAGATAGACAATTTAAGTAAACATATTGAGGATTCTAACTGGGGAGAACTTACCAATAAAAACTATGAGATTCTGAACCAGATCATTGACGAATTCGAAGAAGATATCAAGCGAAAGAATCGTAAGTTTCGGCGTGATCAACTCGACTACCAGTTCGGAAGAGTCTACACATTCGCAAAAAGATACGACACCAAACCACAGGATAACACAACCATTGATGCCAGTGGACAACAATCGGGGGCATCCTCCAGCTCAGAAATCGACTCACCGGCACCAAGCCTGGAAGGAGAAAATTCAAGATGCAAGGTGAATTTTTTCGAGGAGGTGCTGCGCTACAGACTTGGTATCAGAACCACAAATATCACAAATACTACAACAATGGCAGGTTCCCCACAATACGGACGTCAAGAGACCCCAACAATAGGCGTGACTACCAGGTCCAGGAAAAAGGAATTGGAAAGAAGAACTTGACTACTGGAAACTTGCTCAAGAACCTATCCTGCATCCAACTATCAAACCAAGAAACCAGTTTACTCAACAAAGGACTCTCGTTCTGTCCCACCGCCTCTTGGAATCTCACAAGAACACACATAGACCTGTTCAAGTTTACCAGTAAACTTAAACTCAAAGCTTTTTTTGCCGACCGAGTCACACGACATGAACACCCACCCCAAGTAACAGCTTCAGAATTGTCCATTCAAGACTTGACTCATGTCGATTTACTTACTAATCTCAGTGAGGAAGAGGACAACTCCGACTCACTTACTAGAACAGCTATGGAACTAGGAATAGAAACTAACATATCCATAGACACAGAACTCACAAAAAAATCAACGTTCACTCCACAACTACCTTCAGGCAACAGCATCGATGCCTTTCACCAGGCGGTTACACATGATCTGGAACAGGAATATAATAAATATCAAAGAAAGTCAAAATACTTATCCCATAACATCACGCATGAAGAAAGGACAGCGATGAAAAGGCTCAATGAAAGAAAAGACCTCATTTTAAAAGAAGCCGATAAGGGAGGAAACCCAGTAGTACTACACATTGATGACTATATCCTCGAAGCCAATCGCCAACTTGGAGATGAAACCTGCTATCAACTCCTAGCACAAGACCCGACACAGGATATCCTCAAACTGATTAGAGAAAAGATAGATAAGTGGTTTACATTGGGCCTAATATCTTCAGCAGAAAAATCTTTTCTGTATATAACACATCCCACCATGCCGACTTTGTACCTTCTCCCCAAAATACATAAAGGCACGTACCCGCCACCTGGAAGACTGATAATAGCGGGTATCAACTCAGCATGCTCAAGGATGGGAGAATACATAGACAAGAAACTACAGGTACTGATGAGGGATATTCCATCATTTATCCAAGACACCAAAGATATTCTTCTCAAACTACAAGACATCATGTGGGAACCAGACTTCGTACTAGTGTGCATTGATATCGTCAGTCTCTATACCTCTATTGAACACCGAGATGGTATTACAGCAACTCAACGTTCACTTTGGACACAATCAGCCAATCTCCTTGAGACCAACAAAATGGTACTAGAAATGTTAGAGTTCTGCTTGGAAAACAACATATTTAGCTTCAATGGCAAAATATACAGGCAGAAACGCGGAACCGCCATGGGGGCCAAATTTGCGCCGCCGTACGCATGTATTTTCATGAGCCATGTGGAGAAATTCTGGCTGTGGGATCAAGATTTTGCTGAGTTCACAACTCACATTGTACTGTGGAGAAGATATATTGACGATATTCTCTGCATTTGGCAGGGAGACATGGCATTACTCCAACGATTCCTAGAAAGATTGGACAGAAATCCATGGGGGATTAAAACCACACATACATACTCGCAGAAGGAGATCAATTTCCTTGACCTGATGCTCTATGTAAAGGATAATAAGTTGCATAGCAAACTTTATAGGAAAGAAACAGCTGCTAATTCTATACTGAGAGCAGACAGTTGCCATCCCCGTCATAATATCAGGAACATTCCGAACGGGGAACTTCTCAGAACACGCAGAAACTGCAGTGAAGACCAAGTCTTTAAGGAAAAAGGACAAGAAACTGTATCAAGACTGAAACAACGAGGATATGACCACAACACACTCATTAACACACTTACCTCAGTATCTCAATTCGAACGCAAAAATATGCTCAAACCCAAGCGGCAGCAAGAGGGCAACACTATGATCCGCTTCATTACCGACTACCATAACGGACACCACCACATTAGACAATCTCTGAAACGTCACTGGCATCTCTTACAACACACACCCAGCATTACTGACCATCTCAAAAACTACCCAGAAATGACCTTCAGACGAGCGCCAAATCTAAAGAGCCTACTATGCAAATCCGAATTTGAAGACAAAAGGAAACCCATTACCACATTTTTGACAAGACCACCAGGTTTCCATACCTGCAAAAACTGTAGTATTTGCAAATTGAGCATAAGTAAAACAATTCAGGTACCACTGCCTCAAGGAAAAGAATTTACTATCAAGGAATGGATCGATTGCAATAGTAAATTCACCATCTATGTAATCCTCTGCCCCTGCAATCTTCCCTATATTGGGAGCACGATCCGACCTCTACGCATCCGGATACAAGAACACTATCGCAACATACACAAGCATAACACTGGCCATCCACTTACAGAACATTTTCATCGCATGCATCCACACAAGACAGACTTCATCTTTTTTGGCCTGGAAGTTGTCCATCCAACTAAAAGAGGGGGGGGGGGGATCGTGAACTGAAACTCAGAAGACGAGAAAGCGAACTTATTCTTAAATTCAAGACAGTGACACTGGGATTAAACAAAGATGCAGAAATGCACGTATGGCTGGGAGATGAGTAATACAAGGGCCTCCCACCGCCCTGTCCTAAGAGCATGTATTCTCAATACAGGACCCTTGGGGGATACTGTAGTCTTACTAACAACCTACATGCCCTCCTCCATCCCTCCATAAACAGCAGGACCCGTTTTATAGTGTCTGCCTACCTTTCTCCTAATAGTCCCCTATCAGACTGAGATGCCTTGTCCACCTTAGGCCCTTATACCAGAACCTCCCGTATGTCATACAGATGACATTTTAGTCTCCAATGACCATGAGATACTAAGTCCATTTTAGGCACCCATACTAGAACCTCCAGCTTGTCATACATATGACACTTTATCCCTAGGTCTACGTCCAGACATCCCTGCCTCCTTCCCGTTGCCCAGCTACCCACCCCCCCTTTTTACAGACGGTAGCAGTCCCACACTCGTCTAAGATCCAGGGATCTTGCTTGAACCCCATCTGTGGCCTTTACAACCAGCTTCAGTCCACATCGAGTGCTGTGCCAACCCTGTTTGCACAACACCATTACACCCGCATGACCCCATCATCGGGTACAAATATCAAATAATAAGTTGTCTATTCCCCCGTCACCACATAGATCAGCTTATATGTTTCCCTATTCCTTATTACATTTGAACTTTATATATAGATCACACGCATCGTTGCACCTTATCACGAATTCTAGTTAGACCATCTTAAACATGGCGCCCATCGAAGCCACAACCCGAAAGTACAATGACATAGAACCATATTTGCCTATTTCAAAATGGCGCTGACAGAAGTACTCTAGGCAGTCTCCTGACTCCGCGACCCAGAAGTATTATGCCATCCCACTTTAAAATGGCCGCCAACAATACGCGAGGCTTAGCCACAATACAAGAAAGACCGGACCGGCATTACGCCCGATATTAGTAGGTAAGCCTCCCTAGGACCGATGCACTTCACCACCGACCCAAGACACACATTATCTCCAATATATATCTCTTCCCTTCTCAGATACACAGGACCTCTCATCTACGACGATTCTTAGTCTCCCAAGATTTCTTCTACGGTAAGATCGGATACCCTCATACTCGCGGCGTGCACGCTGTGTCACCATGAGCATTAATCGGCTCTTTTAACAATGGCGAGCGCTCTAAGACATAGTCCCATCCCTCTCCTCTCTCCTCTCGCAGCATAGTCTTAGCGCCCTTCACCCACGCAGCTTCGGCGTCACTTACTCCCACATGCCACAATTGATCTCCTCCAGGATCAAAACAAGGCGGCTAAAACCTATAATTACCACTGAATTTTCCCTAGTATGCATACTATGGCGATCTGCCCCTTTTTTCTCCTGACTAATGAGCCCTGTCTCATCTTGATTTATTTTGTATATATTGGATCCGATGGACCTGGATACATGATGTCCCCACAAAATATGTAAATATATCGTTTCCTGTCCCCCCTCTCCCTTCTTTTGTCACTTTCACTTTTCATTGTGATTTCTATTCATATATTGCTATCATCTATGTCTCTGTCTTTTATCTATTCGTTTCTCTTCATACCTTCTACATCTTCTTTACCCCCTATGCCTCACTATCTATCTCATGCACACTGAACGTTATTCTTGTTCACCTTTTATTTTTGATGCCTAAACCTCTTAACTCTTCGCTACCGTGATTTTCTTTTCGCTATCTATCTCAACATGTATTGACCACGTACCCATCGATACCCAATTGGTTTGCCATGTCAATACAACTTTTCTGTACCTTGATTCTTTATCCTCTTTAATACTCAATATGTTATACATGTATAACGATGTTTATTATATACCTACGACTCGACAACAATACTTGAGCCGTACTGTTATATACTAATATGGTGTAATATTTAATGTTATTTGTTCTATGTGCTTCTTGCCTCCTCATCTTCTTTCTCTCATGCTACCCTCACATTTCGCTCTTCCATTTGTGGGTGATATCTCTAAAATATATTTCCATACGGGTTGCACAATGACTCACATTCCTAATTGGATTTATATTGTTATTTGTGTTGCTCTCCCTCTCTTTTTCATGTTTGATTATCACTTTATATTCATCTTTCTATCTTTGATATGTTTTATATCTTTTTGTCACGGGGATACCCACAATTTGTGTTGCTCACTATACATGTATGTTCAGCCCTGAGGAAGCCCCAGGCCGGATGGCCTTGTAAAAGGGGTGAAACACGTGTTGGCTGTCAGTCACTTCTTCGCTCACTCTCACGAAGAGAGTGATAACACCTATATAAATAACTATCACTATAAATCCTTGTCTCATTGGAATTTATTCTTGAAATAGCTTGATAAACCAGACCTGCCCTGACAACAACCTTGGAACTCTTTAATATATTAGGGGGTTAGGGGTTTCCTCCTGTCAAGGGCAAGTTGCCGCAACTAGATTCGCTCAAAAACTAACGGCCAGTAAGGGACTGGGACCTATCACCCCTCACCCTACAGAACAGCACGGAAAAGCAGCAGTCCAGCAGAGTTGCAGTCCCCCAGCAGCACAGCAGTCTTTCTTCCTGGCAGAGTATCCACAGTTCCAGAAGCGTACTGAAGTGGCGGTGTCTGAGGTCCATCTTTTATACCCTGTTGCTCTGGTTCTGTAAGGTGAAGGAAGCTTCTAGACAGTGACTTTGAAGTGCAAGGATTTCCCTGCCTCCCCTGTCCTGGCTCCAAGCCGGCTGAAATCATAATGCAGGGTCGTTAGGTCCTTTGTGTGGGGACCGGACACAGCCTATTCAGGTGTGAGGCTGCGTCCAGCTCCTCCCTCGGACCCTGCCAGTGATGGCCCATCCTGTCACACCTAAGCTCCCATTGTTTGTGGCTGTCTAGGAGGTATACTCAAATCCCACCTGCCAACTACTCCCAGTCAAGTGACCAGAGACAGGGTTTAGACGCCAAATGGATAATGTAAGAAAATGTCAACTTTATAAAAGTAAAACACACAAGATGATGGACGGAATGCTGCACATTGGCAAACATTCACCCCCAGTCACAGATCTGGGTTTAATCCATCGTTATTTTGCTTCACCACGCCACCACAGTTCAGACATAGCCATATGCAAATCAGTCTTGACCCTGTGCCTCATGGGAACAGTCCAGACCGAACTGCCAAGCCATGTCTTCCCTGGACCGGAATCAAGCATCCTAGGACCGGTTCCAGGCTATCCTGGCTGATGAGGGCTGAAAGCCCGAAACCGGTCCTAGGATGCTTGATTCCGGTCCAGGGAAGACATGGCTTTGCAGTTCGGTCTGGACTGTTCCCATGAGGCACAGGGTCAAGACTGATTTGCATATGGCTATGTCTGAACTGGGGTGGCGTGGTGAAGCAAAATAACGATGGATTAAACCCAGATCTGTGACTGGAGGTGAATGTTTGCCAATGTGCAACATTCCGTCCATCATCTTGTGTGTTTTGCATTTTGCCCTAAGTGGGAAGGGTATGCCCAGACGTGGGTCCCGTGCTCACTACGCCACTGGAGTCAAGCTATCCTGGCTGATGAGGGCTGAAAGCCCGAAACCGGTCCTAGGATACTTGATTCCGGTCCAAGGAAGACATGGCTTGGCAGTTCGGTCTGGACTGTTCCCATGAGGCACAGGGTCAAGACTGATTTGCATATGGCTATGTCTGAACTGGGGTGGCGTGGTGAAGCAAAATAACGATGGATTAAACCCAGATCTGTGACTGGGGGTGAATGTTTGCCAATGTGCAACATTCCGTCCATCATCTTGTGTGTTTTGCATTTTGCCCTAAGTGGGAAGGGTATGCCCAGACGTGGGTCCCGTGCTCACTACGCCACTGGAGTCAAGCTATCCTGGCTGATGAGGGCTGAATGCCCGAAACCGGTCCTAGGATGCTTGATTCCGGTCCAGGGAAGACATGGCTTGGCAGTTCGGTCTGGACTGTTCCCATGAGGCACAGGGTCAAGACTGATTTGCATATGGCTATGTCTGAACTGGGGTGGCGTGGTGAAGCAAAATAACGATGGATTAAACCCAGATCTGTGACTGGGGGTGAATGTTTGCCAATGTGCAACATTCCGTCCATCATCTTGTGTGTTTTGCATTTTGCCCTAAGTGGGAAGGGTCTGCCCAGACGTGGGTCCCGTGCTCACTACGCCACTGGAGTCAAGCTATCCTGGCTGATGAGGGCTGAAAGCCCGAAACCGGTCCTAGGATGCTTGATTCCGGTCCAAGGGAGACATGGCTTGGCAGTTCGGTCTGGACTGTTCCCATGAGGCACAGGGTCAAGACTGATTTGCATATGGCTATGTCTGAACTGGGGTGGCGTGGTGAAGCAAAATAACGATGGATTAAACCCAGATCTGTGACTGGGGGTGAATGTTTGCCAATGTGCAACATTCCGTCCATCATCTTGTGTGTTTTGCATTTTGCCCTAAGTGGGAAGGGTATGCCCAGACGTGGGTCCCGTGCTCACTACGCCACTGGAGTCAAGCTATCCTGGCTGATGAGGGCTGAAAGCCCGAAACCGGTCCTAGGATGCTTGATTCCGGTCCAGGGAAGACATGGCTTGGCAGTTCGGTCTGGACTGTTCCCATGAGGCACAGGGTCAAGACTGATTTGCATATGGCTATGTCTGAACTGGGGTGGCGTGGTGAAGCAAAATAACAATGGATTAAACCCAGATCTGTGACTGGGGGTGAATGTTTGCCAATGTGCAACATTCCGTCCATCATCTTGTGTGTTTTGCATTTTGCCCTAAGTGGGAAGAGTATGCCCAGACGTGGGTCCCGTGCTCACTACGCCACTGGAGTCAAGCTATCCTGGCTGATGAGGGCTGAAAGCCCGAAACCGGTCCTAGGATGCTTGATTCCGGTCCAGGGAAGACATGGCTTGGCAGTTCGGTCTGGACTGTTCCCATGAGGCACAGGGTCAAGACTGATTTGCATATGGCTATGTCTGAACTGGGGTGGCGTGGTGAAGCAAAATAACGATGGATTAAACCCAGATTTGTGACTGGGGGTGAATGTTTGCCAATGTGCAACATTCCGTCCATCATCTTGTGTGTTTTGAACTTTATAAAAGTAACATATCAAAAACAATGCCAATACTGATTCTCATTCAATCACCCATTCATTTTCTGATCACCCAACTCAATTACTATGATCAGTTGGAAAAAATCTGTTTTTTATTTTGTACAAAGTATGTTTTTTATGAAATACTTTTTGAGAACTTAATTACATTTTTAGAATTTCATTGCTTATTCACCACACACAGGGATCACAAAATTTCAAAATGCAAAAATATAAAGACAAACATGTAAATTAGACGTGGGACGTGGGTCCCTTGCTCACTTTGCCACTGGATTCAAGCTAGCCTGGCTGATGAGGGCTGTTAGCCCGAAACCGGTCCCAGGATGCTTGTTTCCGGTCCAGGGAAGACATGGCTTGGCAGTTCGGGCTGGACTGTTCCCATGAGGCACAGGGTCAAGACTGATTTGCATATAGCTGTGTCTTAACTGGGGTGGCGAAGTGAGCTAAAGAACGATGATGGATTCAACCCAGATCTGTGACTGGGGGTGAGTGTCTGAAAAGTTTCAGCGCTCCGTCCATCATCTCCTTGTGTTAAACATGTAAATTACATCACATATAAATGATACACATACACCACATATATATGATACATATACACCACATAACTGAAAAATGATTTTTTAAGCTCAGTTTTTCAGTTATGTGGTGTATATGTATCATTTATATTTGGTGTATATGTATCATTTATATGTGATGTAATTTACATGTTTGTCTTTATATGTTTGCATTTAGAAATTTTGTGATCCCTGTTCATAGTAATTGAGTTGTGTGATCAGAAAATGAATGGGTGATTGAATGAGAATCAGTATTGACATTGTTTTCGATATAATGTATTTATGGCCCAGCCTTACTGAACTTATAAAAGTGGCATTTTCAGAATTGCAATTTGAAAACCTACTTCATCATAAGTTTGGATTTTTTTAATAACCAAATTTGTATTTATTTGTACAGTTGTGCAACGAATCCAGATGGATTCGAATGACATAATAAGTAGTCAGCCAAGCACAAGAACAATGATAATCAGCCAGTATCGGCATCGACCCTGTGATGAGGCCACCACCCACCCCAAATCTTCTCATTCTTACGGAGCCTCATAGATGGGCTGCTCTTGTTTCGCACACCATTCCACACCGTCAAAGTGGAAAGGATTGGGAGCCTCCATTTATGAGCAATGTCCCGCTTAGCCACAAGCATCACCACCCCAATAAAGACATGCTCCATCTTAGGGCCACCCACATCATTCAGCAGTCCCAACAGCACCATTCTGGGAGTAAGAACAAGGTTGCAGCCCAAAATCACAGAAATCTTCCTCCCAGAAAGGGACGATGCCAGGGCAGGTCCGCATACATGATAAAAGTCTGCAGCCAGCAAGGAACATCTGGCACACTGGGCTTGGGAGGTCCCACCTGCCTGATGAAGCTGCAAGAAGGTCAAGTAGGCCATATGCAGGTAATTGAGTTGGACCAATCAGATGCCCGTGGAAATAGCCAGTTCTCAGGGTGCCAGCTGAGTCTCGCACCAATCCGCATCCTCAAGATCTCCCACCCAGGCATCCCACCACCGACCTAGCCTACAGAAGTGATCGGGGCGCTGGTAATCAAGGAGTGGTATATCGTAGAGTCAGCCCCAGATTGTAGCCCCTCCTTCAATAGTTTAGCCTCAAGGGGACTGAATTCCGGGAGTAGCATATCTGGGGGAACATTGGACAACATGGCATGACACAGCAGCAGATACTTGTCAAATTGGGTGGTGGAAAGCTGATAATGTTCTTGCAGCTCCTGAAATGCCAGCAGGTGTGCATCCACCCAGACATCCCCATGGTGGGTGATTCCAATCCTGTCCCACTGTACGAAGCCCTCTAACCCCCCAGTGTGGTGCACCCACGTCCCCCTCTATAGGGGGGGTCAGCCCGGTAAGCTGACGATTCCAACCCACTAAACGAAGCACCGCCCTCCAGCACAACAGGGTCACACATGTGCAATTAGGGAGAGAGCACGGGATCGGGACTCGTGCAGCAGGCCCAGCAGCTTATCCAAGCCTAGTGAGGCTAACTCCACTCGATAAGTCCGGTCATCCCACCCCGGTAAGCCGGTCATTAATCACAACCAGCTGCAAGGCCAGGTAGTAGCAGTAGAGATCTGCCATGCCCATCCCACCATCAAAGCTCACAAAGGCCACAGGGGTGGCCACCCGCCCACAGGAAGGTAAGAATTGTTGCAGCGCGGGACTGGAACCAGCCCAGAGGGATTGGAAATGTAAAGTTCAAAAAGACTAAAAAAAACTTGAGTAGGACAATCATTTTAAATAGGGCTACTCTCCCCAGGACACGCAACCGCAGACAAACCCACCTCTGCAAGTCCTGCTTTATTTTGGTAACCAATGAGGTCCAATTGAGACTCCAGGCCAGGTCTGGAAGGAGCAAAATGTTAATACCAAGGTATTTGAAGGACAAGTGGCGCAGGGGGATCGTGTACTTCCACAAGTACATATTTGCATCGCCAGCAATGGGGACCAGCAGGGATTTCACTTCATTAACCTGTAGACCAGATGCCTTTCCATAAATCTGGAGGATTTCCAGGCATCTCGGGCTCAAGGCTTGGGGCCTGCAAGGGACACTAGGAGATCATCTACATACAATTTGATACGCCGTTGTACGGCTTGTACCTTCCCGGTAAAACTGTCCGTTTGTTGGACAACTTAAACGTTAGGGCAGTGCCAGACTGATTCAGTGCACACTCGTAGGATATGTTGGTCTGTAAATCTGCTAGCCCACAGTGCACCATCTGAACCCCTAACCTTACAGGGTAACAAATGTGTGTGCAGCCTCAGAACACGACAACCCTGAACTCCCACGGAAATCATGGTAACAGATCTAGAACCCTTTTGTGTGGTTACTCATGCATGCCAAAAAAATACACAAGAAATACTCCGCAAGGTGTTTCAATACTTATTGAAGCATTGTGATATTGTATAAAATACACATGCTGCGATAATCAGTAGAATGAAACAGAATAGCATAATTAGCATTATGAAAACAGTGAAAAGGATGAACAATTGTGCTATAACAGTGAATAAATGCGGGCATATAAGTACTGTGTATAGTGTACTCCTACCAAGCGCTCCCTAACCTAATCTTGCCTAGGGTGGGTGATCTGCCAAATCCCTGCCAGGTGGTCTAACTTACCTGCAGGTAAGTGTCATCAGACTGTCCGTCTTGGTGTAGAGCTGGACATCCCTCATGTTGGTAAACAGGAATCAGCTGAGGTGGACCTCCGGGATGCAGTGACCTCGCAGTGTCAGCTCAGTGCTCCTCTCCCTTAAACAATGAAGTGGTTCTGTAGATATAATAAACAGCACCCATGTGGCCATGTCACAACCCCTGCCAGGCCACAATTGTTTATTCTAGTTTGATAGCTTTGTCACCTACCGGACAATAACAATAATGACATTTGCGCAGTGAACTTTATCCCTTGTACCAAATGTTCAAGGTGTCGTGGTAGTGTGCCTACGAATTAGAAATGTAAGCAATGCCAGTTCAGAGAATGTTATCCTGCATTGTCACACAGGCAAATGTATGTCAAAAGTCATTGTGTGTAAAAGAGAAGGCAACTTAAGAAACATGAGCATGTAAATGGTGGTGTTCCTTACCAGATCTCTCCTGACAATGTGACACGCTCCTGAGGGTCGACAAATGCAAAAACAACAGTTGATGGACAGAATGCAGAACAATGTCATACATTCACCCCAGTACAGAGATCTGGGCCTAAATCCATCGTTCAGATCTCTTGACTGGGGGTGAATGTTTTGATTTGTTCTGCATTCCGTCCATCAATTGTGTGTCTTTTACGCTCCTGAGGGTCACCATCCCAGACCACCCTCGGATACGTTCATCACAGCTGATGAGGTGCACAAGGGGTTCAATCGCTAAGGCAAACAAAAGAGAAGCGGAGAGGCAGTCCTGGTGGGTACTGCGACGAATAGGGAAGGAAGACAAGACACTGTTGACCCAACCGTTGACCCAACCCGAGTAGCAGGGCAAGCATATAAGCGACAAATGAAGGCACAACAGCGGGGTCCCAATACGACCCATTTCAGCAGTACTTTCAAGAAGAAACAGTCCACGGTGTCGAAAGCCTTCCCAAAATTAACCAGGTATAGAGCCAACAGACGGTGGAGGCGATGGGTCTGGGCGAGGGCCACCTGGAGCCTGCAGATACAGTGACGTGTGCCCCGGGCAGACATAAAGCCGCATTAATCTGGATGGATCCCATAGGGCAGATTACAGCAAAGCCGGTTTGCTAGGACCTTGGCAAACACTTTCACTTCAGCATTAAGGAGAGATATGGGCTGCTAGGAAGAGCACCTGTCAAGCAGTTGGCCCTGCTTAGGAATCAACATGATTGTGGCCTCATCCGGGCCCCAGGGGAACACACCGCATTCTGCCACCTCCTCATACATTTCAAGCAGGTGCAGGAGCAGAAGCCTGCGGAACCTCTGGTTGTACTCAACTGGAAATCTATCTGAGCCAGGAGTTTTCCCTGACGACCACTCAGAGAGTGCCTCCCCAATCTCTTCCACCGTGAGTGGCTGGTCCAGGTCCACAGCCAATGTCAGGGGGGAAATCGACAGCAGCTGGATATCCTGCAACACCGGATGCATCATCTTCCAGGGAGGACGGGACCTATTTGCATATAGTGAACCATAGTAAGTTGCAAAGGCCTTTTGCGACATGAAGTGTCCGTTAGTGTACATGTCTCCCGGTGTTCCTGATCGCGGGCAACACCCTAGAGATGGCATCTCTAGTGGCCAGCCAGTAGAGCAGCCTACCTGACTTGCCACAGTATTCATAAACCCTCTGTGTGGAGGCCCTCCAGCACTGTCACTCCTCCTTGAGTGAAATCTGACACACATGAGCCAGCGCCAGTACCAGCTGGTGATCTACTTTGGCAGAAGGCCACCGCAACGTCAGTCACTCCAGGGAGAGGCTCTGAGCCTCTAGTCTCTTGTCTGCTCCAGCCTTTGGGCTTCTTGGTGGTAATCATACACCTTAACCAGGCCTCGTAAGGCGGGTTTACTAGCTGCCCACACCGTACCCTCTGACTCCACTGTGCCCCCATTGAGTCTGAAGAAGGAGCGAATCTCCTCCTCACTAAAATCAGCCCATGCAGAATCCATGAGATACACTGCGTTGATCCCCCACATAGTCCATAACACAGTAGGGGCCTGACCAATCTGGAACGAAAGGGGGCGTGAGTTGAAATGCCCGGTTGGGAGGACCTCAGTATCTGAGAGTTGGATGACGTCCATCGCAGGGATCCAGACCGAGTCAATGTGTGACACGGTTTTATGTTCCACCGGCATATTGGCTAAAAGTTGAGTTGTGGGGGGCGCCCGAAACCGGTTGCAGGATGTTTGTTTCCAGTCCAGGGAGTGCCTGGCCTGGTAGTTCGGGCTGGACTGTTCCCGTAGGGAACAGGGTCAAGACTGATTTGCATATGGCTGGATTTAAACTGGAATGGCATAAGGCGCAAAAAGTGATGGATTTAGGCCCAGATCTCTGTACTGGGGTGAATGTTTGACATTGATCAGCATTCTGTCCATCAATTGTTCTTTTTGCATTTGTCACCCAAGTAGGACGGTATACCCAGACGTGAGTCCCGTGTTCTCCATGCCACTGGAGTCAAGCTAGCCTGGCTGATATGGGGTGATGCCCCGAAACCGGCCCAGGATGCTTGTTTCCGGTCCAGGGAGAACCTGGTCTGGCAGTTCGGACTGGACTGGTCCCATGGGGAACAGGGTCAAGACTGATTTGCATATGGCTGGGTTTAAACTGGAATGGATGGGGAGCAAAAAAACAATGGATTTAGGCCCAGATCTCTGTTCTGTGGTGAATGTTTGATATTGATCAGCATTCTGTCCATCAATTGTTTTTTTTTGCATTTCTCACCCCCAAATGGGACGGGTATGCCCAGACGTGTGTCTTGTGTTCTCCATGCCACTGGAGTCAAGCTAGCCTAGCTGATGACGGGTGATGCCCCGAAACCAGTCCCATGATGCTTGTTTCCAGTCCAGGGAGAACTTGGCCTGGCAGTTCGGGCTGGACTGTTCCTATGGGGAACTGTGTAAAGACTGATTTGCATATGGCTGTGTTTAAACTTGAATGGCATGTTGAGCAAAAAAACAATGGATTTAGGCCCAGATCGCTGTACTGGAGTGAATGTTTGACATTGATCAGCATTCTGTCCATCAATTGTTCTTTCATACTACTGAAGAAGGCCCCGCACTCCTGACTCCTGCTGGCATCCAAGTAGTGAGACTCTCTCCAAGGGCCACGTGGTTAGGCTCCTGTTTGCCTGGACCAAGAAGGAGACCTGTTGCCTAGAAGCTTACCCTGAGGAGCTAGAGGGCTGTAGGTCTGACCCGAAGGAACTTTTCAAGCAGCTGGAGATAAGTGGGTCATTTCTTTCCACCTCTGGAGGACACGGACAAAGTTCTGAAGCTTGCCTGCCAAGGTTGAACTCTTGGTGGGTAAGAGAGGCATGTTCGTTCCACTCAAAGCTTTCTGCCACAAAGGTATCTGGCCTTGTGGAGCCCTGTCTGGCTACAGCTTGCAGCTTTGCCCCACTGACTGATTTTAACATCCAAAAAAAGTGACTAAGTCCAAAGGCTTCATATCTATCCAACTGGCAAGGCATCCATGGCAGCCACAAAATCTATCTTTGTCCCGTCCTGAGCTTTTGGTGCCATAACCAACAGCTTCAGTGAGAGCTCAACAACAAAGTATCTGACTACGGGGGACCCATGCCAGCCACAGCCTTGGACCTTGCCTCACTAGAAGATTTTGACTTCCATTTCAGAGACTAACTCCGAAATTAAATACTTTTACTGGGACAACCCACTTGGTATATCTAATCTTCATTCCATTGCCGTCAGCCTATAATTGTGCCTAAATCCCAGTCATTACCAACTGTTTTGGTGATCTTCACGTGTTTTTGCTCATTAAACGTTTCTCTATTTTTTCCTAACATGGTTTAGGTCTTTTTTGTGTTTAGTTTTTTATTGTAAATTGTTGTTACTGCTTAAACTTAAAACACAATTTTCTGGGGATTAACTGCTGCTTGTATCTTAGCTTTAAGGTTTTGAGCAGAGGTTATCTGAAAGCTGTGTTTTGACCTAACCAGATTGTGTTTATTAAGTGCATAAGGGTGCCCCTCCAAACTTAATGACCCAATTTCTGGCAATTGTGAAAAGTGCATATATTTGGGGAGGGAGGATCTGATATTTTAATTCTGCTCCACAAACATTGGGGAAACTGTGTTTTTAGGGGTGGAGACGCAGTTAAATATTCTAACTCAGACCCACAAACACTGGAGAAAGTGCCTTAGTTTGGGAGAATGGAAGTTAATATTCAAACTCCAGTCCCACAAACTTTGGGAAAATCTTATGTTTGGTGGAGTGGGGGCACATTTAATATTCTAAACCCAGTTCCATAAACATTGAGGAAAGAGCATATATTTTGTGCGATGATGGGGTGAGATTTGCTGTTCAAACTCCAATCTCACAAACATTAGGGAAAGTACACATATTTGTATGAGGGTGGGTTTTACTGTTATAACCTCAGTCCCACAAACATTAGGGTAAGTGCTTCTATTTTGGGCAATCTGATATAATATATTAACTCCAGTCCCACAAACATTGTTAAACGTACATACATTCGAGGAAATCAGATTTACTATTCCAGCCCCAATCCAACAACACTGAGGAAAGTGCATACTTTTTGGCTTGAGGCCTGATTTTCTCTCCTAACTCCAAACACAAAACGTTTTGCAAAATTAAATAAGTATGGGATGAATTACGATGAATACAAATTTTTAAAAAAATCAAAACCCAAATGTATATCATTAATTCCACAGATAGATTAATTGATTGATAGATAGGTAGATAGAAAGATAGGTTATATAATTTTAACGATTTTAGAGAGCACTGCGGTTACCACAAGGGTGTCTAGGCGCTAGGTATGTAAAGCTATTCAATTATAAGCTAAATAGAAAAGGCTTTATTGGTTTTTCTGAAAGCTAGGTTATTTGGTAGAGATCTTCACTGGACAGGTAACATGTTTCATTGATTGCCAGTAACAACACAGAAAGGACAGCTGACCAGCCTAGAGCTTTCAATCCGTGGAACCTTGTGCAATGCTGCAACACTGGAACGGAGGGAACTATTTAAAATGTAACGTGCAACTTTTTCTTGAATAGATGCAGGCCATTGTTGGCAAAAAGCTCGATGGAAATAGTCAGAAGAAAATCAATATACTCCGCCAATATTTATGCAAATTAATCTGTCTAATTAGAACGAAGTACCTATTCCACACAAAAAAACATTTTCAAATTAGAAAAACATAAAATGTACAATTTAATGAACACAGTGTTTTAATAAATAATTATATTCATTATTTTACTTCACTTCAATTAGTAAATTAATCATATAATTACTATTAGTAATGCGACATTAATGAATATCTTTTAAATAAACTACTACCCACCGAGTTCCTCAATAATCTGCCCAACCTGGAAAAATAACATATTAAAACTAATGTATAACATTATAAAACAGTAATTAAGCAAAAAGAAAATATTAACAGTCAATAATATCATAATCAAACAAATTAAAAAGTATCCACACACAATCCCAAATAAATCCCACAGTCCAATAAAAATAACTTCTATAAAAATATATTATTAGAAAATGATAATTTAACACATACTTCTCTATAAATTAATAACAAATAAAACTATGCAAAAGAAAATACATGAAAAGAATATTATGTACCTGGGAAAGTAGACTCGTAGGCAGGGATGACAATCCAGAACAAGCATTGGCATAGCCAATAGGTCTCGCCTTTGGGACCTTATGTGTTTAGCCAGAACCTTTGGCTATGTTGTAGAGCATTGTGGCTGCTGTGCATCATGTTGAAAAGTTTTAATAAAAAGTGTTAAGCATTTTTGTTACCTTTATACAAACCAAGACAACATTATATACAACTGAACAACCTGATTAAAAAAAGGTTTTAACATAAAAAATGTCTTCTAGTTTTTTTGTACTTGCACTGCTGGCAACTTCTTCCTGCCTGTTCTCATGCTTGTTTGTTATAAATGTTTTTGTTATGGGGGAGCGGGACATAAATAACGGGTGAGTGGAGGTTGGAAAACAGTAATTTAATTAGAACACGAGCAGCGGACGGACACTAGGGGAGAATCAACAGATGCCAGATTCTGAGGGTAGACTGACGTGATGCTTAGGTGATGTTTAGGTGATGCTTAGGTGGTGCGCTGATGCAAAATGGTGGTGGTGAGTGATGTTTGGTGCTCAGGTGGTGCCACTATATGGTGTGGAATGGAGGTACGTTGTGGATTGTGGAGTTGAAATATGTTGTTTGGTGTGTAATTATGTGGTGTGTATTGGAAATGTGTGGAGTTGAATTGTGTGGCCTGGAACTGTGGTGTTGAGTGAAATTATGCTTAGTGAAATTGTGTCATGGTGTGGAGTGCATTTATGTTGATTGGTGGTATGTGGCATGTATTTATGTTGCATTGAGTAGAGTGCAATTATGTGGTGTGTTATTATGTGGCACTGAGTGGTATTATGTGGAGTGTATTTATGTTGCATTGAGTAGAGTGTAGTTATGTGGCGTGTTATTACGTGGCACTGAGTGGTATTATGTGGAGTGTATTTATGTTGCATTGAGTAGAGTGTAATTATGTGGCATGTAATTATGTGGCACTAAGTGGTATTATGCGGAGTGTATGTTGCATTCAGTAGAGTGTAATTATGTGGCACTGAGTGGTTTTATTTGGAGTGTATGTTGCATTGAGTGCAGTGTAATTAGGTAGCATATAATTATGTGGCACTGAGTGGTATTATGTGGAGTGTATTTATGTTGCATTGAGTACAGTGTAATCATGTGGCGTGTAATTATGTGGCACTGAGTGGTATTATGTGGAGTGTATTTATGTTGCATTGAGTAGAGTGTAATTATGTGGCGTGTAATTATGTGGTACTGAGTGGTATGTGGAGTGTATTTATGTTGCATTGAGTATAGTGTAATTATGTGGCGTGTAACTATGTCGCACTGAGTGGTTACACTGCTCACCAATACATTCATTTGTTTGCAGTTTGTGTTCAGTCTGCGGGGTGTAAATGTTTAACTCTCTTCTACAAGCCTAAAATCCTCTCTGTGAAAAGAACGACTCTGTCAGCTTACTTAAACCGTTAGGCGTCCAGGTTCACCTTGGACCCTCTTTCAGCAAACACCATTACCAGTCTGAAGTGTCTTTGGTATTCCACACAAGCACCCATTCACATCCCTTTAAGAGGTTGAGATGACACCAAGCGCTGCCTGACTCGGAGCACTACGTTCAGAGAGCTCAATTCAGGTCCCAGGGAACTTCTCTGTACACAGTGGGCTTTTAACCGGTTAAGTGCTTAGAACGTTCCGCGCCAGTGCGGAACGTTCTATTAAGCGGGCGGGGCCGCGTCGGCCAACGGACGTGCACAGCACTACCGAGGTAGTGCTTGCGACGGCCGTTGGCCGACAGAAGCACTTAACGGGTTAAATGCATGGGTGAAGGGGAGTTCTCAGTGCCCATCACAACTCCCTTGAATCCATCAGAGCTGGTGTGAGACTCACACAAAGGAACTGTTAAGCTCTGCAGCTAAGTTAGACAGCAATTCCTTGACAGGAGTGGACCGACCCGGCTTCCCTCTGGTATTCAAACAACCAATTTCTATACAGGAATCACTACAGGAAATTAATCTGTTCTTAAGGGCTCGCAGCTTTAAGAGATGTGGAAATAAAGCACGGCCTTCAACCAATCAGAGGACACTGCTTTTTTAAATGTATTTATATAGCTGCAATATCGTAGAAGGATGTGTCCTGGCTCTGGAATGGAAGAAAATCGCTTACACAAAAGCTAGATTTTCAACCGTAAATATCAGTGGGCCTTGATTACGGGGTCCTCTGTGAGCAAAGCATTTGGCTTGAAACTTTGATCGTTCTTTTACTGAGCTCCGAGGTTTGCACAAAATTATGATAGATTCCGAATAAGTTGGAGGTGAGATAATGACTCCAAAGGATGACCCTGATATAATGATGCAGTTGTCGAGGAGTTTTAACAGTTACTTGGACAACTCAGCTGAGTAGTATCCTAAGAAAACGGCATTCAACCATGGGACTTCCTTGTACAAATCCGTGTCTACAGAATACACTATTTGTAGCTACAATGCATCTTATATTGCAGCCCAAGCGAGCGACTCTGTTGACTGTTTTTTGTCACCATTTTCTTGGAGAAATGCATCTGAGCGCGTCCAGCAAGTAAACAGAAGCTTGCTATAGCGAGGCTTCTGCTGGTGCAAGGGCGCCGTGATTAATTGGGGGGACGTCTTTCTAAACAATGAGGTGTGCATATAGAGGCGGCAAATTGGGTGGCGCGTTAACTTTTGCAGCGCTTCAAATCCTTGGTTTCTCTTCTGCCCTTAGACTAAATAGCCTGCTTTATTAAATGCCTCCTTTTTCACGTTCTGCATCTATCACGCACGCACTTGACAAACATGGATTTTTGCGTACAGTTAGCCTGCGAGAAATGGAAAAGACGCAGTTCTAGCGAGGGCATCGGAAACGCCGGAGAGGCAGGAACTGTTCCGGGGGGAAATATGGCAGCCTATTAACAGATTGCGAGAGGGGCTGTTAAATTGTCTTGTCTGGCACGAGGGTTAACACTTAAGTGCTGCGCGAGAGGAGCTGGACTAGTCTGCCCAAGTACAGACCGCGTTTAAAACCGGAGTGAAGTGGGAAGCTGCTTTCTGGCCGCCCCATGCTCGTTTGTCAAGTCTGCGGCTTCGTTAATCAAAGGGAGAATGAGATGTGCGCGCGCATCCAGGGTCGACAGCCAGGGTTTGAGGAACACCGACATCATTAGCAACAAGGTCGGCGGCGAAAGTGAAAGCGCCGCGATCACCAGGGCCAGCGCAACCACCATCTGTTTCCAATTAATGCGAACGCGAGAGCGGGCGCGATAATTCGAAACAGATGGCGCTAATGCTCGCTCCCGAGCACCCTAGGCCAGGGAACAAAGAAGGCGGGACAATCACCCGCCTTGGACCAATTGCGTGCTGTCTTTTTAAGAAAGACGCATGCACAGGCCAATTGCGGGTGTTCTCTGGTGTTTTGAACTCTGAACACACGCACAAGCGTGTGTTCAGAGTTCAAAAGCCCTTACTAAATGCCTTCCAGGGCAGCGCATGCGCGCTGGCTCAGACGAGATCTAAAAAGGAAGTTTATTACACAGAAGAGAAACTCCAGCCACATCATAGTTCTCCACCAAGATCTCTCCAACAGTCCCAAGCTTCTCAATTCAAAGCACACAATTCCACATTTCCATTTCAGTATTCCCCAGAGCAAACCACACAGAACAGTAAGAGGAGGTAGAAAGAATATACCATTTTGACATTTGCTACACACAGTACCAGTGGCGGCCGGCACAGGTAAGAGTGGAGGGGGCGGTGGTGGCGGTGGGTTTGTGATTTGACAGACGGGTTAGTTAAAATTAAATACAAAAATAAATAAAACCACTTACCTTGCGCTCACCGCATCACCGACTCAGCGATGCGGCGATTACAAGGTAAGTGTTTTTTTCTAAAAAATGTATTTTAACTAACCCGTCGTCTGTCGACTTCCCGCACCAGCTCGCCGCTCTTACCTGTGCCGGCCACTGCACAGTACCACGATATTTTGTTAACAATATTTTAAGCATTAATATTAGTGTAAAAAGATACCTCAGTACTTTTGATATTTTTGTAGTCATGATATTTTGACGACAATATTATGGTTGAATTATATATTTGAATCGATATTCAAGACCCATACCATTGGATGATGTACTTGACTTTATCCCGAATGATGCACAAAGTTATATATGGCTATTGGGCCTAGATTTACTATGATCTGCGTGAGCACTTGCTTGGCGCTGCCCAATCATGCCCTCCTAATGGTCATTAAATCAATGAAATGCTTTGCGCCATGTGAGCATTCGTGCAAAATGTTAGAAAATTGATCCCCTTGGTCTGCGTAGATTCATGTCTCTGTCAGTGTGGATGGGTGCCTGGATGTCTCTTGAACTCTGAAAAAACAAGCATTGGCATAGCCAATAGGTCTCGCCTTGGGGACCTTATAAGTGTTTAGTTTTCCAGCACAATATCCTTGGTGCAACAACATCAACTGTTGCATGTCTAAACACTTATAAATCCCAAAGGCGAGACCTATTGGCTATGCCAATGCTTGTTTAGCTTTGTCAATACTTATCTGCTTTGCCATAGTTTTTGCAAAATATTGTGAGAGCTGGCCGGTCCCTCACCAACAGAAAAACGTGTTTTTTTGTCTTCAAAGCACACATTGCAATAGAAGTCACTAGCACTAAAGTTAACTAACTTTGTGCAGATGTGCTCCTTGAGAAAAAAAAGAAAGCCATCACTCAGTGAAATCAGACAACGGTTGAATTGAGCATACCCACTACCCATATTGTAGGCAGCAATGGGCAAAAGAAAAATGTGAATGATACAACAGTAGACCAATGGGTGAAGAGAGGCCGGTCTCATCAATAAATAATTTTAATAAAAATGAAAAGGTTCTGGATAACGCCAGGACCTTTTGATTTTACTAAAATTAATTCGCTAATGCCAGACCTAAAATGAAAACACGAAGCTATCAGAGGCAACTGGCAGCCGGTCCAATCTTACCCTGAGGGAGGGAGGGGGTTGTAACGGAATTCATGTTTACAGTCTACACCATGAGCACACAGAGCTGCCAGCCAAACACTCGTGTTATGCACAGGAATGGGCCGAAGCCAAGCACACCCTCTCCCCAAACAGCTCTGAAACCGGTAATACACCAAACTACGACGAAAAGGAAAAACAACAAATGCAGAGTGCAGTCTGCGGCCTTCATAGTTAGACACCACATTCAAATACCAGCCACCAAAACACGAACGGAAGCTCAAATACGTTAAAAAAAAAATGCAATGACAGGCTTTCCACTCCAAAGGCACAGGGGAATTTCTAAACGGCAAACCAGAAAATCTGTTGAGTTTTCCCATTTCACGATAAAGGGATGCCATTTAGCTGTTAGGCTGTGCTAATGGTGTATTTTTCTACTGAAAATACCAGTAATGTCTCGTCTCCTGTTGCGATTTCAGGAAAATATTTACAAGTCGGGGCAGAACTGCCTGTAGCAAGAGGCAGCAGGTCTGCGGTTGCCTCCGTGCCTGGGACACAGCTTGGTGCCCACACCCCTTCCCCGGCAGCAGGAAAGTGAATATTCCTTTCACAGATAGGCCTGCCCTGTTGAAAGAAACACCAGGCTGCCTGCACGTCTCCGGGGGAGATTGGATCGTCTATGCTTAGCCCGCTGGCTTATTTATTTTCACAGCGAATTCCGAGCTTAAATGCAATCACCCAGGAATCCCTCCCTACGTGCAATCCGGGCATTCCACATCGCTTCTAATGCAGAAGCAAGCACAAACAAAACAACCCGAGCACTACCAATAGAACCAGAAAATGCAATTACGGTTTCCAGCTTTTAAAAAGACAGGCATGCCCAGACTACTAAAAAGACTCAGCCCTGACTCAAGTGAAACAAGCAGAGATAAGAAAGGCAGATGCGGCCGCGAAAGTGAAAGTAATGGCCAGCGATGCGGAGAAAGAGATAAGAAAGGCAGGGAGGGGAGGGGCGGAGGAGCGCTTGTCCGAGCAAGAGGAAAGCCAGATGGCGCCTCTGAGAAGGGAGGGGGTAGTGTGCGCAGAGGAGCCATTAGAGAACACCCAGATGGCAGCTGCGCGCGTGCACGCCATCGTGAATGCAAGCTGGGAGCCTCTCTGGTAGCACTTCCAAAAGCCCCTTACTAAATGTCTTGCAGAGCAGCGCATGCGCGCTGGCTCAGCGAGACATAAAAATGGATGTGTGTTGCTATGCTGCATGTTTATTCCGTACCTCTATGTGGAACCACACTATAAAAGTCAAACCTGCTGGCTTTGTGAATGCTTTCACAGGGAGCTGAGTGCAAATTGCACTTTATATTGTTTTTTGCGCAGACATTTACCGTTAGCTTGTGACAGATGATAGTTTTAAAATTGTAAGTAACATGGGCAAACAGAGAGATAAAAACAACCGAATTTAGCACCTGTTGTTACCTCTTGGGTCTAAATGACCTCGCAATTAATTAAAATGTGTTCCATATTCAAAGGGTTTTTCAGTATTGGTGAAGTGAGTGGCAAGAAATTCAATTTTACGAATGTTTTTTTATGTTTGAGCGCAGCCTGGTTTGTTTGAGCAGACCACTTAAAGACCATTCCCTATCACTCTACATCTTTGATGCCATTGACATACGGCGTGGATTAGTTCTACACCACAGGGGTCCGTCATTCAGGAATGCTTAACAAACACACCAATATTATGCTCAGCTTGTAGGCTTTTTATGTCTAGGTCAGGAGTTCACATCTGGTCCATGCTTGTTGCAGGTTTTGGCCAATGGCTTGGGTGAAATTAGTGGGCAGTTTCATCACAGCTCACTGGAGGGCAGGTATCTAACTTAATCCGTAAGTACCGTGGCAAATTGGTCTCACTTTCTGGCGGTTGCACCAGAGGCCCGGGGCAAATTTGAGGTTCTCCCGTGAAGCCCTGCAGGAAAGCTTGCACTGCAGTGGATAAGCTAAAAAGGGTGTTTTGCTAGACTCCATTTCATATCATGTTTATTTAGCCGCGTCCATAAGTAGCAGCTGTACAGTATTTTCTGCATTTGTCCCCGTGTGACCCGACATTTACCCTCCCACTTTGGGACTGGGTCCTGCCTTTTTACTAGGCGCTTTGAATACTGTATCCTAGATAGATAAGGATACCTCTATCTGCCTCCGAAATCATTCCGAATGCTCCTGTGTACAGAAAGCTGGTGCGCACGGGAGTCGTACTTTCACTATCCAGGAAGTCAAATCGTGGAAGTGTTTGCCTTTCACCGTTCAGTTTCAGATGGGTCACCAGATTAAAAATAAAAAATAAATTAGCCCTCTCGTTTCCAGGTCAGCATTGAGACTTCTCTAAATAACTGCACCTGCAAATGGCGATTCAGCGCAGTAGTAATTTATGTGAAATATGCAATGAGGCGGAAACGTGTTAGTTACGTGGTCGCGGTATTGCTTCATGCGAAAATTCCATGTTTCGTTTTACCGCATGGTAAAATTGGACAGAATTAACACAGAGGATAATACTGGTTGCGCATGAGAAATCCTGAATTTGCGATTTTAAAATGGCCCTGGGATGGGAGAGTGAGCTAAAGAATGATGATGGATTCAACCCAGATCTGTGACTGGGGGTGAGTGTTTGAAAAGTTTCAGCACTCCGTCCTTCATCTCCTTGTGTTTGCTTTGGGAGAAATGTGTCCAGGCACATACAGGAAGCTTCCCAAACAAACGGATACCAACATGGGGACACCTCATGGTACAACCCCATGGTTGCCCATGGTTAACGCATGGGCAAAGTGGGCGCTGGCCCACGGCCCCGTACTTTCAGGGGGGCCCCTAATAGAGCGAGCCCACTTTGTTCAGCTGATACTCCTGTCCTGATGACCTTTAATGATTCTTAACCTCATATTGTTTTAAATACCGTTTTTCTTTAATGTGTTTTTTTAATAGGTTTATGTGTAGCCGTTTATCAAAGGCATTTTGCAGAAAATGTTGTGTTTGTGTTTTTCAACACCATGCATCATCAATAAAAAAGTTTCTTTTAGATCGAAACTGGACCTCACATATGAGAAATGGAAGAGGGTCACAGAGAATATTAGCAATAATATTAGTGAGCTGCTGCTGTATTACTCTTTCGAAAACGCATTAAAATCCCGAGTGGGGGGCGGTGGGGATTGATGGCAGACGACGGGGAGGGGAGGGACAATGGATAGAACATTAAAATAAAAATAAGAGAAAAAAAACGTACCTGCCGCTCGACGCTCCTCTGCTCCGTGTCCTCGCTGCAGCACAGGCTTCCAGCGTCCCCTGCGGCCAATCCTGATGCTGCTTTCATGTTTGAAAGCAGTGTCGGGATTGGCTTCAGCGCAGGGAATTTGCGCTCCCAGGGAGACTGGGAGCCTGTGCTTTGCTGTCTCTCACCCAGCAACGCAGCTGGGTTGGAGACAGCTCAATGCGCATGTCTGTTTGGCCATCCTGAGATGGTTGGCCAAACCGACTGGCGCACTGAGTGCAATGCCCACCACTCATCTTTTCTTTGCACTGCCCTCGTGATGGCCCCGCCCCTAAGACTCCCGGCTCTTAGAACTTGAAAAATAAAACGATAATAAACCTGTTTTTATTTGACAAGTTTTGAGGCTGTTCGTGGGTGGGGAGGCTGACGCTCCTCCTCCATAGTGCAGGAGCTGCCACTGATTTGGACCAGTGTGCCTGTGCACTGTCAGTGACCTGGCAAAAAGGGCATGAAAAATTTGAAATTCAATCATAAATTCAAAGCTGTTTCGAACATGGGCTCCCAAAATACGTTTGGCCCAGGACCCACAAAATCCTTAAGATGTTCCAGGGTACAACTGCGCTGTGGATAGGGCCCCAAATCACGATATACTTCCAAACAAGCAGTAATTTTAGAGCACAGCATTTGGTCAAATATGTTAAGTGCTGGACTCTGTGGTTTCGCTTTCTTCTCATGTCGAGTTGCCAGAAGTAAGGGCAACTCCCTCCTGCAGCCTCCGTGTTGTTTAACACTTAAGAATATTACGTGGAAGACACAGATGTCTCACTGAATACTAAATGGAGGAAGAAGCCAAAATTGCATAAACGAAAACTCAGAAAGGGCAATCCAAGATAGACAGTAGTAGAGGAACCTGTCACCCACAAACCTGGGACCAGAGTATAGATGAAGAACAGATCCAGCTGCAGCAGGATTCCATGAGATGTAACAGGATTCCACGAGATGGAGAAAAGATTCCAGGTGATGGTGCAAGGATTCCAGGAGATGAAGCCAGAATCCTGCAGGCAGGAAAACACAGGAAGCTAGAAGCAGGTAACCAGGAGGAAGTATCCCGCTGCCACAGGTATTGGAGCGTTTGGGATACATGGAATGGCAGATTGAGTCTCCTTAATTAGGGAAGAACAGGCAGTAGAAGGGTAGAAGAAGCAGTAAGTGACATACAGTAAATACTACATCCATTATTGTGTAGGAAAAGACCATTGACAGAGTGCATAGGTTAACATGTTAGTTTGGGAAGAACAAAACCTTCTACTGTCAGTCATCTGACCCAGAGCAAGAGGACCACATTTAGGAGAAGGATGCAAAATGCTACAGACAACATTAGTATGGAGCATGGGAGTGTTAGAATCTTAGAACCAAGCAAAGGTCATGTTTGGCTGAGTAGAGATCATGCAGAGAGAAGGCGAATTGAGAGGACTGTCTAGAAATGCCAAAGCATCTTATCACATCCAAGAAATGAGGTCGGTATGAGAACAGTGTGGCGGCGTTGTCACGCCAAGTCTGCGTACGCAGTAGCCACGAGTTGCAACAAAAATGAAGATCACTATCTAATGACATCCTCTTAATCTTCACTCGCTCTTTGATGGAGTAGACAAGGCTGTTTGGCCACAGGATGTCTAAGAAGTGCCCAAAGGTCAGTCCAGGCTGAGGCGGTCAGTCACAAAGATGACCCTTAAAAAATGCAGGGCACTAAAAAAGGTGGAATGACCTGAAACGACAGATGTGGGTGATCGAGGAAAAGCATCACTGGGACAGTACTACAACAGACGGAGGCACCTCACCCAAGCTGAACTTGCTACTCTTGGATGTGAGGATCATGTTGCTTGCTACTCTTGGATGTGAGGATCATGTTGCTTGCTACTCTTGGATGTGAGGATCATGTAACTTGCTACTCTTGGATGTGAGGATCATGTTGGTACTGCACCTCTTGGAACAGCTTACAGTAACATGTTGCTGCCAGGTGTCAACAGGATGAACAGCTGTAGTCTTAATAGTAAGGAAAGTAGGATAATGATGGTTTGTCAATCAGGAAGACCTAAACTGCATAATATCAGACAACAATCGGAATTGGGAGGTAAAACTGTCTGAGTTAACATCACAATCATGCTTAACTGCATTTCCACTAAGCATTTTCAATTAGTGACTATCCTACAGGACTAAGGGGAGAGTGACAAGTGTAAAGTAACCACATGCCAATCACCATACCTCCTGAAGGTGACACCAGGCACATCAACTCCAAAGGGCACACATGCACATGAGAGACAATCTGGTGCTCCGGCATCTGCACTTGCTGGCAGTGCACCAAGTCATCCTACCCCGCCACCTGTCAGGAATCAGCTGGGGATGGGGAGTTTGAGACCTGTTATCAAAAGAACATGGAGGCATTCTTCTTTAAGACTGTGGTGAGCCAGCCTTTTGAAGGCTGTGGGTGCAGTGACTAACAAAGACACTAAAGGTTAAGGGGTGGAACTTCCAGGTCAAGGCAGGCAGTAGCACTACTTAAAGACCACTTAGGCAAATGGAAACTGCCTGGCAACATTCTGTGTTGCATTGGCTCTCCACTTGCTGTAGAGTCTGTTCATTATCTCGTCCCTCACCTCCTATTTAGTTCCCTCAGTATTCTTGACCTTTGCCTGCTTTTCTGACTTGGCTCTTGAACTTCGATTGGCTTTGTTGTTTTGCAGTGCTTTCTTTTGTTCTGTTCTTTTTCCCTTGCAGTGATTCCTTGGCTTGCCACCAGCTGTCTTATCGGTTCCTCCATTTCTGCTTAGGTACACCATGGCCCACCAACTTGAAGCCGATGAGTGACTGTGGCATTCTATCAAAATAGCGAGCTCCTGATGTTAACTATTGTTACTAAAGGTGTATATGCTCTCCCCTTGCATATACAGACAGTCCCAAACCAGAGTATATTGATCTGTATCATTGCTGTGATACAATACATGACACGAGAGAGAGTGGTGTCACAGAAGAACTTGGTGTTTTTTTTTTTTTGTGTTTTTTTTTTTCTCTCTCTCTCTCTCTATCTCTTTCTCTATCTCTCTCTCTATCTCTCTCTCTCTCTCTCTCTCTCTCTTTTCCCCTTTTCCCCTTTTCCCTCCAGTATTTGGTTCTGCCTGGAAGGTCCTCTTTGGTACAGGCAGTCCAACATTCTGGGGAGTGGCCCACATTTATTTGTAAAGTTTTATATAGCGCAAACATGACCTGTGAGGATATCAGAGCGCTTTACAAATGATCGGAAATCAGAAAACAGGGAAGCAAACATAATCAAGAAAGTTACACATTGTCATCAGAACCAGTCTGACACCACAAGGAAATCCTGACACCACCACCACTAAAAGTGTAATGGCCATGATGTTGGGAAGGGTGTCATGACACAGCTGTAAATAGCGCTTATTCTCTCCATGTTTAAAATCACGATGGAAAGGAAAAGTTCAGGACAATAGCAAGTTTTGTAGTAACTAAGTGTATGACCCAAATTAAATGTTACTATTTCTTGATACATTGTGTTATATACTTAAAAACAAATTGTATTGTTGGTCTTCAAAATGATTGCTTTATAGTACGAGAAAGCTCCTCACTCCACTGTAGACTCTACCTTTGATTATTAAATGTTACTGTATTGATGATACATGGCCTTTTTCCATTTCGTCATCAAGACATTAAAGATGTTTACTATACACTGGTGGAAATTAATTCAAATATGCATCTGTTTCTCATAATCATAGAGTCACGACTGGGACTCAGAAATCTTGCACAGCAGTTGTGAGCAGAGTTCAGCATCACAGATCATATAGGCATTAATGGTGTGCTCCATTTTTCCCTTTTGGAAAACTTGCTTCCTGGACCTTAGAGGAGTCAGAGAAAATTGCGAACAATCTATAGCCTATAGCATATTTGAAACACCGACTACTGGCATAAAATGTTACCATCTGAAAGAGGCAGTTAGTTATAGATTCCTTACCTTAAAATTACTCCCAGGCATCAGACTGAATCCGGAGACTTTTTCTCTTAGCAGTACCCCTGCGTATCGGAAGGTGGAGTCAGTCAACTCCGCGTCCGTAGTCGTGGTTGCTGGGATGACATCGCAGTGCCTACTTAGACGCCGCCCCTGCGCGCTGACGACAGTTCTTTCTTTTTCCGCACCAGCCTAGCGCAGATCTGGAGAGAGCTTACCCCTTTAGTCATTTTTTGACTAAGCTTTTTTCGACTTTTTCGAGTCATGGACTACTGGTGCACGAGGGATGTCCCATCGTCGGACCAGCTTCAAGCCCTGCGAGGTCTGTCACAAACTGATGTCTGTGTCGGACCTGCACCTTGTGTGCCTTTGGTGTCTGGAGCGCGACCACGACCCAAAGTCGTGCTCCGACTGCCGGGCCATGAATCCAAAGTCTTTGCGGGAACGGTCCCGAAAACCTTTGGAGGCCCGGCAGTCAACTCTGCGACGCTCCTGGTCTCGCTCGAGGGGAAGGTCTCGAGACCGTTTGAGGAGCCACCACACTTTGTCCAAGTCTTCGCACTCCTCGGGTAAGTTGAAGCACAAGAAGAAGGCGACGAAGCACCGTCACTCTTCGCCTTCTCCCCGTTGGTCGGCTGACGCGATGAGGGATCAAGAGCGTCGTCGCTCCAAGCCTCCGTCTCCGGTGCCTGATTCAGGGATGACTGCGCGCCTTCCCCCGTTTCCAGGAGCCGGGACATCCCCTGCCCAGCTTCGATACATTCTACAAAGCCCTCCACTGCATCTTTGGGCAGCCTGACTCCGCTGGTGCGCCTTCGGGCCCTGCGGAGTCGGTTGGGGGCCCTGGGCCTTCTATATCAGTGGTTTCGGCCCCGGCACCGGAGGGCCCCCGTGGATCCAGGCCTGGATCCAGATCACCGGCGATCAACCTTACTGGACCTTCCCCGGCACCTATTCCGGCGATGACGCCCATGGCGTCGCCGTTCCCCCAGGAGACGCCGTCCCCATCCTCATCCCCGAGATGGACCCGGAGCCAGACCAACGTCAAATCCAACGCCGGAGGGAACTTTTGTTCCGTTGTTCATCCCAGGTGTTCCCTATCGCCCTGAAGGTGGTGATGAGGACTGGGAGGGGGTCCCTGGACCCTTTGGCAGACCAGCTGGAAGAACCGGACTGAAGAGAGGACTTGGGCGATGCCAGTGGTCTGGACACTTAACCAGACTTTGGCATGCTTTCTCCCCCTACTGTGGCTACGGAGGAGGGAGCGTTCTTTGCTGTGGTGGTGCATAGGGCAGCCGAGGCCTTGGGCCTGGAGCTCCCTACAGTGGCAGTCAGGACTAATCTCCCGACGGAGGTGCTTCAGCCTGCGGCACCTTCCTCGGAACCCCTCTTGTCCTTCAACGAAGCCCTCATGGACGTCCTTCTGGGCACTTGGTCCAAGCCCAGCACAGGGGCTCCTGTCGAACGGACGATTGCCCGCCTCCACCGCCCTGCTCCAGGCGATCCCATTTTCCTCACCCAACACCCTTCCCCCGAGAGCTTGGTGGTCCAAGCTTCTTCTTCCAAGGGTGCATTCCCTTCTGCTCCCCCAGACAGGGAATCCAAGAAGCTGGATCATCTTGGGAAGCGCATGTTCTCTTCCTCCAGCTTGGCACTGCGGTCCGTGAATACTGTGTGCCTCTTGGGCCGATACTCCCATACAGTCTGGGATACGCTTGCGCAAATGCTGCCTCAGTGCCTGGAGGAGGCCTGGACCATTCTCTCACAGGCCGTGGCAGATGGGAGAGATGCAGCAAAATTCACGATTTGCTGTGGACTGGATACCACCAATTCACTGAGCAGAACGATTGCCACGTCGATAGCCCTTATGCGCTACGCCTGGTTGAAGATGTCTGGCTTTTCGGGGGACGTCCAAGACACTCTGCTGGCATGCCCTTCGATGGCTGTCGCCTTTTTGGTGACAAGGCAGACTCGGCGCTGGAGCGCTTTAAGGATTCTCGAGCTACGGCCAGATCCTTAGGCCTCGTGGCATCCTCTCGTCCACCACAGTCTGCCTTTTGCCCCTTTCGTGGCTACAGAAGGGGCACCCCACCACATCCGGCCCAGTCTATACACTGGTCCACGCAAGCAGCCCAGCCTATGAGTGGCCGCGGACGTGGGACCCAGCGACCTCACGGGTCTGGGAGCCAGCGGGAGAACCAGTCCACCCTTCCCCCCCTGCAGCAGCCTCCAAACCCTCTTAGTCTGACCTTTCAGGCCAATCACTGGCCAGTGGGTGGCAGGATTCACCATCACCTCCTCCACTGCCAAACCATCACGTCAGACAGGTGGGTTTTGTAGATAGTCCGAAGGGGCTACTCCCTCCCCTTCGTGACTACCCCTCCATCCATGTCACCGTCTTTCGATCGCATGTTGGAGGATCATTTGGCACTTATCCGCCAGGAAGTTTCAGCTCTCTTGGCCAAGGGAGCTATCGAAAGGGTCCATGCACCAGAAGTAGGTCGTGGTTGCTATTCCCGCTACTTTCTGGTGCCAAAGAAGGACTAAAGCGATACCAAAGAAGGATTAAAGGCCTGCGTCCTATCCTAGACCTCAGGGCCCTCAACCGCTTCCTCCAGAAGGAGAAGTTCAAAATGCTCATGTTGGCTCAGGTCCTGTCTGCCCTCGACCCTGGAGACTGGATGGTGGCGTTGGACTTGCAGGACGCCTATTTCCATATTCCCGTCCTGCCAGCCCACAGACGCTACCTGCGGTTCACGGTAGGCTACGAGCATTTTCAGTTCACCGAGCTCCCCTTTGGCCTTACCAGTGCCCCTCGGGTATTCAAAAAAGTGATGGTGGTGGTCGCAGCTCATCTGCGCAGATCAGGGGTTCCAGTCGTCCCCTATCTCAACGACTGACTGTTGAAGGCGGGCTCGCCTCAGGCTGTCGTCTCCCACCTCCAGACTACAGTTGACCTCCAGCATTCGCTGGGGTTCGCTATCAACGTGCCGAAGTCACACCTGACTCCCTCTCAGTTGTTCCTTTTCATCGGGCTGTTCTGGAGATAGTGCAGTTTCGGGCCTATCCTCTGGAACAGCGAGTCTGGGATAATCGTGGGCTATGATGCATATGTTTCAGCCTCTATCACGGATTTCGGTGAGAATGACCCTGAGGCTGCTGGGCCTCCTGGGCTCCTGTATCCTGCTGGTGGATCATGCCAGGTGGCATAGGCGGGCTCTGCAGTGGGACCAGAAGTTCCAGTGGGCGCAGCATCAGGGGAATCTTTCCGACTACGTCCAGATCTCGGAGTGAACTGCGCAACAACTGCAGTGGTGGTTAACGAACCAGGATTGGGTCAGAGGCAGTTCCCTCTCCCTTCCCCAACCAGACCTCACGGTGGTGACCAATGCATCACTCCTGGGATGGGGCGGCCACCTGGGAGAGGCGGAGATCAGAGGAGTCTGGTCTCCGGCAGAGTCTGACCTACATATCAACTTGTTGGAACTCCGGGCGATTCGCTTGGCACTGAAGGCATTCCTTCCCTCCATCAAGGGGAAGGCAGTGCAGGTGTTCACAGACAACACCACCGCCATGTGGTACTGCAACAAACAGGGCGGGTGGGGCCGTGGACCCTTTGTCAGGAGGCTCTTCGCCTTTGGACAAGGCTGGAACATCAGGGCATGACCCTGGTGGCTCAACACCTGGTAAGTTCTCTGAACACCAGAGTGGACGAACTCAGCAGTCAGTGCCTGGTAGATCATAAATGGCGTCTTCACTCAGAGGTGGTGCAAGGTCTCTTTCAGCAGTGAGGAGAGCCTTGGTTAGATCTGTTCACCACCGAAGAGAACGAGCAATGTCAGCATTTCTGCACGTTGGACTTTCCAAGGCGGCACTCGCTCGGCGACGCTTTTCGTCGCGAGTGGAGCTGTGGCCTATTGTACGCCTTTCCGCCTTACCATTTCTGCCCCGAGTGCTGAAGAAGATCAAGCGTGACCGGGCCCAAGTCAATCTTGTGGCCCCGGACTGGGCACGAAGAGTCTGGTACCCCGAGCTCCTGAGCATGGCCATCGATCCTCCGATCAGACTGCCCCTTTGGGAGGATCTTCTGTCACAGCAGCAGGGGACGGTCCTCCACCCGAATCTGTCCAGTCTCCACCTCCTTGCGTGGAGATTGAGCGGTGACAGTTGACAGCTTTTGACCTTCCACCCGAAGTCTGTAATGTCATCTTGGAAGCCAGGCGTCCCTCCACTAAAACGGTATACGCCGGTCGATGGAACAAGTTTGTGGCATGGTGCACAGCAAAGGCTGTGGATCCCCTTTCTGCCCCTTTTTCTGAGGTTCTTTTGTTCCTTCTTTCTTTGGCCCAGCAGGGCTCTGTTCTGGGCACTCTTAAAGGCTATCTGGCAGCCATTTCTTCTTTTCTCCGGCTACGGGATCAGCCCTCTTTGTTCAAGCGCACTATTGTTATTAGGTTCTTTAAGGGCATTATTCACCTCTTTCCTCCATCTCCTTTGATAATGCCTCAGTGGGACTTGAATCTGGTCTTGACTTACCTTATGTGTGCTCCCTTCGAGCCTCTTCACAACTGTCCGCTTAAGCTCCTTACTCTGAAGACTGCTTTTCTTGTTGCCATCACCTCTGCTCGCAGAGTGAGTGGGCGTCCGGCTCTTTCTTCTAAGCCCCCTTTCTTCTCTGTGCATCCGGAAAAAGTGGTGCTTAGGATGAGACCCTCGTTCCTTCCTAAAGTAGTTACTCATTTTCACATAAGACAAACTATCACTCTGCCCACCTTTTTCCCACCTCCGCACCCTTCCAAGGAGGAGGAGAGACTCCACCGTCTGGACCCAAAACGTGCGCTGTCCTTCTACCTTGACCGTACTGAAGATTTCCGGGTGGACGATCAACTCTTCGTTTGCTATGTGGGTGCCAAGAAAGGTCAGGCTATCCAAAAGCATACCATCTCAAGATGGGTTGTCCTTTGTATAAAGATTTGAAAGCTTTAGCAAAAAATGAACCTCCAGTGGGGTTGCGAGCTCATTCCACTAGAGCTACGGCAGCAACTACTGCTTTGTCATGTGGAGTCCCAACATCTGCAAGGCGGCCACGTGGGCATCTATGCACACGTTCATCAGACATTACTGCCTGGATAGTCAAGTCCGGAGGGACGGCTACTTTGCCTTTCCTGTCCTCCAGGACTTTCTTGGTGTGAACTTGGTTCGCAGGCTCTCCTCCGGGGTTGGTATTGCTGGTGTATCTATTCTAAGGTAAGGAATCTATAACTAACTGTCTCCTTCAGATGAACAAGTTACTTATCTTCGGTAATGATGTATTTGTAAGAGACATAGGTTAGTTATAGATTCCTTACCGCTCCACCCATCCTCCCCGCTCTGCAAACTGATTTCTAGAGATAAGAACTCCCTCACAGGGCCCTAGTTTTGGTGCACCAGTGGTCAGTGTCTTTCATGGCTCTGCGATTCTGGCGTGAAAAGTCGTGTCAGAACTGATGTCAGCGCGCAGGGGCGGTGTCTAAGTAGGCTCCGTGACGTCATCCCGGCCACCACGACGCCGACGACGGACGCGGAGTCGACCGACGCCACCTTCCTACGCGCAGGGGTAGTGCTAAGAGAAAAATTCTCCGGATCCAGTCTGACGCCTGGGGGTAATTCTAAGGTAAGGAATCTATAACTAACCTATGTCTCATACAGATACATCGTTAGCGAAGGTGAGTAACTTGTTCTTCACTGCACTCACTGTGTGTGAGTTCGTATGAAAGATATTGTGAACTGCAATAATGTTCAGCAATTCATAATCTGTGCCTTATTGTAAAAATCTGTGCGCCTGGCTCACTCTATGATAGCATGAGCCTGTTGCCATAAAAATGCAGAACTACTAGCAATTTAACGAGTGAGTCTATGTCAGTATGTATACCCATGCTTAGCTCTTGCACTTCTCTAATGACAAGCTTAATGTGCTGCAAGTTCTCCATGTCAAAACAATAGTTGCTGAGTGCCTGTTTATTGTTGTCCTATTGCTCTCTGCAGTCTCCTACATCTTTTGACTGGTGGAGCAGTGCAACTTAGAGCTCCACCCTTTATCTATCACATATATGCAAATTTATACTTAAACATGTTAAACATATTAATCTGGGGGGAGTGGCCATGCCGTCAAGTGTAATGGCTGCACGGCAGTGAAGCTCGGGCGCCAATAGCCCTCATCCTGCGGGTTACTGCTATCCAACGCAATCCTTTCACATTGGACGGTTGAGATGCTGATCCACTCGCACCAACGGAGCTGAAATATGACAGCTGCAACCCCGCCAACTTGCCATAGGGCCGGTGTTTGAGGACAGGTGAGAGAGGCCTAGCCACTCCTCGGAGGCCCTGCGGTGACAGGGGCCAAGGGTGAGCCTGAGACTAGAGGCAACCGAGCCTCACTGGGGCCCTCCATCCGTGCCCCCTCCTGCCTCCTCCTGGGGTCCGCGTTGGCCCCATCCGCCTCTCGGCTTTGCATCCTACCGGCTGCACCCGCTTGGGATCCGGCGGTGTGCGTTGGGCCTTGCAGTCATAGACTGCGGCTTCTGAAGGTGCCTCCCAAGCCTGAGTGGTGCTGGCCACTTCACCTCGTCGTATGACCCGCCTAAGAGCCCTCGCGGCCTGACACCTGGGTGTCGCCGCAGCCTCTTCCACTCCTGCCTCGCCTTGGTGCTGAGAGCACGGCGGAGGTGGCATGTATGGGCTTCTGGGGCCGGCGCTGGGGCACCATCAGAGTTCCCTGTGGCCAGTTTTGACTCGGTTCGGAGGCTACCACTGATTCACCCAACACGCCTGGCTCTGCATGGCAGTTGGGGCCCCAGCCTATCTGCATCGGTGATAACCACGAGAAAGATACTGCCTGTAAGTATAATGATTGCCCCCACTCTTTGGGCCTTCCTTCAGCCGCTGGGCCCACTACCTGTTGTTGTGCTACTGTCAGGCTGCTGGGAGACTTCCTGCACTATCCGGCTGAGCCCCGTGCCTCGTGTCCTCCACTGGTAACCAGCCCCATGTGGTGAGATCCCTAACTTGCATTCCAGTTACTCTGCTGATCCCCAAGGTCGTGCTCACTATCTACTGGCCTCTCTCCGGTGTGCAATGCCTCTGTGTTTGTGGGGCTGGATTGTGCCTGATCTCCTCGACATCGGACTCCTCTGCTGCTGTTGTTTTTGCTAAAGACACACAATTGATGGACGGAATGCAGAACAAATCAAAACATTCACCCGTAAGTCAAGAGATCTGGGTTAAATCCATCATTCTTTTGCTCACCGTGCCACCCCAGTTTAGACCTGGCCATATGCAAATCAGTCTTGACCCTGTGCCTCAAGGGAACAGTCCAGCCCGAACTGCCATCTTTTTGCTGGCAGCCCTATATGCAAATCCCCTCTGCTGACACCTGTGGGATTGGGTGCAGTTTGGGTCTTACTGTGGCCACTGGGACGGCTGCTACCTCCTCCGCAGGGACCACTCCACCCACGTGTGTGGTGCACATGACACCTGCTACTGCCACCTCACTGTGCACCCAGTGTATTGTTCGGCATGGGTCGTGGGTACTCCAAACAGCGCAAGCTCACTTTTGACTGCGCCAAGGTGACCGGGAGGACTGACTCCCTCTCTGATGCTGAGGATGGGCATGGCACGTCTCAGCTCGCTTATCCACAGGGGGTTCTGCTGCTATCATGGCAGATTGCTGAGCGGGATTCCGCACCATTGATGCCTGTTTCTACACCCTGGCTGTGCTACTGGACCACATGCAGGGAACGCTTGGGACGCCATGGCACCCACCTTGATGCAGCGGAGGAGAGTGTTTCTGGTCTAGAAGATGGTGTGATTTCCCTGAACCGACGACTTGAAAAGACGGAATGACTCTTGTAGGCGGTGGCTATTAAAAACGAGGATCTCGAGGCGTGCGCGCTCCAGAGCAATATTCGCATTGTGGGGCTTGCAGAGTCCATGGACATGGGGCGCCCTGATAATTTTGTGGAAAGACTGCTCTCTGACTTGTTTGGCACCCAACATGTAACTTCTACGCTTGTGGTGGAAAGGGCCCATAGATCGCTCGATCCCCGTGCCCCTCTGGGGACCCCTCCACACCCCATTGTAGCTCGCTAACTCAATTACAGGGACCAAGATACTGTGCTTCATCTGGCCTGTGAACAGGTCCCATTGTAGTATCAGGGCGCCACAATCTCCATTTACCCAGATTTCCCACTTGCTGTTCAGGACGTGCAGCAAAAGTTCAACAATGCTAAGGCTCTGCTCTGCAAACAGGGACTTAAATATGGCATGTTGTATCCAGCTAGGCTTTGGGTGGTCATGGACGGCAAGGCCCAATTCATTGATTCTCCGGTAGAGGTACTGACCTTCTGCAAACAACTGGGTCCCAATAAATCCTCTTCATCCTGCACCACCATGGAGCGCTCGCCTCCGGACCTCCACGTCTCCACCAGTGCAAATCTCTTCCCACCAGACTGCTATGCTCCCAGTCTCCTCCACAAACTCTGCCATTCACTTTTTGTTCCCGCTGGCTGATTACTTCTGTTATTGATCCCTCTTATTTGTACTCAAAACAACCTTTTCTCTTGTAACCCTATAGTTATGTACCCTCGCTAGGTATTGCTCTTCAACTAGAGCTTTGATTGCCACAGTGTTGCCCCCTCCCTGAGGAGTACTCCATGGTTCACATGTTGGGTTTTTTGTTTGTATTCTGGGTAATACTGGGATTCGCTATGTATCTATTGCCTAGAGTAAGTGGGGGTGGATTTTAGATGGTTTACATGGGTATTGTCTATAATTTTCTTTCAGCTTTTTTAATATGTTGGATGAGACCACCTTTTGAATCACACACGCGCCTCTGCCTACACGACCGCTCATTTTATATCGATGCTTGGGGGTAGAAAACAAATAGCGAAACTAACGTATATGACGTGGAATATCCTCGGCCTTAACAATCTTCGGAATGGAAAACAGGTACTGTCATATCTCCTTAGACATGGCGTAAACATTGCTTTTTTACAAGCGACACACCTCCCTCCACAATCATCCCCTATGCTTGCGGCATCCTGGGGGCCCCCATGGTGTGTGTATACTTCTACATAAAAGTCTCTCCTTCAGCCACCATACCACTGTTGCTGATTAGAACGGCCATTATCTCCTCGTGGCTGGCATATTTATGGGGTAGCTGGTCCTTTTATTGAATGTCTATGCCCCTAATGTGGATGACCCCTCTTTCTTCCAGGAATTATCGGCCCTGCTTGGTCAGTTCAATGCAGATGTTGTTTTGTTGGGAGGAGATCTAAATCTAATTCTTGACTCCTCGCTGGACACCACTAGCGTACACTATGGTGGCAAATCATGCACACTGCGTGTCTTACATGATATCACTGACACACACACACTCTTAAAGATGCCTGGCGTCTTTGCCATTCAACCAAACGGGGATACACATTCTATTCGGCCCCTTATGCGGTGTGGACGCAGATAGACTACTGGTACATATCCAAGAGCGCCGGTCCGTGGCTTAAAGACATACAGCTTTCACCACGTACATTGTCTGACCATGCCCCAGTCAAGTTAGTGCTCGATATCCCCTACAGAGGGAGGTGGGAGCGTGATGGTGCTTCACCAGTACAGCACTTCTAGGCACAGTTTTCCATTCGGAAATCTGCGACTCCATTCTTGAGTATTTTGAGCTTCACACGGGTTCTATTCGCAGCCAAACCACATTATGGGATGCCTTTCAGGCATACATCCTTGGGATCTGTATCTCAAAACACGCAGCAGTCCTCTGAGACATCTGCAAAAGACTGGCATGAGTGGAGGCAGAACTTACTGATATCGATAGGGCCAACTCCCAACATCCTAACTCTACTTCCCTCCACCGATGCTCCATTCTCATTGACGAATTCCAGGACCATCCTGAAAGGGAAACCACCTATCATGGTAAGTACTCTGCGGTTTGCAGATATGGGGCGGGAGAGCGTCCTGGTCACACTCTGGCCCGCCTCCAGTGCCCCAGCCGTAGCCCCGGGTGCATCACTAAACTCCACCTGGATAGTGGTGGCTGGGTAACCGGTAATGAGAATATTATCCGCAAATTACTGGCATACTATACACAACTCTACACGTCGCAGTTGGACCCTGACGAAACCTCACTACGGGCATACTTTGAAGAAATTGTTATGGTCTGGCTCACCCAAGGGCAATGCCAATTTTTGAGTGATCCCTTCACCAACGAGGAGATCGCCCAGGCAATTGACTCTCTGGATGTCTCCAAGGTCCTTGGCCTTGATGGCCTTATGGGAGCATACAAGGGCATTTTCGTCCCCCGCCTGTTAGATATGTACACGGAGGTCCTCAACTCTGGGACCCTCCCATCGTCACTGCATGAAGTAGTAATTGCCCTTTTGCTCAAACCTGATAAGGATCCACATCACTGCACCTCTTATAGGCCACTTTCCTTGCTTATTTCATCTCTCCCATCCAAACCAGATTTGTCCCTCATAGGCCCACCTTTCTTAATCTGTGTGCAGTGGCCTCGGTTCTCAACAGGGTTTCTCCGGATGTACCCACAACCATCACCCTTCTCGATGCCGAGTGGCCTTTTTTTCATGCAACGTTGCGGAGACTGGGGTTCCCTAGTGGGTTCATTTCCCTCATAACCCTTCTGTACTCCAAACCCAAAGCCCACATATGAGTGAATGGCTCTATTTCTGAATCATTTGTCATCTTCAGAGGTACTAGGCAGGGGTGCCCCCTGCCGCCTCTATTATTCATTATCACCATGGACTCTTTGGTCTGTCACCTTCAAACAAACCACATGCATCGTGGTCTCCATTTTAAACCCGACCTGTTCCTTCTTACTATGTATGCAGATGACATTCTACTATTTATACGACATCCCGCTGACAATTTTGCCCCCTTGGTATGGGAAATTATTCGATTTGGTGGCCTCTCCGGTCTACATATAAATTGGGCAAAATCAGAACTTTTTCCCCTCATGGATGCCACCAAACCCTCATCCTGTGAATATCCTCTTAAATGGTGCGACGACTCGACCAAATATTTGGCATTATTTTACATAGGGAAAACGAACGAGTGATCCGCCTTAACTACGGCCCCATCATAGACAGGCTTATGGTCCATGTAGAGCTTTGGATTCTGCTCCCTCTCTTCATGGCTTGCTGGATTGCAATTATTAAAATTGTTGTACTCACCCCTCTGTTTGCATTTATTTTTAAATATACCCATACCATTGACAAACTCCTTCTTTATCACATTGTGCAGTCTCCTTTTGGAACTGATTTGGGCGGGTCGTGGGCCCTGGATCAACTGGGGCACTCTTATCATACCCTATGAACAGGGAGGGTTCACGGTCCCTGATTTCCAGACATATTTCCTTGTGGCTCAGGCCCAGTTTGCCTATCACTGGTCTCACCCAGACACTCGCTTACCCTACGCTAAACCCGAGCATGACCTAGGGGACGCGACTCCCCTGGCGGCTCTGTTACCACAAGGCCTCAAGTTCGACCCCTCTGATATCCAGATATTGTCTACCACGTTTTGGGCCTGGACAAAGCTCAGTTGGATCCTGGGCAGCGTGCTTTTTGTACTCCCCTGTGCTCCCTCTCTCACAAAACCAGTAGCTACCTTTGACACTTGAAACTATTGTCTAACATACATTGACACAATATAAATATCACACACTTTCCCGGATGGGCAGGCGCTTTCCTATGTGGTGGACACTAGGTTCGCTAACGCCACATATATGGATAACTTTATATTTTGTCGAGTGCATGGGACACTGCACTTCTGAATCCCTTCTTATCCTTTTGCTCCCAACGACTTCACCCCTTTAACAATGCTCGTAACGGACACAGAAGGGACCCATACGGTTGCTAAACTTTATTGTGCATGCATGACCCTTAAGCGTACCCGGGACAGCAAAGTTCGGCTGAAATGGGAAAAAGACCCAGGCCACCCTCCCTCCGACAGAGACTAGTCCTACTTCTGTGCACAGACTAAACTGGTTTCCCCCAACCCCCGTCATAATTTTCTCCACTTTCAGGTTCCTGCATAGATCCTATACCACCCACGCTGGCCTGGCCAAGCTCGACTCCTCTAGGTCCTCTTTATGTCCCAAGTTCAGATTCCGAGAGGCAGACTTCCCCCACTTAACATGGACCTGCCCCCATATTGTCACATTCTGGACTGACGTGTTTAGCACCCTCTCCCATAAGATTTCAGCGACTCTCGAGCCGTCCGAAGAGTACTCGCAGATTCACTGCTATAGCTTCACTACAGGAGAAGAGAGAGATAGCATTACGTTGGGGCAGCGGGAACTTCCCTACTGTTAAGGCCTGGCTACACAGCATGACATATTGCGACATGAAGAGTGAGGTGTATGCCACGTTGCAACCCCCCACTGTTAGACCGAAAGATATCTGGCAGCCTTTCCTTGCCTAACTACTCTCCCTGGAAACATGCCAAAGCCAGGTTCTCCACTCGCTTAACGCTGCATTCTCTTCTTCTTCCACCAGTCAAGTCATTATCTCATAGCATGTGCCTTTGCCTATATCAACCCACCTGTGAATGATCGTACCTTCTTATGATTCACAAAGTCATGTGTATTGTGTTTATGTATATTGCATTCACCTCTGTATTGGATTGATGTGATGCCAATTGCTATTTGATATTTCCTTATGCAGCTCATAATGTTCATGTTTTTTGTATTTGTAGAAAAAGGTAAATAAAGTTTTTAAAAAAACATTTTAATCTGAGTGCATTGTGTTAATCGCATTAGGTGGCTGCATTTCCCTCTAGTTAAGGGCCACACATATAATCGAATTTAATCATTGTATTTACTTTACTTAGAATTGTAAATCTCCATTTAATGCACTCGATATTCACTTATGCTAACTGTATTCGCTTAGCATCCAATTTTGAACATAATATTAGCCTGGCTTGGGACAAGGCCTGAGGTGCAAGCATTGCACTTTTCCAAATGCTTCCCAGTAGTTGGTTTTCTCTCTCTCCTGCAGGTGCGCTATCAGACTCCTCATTAGTTAGAGAAAGGTTCTGTGTTTTGTATTAGACTGATAGTGAGGTGCAGTAAAGAAGATTTGGTGGTGAACGTGGAGATGGGATGGTGAAAAGAATCTCATGTACCAGGGAGACCATACAAATGAAACCTTGGAGGATGAGCATATGTGCGTCTATTGTATGGGTCTGCGAAAATAGGGAGTGTACTGATTCCCAGAAAACTCTGTTGCAGGATTGGTTCATTTTGGTGGGAATCTGACAATGAAAGGTTTCTGGAAACTTTCTGTTGTTTTAATTCATGTTCCATAGGTTAGTTTAGTTAGATCCTGTCCTGCCTTCGAAAAGGGAAGACCCCTTCTCTCTACTCTGCTAATTTCCTGCCCAGAGTGCAAAGGCTCAATGCTTGAACACTCTTTCACTCCCCTTGAACATTAATGAAGTTGCTATGATGCTGACCTCTTCTACCTCCTTCTGTCTTTAGAAAATCCCCTGTTACTTTCAAGTCTTTATTTAGGAGAGTGAATTTTCTTTATGAAGCATTTAATTTGGGTATTTTGCATTCTCTTTGTGGTTGTGATTAACCTTTTGCTCTTCATAATACTCAAATTCAGACTCCTTGATCATTTCAATATAAATGTTGTAATGATATATTTCCTAAGTCTTTGCCGAATAATTTGATATGTGATTTGCCTAATCTTTTAATAAACCTTTATAGTTTGGACATCCATCTTCTTCGTCATTTTTGTGGAGCCTTACAGGTTTCACAATTAATTGGAATGTATTGCCAATGTCAGCTCCTTTTACGCAGTTTAGATCGACAATCAAAGGTCCATGTGACCAGTGGGGGATTCTGTATGACGATTTTACTAAGAGATTCAGATTCAAGGATCCCCTTTCCATCAGTGGCATTGCCCTTAGGTGCTGTACAGCCTGCTACTCTTCCGCCATTAGCATGGCATGTTGTAGAAGGGCTGATCTCTGGCAAAGTATGAGAAAATGCCCTATAACAGCTGTGCCTACATTAGCGGTGGCTCGTGTTTGTGGATGCTTGTGTGGATTATATTTGAATTTCCTCACCTGTGTGTGGGCTGTGCACACTTATGTAATTCAGGTGTGCTGGTTGGTCAGTTTTGCACTGCCCTGGACTGATGTTATTGTGTATTATTTTATTTAAATTCAACTTCCATTTTTAAACAAAGTTATTGGGGCTTGTTTTGTGCTTGTGTTGGATATACGTCTGCTTCCGGGTGGTGGAGACCATTATTTATTCACGTACAGCTAGCTACTAGTCCTGCAAATTGTAATTGCTTCTTCTAATCCGTAAGGAAACATTGCATGCTGTTTAGGCACAATCAGTTTAACCACCAGAGCTAATACCATATGTGGTAAAAGCTCAAGCGCCAAAGCCGCCCAATCATTCAGAATTGGTCCAGGAGGTTTTATCACAGCTTTTTAATGAAATACTGTGGTAACAGTAAAACCTCAGTCACTCTAAATGGGGCGGTAGGTTGGCTTCACAGTGGTTATGCGTCTCTGCTGCCTGCTTCAGGGTTTTGATTTCTATTGGTGTGTTAGCTCCAATGGAACTTCTCTAAGGGTACGAGTGCACAAAATAAATAAATACATTAATTAATCAATAAATGTCTGCCTCTTTTATTTTTCCTTTCTGTTCTGCCTTCTTTCGCTTATTCTCCATGGAGCATCCTTTGCAACTATAGTGTAATAGGCATTGATATAGTCAGTAATGCAATAAATGTTTATATTACGATTTAGAACTCTTCCAAAAATACAGTGCCTTTGTTTTTGTTGGGGCCGGATCTGCCTCAGGGCTACCGCTGGCAGGGTAACTTTGGCTATTTTTTAAGTATGTGTTAAAGCATGCTCCCACTCAAAGCTTAGAACGCATTCTTATTGGCAACAGATACCCATAATTATCTTCTTTTCTGTAAATATTCTTTTATTTCGGGAAAAATATTTTTTTTTAATGTACTCCCGGTCTTAGCTGAACATTGAATCTTGCCATTTTCTGGTCCTTTCAGATGTTGCGCCAACTAGGCATGTTGTAAGCTCAACTAACAAAAAGTTAGCTAAATATTTCACTAAAGTTATCCTGCAAAACCTACATCCCTTTTAGGAGTAATAAAAATGTTTCAGCACTAGATTTGTCGAATTCAAGTTTCAATTCAGTCAAAGCGAAGCCTATAAGAAAATGGATGCAATAAGAGCATACATCACTATGGAAACGGATCGATTGGCAGAATTGTCTTTAAGATCGTCAGCTAGCCAGAGTTCAAGGTTACCCAGCAATTCAATGTCAGAGAAGACCTAATTGTCTTGATGTAACAGTGGATGCTGAGGCCAAGATCAGTATATCAACTTTAGTAACACTACAAGGGCTTATCGCCACCAAAACATCACTTTTTATGGCATTCTGGTGGTGATAAGCCCTTCGCCTTATTTACAAGGTCAATCAATCAATCACAAGATTTGTAAAGTGCACTACATACCCGCGAGGGTCTCAAGGCACTGAGGGAGAGGAGGGGGGGTGTTGCCGCTACTGGTCGAATAGCCAGGTCTTGAGTCGTCTCCTGAAGGTCAGAAGGTCTTGGGTCTGTCGTAGGTTGAGGGGAAGGGTGTTCCAGATCTTGGCGGCGCGGTGAGAGAAGGATCTTCCTCCGGTGGTGGTTCTCCGGATGCGCGGGACGGTGGCCAGGGAGAGGTCGGCGGAGCGGAGTTGACAGTTGGGAACGTAGAAGGAGAGTCGACTGTTGAGGTAGGCTGGGCCGGTTTTGTGGAGTGCCTTGTGTGCGTGGATCAGGAGTTTGAAGGAGATTCTCTTGTCGACGGGGAGCCAGTGCAGGTTTTTCAGGTGGGGGTGATGTGGCTGTGGCGTGGAATGTCGAGGATCAGGCGTGCAGAGGCGTTTTGGATTCTTTGCAGTCGTTTGATGAGCTTGGTCGGGGCTCCTGCGTAGAGGGCGTTTCCGTAGTCGAGTCTGCTGCTGACGAGGGCCTGGGTGACTGTTCTTCTCGTGTCTGTCGGGATCCACCTGTAGATCTTGCGGAGCATGCGGAGGGTGTTGAAGCAGGAGGAGGAGACTGCGTTGACTTGCTTGGTCATGGTGAGCGTTGAGTCGAGGATGACTCCCAGGTTGCGTGCGTGGTCGGTTGGTGTCGGGGGTGCCCCTAGTGACGAGGGCCACCAGGAGTCATCCCAGGCTGATGGGTTGGAGCCGAGGATGAGGATCTCCGTCTTGTCTGTGTTCAGCTTTAGTCGGCTGCACTTCATCCAGTCGGCGACGGCTTTCATTCCTTCGTGGAGGTTGGATTTGGCGGCGAGGGGTCCTTGGTGAGGGAGAGGATCAGTTGAGTGTCGTCGGCGTAGGAGATTATGTTGAGGTCGTGCTGTCGGGCGATGCGTGCGAGTGGAGCCATGTAGATGTTGAACAGTGTCGGGCTGAGGGAAGATCCCTGGGGTACGCCGCAGATGATCTCGGAGGCTTCGGATCGGAATGGGGGAGGCGGACGCTCTGGGTTCTGCCGGAAAGGAAGGAGGTGGTCCAATCCAGGGCCTTGTCTCGGATCCCTGCGTCGTGGAGGCGTGTGCGTAGTGTGCGGTGGCAAACAGTGTCGAAGGCGGCGGAGAGGTCCAGGAGGATGAGGGCCGCCGTCTCGCCGTTGTCCAGCAGGATCCTGATGTCGTCTGTGGCGGCGATGAGGGCGGTCTCGGTGCTGTGGTTGCTGCGGAATCCTGACTGGGAGGGGTCCAGGATGCTGTTATCTTCGAGGTAGCGGGTGAGCTGTCTGTTGACGATCTTCTCGATGACCTTAGCTGGGAATGGAAGCAGGGAGATGGGCCGGAAGTTCTTGAGGTCGCTCGGGTCCGCCTTGGGTTTTTTGAGTAGGGCGTTGATCTCGGCGTGTTTCCAGCTCTCTGGGAAGGTCGCGTCTCGAAGGAGAGGTTGATGACGTTGCGCAGGCGGGGTGCGATGGAGCTGCCGGCTTTGTTGAAGATGTGGTGTGGAAAAGGGTCTGATGGGGAGCTGGAGTGGATTGTGCCCATGGTCTTGATTGTGTCCTCGGTGTTCACGTTGACCCAGCTGTCAGGGGGTCGTGGTCGATGGGGTGCGGCGGGTCTGATGTGCCGGGGCCTGTTGGGGTCGTCCGGGAGTCGAAGCTGTCGTGGATGTCGGCGATCTTGCGGTGGAAGAAGGTGGCGAGGGAATCACACAGGGCTTGCGACGCCGGGATGTCGTTGGCGTTGGAGCTGGGGTTGGAGAGTTCCTTCACGATGCTGAAGAGCTCCTTGCTGTTGTGTGCGTTGTTGTCGAGGCGGTCTTTGAAGGAGGTCCTCTTGGCGGACCTGATGAGGTGATGGTGGTTGCGGATGGCGTCTTTGTGGGCTGCGCGGCTGTCCGGCGACTTCTCGCTGTGCCATTTGTTCTCCAGTTTCCGGCAGCTGCGCTTGGATGCTAGGAGTTCCGGGGTGAACCAGCTGGCTCTCTTGCTGGTGTCTTTGTAGGTTGGTTTTTTCAGCGGGGCTAAGGTGTTGGCGCAGTCGTCCATCCATCGTCTGAGATTGCGGGCGGCGGCGTCGGGTTTGGAGGGGTCGGTGGGGTCGGTGGGTGGGCTGAGTGCGAGGTTTGTCTGGAGTTGGTCTTCGGTGACTATGCTCCAGCATCTGCGGGGATCTGTAGGGTGCGGTGGTGTGCGGCGGGTTTCCGGAAGGTGAAGTGGATGCAGTGGTGGTCGGTCCAGGTGAGTTCGGAGGTGTGGCTGAAGGAGACGTGGGAGCTTGAGGAGAAAATAGCGTCGAGCGTGTGTCCGGCGATGTGGGTCGGCGTCGTGATGAGCTGTTTCAGTCCGAGGTTGGCGAGGTTGTCGATCAGGGTGGAGGAGTTGCTGTCGTTGTTGTTCTCCAGGCGAAAGTTCAGGTCTCCGAGGAGGATGTAGTCGGTGGAGGTCAGGGCGTGCGTGCTGATGAAGTCAGCGATGGAGTCGCTGAACTGGGGTCGGGGCCCAGGGGGTCTGTAGACAAGGGTGCCTCTAAGGGTGGTGTTGGGGTCCGTGTGGATCTGGAAGTGCATGTGTTCGGCGGTGCTGAGAGTGTCGTCGGTGCTGGTCGAGACCCTGATGGTGTTCTTGTGGACGATGGCGATTCCTCCTCCTACTGTGTTGATGCGGTCTCTACGGGTGATCTTATAGCCGTCTGGGATGGCTATGGCGATGTCGGGTGCGGAGGAGTCGTTCATCCAGGTCTCTGTCAGGAAGGCGACGTCTGGTGATGATGTGTCAAGCAGGTCCCAGAGCTCGACGGCGTGTTTGCGTGCGGAGCGGGTGTTCAGTAGGATGCATCGGAGGTGGTTGAGGTACTTCTTGGCGGGCGCTTCGGTGGCTCTGAGGCTGGTGTAGCTGCAGTTCCGGCAGGTGAAGGGACCATGGGTGCGTTTCGGGGCGGCCTTGAAGCAGTTGTGTGTCCGTCCGGGGTTGAGAGCGTGGAGTGTGGTGGCATCGTATCGGCGTCGGTCCTCGAGGCTGGAGCGGGGGGCGCACGGCCCAGGGGTTCTGGCACTGGGCGCGGTCCAGGCGTGGAGGGGCGCAGACGGGCTTGCCTTAGGCGCGCCTTCGGCACACCAGCGGCGCGGCCGTGCTGCGGCCGCCATATATGGGGAGGTGGGAGGGAGGAGCAGCTGGGAGGCGGGAGGCAGGGGCAGCGAGTGGTCAGCGAGGGGGGCGGGGCCGCAGGGGACACAGCGGTGGGAAACAGGAGGGCGAGGGGGTACAGAAATCAAAAAGGGCACAGGGGGGCACAGAACGAAAAACAGTCACAGCAGTGGGGGCACAGAACGGAAGGGCAAAAACAGTGGAAAAACAGTGGGGGCACAGAACGAAAAAACAGTCACAGCAGTGGGGGCACAGAACGGAAGGGCAAAAACAGTGGGGGCACAGAACGAAAAACAGTCACAGCAGTGGGGGCACAGAACGGAAGGGCAAAAACAGTGGAAAAACAGTGGGGGCACAGAACGAAAAAACAGTCACAGCAGTGGGGGCACAGAACGGAAGGGCAAAAACAGTGGAAAAACAGTGGGGGCACAGAACGAAAAACAGTCACAGCAGTGGGGGCACAGAACGGAAGGGTAAAAACAGTGAAAAACAGTCGGGGCACAAATATAGAGGGAGAGACAGTAACAGTGATGCTCACAACGACAAGAACCTACCTACGGCCTACCACTGGCCACCAGGGATGAGGCGCAGGTGGTAGCCTGCGGGTGGAGGAGGGCCTCAGATCAGCAGTAGCAGGGAGCTGGACGCACAGGTGGCGCTGTGCGGATGGGGGGTGACAATGTGGCTTAATGCTGCCTTGTAAATAAGGCCCCTTTTCACGCAGCACTTAGCGTGAAAGGGCGGGCAATGGGCGTTGCTGTGGGCATTCCGCAGCAACACCCATTGCTTTTGATGCTGCCACCTACTTACAAGGGTGGCGTAAATATGGGGCAGTGCCAAAAATAAGACCAGGGAACGCCTGGTCTTAACATGACGAAACGAGGAGAGATTATTTTCTCCTCGTTTTTGCTGCTTCTATGTGTGTACACGTAGAAACAGCAAATCACCATTAGTGATTGTTCATGTGCAGGAAGGTTTCCCTTCCTGCACATAAACAATCTTTTAAAAATCTTTTAAAAATTACGAGTTGCAACTTCTATGTGTGCAGCACAAAGCACTATGGTGCAAGGGTGTCTGCGTTGGCGCTAGGCAGTTAGATTTAGTGCCAGCGATAGGGGAAACACAGGGGTCCACCGCATTCTTGTGAATACGCCGCATCCCGGCATTTTTAATCCGACGGAGCGCGGCACTAGCAATTTTGGAGCTACACTGCGCTCCGCCAGCTTATTGTATATATGCCCCTCTGTGTTCTCCAGGTAATTAAGGAAAAAGCATGGAGCCATCCAACTATGTTAGTATCACCAGGAGAGGGGTTTTGGCTCACCCACATGTTGGGAGCGAGGAGTACCTGATTTGATTAGGCACATGTTTCGTGTTTCCACAAAAAAGTGCTTGCCCTTCACCCAGCTGTGATCATTTTGTTTACGGTATACAGCTACCGGAGCTTGAACGTTTAGGGGAACACACATGCCATTGCAATGCTATTAAAGTAAGTAGATAATTTATGGCAGGTCTTTCTGGCAACAGCACAAATGGAAGGAGGGCAGTCAGCGTTCATGGGGGCAGATTTACAAGCCCCTTGTGTCACTTTTGTGACGCAGTGGCGGCATAAACAATGCAGCCAATTTACAATGTGACGCATCTAGGGAGATGCGTCACGTTGTAAAGCCCTGCGTCACATTATACCTGCGTCCGGTATATTTTATGCAGGGTGGGCGTTCCCAACGCAGGAAAGCCTTGTAAAAGTAACGCAGTGAAATCTACAAGATTTCACTGCGCCACTTCTAGGACGCCACTGCATCAAAACCTCACACCTGCTTGAAGCAGGCGTAAGGAGTGACACAGTACAATAAGTATAGGTCTCAACATGCATTGCTGGAGTTGCGTCGTGCTTGCGACACGACCCCAGCAATGCTTGACTTTTGGGCCAACAGATTCGTCAGAATTTCTGACACATCTGTCAATCCTTGCTCCATGGTGCGCCGTATTGTAAATACAGCAAACACAAATACGGCGCATCCATGGTGGTGTAAGGGTATCGCATGCTGGCGCAGGGAAACTGACGCACCCCTACAGATGCGTCAGTTTCTTGTAAATCTGCCCCATGGATTTTTAGACCTGGCTTGACAGAGTCAGCCCTATTGGCATTGCCAGTGCTTGATTTTCTTAAAACATACCTGTGCCTGGCACCAAAGTGCTCCAGTCTCTAACCATACTGGAAGTGATGTCGCAGGAGTCTGGATGATGGGACGGAAGGGTTGTAAGTACTATGATCACTAGGGTCAGTACCTTGTATCATAGTCCCAGTTGTAGAATACCCCAAGATTTCGGCAACAAATAATATTTCTATAGACTATTGGGCTGAGCCCCCCAACAGTATGATTGGTAGTACCAAATCACATGGTCTTGGCTCCCATTTAACACCATCCTAAATCACAACTGATTCCAGCATCATCCCTAACACAGATGTCCGCATCTCCTCCGCCGCAAACAGGAGCGGAATGGCATGTCTCATGTGACCTGGGTGGGATGCCTCAAGCGACCCAGGCAAGTAGCCTTTCGTGCAGCACCTCACACAATCAATGTATTGTATGTAGAAGTGCTTGTGAGCTGCCAGCATTTATTTACGTGTGAGAGCGGTGTCAGAGAAAACAACTAGCCCCATCATGGCTGCCGCAAAATGAGTCTGTGGACAAAAGAGACAAGCATTTGCAATGCAATCGGTCTCGCCTTTGGGACCTTATATGTATTTAGCTATGCAGCACATTAGCCTGGGTGCTGAAACATCTACTGTTCTTTAACATAGAGGGAAGGTAAGCACCAAACTGCCTGACACGCCAGGTATGGAAACACATGGAGAGAAATATTGCCTTTCAGCGGGAAATGGTATAGTCCATAGCTCTGTTTTTATTATAAAATCAGGGCCTTTGGTGGTCATATCACTGAAAATACAAGATTTGAAAAAAATTATTGTCTACGGGAGCTATGGACTGGAATCTAGAGAATGCTAAAGTGATTCTGGTATTTTACTGACCTCTGCTGGTCGTTTTCTATCAAGAAAGTTAAATAGAGGCAGTTGCCAGAAAAATAGAAAAAAGAAAGTCCCTAAGCAGAAAGCAAATCTGGTACTTTACTGACCTCTACTGGTCGTTTTCTATCAAGACAGTTAAAAAGAGGCAGTTGAACAGAAAAAAAAGTCCCGAAGCAGACAAGTCCTAGGGCTGATTTCCAGAGCCCACAAAGTACAATCGCGTATAAGTATATACTAAAGTATATACAAGAGGTCTTGAATGCTCGACCTAAAAAGCAACCAAATAGTACAGTCTCGTTATTAATATAATGTAAATACCACTAAGTAATAGGTGTTAGAAACAGACTACAGTTTTTGGGACTTGTCTGACTGCAACATCAAGCCCTGTCAAATCTCCCTGTTCCAGGAATGACTAGCTGCTCCAGACTCCAGGTTTATTCTTTGAAATCTGTGGCTTTTAGAATTGTTCATTATAAAAACCAGCACTACAAGTCCCAGAATTCAAAGAAAAAAAACTGGTCTGGAGCTGCTTATCACACATGGTCTTTGGTAAGCTTGGCAGCTATGGACACCTAACCTTGCACTTTCAGGTGTGATTGGGAAGATAGATACTCCAGTGATGTGTCATATCTGCTACTGCAAAATCATAAGTGGACTCCAAAATTTCCCTATTCAGACCCCCCAACCCCTGATTTTGCGAATTGCAAAAAAAATCGCAAAATCAGCACTTTTGTAAAAATACTGCGATGTTTTAAAAAAAAAAACGTTGATGTTCACCCTCTCTTTACTGGCTCTGTGCTGCAGCTGAGCCAGTAAAGGGAAGTTAAGCAGCAGGCAACAGAGGTGTTTGAAATGCACAGAGGCCCCCTCCTGTGCGATTAGCCTGCAGCCAGCCTCACACATTTTTGTTCCACCTGCAGACTCTTCAGGCCCTTGAAAGGCACTCTGCCCTCTCCCCCCCCTCCACTGCACTCCTCACCATCGACCGCTCGTGTCTCCTATAAACCCCTAACCCCCCTCACCCCCCGTGTCTCTCTCAATCTCTCCATATACATACACACACACACTTCACGTAAAGAACGTGCAATGAACTTTACCCATAAAACGGTTTAATGAAAACGTCGGACAATAAAAATAAGTAAAAGGGGACTGCAAACTAGTTAATGGTTAAAAAATTCACGGACATAATGGCACAGAATATATGCCCCTAACCCCAAAAGATCTTTGGTTCTGATTACACAAGCACTCTAATCTGCTTGCTGCGTGCACACACTTTTACCTGGCCTCAATACATAGCTCTTTCGTGAGCCCGTCCCTTGGTAAGTTGTGAGCCCTGCTCTCACACACATCTCCTCCAATGCCCCCACCCCTTCCTCCACTGGAGGATGTGAACACATGTAGCCGGTGTCTTCTAACGCATCAGCACTCGCAGAGATACTAGGACTGCGGTCACAGTTTCGCAACCTAAGCCAACTTTGCGGACTTTCACAATTGCAGAAATGTAAACCCAAAAAAGTAACTATTTCAAGAGCTACTCCGCCTGCCATTCTCTTAAAAACACATGCGTCCGCAGAAGACAAAAGTGAGTATGTTTACACGTCCATGGTGTGTGTTCCAGCATATTATGTTTAAACTACATTCTTACACATCCGGTTCGCTTACTGTGCTTTTACAAAACAACTCATTCATTTTTGTATGCTCTAACAACTGTGTCACCAAATTATACACACAGTAACTAACAGGGATGAAAACGTTCTCACGCTAGCCTAGCGGGTTAAGGCATCTGTTGCAGCGCTCTTGAAGAACCAGTAGATCCCGAGTTTGACTCGCCGCAGATGCAGCTCAGCCTTTCACCCTTCCCAGGGAGGTAAACGTATTACTATCAAGTCTGCAACTTTACATAGTGTTAATTACAGCGCTAGAGTCACAAGGTAGTGCTAGTTACAGCGTTCTGTTGCCATTAGGCACATCGGTCAGTGCCATAAAAAGGGTGTAGCAATTAATAAAATAACGTCCGGCAGCAAACTCTGCCCTGAGCAGCGCATTACAAGTGCATGGTTTTATCTTATTTATTTTTTTAGAAGTGTGACATCAATGGTAAAATATTACACAGCAGGCAATTAACATAAAACCCTCAGCAAACACGGAAGCCCGGGATAAATATATAACAAGCACGCGAGTGGTGCGCGCGCTGTAAGAATGCGGCGGCCGCGAAAGTGAAAGCAACTACAACAAAGCTTTGAAGAGAGGAGCGGGGGCGAGCGAGCGCGGCAGCCTGCTGAGCTGACCACACGCTCGTGCATCGTGCCTGAAACGTGCGGGTAACCGCACGGAAAAGGCCATTGTGCACGAGCGTGTGGTCAGCTTTCAAATGCCCACTACATAAAGTCTTCGCCAGAAGCAGCGCTTGCGCGCTACTCTAGGCTCGACCTAAAAAAGGACTGGTTTTGGTATATGTAAGCAGGTTGACAGAAAAAGTGTCCAACTGGTGGAAAGAAGGTTGTGAGAAAGCAAGAGAAAAAGCTTTGAAGGCCATTAGTAACAGTAACATAGACTCTTTCAGAACAGAAGTTACTACCACGTTTTTCTAACCTAAATGTTTTCTTTCTCGATATGCAGTGTATAATTTTGGGACAGTCCAGGACTCTGGAAGCTCTACATTTTGGCAGTTGCCTTTGAACCTCTGTTTGTGGGGTCCTAGATTCTGTGATCACTAATAAAAGCATGCATTCATATTCTTTCCTAAATTGCTGAGTATGGAGTCATTTTTCTTCCACAATCTTGGTGTTGTGATCTTCAGTTCACTCTTGATTACAGTGGCTTCTGGAGCTGGCAGCATCCTTCCCACCACCCAGGCATGGGAAGTGAGGTAAGAGAGAATTCTCTGTGTGGGAATTGGGGGAAGAAACTGCAGCACATGTGTAATGCACAACACAGCTTTAGAAACATGTTTTCCTTTGGTGATGCTAGCAAAGAGGCATGCAATGACCTGTGAATCGGCCTTAAATCACCGGATGACCAGCCCTTAAACGGTGCAGCCAACCGACCAGGTATAGCCTGGTCAGGTTAAGAGCCAGTCCACTCTGACCACAGGAGTAGCGATGAGCATCATGGATGGCCTGCTAATTTCAATAACTGCAGTGAGGCTACAGAGTATGTATTCCCAATGTGCAACATGAGTTAAAACCTTAATTCAGTCCAAATTCTTCAGTCTGGATGCAGCACTGTGTTATCTCAATTAACAAGAGCCTGAAGGCTTCATTTGGAATTGGACTGGCCTGCCAAATCTAGAGTTTTACCCTGGGCCAGCAGTTTTTTTTCTCAGAAGCACCTTTTGTCTCCATGGTGAAAGTTGTTTCATTGAAATAAACATTAAGAGCAGTTTCACAACGCCATGGTGGATCTGTTGGCACACTTTTTATTTCTGGGCTACAAACACCCGAAGTGAGGGTTTGTCTTAGACAAGCATTTGCAATGCAATAGGTCTCGCATTTGCGAGAGTTTAAGCTATTGGTATTGTGAATGACCATGCCTTTTATTTATATGATTTGAAAATTAACACATTAATAAAAGGCATTTTCATGTACAATGCCAATAACTCATACTTTTGTAAATGCAAGACGTATGCAAAGAAGCAGCTGCCATTGTCCCAGGCTGCTTAGAAAGTGAAAGCGCAAATGGTGCGCTGAATGTTGCAGGAAAGCATGTCGTTCCTGCAGTAGGAGAAACTACTTAAAGAAAAGTGCTTACAGACTAAACTAGACGCAAAGCGAGATTAAATGATATGGAAAAAATCTGTGGAACAGGAGCCCACGTCTTGCGGCCAGCCGAGGGTCAGTGTGCCCGGGACGGGGGTCCCTCGTGCCCGGGCAGGCTCCCAGATCTCCCCGGCCTGGCTGGGTTGAGAAGCAGGGACCGGGGCCTGGGTTTCGGGCAGGGCCTGGGGTATCAGAGCCCCCGTCTTGCGGCCTGCCAAGGGTCCGTCTGCCCGGGACAAGGGTCCCTGGTGCAGAGCCCCCGAGCCCTCCAAAGGGCAAGTGGGAGCCCTCCGGTGAAGGCTCGCGGCGGGCAAATGGGCATCCTTTGGTCCCGGCCCTCTGGTTGCGCCTTTTCCCCTCGGCCATCTGGTCGCGCGCAATGCTTTCCAATGGGGTGACCAGATGGCCGGGCTGCCCTGGAAGTCCCGATGAGGGCTCGTTTGCCTCCCCGATCCCAGCAAAGGCTCCAGGAGGTCGGGCGCCCATGTGCCCTGGGTCCCCTCCGTCACTCGGTGCGCACGGGTTACCAGAAAGAAGGGTAGCTTTCCTCCGGATTACTAGGGGCAGGGTATGCCGGAACTGCCCCCCCCTCCCCCTGGGGCTGGCTGTTCTCAGCCGGGGACCAGATGGGCTAGGCCCGGACAACACCTCCCCACTTCCCGGGGCTCCCTCTTCCGGCCCGCCGCGCGGCAAAGTGCCCGGGACGGGCTCCATTGGTCCTGGGCAGTCCTCCCCTGGGCATCCGGGCCCGAAAGCTCTGGCCGGGTGCTCCCACCCCAGGCTCCGTCCCACACCCCGGGCCCGGGCGGGCCTTCCCCAGCTCGGATGGGTTCAGGAGCATAGGCCCGGGGCCCTTGGTGGCCCGACGCAGGCCCGTGGAGGCCTCCCCCGTGCGGCCTGGCCCGGGACCGCCGGGTGGGCCCAGGGATGGGTTAAGCTCTGCCATGGGCCCGGGTCGGAGGTCCGCCGGGGACCCCCATTCTCAGCCACAGGCCTGAGGCCCAGCTGGGGTCTCAGAGCCCCCCCGGGGACTCACAGCCCACGAGCCCTGCATGGGCAGGCGGGAGCCCTCCGGAGAAGGCTCGGGCGGGCAGATCGGCATCCTTCGGTCCCGGCTATCTGATCGCGCCTTTTCCGCTCGGCCATCTGGTCACACGCAATGCTTTACAATGGGGCGACCAGATGGCCGGGCCGGCCTGGAAGTCCCGATGAAGGCTCGTCTGCCTCCCCATCACAGCCAGGGCTCCAGGAGGTCGGGTGCCTCTGCGCCCTGGATCCCCTCCGTCACTCGGTGCACACGGGTTACCAGAAAGAGGGGTAGCTTTCCTACGGATTACTAGGGGCAGGGGATGCCGGAACCCCTCTGGGGCTGGTGGGTCGCAGCCGGGGACCAGATGGGCTAGACCCGGACAACACCTCCCCACCGTCCGGGGTTCCCTCCTCCGGCCCACCGTGTGGCAAAGTGCCCGGGACGGGCTCCATCGGTCCTGGGCAGTCCTCCCCCGGGTGTCCGGGCCCGAGAGCTCCTGCGGGCTCCCCGTGCCAGAGGCCCAGCTGGGTTCTCCGAGCCCCCGAGCCCTGCAAGGGCAGGCGGGACCCCTACCGCGAAGGCTCGGGGCGGGCAGATGGACGTCCTTCGGTCCCGGCCATCAGATCGCGCCTTTTCCCCTCGGCCATCTGGTCACGCGCAATGATTTCCAATGGGGCAACCAGATGGCCGGGCTGCCCTGTAAGTCCCGATGAGGGCTCATTTTCCTCCCCGATCCCAGCCAGAGCTCCAGGAGGTCGGGCGCGTCCGCACCTAGGGTCCCCTAAGTCTCGCGGTGCGCACGGTTTACCAGAAAGAGGGGTACCCTTCCTCTGGATTACTAGGGACAGGGTACTCCGGAACCCCTCTCGGCCTAGCGGTCCTCAGCCGGCAGCCAGATGGGCCAGGACACACCTCCCCAGCCCGGGGTCCGTCCTTGGTCCTGCCACGTGGTAGGGTGCCCGGGATGGGGTCCCGCGGGCCTGGGGAGGCTGCCCCTGTGCCTCTGGGCCTGGGAGCCCTGGCTGGGTCCAGGGGGCCCCCGGCCTACCGCTCTGCCAAAGGCCCGAGACGGGGTTCCGTCATGCCCGGGGAGCCTCCCCCTGCTTGGCTTGGTTCAGGAGCTCCAGGGGCCCTGGGGAGGGTGGCCTCCCCACCCCGGGCTCTGTCCTTGGTCCTGCCGTGTGGCAGGGTGCCCGGGACGGGGTCCCGCCGGCCCGGGGAGGCTCCCCC